>OZ020510.1:95059585-96287085 GCA_963971375.1 Platycheirus rosarum
TGTAGGATATTTACAAGGATTCTTTTCTTAAGCTTGGAAACCAGAAGAATTCGGTTGGTATTATGTGGGAGGACATACGGGTACAGCCCCTTGAAGCGATTTATTGTTTTCGCCAAAAAGATTTATCGAGTGAAATTCATTTGATGAGCGATGGCGATGGCGAGTCAGACAAAGCGGAATTGGGTGGGTTGTGGCAGGTTCGAAAAAGGGCATTATGCAGAGAGCTGTTTTACAAAAATATATATATATAAATAATATAAATAAAAACAAAAACTATTGCTAGTTGTTTGTTGTTGTTTTTTTGTGGAGTTGTTGTTGAATTAAATTCAATAAAAGTGTGCGTTTCGCCCAAGCATGAACGGTGGGCTCATTAGTTAGACCGTTCCTGCTCTTCTAAGACGCACAAAATAGGTCGATGATTATCGACTCTTCATAAAACACATTGCAGAAAGCAATAGTGAATTATATTTCTTTTATGGAACTTTGGTTAAAGTTATGCACCTAAATCTGGATGTTTTGCTCGTGGACCATCAATATAAAATATATTGCAACAACAAAAACTATTGCTAGTTGTTTATTGTTGTTTTTTTGTGGAGTTTTTGTTGAATTAAATTCAATAAAAGGGTTTTTGTGTCCTTTACTTGGGGCGAAACGCACACTTTTGAGCGAAACCCACACTTTTTGGAGTAAAGGACACAAAACCCTTTTATTGAATTTAATTCAACAAAAACTCCCCAAAAAAGCAACAAGAAACAACAACAAACAACTAGCAAACGTTTTTGGGAATCTTTAATATTTTGAAAAACAATTGTCAATAAATTATAATACCAATTCATTTTGAAACAACATTTATATGGCTCAAATTGAATACATTTTTTGCCGCACATGGTGCTTTCAAACAAATTTTCTTTTTACTTGCGATTATAGGGACTATAAGGCCAGTTAGGATTCGATTGGTGAATATAAATAAATTGCACGACTGGATCGCACGTACTTGCTCATATGTGCGGTCACATTGTAGAATAAGATTAAAGAAAATTAAAGCATTTATTCAATTTTTTGTGACTTCTGATTGTTCGAATAAAGTACGTTAAATTATTTTGGGTGAAATAATTTAAACGCCATTTTATTTCTTTAGGAAATGTTAAAAAAGTGTGACTTTTTTTTCAAAATCGTAGTTAAATAAAACGGTTTTTTAACAACTTTTTTTTAACAAATTAAAAAAAAAATTATTCCAGAATACAAACTTAAGCACAAAAATACCCTACATTTAAAATACAAAATAAAAAAAAATCACTTACCCGTTTTCAAAATATTGATTTAAATTATTAAAAATACAAAAAAAAAAGGTTTTCGAAAAAAAATTATTGCGTTTTGATTGTAATCAGATCGCCAGTTTTCGAGAAAGTCGAAGAAAAAAAAACGGTCCTATGGGAGGTGCCTACAAGTACACTGATTTTTTTTATAAAAACTCTTGAGCCGTTTTTGAGAAAAATAAGCTTTTATATAACGGTTATATGACAGGTACCGTTAATTTTTGAGCTAAAAAAATATGAAAAAAACCCCTCTATGTCAAAATAAACCCTGAGTTCAAAAAATTGAAGACGATTGGATTTCGGTCATATTTAATATTTGAAGAGATCTAGATAATCAAATCAATTCTGCATATCAATATTTTGAATAACTTTTTTTTCTAATAAAAATTATTTTTTGAATTTTTTTTTTGAAAAATCAATATTTAAAAAAAAATCATAAAAAATTGTTTTAATTTTATAATCACATGTATATTAATAAACTCTTAAAAAAACAGCATACCAAAATTAAAAAAAAATTTATTTCAAAAAACTAAAAATAAAACACAGGATTTTATCAAAATCCGTTCTACAATTTTCGAATGCTTTTTTCATAAATTCTTTGTTATTTAAAACGTGTGATGGCGTACTTCATTTCTTACTAAAAACCGTTTTTGATAGTTTTTTATAAGTTCAAACTGTGTTATTTTCAACGTAAATGTTATTTGTTTTACTTAAGATCTTGCCGTTCAAAGTTCACAATTTCACTATTAACATTAAGTATTGTTTCAAATTATTTATAATATTTGGAATATAATTTTGTTCTCAATAGTTGCCTTACTTTAATGTCAAATTAAAACAATTGTTTTTTAAACAATGATTAAGTTTTTTAATGATTTTATTACATTCAACTTATAACTACCTAAATCTAGACAAAAATCTTAAAAACTAGTTAACTCTATCAGCTTAATTTACTTACTGGCCGTATGCCGGCGCTCTAAATTATGCTTTATCTTAATTTTAATTGCCTTTCGGCGTAAAAATAATTTAAATTTATATTAAAATTAAAAGGGTTTTAATTTTTCACCCAGAAAAATTGAAGCTGAGTTTCTGATCTATTTTTTTCTTAACCTATATCTTAATCATTTTTGTAATAACCAAATATGGACAAAACTTACAGAGCTAACAAAAGTTAATCTTAAGGCGTATCCAAACCAAGGAAACATTTGTTTAGGAAACATTTCTGAAATGTTTCCCATTTGTAAAAAAAACATTGTTTCTGAAATGTTTTTTTTTTCTTTTCTTAAATGTTTTTTTTGTTTCCCATTTTTTGTATCCAGTTTTGTAATTCAATATGAATTGTAAAAAGTAGCAGTCATAGCATCACGTTTTGTCATCATGAACAAAATACAAACACATAAAAACAAAAAACCTTTCCACCAGATTAAAATTCTTGAAAACTGAAGAAAGTTTTCCGTTCGGAAGAAGAAACAGACAAACATTTAAGAAATGTTTCGCAAAGCGTCCAGGCCTAAACATACATTTCAGAAACATAAATGTTTAAAAAAAAAGTTTCTTTGGTGTGGACACACCTGTAGAATTTCAAGTTTTCTATACAGGTTTACTATTTATTTGTTTTTTGATTTGTCAAATAGATATGCAGCTGTTAAAAGCTTTTAAAAAAATTGAGAATATAAGAATTAAATATGTACTTACCTCACCGTAATTAAAACTTAATAGACCTTTTTTAAACTGTCTCGACTTAAAATAAAACCAACTACATACAGCTTCTTAAAAGTTCATTGCTTCCATAATAAACCCTACGGAAGGGTAAACAAAATAAATGATTGCTTCGCAGGTATAGTCTCCAATGTCGGTTTCGATAAAATTGCAAACTTATTATGTAATCTTGACGAAAATTGTTTGCCATGACCACATGGAATATCTACTTTTATTCAAAAAAGTTGCAAATATTTTACTTTTACTATTTTTACTATTGTCCTGTTTCTTTAAATGTTCTTAGTTTTCTTATTTTCTTTCCTTGCATTTGGGAAAATGTTGAATTTGTTCAGCACATCAAATCCATATCAAATAGTATTTTAGGAACAAAAATTGTGGGTGTGGGTTATGTTTTGTTGAAAAAAAAAGATGGTTGGCTAAAAACGGTACCTTCCATAGGACCGTTTTTTTTTGTCTTCGACTTTCTCGAGAACTGGTTATCTGATTACAATCAAAACTTATATTCAGGAAGATATAGATAGGCAAAATAATTTCTTGAGTTATTATTTTTTAATTTTTATAAAAAGTTGTTAAAAAAAACATTTTATATAAAAACAGTTCCTACGATTTTCAAAAATAAAATCGCTTTATTACATTTTTTTTTGTTTTTTCACAGTCAAAAGTCACAAAAATCGAATAACAAGTTTAAAGTTCTCCTAATGTTATTCAAATTTTATTTAACACTGTGACCGCACATAACATAAATAAGTACGTGCGATTCAGTCGTTCAATTTATTTATTCCCGACGACTTTAATGGTGCTTTTGCATTTGTTTCTAGCAGGATCCAGGAGTGCTTAGGCCTTCCAAAACTTAGAAGGTATCTCGTCCGGCCCTATCGATTTTCTATTTTTTAAGTTCTTGACTGCTTCGCTAACCTCTTCGACTGTGACGTAGGGTACTTCACCGAAGTAAGGTGCAGCTATAAGAAAGTATAGCCGGATAAATTGTTCATTTAAAAATCCCTCACAATACTGTCGCCACCTGTGAAGGATTTTCTCACCCACTGCAAGAAGCTGTCCTTGATCATTGTTAATGAACCTAGGCGAACGAATCTCCTGAGCATTTCTCCTTTTTTGAACGGCTTTTTTGAAGATGGTTGCGCCCTTATTCATGATATCTTGTTGCAGAATGTAGAATCTGAAAAACTTGGTAGGCATTAGAAGCTGGGGAAGATATTTCTTCCAGTTCCCCATACATGCTTTATGTATTCACTGCTTAAACCTGGGCTCACTGCTTCTTCGCTTCTTTCTTGCAACGTCTGTTTTCCACTTCGAGCGTGCTTTTTCAACTATAGATCTAGAGGGGCATTTCGACCAAGCTTTGAAAGCTGTTACTTCTTACTTATCATTGCGCCATATGCATAAAAGGTAGTAAATGCTTTTACTAGCAAATTTGGGTAGTATATATTTTGTTTGATATGTATTTACTAGTGGACATAGCATTTACTACCTTCGGATGAATTCTGCTAGTAAATACTTAAAATGATATGCATACAAACTAGTAAAAACTATTTTCTTCATAGTATTTACTGCAAATTGTTCATGTTAGTAAAAAGCAACTCGAACATTTGCTAGTAAATGCTTTCTTATGTTGAATTTCATTCAGTCTCAAGTATTATTTTAAAGCAATCGGTAGTTCTTTAAAATGGCCGTTTTTTTACGTATTAGATCATAAAAAGTTTATAAAGAGCCAAGACTACGCCGAGATAATAATTTTAAAATGCTTTACCGCTTTGAAAGAGAGAATGTTGAGTGGCTAATCGAGTTTTTTTTCGGTAAAAAAATTTATTTCAATGAACAAAATTTTCATTCTTTAGCCAATAAAATTTAAAGGTACTCAAATAGAAAAAAGGGGTGGAGCAACTTCCCCACGAGAAAAGTTACAAATCTTTTTGAGATATGTTGGAGATCCAGGATTTCAAGTTGGTGTTGGCGAAGACACAGGCTTGCATCAGAGCACAGTTTGCCGTGCACTATGTAGTAAACTGTATTGCCAACAAATCCTCAATTTGGATAAAGTTTCCTTCAAACTACGAAGAACAATTAGCAGCTAAACACGACTGGCTCTTAAAATACAATTTCCCATCATGTATAGGACCTTGGATTGCACCCAAGTAGAAATAAAAAAACCTCACTTTCATTCTGAGGAATACATCAATCGTAAAGGAATACTCAATATTCAAGCAACTTGTAATGCTTTACAAGTTCAGTTCATGATTCAAGAATTTGGAAAAATAGTTTTCTGGAACCAACTATGAGGAGCTCGGTCAATACCGTTTTGTTGGCAGATGAAAGATGTGGAATTGCACTTCTTTCGCTAATGAATAGCTTTATAGCCTCTTCCTTCGATTTTTTGATGTGGGGCTGTTGTGATTTGATCATAAGCACTCTATGAGTTTCGAGCACATTAACAAACTCATGAGTTGTTGATGCAAAACTGTCCTTTCTTGCCATGACCTTTGGTTTTGATCGTTGTCCAACGTATGAAAAAAGTTTTTACAAAAAAAAAAGAAAAAACTTGCATAGAACGGTTAATTATGATAGGATTTCCAACAGCAATTTTCATTTCACGTAAACAATATATTTTTAGCATTTGCTACCGATTTCTGATGAATTGGTAGTATTTACTTGGAGAATCTAGTATTTACTACTAGCATATGCTAGCTAGGATAAACTTAATTTTATGCATACGAAGTGGAGTAAATACTAAATTAATACACTTGTTCACTTTTTGCAGTTTCACAAATAATTTTATTTAAAATCCACCTAATCTATGAGGTTAGTAATTTTAATCCGCAAGACAAGCGTGATCCGAATATTCCGATGGTGGAGATATGAATGAAAGCTAATGTTCTCAAAACCTCTCCTTGATCATCCAGCAGATACATTTATCATAAGGAAATGATGTGATAGGCAACCAATCAAAAATGGTGTATTCTCCAAAATGACGAGATAGTGCTTTGTCGCCAATTTCTGCATTGTATCATCTTATGTATTGATGAGATATTGTTTTGTCGCCGCTTCCCATGGAATTGGTCATATTGTCCGAAGGGATGTTTATGTTAACATTCTTGAGGTTTAACGGATGTGGGGTCTTTTGTTTATGTTGGCGTTATGGATTGCTAAATGTGGATGTTAACTTACCATAAGTTTTAGCTTTTACAAGTAGTACTAGTACTTACTTGAACCTTTTGCTATTAGTACAAACTTGAGTTTTATGCATACGGCCCCTTGGCTTAATTTTTTTCATTTTTCTTGTTTAACTAATTAATAGATACCCTTTGCACCAATTTTTATATATGATATGGAAAATGTTCACAATTAATTTCGTAGTCGAAAATGTCCTGTTCTGAAATTAAAAGCATAAGAGAGCTTTTGAATACTATTCCGCGAGAGTTTACTAATTTTTCTCTCTGTTTTATCTTTGAGTATTTTTTTGATTGGCACAAATTTTAACACTTTTCAGCGGATGGCGGCAATACTTTTGCCTTCGTTCCACAACGAAGCAAAATTTCATCAAATAACAAACCATCAATTTGATTTGATTTGATTGTCATTACTTTCCCTCTACATTATCACTTCAAAGAGAAGGCAGATAAACTAATTTTACACTCACATTTCAAATTAATCCAAGCTGAAAAGAAGCATGTCATACAGAAAGTTCAGCCCATCCTTCCACATAATTTCAAAGAAATTGAACTCAACAAGAGTTGACAGACAAATTGAAGTGGAAATGGAGATGTCATTTGGCTCTTTGCCTCGCAAAGTCTTCGAGTTGACGGCTTGGTTTGTATATGCCGTCACTCATGTCAATTTTGTATAGCACCGCACCATCACTTTGTCAACAATTCGCCTTCATCACTTGTATGTGTATATGATGAAGGGGCCCACATCCAGACGAAAATAAACGAGTAAAATAACAAACGTCAAATTAATGATACACCGTAATGTGCTTACAAATTTGAATGCGGTTTTAAATAAATTGTCAAATAAATTCATTAAGACTGCTAGTATTTAATGGAATTTTTAAGTGTCTTGCCGGATGTTTGTTTTGCGATGGGGGGCAATTTTGTCTCTGGCCCCCGCACCCGCGGTAATGTATTGCAATATATCTTGCGTGCGGAGATCATTAGCACCACAAGAAATACCGCGGGAAACTGAGAAATAAATTATTAAAATAAACATGCATACTTACATCCATACATACATATGAGGTTGTCAGTGGATTTCATTTTGCATGTGTCCAGCTTGGTTATTTTGTTTTGTAGCAGTGTTCATTTCAGGATGCTTAAGGCAGAAAAACAAACGACGCTCTACAACAGCAGTTATCGCTGTACAACTCGTATTTTGACCCCTTTTTATAGCCTCATGCAACCATGAGATGACTTTTACAAAAAATTGTTTTTTGTTTACACTTTTTCACAATGCTTGCATTCTTTCTGATTCCATCAATCCAAATAGGAAAACATAATAATATGAATTTGTAATTACGAATATAAATAATATATAAAATGTACTACGAAGTAGACACACGAGCACTGGCTACTGAGGCCATCGGCTCACTGTAATTATTTAATTACAATCCGGGCTGCCAATCTACTTCATATGTAGTAGATCTACTCTACTTCATTTATTTATTTGTATGCATCTGCTACGTAGCAACTTCTTTCTACTTCGTATAAATTGTTTTTTTTATGGAACAATACAAATTTCATTTAAAATGTGTTGTATTGATTTATTTTTGCAAATCGAAAAAGTCACTTTATCTCTGGATGTTTGTTCTAGCTTATATCAGAAATCACTAGCACTAGACCTATTAGGCAGGTAGCTGGCGCCTTTAATGCTAGCTCAGGATAGTTTCAAAAATGGAAAAGAAGATTTGGTATACGTTTGCTGACCATAAGTGGAGAAAAAGTAGCGGCGGAGCCGGGACCAGTGGAACCATTTAAAAAGAGGTTACAAGCTAAGATTGGATTGCTTCAACTCACAACGCAGCAGATTTATAACGTAGATGAAACTGCCTTGTTGTGGAAAATATTGCCAAAAAAAACTTACGTTTCTTTTGCTGAAAAAAATGCTCCTGGTGGAAAAATTCCAAAACAAAGGGTAACGTTATTGTTGGGATGCAATGCGACAGGTTCACATAAAATCGTTCCGTTAATCATTGGAAAGTCAAAAAATCCGAGTTGTTTTAAAAATTTTGAAATGCCAGTAGAGTACAAAAGTTCTGCGAATGCCTGGATGACAAAATATATTTTTAAAGAGTGGTTCTTTAACAATTGTGTTCCCCAAGTTAGGAAAAATTGCAAAGAGCTAAATCTTCCACCTAAGGCACTGTTAATTATCGATAATGCTCCTTGTCATCCAGCCGAAGAAGAATTAATGGCTGAAAATGGGAACATATGCACATTGTTTTTGCCACCAAACGTTACAGCTTTGATACAACCAATGGATCAGAATGGAAAAAGAATAACAAAGCTACTGTGATGTGGCAACAAAATTATAAGATATTCGGAGGACACATCTTTGTAAATTAACATCTGTTGGATTCATTGTGTACAACAACCAACATTTATTGTGCACAACAACCATGCCCCTAAAAGTATGCTACACATTTGCAATATGTTTTAACTGGTTACTAAATCGAACTTGAAGTACTAATTCGAGACTCGAATTAGTACCGAAAGCTTAGATTGTGCCAGAACCAGACAGAAGCTTCCAGAAGCTTGTAAACTTGTATAAATACAAGAGTAGATTGCATTGAAAGTTCAGTTTATTTTTGAAAGTGGAATTGTTAACAACTGGAAGCGTTAGTAAAAAGTGATTGAATTGAGATTAAATAAAAAGTGTTGAATTATAAAAACGTATTTGAATTGTGAATAAGTGGAATAAATTAAATTGGTGTTATTTCAACTGAAAGAAGTTGTGTTTAATAAAATAAAGACTAAAATTGTTGTATTATTTTGGAATTTTGATTGAGTTTTATTTGTCGAACCCCAGGCCAAAATATCACATTGGAGTCAGAAGTGGGATAAAACTCAGTAAAGTGCTAGAAAATTCCATAGTGACATTTTCTAAAACAATTTCGGTGACTCATATAATTGTGAAAGTAAAATGATTGTGCTATAAAATTGTGAATAGCGAATATTTTTGTTAAAAATAATGTTTGACAAAGATTTTTCTAGAAGAGACATTAAAATAAAACTGACTGTGTTGCGAAAATTGTGTTTCAGTTACATAAAATGGGTCGCAAATTAGAACAATTGGCAACAGCTGACTTTTTGAATTAGGAAAACGAAATCTTCAGACTTCGGGGCTGAAAAAGGAACTATTGCTCCGGCTTCAGAATGCTATCACTCAGGATGGTGGAGACCCCGATACAATGTTGTTCGATGTTGAAGAACAAGGGAGAGAATGCACAGTAAGTACAGCCGATGAAATGCCTGCTTTCAAGAAGTTGCTTGTGTCAAAATTCGAAGAACAAAAGAACGTTCTCGAAGAACAAAAGAACGTTCTCGAAAGTAAATTCGACGAACAAAAGAATGAGCAGAAGAATTCGTTGGAAATTCTCCAGCAGCAACTAAGCGAGCAAAAGAACGTCCTCGAAGAACAAAAGAACGTTCTCGAAAGCAAATTTGATGGTCTCGAAAACAAACTCGATGCACAGAATGTTCTCTTCGATAAAAGACTTCAAACAATCGATCAGAAATTCGAAGCCAAAATAGAAAACTTGGAAGAAAAGTTCGGATATGTAAAGCAACAGTACGAACATCTGGCTAAGGAATTTGATTCTTTGAAGAAGCAGAAGGTTCGGGAATATTCGAGCGACGGTCCACGAAGAAAGGAAATGCAGCCCCCTGTCTTCGATGGTCAATTTATAAGAGGCAGTCGAAGCTGCCGCCTTGACGAACAACTGGGACAACGAAGACAAATCAATTGCTCTTACACTTGCGCTCAGAGGAAAAGCTGCCGAATTGCTACAGACCATTTCTGAAGACAAACTTCATGATTATGATGCCATGGGCAAGGCAATCAGGATGAAGTTTGGCAACGACCACATGCAGCAAGTTTACCGAGTCCAGTTGCGCCGAAGGGTCCAGACAATAGGTGAAACGCTCCAACAGTTGCAAGCTGACATTGAGCGCTTGGCGAATTTGTCTTTTCCCAATACCAGCAAGGAAATCATAAACGAACTGGCAACCGATGCGTTCACTAATGCCATTGCAGATGGAAAACTACAAATGGCTGTGAGAATGGCAGGTAAGAAAACGCTCGCTGAGGCTTTAGCATTTGCCCTGACAATAGAAGCAGCAAACCAAGCTTCGCAAGGTAGCCATCGCGTCAGGGAAATGGCTACGCTAGAGTGCTCATGTCAACGTGTCGACATTGAAAGACAAAACCTGAACACTGCTCGAGGTCATCATCAATCAAGTTTCGCAAACTACACGCTGCAGCAAGAGGTTGACAGTGGAGACAGTCATCGGAAACAGTAAATGTGTGGCCACTATCGACACGGGTGCCACAGCCTCCATAATCAGAAGAGACCTTGTTCAGACATCCTGGCTACATAACACCAGCTGCTACACTCTGAAGATAGCTACGAGAGAAGCAGCAAAAGTATACGGGGAGGTATTTCTGAAGATACAACTGGCAGGGTTGAACTTCTCACATGTTGGTAGCCGACATATGCGACGAATGCATCATTAGAGTGGATTTCATGAAGGCACATGAGGTAATCATAGACTTTCGAATGCAAGTGTTAAGGTATCGAACCGTTGAGATCCCTATGGTATACGGAAACGAGAACGATGTGAATCTTCAGGCGGTTATAAGCAGAGATGAAGTCCTACCACCTTCTTCAGAGACAGTTCTTTGGACGCGTTTGGAGGGTGATCCTGGGAACCACCGATTCTATTCCGTTGAAGCAGATAATAAAGAGGACTTTCCAAGCTATATCGTTGGAAAAAATTTAGTAGAACCAAAGAAAAACATGGTTGCGGTAAGGCTGATGAATCCGAACAAACACTCCGTCAAGCTCAGACAAGGAGAAGTGATTGGAAGATGCGTACCCTTTGCAGCCATATCGACAACATTTGGGAGTGAATCTGCGAGTCCTGTTTCTGCAACGAAATTGGCAGAGGTATGTAATGCTATCCTTGGAAACTGTGAGCTAAATCAGGAGAAAACTATGGCCAAAAATCTCATTGGTGAGTTTGCTGATATATTTGCATCGCAGGATGGAGACTATGGTCGAACACACCTAGTACAGCACCGAATAGACACCGGCGATAGCAGACCGATCCGACAACTTGCTAGAAGACTTCCATTGGCAAAACAGGCGGAAGTCGATGAGATGATATCAACCATGGAAAAAGACGGTCTAATCGAAAACTCAAAAAGTCCGTGGGCATCACCCGTTGTACTAGTGAAAAAGAAGGACGGCAGCACTCGATTCTGCGTGGATTACCGGAGGCTCAACGATGTCACCAAGAAGGACAGCTACCCCTTGCCTCGAATAAATGACACCTTGGATCCTTGCTCTGATACTAGGGACAAAACATTTCCATAAATACCTGTATGGACAGAGATTCATCCTGCGTACCGATCACTCCACTTTAAAATGGTTGCTACAGTTCAAAAATCCTGAGGGGCAGGTAGCAAGATGGATCGAACGATTGCAGACTTACGACTTCGAAGTACAGCATTGCAAAAGAAGACTGCACTGCAATGCGGACGCGCTTTCCCGCAGACCATGTGAACCCAGTTGCAAACATTGTGCGCGAAAAGAGGAAAAGGACAAAGGTATTTCTGTCCAGGGAATAAGAGCCGAACCTGTAGAGGGTTGGAGTGCCGAAGAACTTCGTAATGCACAAAAAGAAGACCCTGACATAGAGCCAATCCTTGCATGGAATGAATCTATGGAGAAACCAATCGCAAGAGACATCTCCGACAGAAGTCCTACTTTAAAGGCATACTGGGCGCAGTGGGACTCTGTCCATGTGGAAGATAGTGTTTTGCGAAGAAAATGGGAAATGCCGGATGGAAGATGCTTTAATATGCAGCTTGTGGTTCCACGATCAAAAGTAGAGGAGATCCTACGAGAAATGCATGATGGAGTATCCGGTGGGCACTTGGGAATCAAAAAAACACTGAAAAAGGTACGGGAACGCTTTTATTGGCTAAGCGCGAGAAACGATGTAGAGAGCTGGTGTCGAAAGTGCACAACATGCCGGCTAGCAAGGGACCCAAAGTCAAAACACGAGGTAAAATGCACCAGTACAACGTGAGCGCCCCGTTTAAAAGAATCGTCGTTGACATCACAGGCCCGTTCCCAGAAACTGAAAACGGTAGCCGTTACATCTTTGTTGTCATGGACTACTTCAGCAAGTGGGCGGAGGCTTTTGCGATACCCAATCAAGAAGCTAAGACCGTTGTCGAGCAGATAGTGAACCACTGGGTCTGCAGGTTCGGGGTGCCTATAGAATTGCATTCCGACCAAGGGCGAATGGATTCCAGGAAGTATGCGCATCACTCGGGTTAAAGGAAAAAAGGACAACACCTCTACATCCACAGTCTGATGGAATGGTAGATTAACAAGACATTGAAGGAACATCTGTCCAAAGTCATGAATGAGAACCAACGGGATTGGGATCGGCGAATTCCTTTATTTCTTATGGCCTACCGGAATGCGGTTCATAGTACTGTCCGGCTTCCAAGTGAGCTAAAATTCGGTTTTTCTATTGAAGACCCAAAATTCGAAGAGGACTACCTGTTGGATCTTAGAGAAAGGATCAACGACATACACCAGAGAACAAGAAACAACATAAAAATTGCGAGTGACCGCATGAAGACCAGATACGATGCGAGAGCAACAACACCTGAATTCAACGAGGGAGATCTTGTATGGCTTTATAACCCACATCGCAGAAAGGGAAAATCGCCCAAGCTTCAGCAGGATTGGGAAGGTCCCTACCAAGTAGTTACGCGCATTAATGATGTCGTTTTTCGAATCCAAAGAGCACCAAGAGCAAATATGAAAATTGTCCATGTGGATCGCCTGCATCGTTACCACGGAAACAATGATGATGTGCTTGTTCGGGACGAACAAAACTAAGAGGGGGATAATTTGATGTGGCAACAAAATTATTAGATATTAGGAGGACACATCTTTCTAAATTAACGACGTCTGTTGGATTCATTGTGTACAACAACCAACATTTATTGTGTACAACAACCATGCCCCTAAAAGTATGCTTCACATTTGCAATATGTTTTAACTGGGTACTAAATCGAACTTGAAGTACTAATTCGAGTCTCGAATTAGTACCGAAAGCTTAGATTGTGCCAGAACCAGACAGAAGCTTGTAAACTTGTATAAATACAAGAGTAGATTGCATTGAAAGTTCAGTTTATTTTCGAGAGTTGAATTGTTAACAACTCGAAGCGTTAGTAAAAAGTGATTGAATTGAGATTAAATAAAAAGTGTTGAATTATAAAAACGTATTTGAATTGTGAATAAGTGGAATAAGTTAAATTGGTGTTATTTAAACTCAAAGAAGTTGTGTTAAATAAAATAAATACATTTGTTGTATTATTTTGGAATTTTGATTGAGTTTTATTTGTCGAACCCCAGGCCAAAATATCACACTACATTATAAATCAAGCTTGCTACCATCAATTATTGCCATGAAAAATGAGAACATTGTTTTTTCACTGAAGCATTTTAATTTACGTCAAGCCATCATTTTGATATCAAAATCCTGGGATAAGGTGTCATCTCAGATTCTTGAAAAGTGTTGGAACCCAATCTTAAATGACGACGATGATGGATTCATAAATGTTTTTATGTCCATTTGTCCATTCTTAGAGAACGCTGGAGAAATAACCTGGAAAGTGACCAAGATGAATCTTTACAATGTTTGCTGGCAAGAGCAGATAGCCAGGTAACTTTCCCTAACATTTGTTTTTGAACACGAATCGATATTTCACAGGAGTGTTTTTTTTAAGTCAGGCAAAATGACACGAAAATTGCCCCCACCCCCCACCCCAAGTACAAGTATTTTTCAAGTATATTTTGATAAATTAAGTGAATTGATTCAAAGGAAAGACTAATTAATGCGAACATTTAAATGTTCAAATGTTCATACATTTTTGCTTTATTGGCAATATTTGTCACTATTTTTTTAAAATATATATTAAATATATAGTAGGTCCGCCACCAGTTTAAAAAATAAATTCTAATTTAAACGTATTGCTTCATTTAGCCTTAATTAAGAATTAAAACCAGAGGTTTATACTTTGTATCATTCAATAATTTAATTGAAAATATAAAAAAAAATATTAAGGAACCCAACTAGCTAAATATTCTCAAGTACATGGATATCTCTGCGTCAATTTTCTGTGAACGACAATTTCACTCCTTGGCGTCAACTTGATTGAGATTAAATTATCCGAATTAACAAATGACATTATCATAATATAGCAAATTTAGTGAAATGAAATTAATTCGCTGCATTTTACGATGATGTGGATGACAACACCAACGACCATGGTGATTATTATTGCTGTGGTTTCATTTGGTTGAGCTTTCACTTTTCAAAACAACGCTGTTGCAGTAATAACGTCCGGTCCATCGGCCGGTCATTTTGAAGGAGCTCTCAGCCCCAGGGCCTCTTCATACTGTTACTGTCGCTGTAGCTGTGACCAACTTATTTATTAGACGCGCCAAGATTTTGCTTTCAATTTGCATCCACACCACATATTGGCCGAACACAAGGGGATAGGAGGTGTTAGCCATAATCGCCCGGCTAATTTATTAGTTGTTTTAATTTTCAGGCTTGGCCGCCTTATAGCCGGCGACAAACACTGGCAAGCAACAGCAGCCAGTCAAGCTAACTGTCAGCTTTGTGACATTTATTCCGCATTATGAAGAAATTTATATGGCCTCGCTATATTATGTTTGCGCGTTTTGGGTGCACGATTTGTCGCCCGCTGCCCGATCTTGATGGTTTGGCTGTGTAAATTGTGTGCTTAAGCGACAAGCAGTTTGTTCGACGGCCTGAGCAAAGGAGAGATATATGTTGCTAACAGCTGAATGTCTGCCATTTACGATGGAAGATAAATTCAAGTTTTGGCGTGTAAATTTATGAGCGTTAATAAAATGTTGACGGCGGATTTAAATTGGGTGTTTAATGGCGCGGATTATTTTAAAGTGGACAGTGTGGTGCGTTCTTCATCGATTTTATAACTTTTATAAAAAGCTGTTTGCAGGATAATCTCGATGTATATCTTATTTTCATTTTGAACGAATTCCATAGAAGGTTAATTAACACTGCAAGTTATGAACGGTTTAGTTAAGTATATACAAATACAATACATGGTGTTTCCGTATTAAAGGTCATAATAAATGTTTTTTTTTTGATTATTTAACAAAACGGTTAGTTTTATGATAAAAACAAATAAAAATGTGAAAAAAATGTAGATCATTCAATTATTTATAAAAAGTGCCCAACACTTATTTTGTTAAGATCTAGTCCAGTAAAAAACAGGTTTTACCCTTTAGAAGATCGGGTGTGAATTTTTGATATGATGTTAAGAATGCTCGCTAAAAAAAATCCATAACCACGCCCCTTCACCACTTAATTATCTGGTAAAAATGACTGAAAATCCTTACTTTTGTCACTATTTGGTCTATATCTCCTTGTTGGTGTACCTTAAAGCAAATCGATTTAATGTCAAGTTGCCAACTTGTAGTAATACGATTTCCTACAAGTTTGGAGCATGAAGTTTTGTACAACGTACATATTTCGGAGGAGCTATGAAACAGCCGAAAATACTCAAGTTTGGATAAATTTGGAAAATTATAACTTTTTAAAAGCGCCATATCTCGGAAACTAATTGACATACAGACATGTTTGAATAGTCAAAATATAGGAAGTTTAAAATTAAAAAAAATGTTTTTGGAGAAAAACATTACAGCGGTCGACAGGTCGAACGGCCTCGATCTTCTAGTCGGTGTATACAAAGCTTTTCTCGTCGGTAGCATTTTAAATGTTTCTATTGCAATAGCAAAAATAGCACATTTTTTTAATTCTTTTTCGATAGTTTTATTACACAAGTGTGTACATCGCTGTTTCGTCTATACTATCGAGCATGAACGATTGCTTAGGAGCTTTGTTTTCATAAGTTTGCAGTGTTTGTCTATAGCTTGGTTTGGTACAACCGCTAAGATGTATTCCGTACATCCACACAGGTTCAAGCACTTGCTTGTAGATTAGCAGTTTGTTATACTTCGATGGGAATTTTTTCCAATAAGCCAATTTAAATCTCGTAATTTTAATTTTTTTTTAACGTGCGCTCTCCATTAAAGCTAGCATCAAAGTTACGCTGTACTTGAGAATAAAAATTATTCCATGGGACAGATTTTTGTCCGGACTCGTAAAGTAGCAAGAGTTCTCAAACATTTCGATATACACAAATCCGCTGGCCCGGATCGTATACCACCATTCTTCTGAAGAGGTGTTCTTCCACACTGGTTTCACACACTGGGCTTTTTCATCGCTCCTACTTTTTTGGAATCTTTCCTAGAAGATGGAAAACAGCATTTTTCCATCAGCCTGTCCCAAAGAAAGGTGATCCATCCTCCCCTTTCTCCTACCGACCCATAGCACATACGTCCCTTCTCAGTAAGGTTGTGGAAACGTTGATTAGTTATACATGTGTCGAGAAGAAGTATACTGCTAAACCAAAAGCTGATGCTAGAGAAAAAGAAAAAAAGTGAAGAAAGCCAACACAACTAAAAATTGTTATACAATAATTTGTTATTATTTTTGTTTAGAAAAGAAGAAGAAGGTTTTGTTTCAACAACGTTAAAAAAATAATTTTATTTAGGAACGGTTTGTGTTTTTGCCAAAAATCCTGCAACGATATTTGTTAATTAAATTTTTCTTTTTCTTTGCTTGATTTGAGCTTAGGTGCAGTCGTATACTCTTATAACATTGGCAAAGGCGAGATTTAAAGGATTTTGGGTTTGGACAAATTTCAAAATCTTCTCTGAATACATTTTTGCAATATGAATTTTAAATTAGGCATTTATTTTGAAATGTATGGATAAAGTATACATTTAAAATATAATTTGGACTTTTCATGCTATTGAAGTTAGACGAGTCTATTAGCGATAAAGTATACATTAAGTCCACTAAATTATAAAAAAGTCGACTTCCGTATTAAAATATATTTTTAGAGTCGACTCGCTGTTAAACTTTCTTTTACTTTGATAGTTTCAAAAAGATTGTCAGCGTGTAGAGCTTAACTGAAGTATTAGTATTAAATCATATTTTGCAGCTCTTTTATATCTTTAATCTTTTTATCCTAAACTAAGAATAGTTAAGACTATCCCCAGTGCCGCCCAGAGAATTTTCGGGCTAGTTGGAAACCATGTACGGGAACCACTTTTTTAAGAAAAATTTAAGTATTTATAGTAATCTTGGTGCCCCTTCGAAGAAATTCGGCCCTCGAAGAACTATGGGCCCGGAGGTAATCCACCCGTTACACCCCTTCCCACGCTCTGGGCTGCCCTGAGTGTATCCCTGCAAAATCGTTCAACATTGCTAAGATGAATCCAGGAAATTTGACAAGGGAATCTCCTTTTTAATTCGTTCTTTTGAAGCTGACAAGTGTCTTGTGGAAATTGCTGCAACATTTCCATTTTCGGGCTCAACTTAACCAAAAAAGCTATCCAAACTCTTTCGGACATAGGTCTAGTAACAATTACAAGGCATTTTTCTGTTAAATGGTCTGAAGTTTCATATATAATTAGACTGAAAACATTGACTTTCATATCCCCAACCAATGTAGTTCTGCCCTGATCTCCCAAAATTTTGTCTTGTCTTACTTGTCTATAAAATTTCTGGTTGATGCACGGGGTAGATGAATTCCATTCCTACTTGGCATTGCAAAAACCACTTCTAAATAACGAGATAAAGGCGTGTGAAGGCGTAAGTGAGGAGCGAAATTTTATTTTATTTTTATTTTATTTTATTTTTTTTTATTTTCACAAGCTTACAGCTAATAACAAAAAAATTATTATCAACCTATTACAAGCTACAATTTTATTAATTCAATAATTAATAATAAATAAAATATAATAAATAATTCCGAAAGCCTCTCAGTACTCGGTATGTGTGTCAACGACGACCTCCGTTGGAATGACCATACATTTGAGATCGCTAAGAATGCTGCTAAGTGCTTAGGTTTTCTGTATCGGTGTAAGAAGTACTTTTTCCCATCTGATCTGGCTACAATTTATAAAGCGTTTATACGCCCTTAACTCGAGTATAACTCGAGAACTGCCGCTGAAACAATTGCCCCTCTCGAACACCAACGCAATGTTTCATGTCTTTCCTTATTTTATCGTTTCTTTTATAAAAAAATGTTCACTCGAGGTAGCCAGCGGCATTCCTCCCCTTAATACTCGTCTTGCTAGGAATGCCCGTCAGTTCACCCTATAGCCCAATTTCGGACGTACCGTGAAATATAGAGATTCTTTTTTAGCCGTACAACACGACTTTGGAATGGTTTACCCGGCGAGATTTTCCCTTGCCATTTCAATTTGCAAGCATTCAAAACCAATGTTAATCGACACCTCCTATCTTCCTAATGCCCACGCAGTGTGTTACATTAAAAGGGAATCAAATAGTCCCTTGTGCGCGCGTTAATTATAAAAAAAAAAATCAAGAAAACAAAATAGTTTTTTAATTGCAAAAGAATTTTTTTTTACCAAAAAACCAAACCAAAAACGAAAACATTAGAAGCACAAAATTATGTATAATAAAAAATAGAACGTCAATGAAGTATGGAGATAAATGACGGACCACGAGTTTGAGGGTTTTTGAAAAACTTCCCTGTTCGGAAAATGTAACCTATGTTTCTTGCAGCCTTGTTTATTAAAAAGTTATATGGTTTATCAAATAAAAGTTTGGAGTCAAACAAAACTCCAAGATCTTTTTGTTAATATACTCCAGTCAATTCATTCCCACTTAATAGATATTGAAACGATATAGGAACTCTTTGACGAGTGAAAGACATTATCTTACATTTCCTTGTATTCAAAGGAAGGGAATTTAATTCACACCATTCAGACAAAATATTCACATCTCTCTGCAGAGTTATACAGTCTCTTACACAAGAAATGGTTCTATACAGCTTGAGATCGCAAATAGCAACCCGGGAGATAAGAGGTTTTCCATAATGTTGTTTATATATATAATGAAAATAAGAGGGCCCAACAAAGAGCCTTGTGGTACTCCCGACTTGGGAAAAAAAGGAAGGGATGATACGTTGTTCAAAACAACCCTGTGTGGTCTGTTATAGAGGTAAGATAAAAACCAATTTATTAGGTCCTCGTGGAAACCAATTTTCGTCATTTTTTTTTTAATAGTAGCATCACAAACTTTGTCAAATGCTTTTGAAAAATCTGTATATATCACGTCAACTTGTTTGGTATTATGAAGAGCATTTTATACATGGTGTGTAAAACAAGCCAGATTAGAAATTGTTTATACCATCATTGGGATACCATCTGGACCTGCGTTTTTGTTGCAATCTAAGGAATTTATGATGGATAACACAGTCGGCATGGTGGCGACTGGCATGTTAACGGTGATATTGTAATTACTTTATAGATGATTCTGAATCACGTTTATATTAATCTCCGGATTGTTATAATTATTTTGAAAGAATTGTGAAAATGATTCGCAAATTCTCTGCTGTGAAGAGACAAGTTAGTTAGTTAGTTAGTTAGTTTATTGACTTCAAAAAATATTTTTAATACAATTCACAATTTTCCTTGAATAAATTATATATCATAAGTCTTTAAATGGCTTGGCCTGAGGCTGTCTACCAGACTGACATTTGCATTATAAATTATGTGTATACACACTAAAGAAAAACTAATATAAAATATTTCATTACTTAATTTAACAATTTTCGAATCTTCAAAAACTTTCATGAACTATACATCTTCTGTACCGAAACGCGTTCAAACAATACTTGTATAAAAGGTCCCAACCTCTTTCTCCATTTAACAAATTTATCGATTCTTCTAAATTAAGTATCGCTTACGGAATTCTTTGAGAATTGGACAAACTCCCAAAAAGTGGGAATCGTCTTCTCGTTCCCTTCGATTACATAAATCACACAAAATAGGAAGATCTGGACGATGAGAAATAAAGTTCAGACCGATGAGTTCGCCTCTTACTTTAAAAATCAAACTGATTTTGTCTGCCGTGTTGTCAGCCAAGAAATAGGTCTTTTGGTCTAAAAAAGTGGTTTACTCTACTGTAGTAAGTTCTGTATATTGACGATTGTGCTTCCTCAATAAACTTGTCGTACATTCTATTCCCGATTTTCATTAACAAATCATCGGATTTCAATTTGATAGATGCAGGGCTTTCTTCAGTTGATAGTGTGAAATTTATTGAGCAATCGGTTGCCAGTTTATACCATTCTCTTACACACCCTCCTCCAGAATTCATAATTTGAGATAGCACCAGTCTTGGAATCCTATTTTCTCCCATCGCCATAACTCTTGTCACATAATTAAAATGCAAATTGAGTGTATCCAGGAAAAGAGGACCTAATCGTGTTTCAAGGTGCAGCATATAGTTGGGCGATGTACTTGGGAGTCTAAAAGTGGTTTTGATGAAAAAACGCAAAAACTTTTCCACCGCTTCAAACGGGAGATAACCCCAAACTTGGGCCGCGTAAAACAGTATTGCGATAGCAGTTGCTCTAAAAACTTTGTATTTGGCTATGTAGGAAACGTTGTTCTTTAAATAGCAGTTTCTCCATACCGAACACATGGCACGCTTAGCTTCTGCTACTTTTGAACGGAGGTGCTTATCTAAGTTCAAGTTCGGTGTGATCACAACTCCTAGGTATTTATACTCCTTAACTTTTTCTACTGCCTCCTCTTCGAACGTCCACTTTTCCTGTCTTGAGTATCTCCCGCCGCCTCTTCTAAATATCATCATTTTTGACTTCGAAAGGTTAACGGATAAGTTCCAGATCTTGCAATAGCGTTGAAGTCTTGTCATCATCAACTGCATGCCGTTTATATAAAATCGGCTAGGAAAACTATATCGTCTGCATACATGAGACCTGGGATAGTTTTTCCACCCAGCACTATGCCACCTTTTACAGATTCAGTGATGTCATTAATGTATAAAATGAAAAGAAGGGTACTCAGGACACATCCTCGCTTAACTCCCATCGAAGTACAAAACTCATCCGAAAGCAGATTCCCGTCCCACACTCTCGCTATATTATCTTTGTACATTGCTTTAATGACTGAAATGATTTTTGTTGATATTCCATAATTAAAGAGTTTATAAAAAAGTGCTTCCGGTGGGATGGAGTCAAACGCTGCCCGAAAGTCAACAAAAAAGGCATAGAGCTTTTTTCCATTCTTCTTATAAATTTCCGCGATATTTATTAAAGAGAATATTTGGTCGACAGTTAAGTAATTTTTCCTGAACCCAGCTTGGAATTCGTTCAAAATTCTCTTGAGTCCAATCCAATCGCAGAGCCTAGGATAAAGTACTGAACTAAAAAGCTTAGTAGCTGTGTTTAAAAATGAAATGCCCCTGTAGTTTGTTGGATCTGTGAAGAGACAATATTGTTATCTAATTTCATTACAGAAGGTATTGAATTTGTTGCTCTTATTTGCTTGGTGTATGACCAACAAAATTTAGTATTATATTTAAGATTAGCTTCAGTATTTTCTAAATATTTGTTATAAGAAACTTGTAATTCTCTTTTACATTTTTTACGCAAATACTTAAATGTGTTTTTATCAACTTTACTGTTAAACTGTTTGTACCTTTTATGAACACGATTTTTTTCTTGAAATAATTTAATAAGAGAGCAAGAGTACCAGCTCGGATATTTGCAGGATTTATGTTTTTTAATAGGAGTAAAGGACTTTATTGCTTCATTCAAAATTTGGTAAAATGCATTGAATGAACCATATCTAAGACTATCCAATCTGTTTGCCTAAGGTTAGCATTCATTCCATTGAAGTTGGATTTGAAAAAGTTTCTTTTAATTGTATCACATTCGGAAAGTAATCTAGTAATTTGTGTTTTAAATTTGATTAATAAAGGTGGACGATAACGATCAACGGTAGAAATTGGATTTGAGCAAAGCTGAATAGAGCAATTATCACATGAATTTGAAAAAACACAAAATCAAGGAGCTTTCCATCAGAATTATGCACAGAGTTAAGTTGAGATAGGTTGCAAAATGACATTGTTTCTATTAAAGCTTCTGCCTTGAATCCAGAGAAACGGGAGGGCAGCATAGTTTTTGTGGAGTGGTCAAACTCCCAATATATCTCGGGTATATTAAAGTCACCCAAGTAAATGAGCGAAGATCTCTGGCCAGAAGCATTTGATTTCTCTGAGAGGCTGTCAAATAAATTCATTTTAATTTCTGGTTGAGTTCCCGGTCTTATATAACAACAACATATATATACTTTTAAATTGTTGTTACCTGATAAACAAACCCAGAGATCTTCATTTTTTGTTTCAAAATGTGACAATCACATGGAGCAAATGTCTTTTTTATTGCAACCAAACACCCACCACCCTTTTGTCTTTTCGGTAAACATTATAAAAATTTAAAGCAAAAATTTCATTAGTGTATATCTTCTGATAAGTTAGTTTATGTGAGACATATAATGTCAAAATTATTATTTTTTATTGCTAGGCTTACCTCATGTGTCTTTGTCCGAATACGATTAATGTTTTGATAATATATTGTGATGTGGCAACAAGTTTAGATACATTTTGTAAATTAACGCCATCTGTTGGATTCATTGTGTACAACAACCAACATTTATTGTGTACAACAACCACCATTTATTGTGTACAACAACCATGCCCCTATAAGTATGCTACATATTTGCAACATGTTTTAACTTAGTACTAAATCGAACTTGACGAAACAATTCGAGACTCGAATTAGTACCGAAAGCTTAGATTGTGCCAGAACCAGACAGAAGCTTCCAGAAGCTTTTAAAGTTGTATAAATACAAGAGTAGATTGCATTGACAGTTCAGTTTATTTTCGAAAGTGGAATTGTTAACAACTGGAAGTATTAGTAAAAAGTGATTGCATTGAGATTAAATAAAAAGTGTTGAATGATAAAAACGTATTTGAATTGTGAATAAGTGAAATAAGTTAAATTGGTGTTATTTAAACTGAAAGACGTTGTGTTTTATAAAATAAAGAGATTTGTTTTATTATTGTGGAATTTTGATTGAGTTTTATTTGTCGAACCCCAGGCCAAAATATCACAATATGTTATATTCCATAATAAAGTGTAATTGAGAACTAGGTTTACTACTTAACTTATAAAACTTTTTTTAAATCAGACGAAGAAGTTATATGAAAAATGTTGGTGATGTCATTTGTCATTTGTGTGTGTTTCTTTGTGAGATTTGGCTTGGCTGTACAAAATGATATCTGATAAACACAAGACTTCATTAAATAGAATTGGTTTATCAACATTTTTTTCAATACTTAAACCTAAATCAGAAATTTTTAATTGAGATGTTATGGCTGACATTATTAAACGGTCACGTATTTGTCGGTTCGTTAATTTAATAATAATCGGTGGATTTGATTCGTGAACAGGCCTTGGAGTCCTTTGTTGGTTTGCGGAAAATTTCGACTATGTCATTATCTTCCATTGGGACATTTTCCAGTTTGGTTTTTATAGTTTCGAATAATTGCTTCAAGTTTTCGGTTTCCATCCTCGGAATGTTTTTTTATTATAATTGCATTCTGTGATTCTTGCCGTTCAAGTCTGATCATTCGTCGCTCCTGAAGTTCTAATTTGTTCTTGAGAGTGACATTTTCAGCTTCAAGAGCACCAATCCTCCTCTTATTATCAGCCACCTCAGTCATTAAATTATTTAATTGTGTAAGTGTTGATGATATGGTTGTGATGGAACTGTTGAATGAAAGCTGAGTAATTTTTAATTTGTCGACTTCTTCCTGCATGTTTTTGAGAGCATCAGACAAGCTTTCAAAAGCACCATCCAACAATTTTTCTTGACAGATAGAAGAGTTGAGGTTATGATTATCTTGGCATGGGATGCATCTCCATATGACCGCACCAGAAGTAATTTCTTTAATCACTGATTTATTTATTTTACCGCAGGAAAAATGATAATCTTTTTTGCAGTTTGCACAATTAGGACCTGGTTTAATTCTATTTATTGCACTGTCATAGACTGAGCATTTGTGAGCCATTCTTGTAGGTACAGATGAAAAAATATTTCTAAATCAAAATTTTATCAGCAGTATGGCGAAAATTACTAATTATGTATTTCGGTTTTTCAATTTAATAATTTTTAGTGATATTTAAGAAATCTATTTATTTCTTATGTTTTTTTTTCAATTTTTTTTTTATTTAAAGTATTTTCTTATTGCGCGAGATTATTTTATACGTGTTGTTCGTTTGACAGTTTTCTCATTTCGAAATTCTTCGGGAACAATTAGAGATTGAAATTTCGGGATCCCGGGAGAGCTATCTTGTGTTCTGGCATAATTACAGAATCCCACAATAAGCGTCAAAGATTTAACACCTGAAGTAAGGATTTTTTTTCAATCCCGAACAAACAAATTGTATCAGTAAAACGATTATAAGCCTCCAGCAGCGATAATCAAAATGTCGAGGAAACTGCAAGCGAAAGAGAATCGACTCGCCAAAATCAGCTCTCATTGAAAGAAAAACTGTAACTAGAAATTGATAACACCATGAAAATCTTGGACCAACCTCAAATCACAAAGCACGAAATGAATCTGAACTGCATAAATCTGTAAAAAGAGAGATGAATCTTTTTGAAGGCGCAGTTCGTGGTAAATACTTAGAACAAGCTTATAAATATCTAATGTCAATTCCTCCAACGGGCAACCAGAGCGTGCATTTTCCGCTGCTAAATATTTTCTTTATATATATTTATTTTTTCTCTCGTTTATTCCTATTTTTAATAAAAATTTCTTTTTATTAATAGCTATAATTGAATATATTGTATATGTTGTACATATTGAATATAGTTACGAAAATATATAAAAAAAACTTATTGAGAAAATCAAAACTCTTTTGCTGTACCTTACATATAATTCTGAACTATTATTAGAATTTCGAAACAGTTTAAAAGCTTTGTTCTTTCTATTATTCAAATTGATTAATTCTTTATTATTTTTATTTATTTCTTTTACTTCCTTATTTTTCTACATTACTTTCAGATAAACACTCAAATAAATAGCACTTAAAAATAAATAAACACAGAAAATTTAATTTCTATTGCCACTAGGAAATATTTGTTTAGTTCACGAAGTCTCTGCCTACATCATAGCTGGAAAAAAAGTACACAATAGCGGATTTTCGGACGGCGTAATCTTGTATTCTATCATTCTTGCAAGCAAGATTACGATAACTTTGGCGCAGAAAAATAGTAACGGATTCTTGTACATTGATAAAAAACAAGTAAGGGGGGACAATTAAAAAAAAAATCGAATCGGAAAAAAATATATTTCAAAATAATGGCAACATAATAATGTGCTATATCATTTTTGAAAGCCACATGTCTCTATCATATTATTTTTATATTAAGTACTTTTTATTAATAATAAAAAAAAAAAAAAATATTATTTAAAACTCGAAATTTTGAAAAAATTAAAAATTTTATTTTTTATTCGATTTTTTTCAGAAAATAGGAAAATATGTATAAATTTTTCTTTTATTAATTGTTACTCCTATTGATTTATTATTGACCACTGAACATAAGATGATTCTATGACTTCAAGTTTTTCAGAAAATTCCAAATTACTAAACCTACTTTTCTATAACTTGTTTGGTATTTACGTGATTATATAAGTATATTAAGTTAACGGCTTACAAAAAGTGTGATAGATAAGGGGGGCTTGCCCCCTGCGACCCCACTCCTTTCATCGCTGTAGGATTTGGGGTGGGTTGGGTTTAGTAAAGATTCTTTGAATTTAAAGAAACGTTGCATATACGTAGTAGTATCTTGTATATATATAGGAATATGTGGTTTTTTTTTGGGTTTGAAATAATTTTTTTTCAAAAACTATTAACCAATTCAATTAAAAGTGTTGCCGTCGTTATTGAATAATTCTTTTTTTTTCAGGTTAAGTCATTTCTAAAAAAATTGTACCTTAAAGAGGGGTTATAGACACCCCTCTCATATTAAAAATATGCAAGATTCCGTTATTATTTTGCAGCGCCAAAGTTATCGTACTCAAACCGAAATGTGTATTGAGAAAGACCAAGTAAATTTGGTAAATTTCAATTTTCTCGGAAACCAGAATACATAATTAACTTCTAGTTTTCATTGTTCAGTTAAGAATTAATAGGAGTAACAAATCTAAAAAGCAAATTTAGTACATTATTATTTCAATTCTGAAAAAATAATATAAACTAATTTGATTCAATTTTCTTTCCTGAAATTTTGATTTTAAAGTAAGTTTTTTTTCAAAAGATAGACATTATTGTATATATTGCCGTTATTTTTAAATATATTTTTTCTGATGCAAGGGCCCTTCGGTCTAAACGGGTGGAGAAAGACACCCCTCCCATAGTAAGAAATATTTGTATTTAGTTCCTCTACAAGAATCCCTTATTAATTTGCGGCGCCAAAGTTATCATACTTTCCCCTTCTTGCATAAGTACGGTTCTTTGTTTTTATTCAAACAATTCAAACAAACACTTTCTATTAACACATTACCATTTAGTAGATACAGATACCAAACAACTTTTATGCAATAAACAATCCTGCAACAACCTTTTGTCAAAATGTCCAATTGAAAAACACTTAAACTGGACAAATTGCTATGAAATTGTTTTATTTTTTTCATAATAACCAAACAGGTTAATTCAATTATTTCAATCAAACAAATTAATCATTTTAATTTTTTCCCTAGAATCACATGCATACACATAACTATACATACATACGATAAAGCGATGCATACAAACAAACAAAGGAACGCTTCAATTATGTGCACAGCAGCATGTGTAAACACTTAGTTACAATTTTTCTTAATCACTTCATGTCGTCCACGGTCGCGCCTTCTGTTGACTCAATCGCTCACTCTGGCGCACACTGTACCACATACCGAAACCAGAACTTCACGGCTCATGACATTCGGCGGCTGTTATGAATAACTCAAAATTTGAATTCTTATTCGAATAATTCGAGAATCGTGACTAATGGCCGACATTGCGGAAATTCATGTAACGCTCTGTTGCCCATCTGTCGTCTGAGTGCGCGTTGCAGTCAAGCTAAGCTAGCCTTATCCCATTGCCCATTCCACACACTCTGGCAGTCTTGACGATGGACGATTACTCAAAACGACCGCAAAACAAATGACCAATTGTCAGTGGTCATTAAGGCGATTCATTTGAAAGCAGCGAAGCCGTAGCCCCTGTGAACCTAGTGATCAGTGAGGCGATTGGAGCAGTAAGCAACAACTTGCCACAGCCACGTCCGTCATTTCTCTCGCGCAATGGACGCGGAAGGGTGCACAGACGTTCTTAGATACCGATGGCGACGACCACGGTCGGCAGTTTGGACAGACAGGGCCAAGATATCTCTGATGGATGATTATCTAGAGTAACCACAAAATGGACAACGTCGGTGTATGTGTCTTAGACAAATGTAATAATTAAAATGATAAATTGGCCCATTTAGGTTCAGATGGGAAGATGATGGGGTAATTATTATTTCTACTTTGTGAGCATTTTTTTCACAGGATTTCCCAATTTGAGTAATGATCACAAGAAGAAATTCTTTTGAAGTGGCCATAAAGAAAGGGTCTTATATGACAGTTGCGAAAGGTGAAATCACTGGGACCCAGCAGGCCATTAGGGACTCAATGCCACGTAAGTATGTGTAATAATCCTTTAGTTTTTTTACAGGAAATATTAAATATAATTATTGACTGCAGTTTATTCAGCTCTTGCTACTCGCTCGTACAAGAGTTGGTGATCAATATTGGTGTGACTCTAAGATAGTTAATAGTCTTATTTAGCGCTTCCTAACTTTAAATTTGTAGTGCCCCGTGGCTTAGTGGTTCGGACTGCTAAGCGAAGAGCCTGGTTTCGAGTCCCGCTCATAGCCACCTTCTTTTCCGGGGTACTGCCTCTTGCAAGGAACTGACAAAATCAAGAATAAAAAATAAAAATACAAGAGTAAACATTTATCTCGAAAAAGTGGATCTCATGTAACCGTTTGGAGTCGGCGGTAAACTGTAGGTCCTTTCCATTCTTGCAGATTAACAACACACACACAGGAATGGTTGAGACTTGAGGGTATAAGTCACTAGGCCTTGGCTCCTTGGAGCTATCGCTCCAATAAATTTATTTATCTAACTTTAAATTTAAATAAAACAGTATGTTAATTATTTTTTTTTATAATTAACGGGCGCACAAGGGACTATTTGTTTCCCTTTAAATGTAGAACACACTGCGCGGGCATTAGGAAGATAGAGAGGGGAGAGAAAGGAGGTGTCGATTAACATTGGTATTGAATGTTTGCAGATCCAAATGGCAAGGGAAAATCTCGCCGGGGAAACTATTCCAAATTCGTGTTGTTCGGCTAAAAAAGAATCTCTATATTTCACGGTACGTCCGAAATTGGGCTCAAGGGTGAACTGATGAGCATTCCTTGCGAGATTTACGGGAGAAACTTTTAAGGTGAAGAATGCAGCTGCCTACTTCTAGTGAACATTTTTTATAAAAGAAACGATAAAATAATGAAAGACATGAAATATTGCGTCAGTGTACGAGAGGGGCAATTGTTTCAGTGGCAGTTCTATTTCCTATCAGTCTTAACGCTCGATTTTCTAGTCTATCAAGCAGGTGAAGTGGTGTTTGCGAAGCACTAGGCCAGGGGTGGGAGTTATACTAGAGGTTAGGACGAATAGACGCTTTATAAATTGAGCCAGATCAGATGGGGAAAAATACTTTTTACACCGATAAAGAAAACATAAGCACTTAGTAGCATTCTTAGCGATCTCAAATATATGGTCGTTCCGACGGAGGTCGTCGTTGACACACATACCGAGTACTGAAAGCTTTTCGGTTTCTTCGATGTAAGTGCCATTCATGGACAATGGCATTAGGGGTATGTTTAGCTTAAACGACAGAGACAGCAAAGAGTTTTCGAAGCATTAAACTCCAAACGATTCCTATTACCCCATTTGACAATGCTGTAGAAATCGGAGTTTAATGAGCTTGGCATACGGCACCGTTGCAATTGTACGTCCGAAGGCGAAAGGCGTGAATTATCGAACGAATATGAAAAGCTGAGGTTACAGTCGTCAGCAAAACAGTTAAGTGGATTAGAAGTAACAGACAGAAGATCATTTATAAAAATGAGTGGGAGACAGAACAGATATGCCATCAGATCACTAGTGGAACGGTTGCTGCGGAAGCTATATTGACAGTCATGGAGAAGCTTACGATCTTCGAGATATTCCTTAAGCTGACGGTTAATCAGTGTTTCCATGACCTTAGAAAGAAGAGATGTTAGTGCTATGGGTCGGTAGGAGGAGGGGGTGGATGGGTAACCTTTCTGTAGGGTTGGCTTTGTAAGATCGGGATCTTATTTCTTTGAGCCTGATAGCTTCTTTACACTCAGAATTAAACCAGGACTTTTCTTTAGGCTTGATGCTTTTTACTATGTTAGGAATAAAATCACGCATCCTTAAGTTACGTCCGAGACTCCTCCTGAAACCATAATCCCGTTTCCCCGAAAACTCCCCTTTGCCTAACGGCATATTAATAAATTCCTAACGGATTCCCACGCCATTTTTGCTAACACAGCAAAACCTATCCAGAACGGATACACCCCCTTTTCCCCTCCAGTCAACTAAACGTGCCGAAACCCGAAACCCTTTGTTATGAATTGTGGGAAAGTTCAACCGATGCAAGTCATAGTTTTAGATTTTAAGTTTGTACATGTACAGATCAGTTATAATTCTTCAAACAAACTGAAAGGTGCAGCCCTTGGTGAACACAGCGGCCTATCCTTTTGTATTAAACAATGTAAGTTTTTAAATAAATAAAAATAAAAAGAAAAAAATTATAGAAGATTAAAATAAAGAAAAAAAGAAAACAATTCAAATGTTTTTTTTTTTAGTACACCGCGAGGTTGTCGCTTTAACTGGTGCAGTCGGCGTTCGTTTAAGAACATTAAAGAACCAATCCGTTTAAGGAAATGTGCGTATAATTCCGTATAAGGAAAACAAAAGAAAACGGTTCGATTAAGAACAAATTCAATTCAAGTGCTAAAAACAGTTCGTGTAAGAACATTGAAGGTATAAGGAAAAATATAAATAATTCCGAATACTAATACAAGTTCACTTGAGAGCAATATTTAGTAAAAACACGCGAATAAAGCGCAATTAGCAAATAGAGAAGTGTGAAATTAAAATATTTGAACACAGAGGAACTCTCAACCCTATTAAATAAGATGTCTTTGAACGAAGAAGAAGCAGCAGCAGCAGCGGCAGCAGCAGACTAACTGCTAGTGGTTTTTGAAATCAATAAAATAAATAAATAAATAAAATAAATAAATAAATAAAAATATAATGGTAATTTTGAGAACTTGAATAATTTTATTGAACTATTAAATAGATATCAACCGTCCCTTAATAAATTTGAAAACAACAGTCAATTAATATTTTTAGATATAATTAAAAGTAAACTATTAGGGAGAGCTCGGGAGGCTATCGAGATAAATAATTCTGCCCACAGTTGGGAAGAAGTAACAAAAATTCTATTTCAATACTTTGGTGACAGGAAGTCTGTTGAGGAACTCTACGATGACCTTAGAGGTCTGCAATTTTATGATAGCTGTCAAAACTTTTATGGCAGAATAAAAACTGCACTTAGGAGATTAAATAATAAAACCAACCTTGATAAATCTATCATTTCATCTTTAGAGACAAAAAAAATTGCAACATGGCACTTAGGCTCTTCATCAACTTAATACCGGAACCAATGAAGGGCATATTAATATGCAGGCAACCTAAAACTTTAGAAACTGCCATGGATATTCTTCATGAATCCGGTTACGCATACACTAAGATCAATTTAAGAAATAGCAATACCCCAAACGTTAGGCAAAACAGAAACACCAACCACTTAGTACAGGGAAATTTATCAAGGTATAATAACCAAAACCCTTTTCGAAACAACAATAGTATTCCCTGTAATAGTAATAATAATAATTTGTCAGGACAGTTCAGAAACTCGAATTCGGGACAGTCCCGAAACCAAAACAATTCACGTCAATGGAGAAACTTTTCAAATAACTATAATAATTCGAATAATAACAACAATTCAGGTCAATGGAGAAACTCTTTGAATAACTATAATAATTCGAATAGTAACAACAATTCAGATCAATGGAGGAATTCAGCACAAACGCTAAATTATTCGAACAACTAAAATAGCTCTAACATTCCCGAAGCAATGGATACACTATCTGCTTCCTATCAAAGGGAAATCAACACGTTAGATACAAACCGGGATTTAGTGATTAACACCAAAAACAATAAATTTAGACTAAGAATACTGATTGATACAGGATCAGAGACCAGTTTTCTTAACCCAGGGTTGTGCCACCCAAAATGGCGTACAAAGCTAACTACGATAAATTTCCAATTCCGAATATGGAAGACATATTCGACAAATTGGGAAAATCAATGTACTTTACCACACTCGATTTGGCAAAGGGGTTCCACCAAATCGAAATCGCGGAAGAGGACATAAGAAAAACAGCATTTTCAACCGATAGTGGCCACTGTGAATTTGTTCGTATGCCATTCGCGAACTTCCAAAGGCTCATGAACTCAGTTCTATCAGAGTTCATTGGAAAAATTTGCTTGGTATATCTCGATGATATTATTGTTTTCTCCACATCTTTGGAGGAACACATAGTATCATTGAGGAAAATATTTAAACGTTTAAAAGAAGTAAACATTAAAATACAATTGAATAAAGCTAAATTTATGAAAAAAAAAACAGAATTTTTGGGCCATGTCGTCACGACAGAAGGCATTAAACCTAATCCTAACAAAAAATCTGCAATATTAAATTATAAATTACCCACAACAACCAAACAAATTAAATCCTTTCTGGGTATCACCGGGTATTACCGGAAATTTATAAAAGATTATAGCAAGGTTGCCAAACCTATGACAGCCTTTCTTAAAAAAAGGGGCCAAAATAAATATAAATAATTCCGAATACATAGAAAGCTTTGAAAATTTGAAAACCCTCCTTGTATCCGATCCAATCTTAAATACCCCGATTTCTAAAAAAAATTAATTCTCACTACGGACGCATCTAATTTTGCGATTGGCGCCGTTCTCTCACAGGATAACCACCCAGTGTTTCGCTAGCCGTACACTTAACGAACACGAAACCGGTTATTCGACGATTGAGAAAGAGCTTTTGGCCATAGTGTGGTCAACACAATATTTCAGGCCGTACCTATACGGACGGAAATTAACAGTTAGAACTGACCATCGACCCCTAGTTTGGCTAAGTTCACTAAAAGAACCAAATACCAAACTGCAAGATGGAAGATCAAACTGGAAGAATATAATTTCGACATCGATGATGGACTCTCAAGAGTAGAAGTCTATCATGACGAAATTATTGCAAGTTCAATTCATACTTCCGATGACACTCCAGCAGAAAATTTAGACGAACAATGATAGCTACAATCCACAGTGCAAATGAGGACAGCAGTAGACATATTCTGATCGTGGAAGCACCCATTAATATTTATAAAACTCAAATAATCCTAAACAATACAGAAAATGCAAGTAACCACAGAATATATAAACCATTTACAAAGAATAGAATTGTTATAGAGATAAAAGACTTTAATGAAAAACTGATTTTAGACTTAATGAAAAAAATTATTCCTCCCAAGGGAATTGTTGGTATCTTTCCAAGAGATGATCACCTATTTGCACAATTTGCACAGTGTACTTAAAATATTTTATTAACAACAAATTGTTAAAATTTATCAAGTGCACTAAATTTTTAGGAGATCTCGAAGATACAGAGAAAGAATTGTTAGTGATATCAAAATCACATAATTCCTTGAATCATAGGGGAATCAACGAGACCTATGAGGAAATCAGAGATGTATACTATACCCCAAACCTAAAAGAAAAAATCCAAAAATTTATTTACAACTGTGAGGTATGCAATAAATCAAAATATGAACGCCTACCAAATAAAATCCCGTATAAAATAACAGAAACCCCAACAAAAATAAATCAAATATTACATATCGATTTTTGGTATGCGAACATTAATTTAATGTATGTCATTATGATCGATAAGTAAGTGTCGGTTTATGAAATCAAACATAGAACATGGACTTCCTTGTTAAACACATTAGAAAAAAGATTTGCAACCCTAGGGACTCCAGTACTTATAGTTACTGACGGTGAAACCGGCTTTTCATCATTAGCTTTTAGGGAATTTCTGAAGGATAACAACGTTAATATTCATATAACAATACCATATAACAAAACTGGTCACGCAGACATTGAGCGGTTTCATTCAACTCTTAACGAGCACCTACGAACCTTCTCAGCAGATAAAAATAATACAGATACTTTACGACAAGGAATTCTCAAGGCCGTTACCATTTACAACAAAACAAAACATTGCTCTACAAAAGAAAGACCTCCAGATTTCCTAAACGGACCAATATCTTGCGACGATTATCCTAGAATTATCGAACTTATTAATAAAAACAAAGAAAGATACACAAACAAATTAAAGAGAAATAGAACAGATATAGATTTTGAAGACGGAAAACAATTATATCTCAAAAATAGAACAAGTAATAAATTAAAACCCATTTATACAAAATCTAATCCAGGGATAGTTGATCAAGACCACGTTGAGAACAATAAAAAAAGTAAATTTTACAAAAACCAAATTAAAAGAGTCTACAAATATGAAGATCGATAAAAAATTTTTTTTTCCTTTCAGATTTTATTCATGATCTTTCTATTAATTACAACGACAAACGGACAAAACATTGACATTCAAAATGTTAACGACGGAAATGGATTTCTTACCATAAGAGGCGAAGAGGTTAAGGTTGTACAAAATTATTACAAAATCTTACACGTAATCAATCTGACACTATGGACAGACAGCTTCAAGTTAATAGAACACAACGTTGACAAAGTAACAAATATAGAACCCAACTATTTCACACGGACTTAGTGAATTAGGACAAGAAATTAATAGCTTAACCCAGAAAAACAGACAAAAACGATCACCTTTCAATTTTGTAGGAAAAAGCCTTAAACATTTAGCCGGAACAATGGACTATGAAGATGAAGCAGAAATCAAGTCAAGACTTAGCATAGACGAAAAGAATAATAAAAATCTTGTAAACGGACTTAACGACCAAATTAAAATCAACACAAAGTTTTACGAAAACATTAACAATATTACCGAACATATTAACAGACAACAGAGGGAAATAAAAGACCAATTTTCATCTTTAAGCAATGCAATTGATAAAGAAAATTTTAGAATTACCAAAATGCAACACGCATTTCAAATCCAGTATGATATCCAGTTATTGATTAACCAGGTGAAGAAAGTGAATGAAAGTATTTTATTAAGTAAACTAGGTCTTCTAGGCAAAGATATCCTATCACTAAAAGAAATCCAAAGTTTTAACATTACTCTCGAGAAACTGAAAGACATCACAAGCTCTACCATATTTCATGAAAACCAAATAATTTTTATAATATTGATACCAAATTACAGTAATACAAAATTTCATAGAGTTTTTATCGAACCAATTCCAAATTTTAAAAGTCTTGAGCTCTCTCCTACCTAAATATAAGTCTTTGATTACAGATGGTCAAAATAATTTTATGGATAATGATAAAATGTTAAGACAAGAAAATCTAATATTGATAACTGATGATTGTATAAAACATATTTTTGGGAAAAATACCTCATGTAATTTCATAGAAAGCAAAGGCACTGATATTAAATAATTAACAAATAATATTTTAATTCTTAAAAATATGCAAAAACTGTTGTAAACCATAATTGTAACGATTTTAAAATAGAAATTGAAGGAAATTATGTTATAAGGTTTGAAAATTGTATAAAAAATATATAAATTAAAATATGAAAACTTCATGTACTACGAAAGTACAAACAAACTTGAATAATGTAAAAATAAAAGCAATCGAGTTGAACTTATCCACGACAGAAATTCAGGCGAAACATATCGAAAATCGAAAATTGATCGAACAACTAAAATTTATTCATAAAGCAAATTCAAATATTAATTACGGGTTTAACTTTATAATTTTGACATTATTAATTGCGTTTCTAATACTTTTTTTCAAAAAAATAAATAAAATTAATATTGAAAGCAAAGATTCTCCGGAGCAGAATCTTAAGCGGGGAGGAGTTACGTCCGAGACTCCACCTGAAACTATAATCCCGTTTCCCCGAAAACTCCCCTTTGCCTAACGGCATATTAATAAATTCCTAACGGATTCCCACGCCATTTTTGCTAACGCAGCAAAACCTATACAGAACGGATGCACCCCCTTTTCCCCTCCAGTTAACTAAACGTGCCGAAACCCGAAACCTTTTGTTATGAATTGTGGGAAAGTTCAACCGATGCAAGTCATAGTTTTAGATTTTAAGTTTGTACAGATCAGTTCTAATTCTTCAAACAAACTGAAAGGTGCAGCCCTTGGTGAACACAGCGGCTTTTCCTTTAGTATTTAACAATGTAAATTTTTAAATTAATAAAAATAAAAAGAAAAAATTATAGAAGATTAAAATAAAGAAAAAAAGAAAACAATTCAAATGTTTTTTTTTAAGTACACCGCGAGGTTGTCGATTTAACTCTTAGAAGAATGACATTTGTGATCATTTCAGCCCTGGCATCAATGTCACTATCGAGGAAGCATAGTGACCTGTTAAGTTTACTGACAAAAATAATAAGGCCTTCCTAGTGGGCTTTCTCGTATTGCCAAACGGTGGAGGATGAGAAATTAACTGAAATGAAACAATAGTCCGAAGTGCCAGATGGAGAAGTTACAATAATGGTATATTTATGAGGGTGAGAAGTAAGAAACAAGTCAAGAGTATGGGCGGCTTGCCCAGCAACATCCGGTATACGCGTTGGCAGTTGGGTAAGGTGATGTAACCCGACATATGTATATCATCGAAATTGTGTATTCCTTTGAAAGGCCTATTGATGCCATTATGTGTTGAATATAACATCGTCCGCTTCAACAAGATGGCTATGAACTGTCAAAGCTTGGAAGTCCTTATTGGAAGACCCTTTAGCTGCAAATTACATGAGTGTTAATGATGAGTATGCATTCAGAGATTACAATCACAAGCCTTAAAGCTTGGACACATTCTTGCCCGCAGATTATTCACTTGTTCATTTCATTAATATACGGTTTTTAGTCAATCTTAATTAATTAAAAAAAATTATAATTTTAAAAATTCACTGTTTGTTTTTAAGGGGATTCTTAGGGAAGAAATCTTTCAAGTTTTCTGATTCATTCCGGATATTACAAAGCATCAATGAAACTGACCTCCCAATGAAGATTGATTGAAGAGAGAGGTGCAGTAGTCATCATCATCATCAGTGCAACGGGGATCCGGTCTGGGCCTCATTCAACAAATTCTTGCATACATCCAAATTGCTGACCGACGCCATCCAATTGCGCACCCCAAGGCTTCGGGCGTCCTTTTCTACGCCATCCTTCCAATGCAAGCAAGTTCTGCAATGTTGTCTTCTACCATTAAAAGAACTGCAAAAGACTTTCCGAGCTAGTTCCTATTCGCTCATGTTAGCTAAGTGTCCACATGGCCATTCCATCGGAGTCTACCGAGCTTTATTTTTTCCACAATTTTTGCCAAGAACTCTCCGTATATATTATTATATATCCGTATTATAGGATGTACTCAACAATGTTGTACCCCTATAATTGCTGCAATTTGTGATATCTCCCTTCTTATGTATTGAACATATGATGCCTTTTCGCCAGTCTTCTGGCATTTTTTCGTGTTCCCATACGCTTACTATGATTTTATGAAGTGCTTGATATAGTGTTGGCCCTCCATGTTTGATCAGTTCGGCAGATATGCCATCGGCTCGCGAGGCCTTGTTATTTCTGAGCCGATTAATTGCCTTAGTGGCTGCAGCATGAGGTTTTTCTGTTAAAATGTTGAAGTCTCCATTTCTTTCGTGAGCTGACCTTTCAGCAAATTATTAAAGTATACTTCCCATCGGTCCAGAATGTCTTCAAAATTGCTGATCAGATTTCCCTCTCCGTCCTTAGAGTATGTGCGGCGTGGTGTATATTGCGACATATTTCTGAAGGATTGGTAGAACTTCCGCGCCTGGTGCGGACCTTGCTCTCTATATCTTTCCATTTCACAGCACCGGCAATGTTTTTCTTCTAGGCTGCCTTCTTTTGTCTGTGAAGTTTTTTTTTAATTCTTTTGAGCTCTTTATATTCATCTTAGCGTGGCCACATTATATGAGACTCCTGCATTGCTCGGTATGCAGCATTCTAACGCTTAGAAGCTAGTTTGCAGTCATCATCAAAGCTAGTCGTTCCGATCTCTGTGACTACTGCCTACGATGGTATCAACTTCGTTCTTAAGGCGTGACCACTTTTCCTCTACGCCCGGCACTCTATCCCCTCATCGAGCTCTCCAAGGGCGAGCCTAGGTACGTTACTGTACATATAAATTGCTATTGTTTTCACCGTTTGATTTGAGCCTGAGCGGCGGTTGATGCAATACTTCTTCGCAAAACAATACACCCTCGGAAGACCACACCAACAAGATAGTGGTCTGAGTCAATGTTGGCACCTCGATACCAATTTTGTTTATGCTGACATTTCTGTGACTCTAAGATCTAAGTCATTCTCATAAGTGTTTTCTGAATACCATGGGAGCCTATGTAATGCCTGAATTCGGGCTCCCTAGGAAGCTTACCTAGAGCACAAGGTGTTTTGGATGTACGCTGTAATATTTTTCATACTTTACATGGTAATCGCGTAAGATTTACACTATATTTATATTTTTATTTCAACCCAAGATCATCCTGGTCCTTTATAATATTTGCACTATTGGGGTGAAAAGAAAACGTATCTAATATTTTAAATAAAATGTTTATCGTGCTGAATTTGCACTATATATTTTCATTTCACCCCAAGTAATTAGATCATCCTATGCCCATATAAAAATTACAGCTAGTACCATCCGCTGTTTATCTGATTACCGTGTTAAATTTGCACTGTATATGTTCCCTAGTAGTGCCCCGTGGCTTAGTGGTTAGTGTGTCGGACTGCTAAGCGAAAGAACCTGGGTTCAAATCCAGCTCATAGCCACCTTTTTTTCTGGGGTACTGCCTCTTGCGAGTAACTGACAAAACCTCCAAGAGTAAAATTTGTCTCGAAAAAGTGCATCTCATGTGCCGTTCGGACTCGGCGGTAAACTGTAGGTCCCTTCCATTCTTGCAGAGTAACAACACACACACAGGAATGGTTGAGAGTATAAGTCACTAGGCCTTGGCTCCTTAAGAAGCTGTCGCGCCAATAAATTTATTTATTTTATATGTTCCCTTACAACATTTACACTGTTTCAGTGTAGTTACAGAAATGTACATACATATTTATTGGTTTGAATTTAAATACAGCAAGAGTTTTCAATTGCGTAGAAGGACATTTGCAGTTGTTTCGTGATCGTGATGGACAGTGGAAACAAGACATTGAAAAGTTGTGACAAGATACATTAAAAATAATTAAATAGTGACAGGACACATTAAAAATAAAAAGTGAAAAACAATGTTTAAAAATGAGTGAAAAAAGTGCAAGTGATAATTTGTCCTGAAAGAATTTATTTGCGAATGATTTGGATTTGAGGAGGAAGTATATCGGCAGTTTTAAGATAATACATATTGTAAATTGAAATTGTGTTCTATTGAAAAGTAATTTAAGTAAACATAAGTTTTTTTCAACCATTTAATAAAACTATTTGTGTTTAAAAAAATAATAATTGCACATAGTGGCTCATGTTAATTCATTGAAGTTCCAGAGTTATCTAAACATGGTTACGAGGATCAATTTGACAAATGTTAGTGTACATTTTAAACAAGAGCATTGTGAATTTCACATTGAGTCATGTTGATTCATCAACGGTTTCGTGTTGTTTTGAAATGGTTAACAGTTTTAATTGAACAGTGTATTCAGGTTATCTTAACACTTTTTAATATAAGTAGAACCTATCATATCAAAATCTTTTATCTCGTTAAAAATAAACACCACCAATCCGTTTTAAGAATAACACCATGATTGGTATACCTAAGGCTTACGCAAACATTTCCCAGGGATCAATACGAGAAGGTAAAGCAAAAACTTTGGAAATACGCCGCAAGTCCCCAGTTTCACTTCACCAAACAAAATATAAGCCTTTCACCGTTTAACTCTGTTCAAAAGAAAATATTATCTCCGCTCTTTCTCTTTGATATTCCATTTCGCCTAAGAGACATCTTTAAATATTAGGAGTACATTTTAGTAGCTTAAGTGGGATTTGCTCACAATATGAACACCGACACTTGGAACTTGCATTTTGCATATAACGCAAGCAATTCAGCTTTTTCACAAGTTGAATCTGAATAGGTATAGAGTTATAGTTAACAGCTAAAATTAAAACAGTCACCGGCTAAAGAAGAAGATTAGTTATAATATAAGGTTTTTTTTAGATAATGTTTAGCAAGAGAAGATGCTTTAACAGACCAATTGATATTGGAATTAAGAAATCGTAGCCCGTTCTTGAATGTTGAAAAAGGCCAACATTTCCTAGTAAAACTCCATTCTTAGTTTCGTAGCTAATACTAAAGTATTATGAACAGTTTGCATTAAATATTCATATTGGTTTTATTAACGAATGCAATTGACAATTGTTTATCAGTTTAAAAGTCTAATTTGAACCTCATATTTTTAAATAAAGGTATTTAAAAAATATGTGTATTTAAGTCGGCCTAGGTATCAGCGGATAATAAAGATAATTTTGAGCGTCTTAATGGCTGTTAGACAAAGGATAATTACTTGTTTTAAAGCTTTATAAGCAGCATTCATTTATTTTAATTGTTTTTGATCTCAATTACCACATGGATGAAGTATAATTTAATTTTTTATGTTTTATGTACGTTAAAGACTAAGGCCTATTACCCTACCATAGTTTACTATGGCTTTTTGACAAGGTTTTTGAAAATGTTGAATTTTGATTTTGTTTAGGAATTGAGCTGTCATATTTTGTTATTTTAGTATAGAAATATATGTTTAACATGTTCATTCTGTTAAATAGTTTTCGTTTTATTTCAAATCTTCCTAAGCCAGGCCTTATTACCCGCGCTTACCTTATATGTAAGTATTTCAAAAAATTACGGATATATTTATAACATCCGTAGGAAGTAGCAGCTTAGAGTTCATAAATTATTATGTACTTAACACCTAATATATGTTGAAATAAAAGACAGAATGTCAACTATACAACTTGGTTATACCTAAGCAAACATTTTTTTACCTCATAACCCCTTTTCAATGAGTTGTTTGCTCTAATATCTTCTGTCATCCAATAACAGATAAACCTTGTTTAATGTACAACATCAAACAAGCTGACTACTCATCACTGCAATCATCATCCGCGTCACGAAGCCATTTATCGCACCGCACTTAATTTAGACCCACCACGTATGCCATCCGCCTGTCATTATTTACATTTATGTTCCCGCTGCTGATGCTGGTGCTGGAAAGACGAGCTCAAGCATTGCATATCTTTTGCTCGTTTGACAAATTAATGGTGCGCAGCAGTGAGCTCAAGAAAAACACTACGATTACGAGATGCTTTTCATCACGCGTAAACAAATTCATTTATTTTGGACTCCATCATAATCCCTGCGATGTGATGCGATCGTGCAAATGCGGGGCAGTCGCAGCAGCAGGAGACCCGTGGTATCAAAGGGCAGTCAAAAACCGTCAGTCCCCGTAGTCTGTTCTTTCCACCAATGCGTTGTGCTATGCTGCCACCGCCATCACTTTGTGTATCTTTGAAATTTATGAGCTCATACTACATGCCGTTCCACTTTGGGCGAAATCTAAATACTTATTCCTAGATGATAAAGAAGAGATTCGAAGGGGCGGTGCAACTTCAAACGAAAATGTTCTTTCTTTTTCCGTTCGTTTTCCTGCTCCACAGTTGAAAGAAGCTACGTTGTCAAGTGGTGCAGAGAGACAAAATCAAAGAAGCTAGAATGTTAGATGACAGGGCCGTAGAACACACAATTTGTTATTACTATGGTGATTGAATTAAGAATCTCACGTCGAACCTTAAGAAAAACTTGCTTTTAGTGATGCTATGAAAGTCAAAACACAGAGAAGAAGGTACGGTTGACACGAATTTTCAAGATTTATTGCTTAAATTGTTTGAAAAAAAGTTCATTCCTATATTTAACGTGAGTATTTTAGATCGTGTCCAAAAAAGAGCCTCGGATTCAGTATATCTCTCGTGGACCACCCTAAGGTAAAGTAATGTGTCTTTTATTGTTTTATCGCAATTTTTACAAACAGTGCTTCAATGAAATAGCCAGTGTCATTCCTCCACTCATATAATTCCTACGTTATACTTACAGTGCTAGGAATACCCTTCAGTTAATCCTTGATCCCATATTCGGACGTACTGTTAATGCAGATATTCTTTAGTCACACCACACGAATTCGAAACGCTTTGCCTGGCTCTGTTTTCCCTTCCATTTTTCCTCCTTGGCTCTGTTTTCCCTTCCATTTGCAGAACGTTTATGGTTTATTATTTTAACACCTAATTTGCTGAATAATTCGAAAATATTTTTGTTCTATTTATCTATACATAATTATTTGTTTTTATCTTTTCAACAGTCTTAAAACTAATCAGTAATATTTTATAATTTTTTGATCAGCTTACTTTGATAAACTCTACAGAAACGGAACTGCTTGATATATTATATACATTTTGTACATGCGTTGGTTCTTTCCTTTATTTTATTCAAAAATCTCACTGCATTGCTCCTCCTGCATACTCCTTCTCCTAGGAATGCCCATATCAGTTAACCCTTGATCCCAATTTCAGACGTACTGTTAAGTACAGAGATTCTTTCTTTAGTAGAATGTGGAAAGCTCTACCTGATTCGGTTTTTACCTCCTATTTTGATATGCAGAATTTCAAAACTAATGTAAATCGACATCTCCTTTTACATCCTTCCCTGCTTCACTAATGCTCGCTCGGTGTTTTAAAATTTTAAAGAAAGATACCCCTTTCGCTAGTGCCTATTATACAAAAAAAAAATCTTATCCACATTTTAGTTTAAAAGCAGTCTAGTAGTAGTACATTTTTATATAGTCCAGGCAAACTAAGCCTGAAAATAATATATAAACAAAAAATCCTTGTAACTCCAATTTTTGCAGGAATGTGGAGGGAGGGGTCCCCTCTACATGCAATAAAAATTCCCCGTAAATCCGGGTGCCGCGCAGGGTGCCGGGTGATTTAAAGGGACCTTCCCTTTTAGTGGCAAAAAATGTCTGTCTGTCAGTATGTATAACATGCTACAGCCTAAACGGCTTGAGCGATTGTCTTCAAATTCGGTGTGTGTGATTCTTTTGGTATTCCCCAGAGGGGAAATTGAAATTTTATTTTTAGGCCTAAAAATAAGGGACCGTTAAGGAAAAGCTTACTTTTTTTCGAAAACGGCTCCAACGATTTTGATGAACATTTTTGAGAATTTTTTTGTTGGTATTGGCTATTGTTTGATTAGAGCCAAATTTAAGGGAAAAGTCTATTAACGTTACATTTCATATAACGGTTTTTTTTAATTTTTGGCTTTCTCGGTAACGAATAATTGGATTTCTGTCAAATTTAATATTTGAAAAGATCTAAGTAACGGAATCTATTCTGAATATCAAAATTTTGAATAACCTTTTTTTCTAATTAAAATTAATTTTTATTTTTTTTTTAAATCAGTCTTTTTAAAACTAATCAAAAAAATTGTTTTAAATTTTATAATCACAAAAAGAAACTGCATACCAAAATTTAAAAAAAATTAAAAAAACTAAAAATAAAAAAACAGGATTTTATCAAAATCCGTCCTACAATTTTCGAAATATTTTTTTCATAAATTCGTTATTATACAAGACGTGTGATGGCCGTTTGACACTATTAATAAGTTGAGAACGTGTTATTTTTGTACGTAAATGTTACTTGTTTCGATAAAAGGTTTTGCCTTCCAATATGATTAAGCACATAAGAGCAAGTACGTGTAACACAGTAATGCCCATTTTTTTCAATAAGCCTATGATTTAAAGAATTTACACTTTTTCTTTAAAGCTTAAAGCTTTATACCTGGGATTCAAGTCCACGTTTTTGTTCATCGAATCGACGCGACGTTAGTTATGTATACTTTTCTCTAAGCAGGAACTTCAAACCTGACATTATGGTTCAATTCTATCCCCTCTCCCCTGTACAAATTCTTTTACATTACACACGATTCAGGCGCTTAGCAAAAACTATTCAATTATGTATTCAACGTTTCACCCATGTTAACATTCCCCTTTGCAATTCATTTCGTAGCAAATTTTCTGTTAAGACGGGCCTGCTTTTATGACGCTGGCTGCTGTACAAAACGAAGAATGGTGCTAGTGTAAGTTATAGTGGCATGTGAAATGAAAAAGAAATTTATGGCAGAAGGATGCCGTCGCCGCCGCGCAATCAGCATTTTAAGTTAATGTAAATGTGTTGGCTCTAAGGAAGACAAATTGCCTAGTGGCAAGCCCAGCAGAGAGGAGGGTGTTCAACGTTTCTGTCCATGCATACCTCTGCCCCGGGAATGCACTGCAGCCGTGAACTCCCAGTCTTAAGTTGTACTATGTGTGGATTTCCTGCTTGTTTTGTCGCTATGTGTGTACAAGAAATGGATTTCGGTAAATTTATTATTTGACAAGAGTCATTAGTTAATAGGAGCACCAGTAACAGCTCCACAGTGGCAATCTACTTGAACTATAGTTTTTCATTCTCATAGGCTGAGCATTCGAGCAATCATCTCCTTGGTTACAGCAGAAATGAAGAGCGAGGAATGAGGGAGGATATTATTGTGGGCTTTTCTATTCGGAGGTATGTAGATTAGCGTTAATGGTTGGCTAAGTTTTTTGCTTGAAAGTCATTTTTTATTACGCGATAGAGAACGGCTATTGGGAACTGGCATATCACATCTCGAAGAGTTCAAAAAGCTGGCCGAAGGGCGGGCGACAATTTATTCGATAGTTGACAATCGAAAACGCTAAGCATGGGAGTGTTTCACTCATGGCAGTAAATTATGTTTTTGCTATGTATATAGTAAAGCCCTGTTGCCGATCTGTTGCAGCCACATCTATACCCTAGATATATCCATTCTATGTGTGTTTGATCGCTCATTTAACGAACCATTCTTGGTTTGACATCTCATAAATTGTGATGGAAGTTTTGACAGTAACATAAATTATTACCAATGAATATGGAAAAATATTCATTAGCAAACGAAAGATGTGAACAATTAATTTGCTGGTTGGTTGAAATAAATCAGGAATGTGTCAAATTGTGAATTCCACGAAGTATGAATTGTGTATGTACATTGTTATGACAGATAGAGTATAGGTTTTAATTTATGACGCTAATTAGAGAGTCATTTTGTTTGTGGAATTATATGGAGGCATGGAGATTGAAAAATGTTTTGTAACAGGATGGAGTGTGACAGCTTTGAGTGTTGATTAACTTTAAAAATAAATTGGGTGTAAAACACGTTTTTTGGGGTTTAGCTATTATATACTTCGTTAATTAGCTAAGCCTATTTCTAGCATTTGACAACCAGTATAGAAGAGCTATTAGAATATTAAATATGCTAACATCAGTAAAAAATATGTCGTATAAAGTCAAATAATAAGAAATTGATGACCATAATTCAATAATTAGCAATATCATCATCATCATAAAAAAAATGTTGGTCAATCTGTATTTACGTATCGACATTATATACAAACCAAAAATCAATATTTTAGACCTTTCTGGGCGGTCGGCGCGGCGTGGCGCGGCGCTAAGTCCCCTTTTTGAAAAATTCATAATTATGTTTTGATATGGGGCTCAATTTTAGATCGCTTGTTAAAAATAAAAAATAATAGTCATTCGTATTGGGAAAAATATATATTGACAGACATGCATATATCAACATTATTAAATTTAAATGTAATAAATAATATGGTTTAATAAAATTACAAAAAGAACCGACAGATCGCGTTGGTTGTCTTAGAAGACTATTTTAAGATTTAAAGAAGTGTCGTGTCTCTTGTATTTTAGACGTTCTTAATATATTGACGCATTTTGCAATTTTTATTTAACCTTAGTAACAGATAATATCTGGCACCAATATTGCAATATCATCAGCAAAGGTGGCCAGTATGTACTCTAATTCTAAGTGTCAAATCCTTTATAAGGCTTCTATTACTAAGCAATGTAAGCCTTTTCAGGAGCAGTTTATCGAAATGCTTTTATTATAAATTGAAGTTTTTCGAAGGCTATTGAATGCATTTGGTTCAAATTCACAGTTTGTCAACTCCTTATGAATTTGGTGTTCTTTCAGACTCCATTCAGAGAATTGTTGCCTATTATCCTCACACTGAAATCGTTATTACGGGCGATTTCAATGTACACAATGCTAGTTGGCTTCTTTATTCTGACTAGAAACCAACCGAAGGAAGGTATATTGAGATTTTTGCTGAGCTCAGCCAATTAACTCAGCTCATTGATGAGCCAACCTGAATTCCTGAATTCCTAACTCTGATCCAGATACATACACTGTTAGTGTTTTTTCGCCTCTATGCACATATGATCATTATGTTATTTCTGAAAACTTGTCGTTTCAATTAAACCCAGTTAATGGAAAAACCCCTAGGAGAACCGTTTGGAAATACGAGAAAGCCAACTGGGACGGTCTCAACAATTTCTTCAGGACTTTTGACTGGTCACTATGCTTCCTCGATAGTGACGTAGACTTTTGACATTTATCCAGTCTGTCCCTACAAAAAAATAATTTTCGTCTCCCTCAAACTATCAACCAATCGCACTAACGTCCTTCCTTCCAAAGTCATGGAAACACTGACTGATATTTTCAACTCATGAAATATCTTGAAGATCGAAAGCATCTTAATGAGCGCCAATAGGTCCAATAGGCTTTCGCAGCAATAGGTCCACTGGTGATATGATGATATAACTCACCGAAAAGTGGAATCAATGTCTTCGCCGTTTTGGTGAAAGTAAGATTATTGGACTTGATATTTCTAAAGCATTTTATCGAAAATTCGTGCTTTTGGACTATGAAACTCATCTTCGTTGGATTAGTAATTACCTTTCGAATCGCTCAATACAAGTTCTTCTTCTTATATTTATGAATGACTTATTATCTAAAATTACTAATCCAATAAATTGCTTTGCTGGCGAAAGCACTCTCAGCTTTTCATATTAAAATATGGAATAAGAAACCGCGTAGAACTGAATGCTTCAAGAACTCAATGTTGTCTTTTGTCATTAAAGCAAAACATATATTCATATGGTTTTCCATGAATGGCACTTGAATTGAAGAAACCGAAAACCTATCGGTTCTCGGTATATGTGCATTACCGACCACCTTCTGTGGAATGACCACATATTCGACATCACTAAGAATGCTGCCAATCGTCTGATCCCATTACAGTCTATAAAGCGTATATTCGTCCAAGACTTGAGTATAATTCACAAAGTTGGACAGGTGCTCCAATTACCCACTTCAGTTTCATAGACAAAATTCAAAAAAGAGCTTTTAAAATGATAGGCGACCCTGCAATAATAGAAACATTTACATCTCTTGAGCACCGCCGTAATGTTTCGTGGCTTTCATTATTTTATCGCTATTTCTACAAACAAAAGCTAGCTGCATTCCTGAAATGATTCATTCGTAAAACTCGCACTGCTAGGAATGCCCATAAATTTACCCTTGAACCCAACTTCGGACGTACTGTCAAATACAGGGTTTCTTTCTTTAGTCGTACCATGCGAATGTGGAATGCACTGTCAGACTCTGTTTTACCCTCCCATTTTGACTTGCAAAACTTTTAAGCAAATGTGCATCGTTATCTCCTTTTAACGCTTCCCTATTTTCCTTACGCCCCCGCTGTATTTAACCAACATTATAAGGGTGGTCAAAATCCCTTTTGCGCGGGCAAATTCTAAAAAAAAACATTCCGACTGGGCTATATCGATATATCCACAAGAATGCATTACAATATAAAACACTCATCATTCCAGTTCTGCTATATGGTGCAGAAGTATAGACCCTTTCCCATTCGGATGAAAGCGCCCTCGTGGTATTCGAGAGAAAATAACTAGTCCCAGGAAAGAAAGAAAGAAGAAGATACCGATTTTTAAGTAGTTTTTATAAACTTGGACCTACGTACATATAGTTCTCGTTTCCGAAGATCATGGAAACGCTGATTAACTATCAGTCTTATAAAGAACTTGAAGACCAATAGCTACGTAATGACTCGCAGTACGGCAATAACAGCAATAGGACTTTGGTTATTTGATAGCACTTATAGCTCACCGAAAACTGTAACTAATAATTCCATTGATTTGGTGAAAGTGAGATTTTTACATCTCATATTTGAAATGAATTTGATAAAGCTTTGAACTATTTGGTAAGTAAAAAATTTCTAACTGCTCAATGCAAAAAGGGTTGATCGGTTCAAAAATTGCAAAAAAAATCGTGATCTTGACATTCTCGAGCGCGATCGATTTTTTTTTATTTTAAAGGATATAGTTCAAGAACAACGGAAAATATATAATCTACCGATTTGCACAAGCCGAAGTAGCGAAAACAAACAATAAATTTTAGTGCTGGCTGTTGCAGTAAAAAAATGTATTTTTATGGAAGGGGGTTTATTCTCAACCTTATTTTAGCCAGAAAGGCAATTTTTTAAAACAAAGACTTTAAACAGAACAATATTTTTTAAATATCAATTTCTTAAACTTTTTTGTAAGGCCATCTCTCCTTTTATTTTATTTGAAAAAAAGTGTTTTTTTTTGACGTGATAACGTCTTATAATGACAGGATACATACATATATGATATATACTTACATATATGATAATGCTGATAATAAAAGTGGCGCACGCTGCGATACTGTGGTTCTTTCAAGCAAAACCGATCGCAAGCACCAGGCGAACATGAAAAAGAACAAGAGCAACTTCCAAAATTATTCAAAAAGAACAAGAAGAGAAAAAGAAATACAAAATAGGCGGAGTTTTGTTAAAATAGAGAGTAGATATAGATATTGGGGTGTGTGTGTGGATTTAATGATAGGGTTTGTGGGTGTGATTTAACGGGCTGTATGTTGGTGTTGCTGCCATCAATGTTTTCTTATGACGTTATCACATAAAATTATCGTCCGTAAACCGACTTTACAGACAACCAACTCTTCCTTTTTTTTTTTTATATTTTAACTATGTGTCCGTAAGGCACAATGCCTTTTTAGTCTGCAACCGGATATTGCACGTCTGTTCTGTTTAAGTGAACATTTTTGGTTTTTTATTTACTGCTTTTTTCCGTCGTCAAATTTCCGTTTTGTCAGAGTTCATGATAAAATTTTAGTTTTTCAAGATTTTTTTTAAACCGTCAGATTAAGAAAATCCCTCCAAATAGTCGTCAGTTTATTGGTCAGAACGACTTGGACATTAGGCTGAATCGCCTGACACGCTCGATAATTTCAAAATGACATTTTTTTTTGCATTTTCAAGAAGCCGCCACGAGCTTACGTCATGTCCGAAACGTTAGTCTTTTGAATATGAGCTTCTTTCGGATTTACTTAACACTCTGAAAATCTGACGCACTCGAATAACTTTTTTTTTGTTTTAATTTTTTGTCCTACCGTACAGCCACGCACACCATGCAAACCGGAAGATTAAAATCTCTCCGTTATCAGAGACACGTGGGGCATATGAACTATTAATTTCTGACGCGGTTGAGTATTTAAATGTAGCTGTTTTTTTTTTACATTTTACAAAGTTCGTAGATGCAACCCCCACCGTTGGACAGGTAAACATAACATACACTTCTTCATTCCTACCACCTAATCTTTAAGATTCAATAGGTAGATGTTGAATTTGGCTGCGGATTCACAATAGACATGATATAAGACTTGTATCATGCTACAGATACTATAATTCCATAGATATTAACGCAGAGCAAAATAAAATTACCAATTTTCATTTATGCTGCATTGTTTGAGAAGGTTGCAAGATTGCACTTGGGCGTGTTGGAATCTATAGATACACATTTATTTGTTGAGATTCGAATGCCAATGCAACCAATGTTCGTGCTCGATCCTCTTTTTGGTTGTATCTTGTGTGTAAATATTTTTTAGACTCCCTGGTCGACGGTCTTTCGTGAATGATCGTTTTATGCTTTTTTGCTTTTCCCAAAAAAACACGGCTAATGTCTGAAAGCAACGGGCAGCTTTCCAAAAAAAAAACGCATAGGTAGCCACCTGTTGTTTTTTGTCCCAGTGCAACCTTACAACCATCTCAAACAATGTAGCATAAAACGATTTTTCACAAAAGACCTTTGAACAGCATGATACAAGTCTTATATAAGTTAAAACTTATAACATTATTTTATTTTAAAAAAAACTTTATTCAATTATCCGGCATAGCTACCGCTTTTGTTTAACAATAATTCAATACTTAGCAAAGACCTTAATAAACTAAACCTTAAATACAATTTAATTGATAACGTAAGCATAAATTAATGAGAACGGCGACACGATGTTGCTGCTATCGTTCTTAGAATTGTTCACCTTTGCTGTGGGAACAATTCTAGGAATTTCGATGTCCAATGCTGTCTTGCGCGTGCAAGGCAAGTCAGCATTTCAATTTTTCGATTGTTCGTGTTAACTCTTCCCCTCTGAATTAACACGTCCTCGTGTTAAAAGTGCGGCAGGTTGTAGAATGTTGGATGTTCAGAATTGCTTGAAGGTGTCGAATTTTCAAGTTTTATTTCAGGATGAATGATTACAGGTGTGATTTTCCCAGTAAACTTTCTTCTTCTCATATGGTTCGTCATTAATATTATCAGGACGAAAAATGTAACTGCGAATAAAGAAAAATTTAAGTATTGATGAACATCTTTTTCTACCTGGATTTTGCTGATTGTTTTGGTGTTGTTTATATGGAGTTCCTTCATCAGTTGTAGGGACAGGATTTCTTCTATTTCGGATTCTTCGGAGACTGCGTGTAGTAGGGGTGGAAGTTCATTGATTTTAGTTATTTCATCAGCAATATATTGTTGATTCCTGATTCTTAATGTAGTGTTGGAGAATTTAATGAGATAGGTGCCGTTTAATGATCTGGTGATATTATCTGCTTCTATGTTGCCATCGAAATTGTTTAAGAGCATCGTTCCTGGTTCTATTTCCTCAACTTGTGGGATGTGTTGACTATTCGTTCTTTTACACGTAGCATTTTCGTTTCTTATTAAATTATAAATACATTTATCATTACTTAAGTCTATAATGTTAGATTGTTTGCACAGGGATAAATCATTTATTGTTTTACATTCATTCTTTATGCCAAATATCATATTATTTTTCCTTAAAATATTTGTATTTGAAATTTTACTAACAATATTATTATTTTTTATCAATGGTTTTATGGTAAGTTTTTCATATGTTTCATTTCCCGTTTTTGGGATGCTTAAAATATAAAGAATAGATGATATGTCCATAGCGACTTTTATTTCGGCAAATTCTAATGTTTCTTCAATATTTCTAAAAGGTTCATTTGTTTTATTTTTATTTATATTATTTAATATTATATCAATTTCTGATTTAGAAAGTATATTTGAGCTTACAATATTTTTCTTACTTAGTTCTATTGCATATATGACATTAATTATTTCCTCTTTTATAAGTTTTGTTTTATAAAGTAGACTTAATACTAATTCGTTAACAAAGGATTTATCTTTTTTTAATTCGTACATTATTTCGTTAGTTATATTGGTTAATTTGTTTATTCTTTCAACGTATGCTTTGTTTATTAAAACTTGGTTATTATTATTTTCCAAAACATTATTTATTTTATTAACCATTACTTCATAATCATCATGGTCCGGACTACCTGCGACCCATTTCCAGGCTGAGCCTATAAAGTTAAGGGATCTTTTTGATCTGTTTATTTTAATATTATTTATAAGGCTCTTAGTATGCTTGAGTTCGTGTTCTAGGATGGGAAAAAAGGAATTTTTAGGTGGGATTTGTTCGTATAGGAGGGATGAGGTTTTCGCTATGAAGTCTTCGTATGGGGGTATTTCTATGATGTGGATAAATTTTACGTTTCCAGTTTGGATTCTCGCAAGTCCATGTCTAAGAACTATTATCTCTGAGTTAGAATAGTCGAGTATTCTAATTTCTGTCATGACGAAAGAGATAAGGTACCTGCGAAAAGATAAAATTCAGCTTTTAATGTTGGCTTTATGCACTATTCTACCAGATTCTGTTGTTATAGTTTTTGTTTTGTTTTCTTTGACTATTTCCTTTTTGTAACGAGGTGTAAGCTTAGAACCTAACCTTTTGTTTATTTTGGTAAAAATGACTTCACCAGGCAAATAATTTTTAATAGGGCTTCTTTTTTTATTGTGGTATTTCAGATCACTTTCTTGTTTTTGACGAAGTTTTTGAATATTTTCTTCCCTTGCTAATTCGAATTGTTCCGGGTCGATGCTGACATTTCTGCCGAAAAATACATCGATCGGTTTCTTTCCTATTGTTGAGTGAATCGTGCAGTTATACTCATATACGGATCTATCTAAAAGCTCTAGGAATGATTTGTGGATTTTTTCAGTTTTTAGGCAACGCATTATTTCCGAAAGCGTAGAGTGAAATCTCTCTACTTGTCCGTTGATTGTACTGGAATGCGGGGGAGTTTTGTAAATCTTAATTTTAAGTTGATCCTTTAACAAGAAACAGACGGAAGCTGCACTAAAAGATTTCTCGTTGTCGAAGACAACTATTTTTGGAACACCAAAGCTGAACAATAACTGTCTTAAGGGTTCTAAAATATCTTGCACGGCTCTTGACTTAATAAGTTTCGTCTGAGCATATTTAGAGAATTTATCAAGGGCGGTAAGAACTAAATTTCCTTCTGTTGAGTAGATATCTAAGTGTAGAATATGACCTGGATATTGAGGTATAGGAGTTGGTTTTAGCTCGGGTTTTTGGGGGTGACGATCATATTTGTGTTCATGGCATATTTGACATTGATTTACTATTTTATTTACCTTTGAGTTCATTTGGGGAAAGAAATAACTTTGAATTAATTGGGCTTTATTTTCGCGTGCATTACGATGGGCTCTATTGTGGATTTTTAAAATTTGTTCCTCTTGTTCGGCTTGGATTGTTAAGTCGGTAACTTTAGTTTGCGTGAAGCGGACTTTATAATGTTTAAAGTAAAGGGGGTAAATAGTTTGGATAATTCCCATTGTTCTTTCGTTAGTCATTAGTCCGTTGACTATAGTGGGGATTAAATATCGTTTAAATATTGAAATAAGATTTTCTTTCGTGTATTGAGGTTGCACAAAGGTATGTCTACGGAAACTAGAGAAAGGGTATTGAAGTTGGTAAGAATTTTCGTCTCCTATAAGAAGAATAAGTTGGTTTCTGAAGGCATTAATCGGCGTTTCGACCGCAGGTATAAGTTCGTGTGAGGAACTTTCATCGCTATGCTGTGAAGCTGTAAGTGAATTAACCTGGGCATCAAGGGGTGGTCTTGAAAGTGCATCGGCAACAATATTTGCCTTGCCAGGCTTATATTGCATTTCATAGTTGTATTCTTCCAATGCTGCTTTCCAACGCTTCATTTTGGAGTTTTGATTTTTGCTACTCAAAGCATATGTCAAAGGTTGGTGGTCAGTTAGAATTTTGACCTTCGCTGAACCATAGAGATAATTTCGGAGAGTTTGCAAGGCCCATATAATGGCTAGCATTTCCTTTTCGTTTGCGGCATATGATTCTTCAGTTTTGGAAAGTGTACGTGAAATAAACATTATTGGCTTCTCTTCCTGTGAAAGGACTGCTCCGAGGGCGTAGTTTGAAGCATCTGTAGTAAGTTCAAATTCTTTTTTGTAATCTGGGTAGGAAAGTATAGTTTCTTTTGATGCTAAAGAGTTTTTTAATTTTGTGAAAGCTTCTATTGCCTCTTCGTTTAGGTGGATTAGTTTTCGACTGGAAAGATTTTTGGACAGCCGTCCATCTTCCCCTCTCAAAAGAGCTGTCAAGGGTTTTGCCAACTTGGCATAGTCCTTAACAAAACGACGATAGTACCCTGACAATCCTAAAAATGATCTCAAGTCTTTGAGTGTTTTGGGGTGTGGAAAATTTAGTATTGCATTAACCTTTTCTGGGTTTGTTTTAATGCCATCTGAAGAGATAAGGAACCCAAGGAACTCGACTTCTTTTTTAAAGAAATCACATTTATCAAGCTGTACTTTCATGTTAGCAGCTTCTAAAGTTCGGAAGATTGTTTCGATATTTTGTATGTGTGACTCTTCATTTTTACTGAATATGATAATGTCGTCGATATAAACGAAACATATTTTTCCGATATGCTCCCTTAATATATCGTCTAGTGCTCTTTGGAATATAGATGGCGCATTTTTCAACCCGAAAGGAAGGCGGGTGAATTCATATTTGCCATTATTCACTGAAAAGGCTGTTTTTTCAATATCCTTTTCTTTGAGTGGGATTTGGTGGAAACCACTTTTTAGGTCTATGACCGTGAAAATTTTGTTTTGACCCAATTGCGCGAGCACTTCATTGATTTCAGGTATGGGGTATCTGTCAGGAATTGTGATAGTATTAAGTTTGCGGTAATCGATCACCAACCGAAACTTTTTTTCGCCAGAAGAGTCTGCCTTTTTGGGGACAATCCACACGGGTGAATTGTACGGTGATCTAGAAGGGCGTATGATATCGTCATTCAGAAGTTTTTGAATTTGGCTTTCTACCTCATCTTTGAGAGTCATTGGATACGGATAACATTTTGTGTAGACGGGTGAATCTGAAGTTGTTCGGATTTCTCCTTTTACAACAGTAGTATAAGTTAATTTCTCATCTGGGTCATCGAATAATTTTGAATACTTCCATGCAAGAGTTTTTATAGTGGCTTCTTGTTCAGTCGTCATATGTTGTGTTCTCAACGACAAAGTATTGACTGATTGTGCAGCGAGCTGCTTAATTTGAATTTTAATAGAGCCTTTAATTGTCATGTAATTTTGACGAGTAAAGATAATTGCGGATAAATCTTTTAGACTATCATTTCCGAGGATAGCATTAAAAGATTTTAAATGTGGCATAAGAAAGAATTTAATTTTGAGATCTTTTATTCCGAACAAATTAACGAAAGTATGATGAGAAATTTCTATTTTTCCTCCAACTGAGTTAGCATAGAATTTTTCGTCGTTAGGTTTAGGGTTTTTAACTAAAGAAGACTGAATATAGTTTTTATTCGATCCTGTATCTATTAAAATTTTCAGCACTTCTCCACCGCTTGTTTTTACTTCTATGTATGGCAGTGAAGAGCTGGCTAATCTAAAAAATGTATATCACTAAGCTCAGATGTGATCTCAGTGTTGTTCTCATCTGTTTGTGTGAGTGGTTCGATATAATTACTAAAACTTTGTTCGTATTGTTGATCATATTGCTGATCATAAGACTGCGGTAAGGCATAATATTGTTGTAATTCCATCTCTTGGACTGAGGGGTTTAATTGAGGTGAAGGATATTCTTGAGGAGTAGAGGTCTCAATGTGGAAATTTCTTTGGAGTTTATTAGGATAATTTGGCTGTTGTGGCATTTGATTTGGTCTCTTTGGAGCTGGTGGCCATCTCTCTTGATATTGTTGCGGTCTATTTGCATAATTTACTTGGGCTGTTCTTATGGTGGAAGTTTCCATTGGCTCAACTCTTGGTTGTGGCCTTGGAGGTGGTCTGAAATTGTTTCCTTGTGTCTGGTTTTGAAATTGACGTTGATTATTAAAGCTATTATGGGGTTGTTGTCGTGGAACATTATTATTGAATGGGAGTTGGCGATGATTATAATTTGGTATGGGACGAGGAGCATAATGTGCGAAATTAGCAAGTTGTGGATAGAATGGGGTTTGATGATTTGGTAACATATTTCTATCTGGTCGTCTAGGAGGGAGTGCTGGAGGGATAGGATTGTGCATTCTTTTAACATTATTGTTAGTTGCAACAGCATAATGTGTTCTATATGTTTGATTTTCCAGTTTCAAACATAAATGCAGAGCTTGGGGTAGATCTGAAGGTTCTCGGATGCCGAGAAGCCTGGGCAGATCGCCTTTAAGACCCCTTATAAAGGTGTCTAGGGCTTTATCCCTATAAGCGTGCATTAGCATATTTAATGCTTCTGTTCCCATTTCCATAGAGGAGATTTTGTTAAGAATCAATGAAAGATGGGAGTAAACTTCTTGGTAAAAGTCTTGTACAGAAGAATTACCCTGTACCAAAGACGTTAACTGGTATTCCAGTGTTCCCAGATCACGCTTATCTGCGTAATGTAGCGTTAAGCACCTGGAAATATTTTCCCAATTCAGAGGTGTATTGTAGGATTCAAGGACAAGGTCTGCATGTCCAACAATTTTATTTCGAATCACATTTATGATACCGAAATATTTTGGGGATCCTCTTGTAGAATCATAGATTCTGAGTATTCTTTCGACGCTTTTGCGCCACGAACTAAACTCGCCTGGTTGTCCAGAAAACTCTCTCAAGGTTTTGACAACATCAGGTATCTTATCAAGATCCGAGAGATTGTTTCGTTGATCTTCGTTAATAACCTGATCAGTTCCTGCGAATTGATCAGAGTTGGGGTTCATTATAGAATGAACAATACGCCTACCATCTGTTTGGAGGGCATGAGTTACCATAGAAGTTACCATATTTTGTAGTTCATTACGAGTAATACCATTATTGGCATTTTGTTGGATCTGAGGATTTTGGTTTTGTGGGATAATTGGAGGTCTAGGAACATTTTGTGGGATAACGGGAGGTCTGAGAAGATTTTCTTGATTCGCCATTATTTTTTCTTAAATTTACTCGAGGTATGACTATAATTTAATTATTTAAAAATATATATGATTCTAAAGCGTTTTCAAAATATTTTTCTAAAACTAAAAGAAAGTATTTGTATTAATTAAAAATTTGAAATATATTCAACAATACAAAATATTTTAAATCATAAAGATATAAAAATATTAGTCGATGATCATAAAATAATTTTCACTTTAAAGGATTTGAAAAAATGTTTTTTGATTATTAAGGATATAAAATAAAAAAAAAATATTTATAGGTAATTATTAAATCGTTTTCACTTTAAATATTTGAAAATATTTTTAATTATTAAGGTAATTATCAAAAAGGTAAAAAATATTATTTGCAGGTAATTATTAAATCGTTTTTTTTTCTTAACAACTAGTTTCGTAAAAATAAATTTTCTTACAACGTCAATATGATGATAAACATTGGAGCGGCTTCCAGTTCGACTGTGTCCTTTTTGCACTGATTTTCTGCTACTAAGGGGCCCTTTTTATTTTTCTCCAACAGTTTTTAATAGTGCCACTTTGGAACTTAGGTTTATCACTTAAGGATGTTTAATTTTTTCGTACCACTTGGGGACTTTTAGGGTTTTTATTAATCACTTAAGGATGTTTAATTTTTTGTACCACTTGGGGACTTTCAGGGTTTTTTTTTCCTTTTTGAGACCGATCACTAGCACTTAAGTTGTCGCGTACCACTTTGGGACTTTTTAATTTTTTATTTAAAATTGAATCGTTCGCGTACCACTTGGGGACTTTTTTAACGAAACACACTTTTAAAAAATTTTTATAACCACTTAAGTTTCCGTGAAAGGTCCCTGTTCGGGCGCCAGTTAAAACTTATAACATTATTTTATTTTAAAAAAAACTTTATTCAATTATCCGGCATAGCTACCGCTTTTGTTTAACAATAATTCAATACTTAGCAAAGACCTTAATAAACTAAACCTTAAATACAATTTAATTGATAACGTAAGCATAAATTAATGAGAACGGCGACACGATGTTGCTGCTATCGTTCTTAGAATTGTTCACCTTTGCTGTGGGAACAATTCTAGGAATTTCGATGTCCAATGCTGTCTTGCGCGTGCAAGGCAAGTCAGCATTTCAATTTTTCGATTGTTCGTGTTAACTTATATCATGTCTATTGTGAATGAAATCTTGTTGTGTCGAACATGCAATCCGCAGCAAAATTCAACATCTACTTTTTTCGGCAGCTGGTTGTTGTATTTGTAGTGAGTGTAAAATCTTGCTTCGCTACGGATAAATTTCCCAATAAAACACGGCTATTATAGTCGCTTGCATCAGTAGTAAATTTATAAGAGAAGTGTTAAAGGGTATGCCTTTGTAAGAGACTTAATGACAAATAATAGCATCAGGGGTTGAGTCGGGTTTTGAAACAGCTTTGAAGGGATTAGAATCTAGAGAATTATTTGTTACTATAACAGTTAGCGGGAATTCTTATTAAAGTCCAATATTGAAGACTAATTAGAGATTTGGACGGAATATGGTCTTTTTAAAGAGTAATGTCAATTTGTTAAGGCTGCTGGATTACTTCTGAAATTACATTGAGGACGAGGTTTATGTATATTTCAATAACATTTTAGATATGTGCTGCTAGCCTAATAAGACTTTACTCACCAGGGTTGCCAATTAATTAAGAAAATAAATCTTAAAAAGAAAAAAGTCATCATCCCTGGCTTCAGACTAAACATAACTTTTATATTTTTTGATATATGGATATATGTATGTATCTGTTTTCCTACTCTTTGAATATTTTTATATTTTAGTGATTTACCCAATTACATCATTGAGATCTAGCCAAAGTAATATTTTTTTTACCAAATTAGAATACTTGACGTAATGTCAAACAAATTTACTAGGACACAAAAATATTCTGATTTTTAACAACAAACAAAGCCCAGATCAAAACTAAAAATAATTTACAAATATATGTTTGTATTTTGCGAGAAGTTAGACGCCGACAGATATGTCTTCTCTACCACAAGTGCACATTTAAGCTATAGTTGGACCTGACCAATTTGCTGTCCTTTTCTGTCTTGTCAATATATCATATGTGACACCTGCACTTAACCTTAAGAGACTACCCACATATGTACCTATGTATCTCTTCAGTATTAATTTGACCAAAAGTGATGCCAATTAAGAAGAGCAAAAAAAACATGATCAACCTTTTCGGGTCAAGCGCCAAACAAGGGGCATCATTTGAATTCAAACAACATAGCAAAGCACTGACAGCTCAAGCCTTGTTCACATATCACTGCTTCCTCTAGTGGGGGTACCTATATGTCGGAGAGTGCTTTGTTGAACTTGGTTATGAAGCCGTTTATTATGGGGCTCTTGAAATTTTGTTAAGTGGTTATACATGAAGTTTCTTTTAATGTGATCACTATCATCATCAACGTTGCGTCGTTGTTGTTCTTTTCGTACATATGAGTGACAATCAGCCCATTTAAATGCAAAGCGGTTAAGTTCGTCAGATCTGTGTGCGTTGCGTTTACACACATGGTGTTCCCAGCGCAATACTCTTCAGATGCGGGCTCTTAGGGACGGATCTCTTAATCAGTGTTTACGATTGCGCGCCTATTAAGAGGCTCTTGTCATTTGTAAATATGACTATAAATTTGATTGTTGTGTCGAGAGAGATAATAGACATAGAGTCGCACGGTTTGAACGAAACACAAGAAACAGCCCTCGTAAAATGCTCTAATGGCCCCGTCACTTTTAGTCAAAATAAATGAAGAAAAGTGACATTTTAATCAATGTGATTGCGTTCGCCTTATGTGGTTTTATATTTCAATGGCCATTCCGGAGCTGTCACACGATAGTGGGCTTTGGCAAGTGAATGGATGAAGTGTATGGAGTTCAGCAGACACATTTGTCATTTTAAATTGGTTCACAGTATTCATTTAGGTTTATAGTGATTTAAAAAAAGGGACAAGTAATAAATTGTGACAACTTTATTGTTTTTTCATTTACTGGTGACATAAGAATTTATTAATTATGATAATGAATAAAAATGATATGAGATGATACGATTTTGTTGATGTAGCATAATACACTTATACACATTTTAAATTTGATGTTTTAAGTAAAAAAGGCTGTTTTCTTTTTTCCAAAATATCAATTTACGAATGCATTCATATTTGCTTTCGATTATATAAAGACAGGTTATTTATTAGCGCATTCGTTTAAAAAATATTAAGATAAATATTAAACATGACATAACTTTGATAGATAAACATATTTCAGTTAATTTAAGTTAATGGATGGAAAATGGAATGGACGGTTAACGGTTACGCCAATCGTCTCAAATTGAAAACATAATGTTGTTCTTTAATTCTACAGAGAACTAATTTGTGTTTCCTGTTTTTATTTCAAATATTTTCAATTATTTAGGTAAACTACCGGCCTTATGGTAGGGCGAACCTACACGTTTGCCCGGGCGCCTTGTTGTACAGGACGACAAACGCGTCAGCTTATCTTTACCACTTAATTTAATTTTAATAATGTGATTTTAATGCTTTTTTTCAATATTTTTAGAATATTTTCAAGAAGATGTGTAAGGAAATAAGATGGAGAAATAATTTATTTAAGCATGCTTAGGGAATGTTGTCATCATCATTGTCGCTCTCGCTTTCATGTTCATAAAATGTTCGTCTTACATGAATGTTCACCTGGAATTCTTTTGATATTGCGGCCTTATACAACGTGTTATTAAGCCAAAAGATAATGACATTTTGATATTCTTTTTGTTGCTGGTGCTGTTGCTAAAATAACGACCAAATTCATTTCTCTGGCTATTTTTTTAATTTCGTCTGCAAAAAGTTGATAACTTTTACAGAAAAACCTTTGGCTGCAACAGTAAAAAAAATAAAGACTAACGTTTCCCTCCGCATGACCTTATTTCTCACAACTGTTTTTATGGCTCCACCTATCCCATCCACAGCCCCTAATGTTGACCATTAAACCACATTGAAACAGTCAAAAAGTTACCTGAGGCACCCAATAAAAGCTTTGAACCTCATCTTGAGTTATGCATTTGAAGCTCTCGGAATAGTCAAATTGAACTAAGCCAACTGATGGATCATATTTGTTTGATGATGTACTTAAGTAATTTATCGTCCTGATAAGAGTCTGCTTGACATCGTAAGGCATGATATTTTTATGATATTTACAGAGGCAAACATTATAAAGAAGTTTGTTGGATGTGTACAGTACACGTGTTTAGGTCTCAATTCTAAAAAGTAGCTTTTTCTAACAATATAACCGTGCGCTTTTGTGAAAAGAGCATGGGTTTCAGAGAAGAATATAAATGTCGTACCTGTACCTTTTTACTTTCGATTTTAGGTACTAAAATGCAAGTTATGCATTCGTGGGAATTAAAATTTTTGAGATAACAATCAAACATGACATTACGATGATAGAGAAACATATTTGAGTTAATGGCAAAATTCTGTCCGTATGTCTGTCTTGTTATCTGTATGGATGTATTTCGGACTGTAGCCTAAACGGTTGGTCCAATCTTCTTCAAATTAAGTTCTACTTAAGGTTATTTTGACATTCTACAGAGGAGATTTTTTCAATTTTTTTGTTAGCTCAAAAATTAACGGTACCTGTCATATAACCGTTACGTAAAAGTTTATTTTTCTCGAAAACGGCTCCAAGAATCCTTATGAAAAAAATCAGTATACTACTGTAGGTAAGCATTGTATTTTGGTGAAAAAAAATTAATATGGTGGGCTAAAAACGGTATCTCCCATAGTACCGGTTTTTTTTCTTTGACTTTCTCTAAAACTGGTGATCCGATTACTATCAACATTGATATTCAAAAAGATGTAGGTGTCCTAAGTAATTTCGCATCAATTTTTTTTCGAAAACTTTTTTTTGTATTTTTGATAATTTTTGATTTTTTTTTTTTTGAAAAATCAATATTTTGAAAACGGTCAGCTGAATTTTTTTTTAACTTTTGTTTTTAAATGTATGTTATTTTGTGTTTAAGTTTGTATTCTTAAACTATTTTTTTAATTTCTTAAAAAAGTTGTTAAAAAAACCGTTTTATTTAAAAACCGTTCCTACGATGTTGAAAAAAAATTCACAATTTCTTAAATTTCTTAAAGACATAAAATGGCTTAAAAATTGTTTGCTTTGAAAAGAAATGTTTAAGTATTCACGTTATTTAATGAATTAAAATGGCGTTATTTTTTTTTGCCAAGAACTAATTTTCTAATTTTTTTCGTAAAATCAAAACTCACAAAAATCGAGTAAAAACTTTCAGATATAATCATTCAAAGAGTTGAAAGAGCTGAGTTCTTCATAATATGCATATGTACGCCGCGCCGTCGCTCTACCTACATAAATCACTGGAGCTGCAAAGAAAGTTAAAATTAATCCTCATTCCGTTGTAACGGTCACGAAATAAATACATTGCACGACTGGATCGATCGTACTTGCTCATATGTGCGGCCACATATAGAATCAACATCAAAGCATTTATTCGATTTTTGTGACTTTTGATTGTTTGAACAAAGTACGTTAAATTGCATTGATTGAAATAATTTAAACGCCATTTTATTTCTTTAGGAAATGTTAAAAAGTGTGAATTTTCTTTTTAAAATCGTAGGAACGGTTTTTAAATAAAACGATTTTTTTGCAACTTTTTTTAAAAAATTAAAAAATAATTCAATAATACAAACTTAAGCCCAAAAATAACATACATTTAAAAACTAAATTAAAAAAATTTATTTACCCGTTTTCAAAATATTGATTTAATTTTTTTTTTTTAATTTAAAAATACAAAAATAAAATTTTCGAAAAAAAAATTTACTCGAAATTACTTGGGCTATCTATATTTTCCGATACTACAAAATTAATATTTGACAATTTTGATAGTAATCAGTTTTCCAGAAAGTCGAAGAAAAAAAAACCGGTCCTATGGTAGGTACACTTTTTAGCCCACCATATTAAAATTTTTGTTCACCTACAGTAGTACACTAATTTTTTTTTTAATTCTTGGAGCCGTTTTCGAAAAAAATAAGCTTTTACATAACGGTTATATGACAGGTCCGTTAAATTTTGAGCTAAAAAAAATTGAAAACAATAATTGAAAACTCCTCTGTAGAATGTCAAAATAACCTTAATTTCTGAATTTGAAGACGATTGGCCATACCGTTTAGGCTACAGTCCAAAATACAACCGTACAGACAGACAGACAGAAAGACAAACAGACAGACGGACAGAATTTTGCCACTAACTCAAATATGTTTCTCTATCATCGTAATGTCACTTTAAAAGTAAAAGAAAATCAAAATTTACAATTAAAATACCCAAATTGGCCAATTTTGGTTGTTTCATAGCTCTGTTGCTATTGGTTGCATAAAAACTTTATACACCAAACTTTTTCATTTCCTACAAGTTGTCATAGAGCCATTTTGCGTTATACCAGAAAGGAGTTATAGGCCAGAGAGTGAAAATAGTGCCGATTTTAGTCATTTTACTTGCATTGTGATGGTGGACTAGAAGGCGGAAGGGTGTGCTTCTGGAATATTATTTTGGAATCTACCGAGCATCCCAAACACCATATCAAAAATGACGTCTCATCGTTTTTGAGTATGAATTTTCACCTAATGAACCTCGTCTGGGTTGGTGGAAATTTTGTTAGTTAACACAGCCATTGATTAAAAAAATCGTCTCGTCGCTAAAGATGACTCCGGGACCTCTTCCAAATGTTGAAGTGTCGACTGTGAAGGGCCACCCCGTCTAACGAGAAATGAGCGCAACGTTCGTCGTTTGTGGCTACCATTAGTTTTTGGTTAGTGTGTCGGACTTCTAAACGAAGAGCCTTAGTTCGAATCCCGCTCATAGCAACCTTCTTTTCCGGGGTACTGTCTCTTGCGAGGAACTGACAAAATCTACAAGAGTAAATTTACGAGAGAGAGTCTCGAAAAGTGCATCTCTTGTAGCCGTTCGGACTCGGCGGTAAATTATAGGTCCCTTCCATTCTTACAGATTAATAACACACACACAGAAATGGTTGAGAGTATAAGTCACTAGGAGGCTTCTTAAGGAGCTGTCGCACCAGTAAATTTATTTAATTTATGTAGTTGCTTCGAAACGACCGTAAACCAGCTGAACTGGCCCTTATAGGCCAGAGCTCCGAAAATTTCGTATAGTGTCGCATATAAAGTGTTCAGTAATTACTTTAGACTGACTGGAACTCTAGATGCTCCCAATCAAGCTAAATATTTCATAAAAGCAATTGATGTGTAGGAAAACAAGATTTCAAGGTTTCGAAAATTTCAATCTAAACGGTCTGGATTACAAACAAAATAATTACTTCAGTAGTCTTAAATAGCAATTCATTTATAGAAAAAAATGCTCTTTATGTATATATTTGTATACTATCCCAATTTGTTTAATATACACGAATCTAAAACATCCCCTAATAGTACCTCCATATGTCGCAAGCAAAAATCAGCGCCATCAGTTGTTATTAAACGATATAAATACTCTTAACAACAAAACTACTCGACATCGAAACAATGTGTTCCATAAACTTAAATGAATTGTAATTGCCCGTAGATTGCTCAGAAATTATTTCAATTTCATTTTGATATTATCACTGAACACGATCGACAGCATGTTCACATGCCAGTAATTCTCCATAATTGGATGTTGTGTGTCTAATTTACGTGTTTCCCTGCTGTCTACACTAAACAATCGTAATTGCTTACGTTCCTTCTGTCATAAATTTACAAATTAAACATTGATTTATCAATGGCAGTCATCAACCAGCACCAGCACCCAATTTATTCTCGATCGCGATCTGCAATTAGACAATTGAAACGAAGTTTTTGTTTTGTTGCAATGCTGCCGATGTGACTGTCAACTTACATAACACTTTGGTTCGGAGGAGGTTATTAATCAAACAATTGATTATTAAAGTAAGCAATATGTACATATGCAGTAGATACAGGTTTCTAATGTATTGCGTTAAATATGCATATTATTAGATACTACGACAGGCAAAGTTGTTAATTAATATACGCGTAAATCAATTGAAATGGAATTCCGATAAGATATCAATAAATAAAACTATGAATTAATTTCTTAAAGAAATGAAAGTTATAGTCCGGGAGCCAGCGACTGATTTCCATGACCAAGTTCCTCTCAGACTATAATTGGTGTACAGCACCAGGGAATAGTATTATAAAACCAAGTGAACGTCAGCTGCGGTTCCGTTGGCTGCTCCACCCGAAATTGAAGACAAAAACAATTCTGGAGAAGTAATCGGATTCAAGAGAGATATTTTGTACTTCATAATTGATTCAGTCATATCAGCAATATATCATAGATTTTCCGTGGTTAAAAATGTAGATTTTTTCTTTTTTGAAGAGGTTTTCAAAGATGAAAGAAGGTGATATATATGATGATGAGAAATATGTTTTTTGACGCGACTCAAGAATATTATCGACTGAAATTATTCACGTAAAAATATTTATAGGTTAGGTTAGGTTGGGTGGGGTGATGATACGGCAGCCGTTCCATGGATGACCTTTTTTTGGCCAGTTCATCAGCCTTTCTATTTTCATGTTTTGTCGCATTTTGTTGCAATAGCGGTGAATCATTTTGGAGACGATTAACGATGTGGGATTGATTGCCGCCTGTCTGTCTATGAAAATATCAATATTTTTATTCTACAGATTAAAAGATAAAATGTACTTTGCAGCTTCGTCTATTGAGTGCGGTACAGTACAGTCGGTTTGGGTTTCCATGGCTATGTAATTTTCTATGACCATAATAGCCCTTACTCCAATTGTTGGCATAAAAAAAAACATTCTCCATTTGAGTTGTTGATTGAAATTACTTGGCAGAAATTGAGCACACTTTTTCCAAAAGTTTTAATAGCATTCCGCATATTCGGTACATTCTTTTGGCGGCCCTGATCGCAATTGCATCACTTTAAAAGCTCGTGGCTGCACACTGACTTTGTATATACACTGCTTACGTTCACGTATTATCTTTTGGATAGGTTACCTTGCTTGTGTTTGTTTTTTTTTTTATGAACGAAAAAAAAATCCAACCAGATAAGTTACCTCTCAAAATTCGAAGCAAAAAGAAACACAGTCAGCTATTCATCAGCTGTTCACGTTTTAAAAAAAAAAAGTATCCACAAATTTAAGGATACCTTTGAATTTTCTCTCTGTTTCCATATGCTCTTCAATCAGCTGGAAAACAGTTGTCTTTAATCATGCAAATTACAACAAAAGCAAGGTAACCTTCCGAAAGTTACTTTCGTGAACGTACCTAATGAAACTGAGGTATGACGGGAGGAACGTCTGGAAAGTAAAACACAGCTTTTCTCTACAAAGAAAGGTAGTGTCTGTGCTAAGACTCTTTTGCAAAAGTGTTTTATATTTGTTTTGTTTAGTAAACTAAATTTTGTAAGTATTTTTTTTTAATATCTATCTTTACGTTATATTTTGTTTTAGTGAGTAAAAGCAGTCAAATCAATATAATACAAGTCAATTGTATGAACCTTCAACCACGGCGATAAAATGCAAATGAATGTATATTTCAAAAACGAAGTGATATGAGAAGTAAACTTGAGTCACTGCACAGAGTTTTAAAATATTATTAGAATCGTGCAGATTTTGGTTTCTTAAGCCCATCTCTTTCCTTCTTATTAAAAATCATTCCTTCTCCCTTACATTTTGATTCAAGTTGCATGCGCGCTATCGTCAATGTGGCCAGGCACATAGGAACACCTGGAGCCTGGACATTCCTTCATATCCTCGTTTCTAGCAGATGGAAAGCAGCCTTTATCCAGCTTTTGCGCTTAAAACTGCCGACCGATTCCACTTACGTCCTTTTTTCCAAGGTCATGTAAATGTTGAATAATTATCAGCTTAAGAAATATTTCGAGAGACGGAAGCCCAAGCTTCTACATAACCGGCAATACGGCTTTCGTAGCAATAGATCCATTGAACTGATATTTGTAAATTGTAATGCATTGTAATGCTCTCTTTTTTGAAAATCGATATCGTTGTTTCCCTGCTTCATTAGAAAAAATTACCTTTAGTACCGTTCAATACAAGTTGTATTGGGTGAGTTAAAGTCTCATACCCTCAAACTAAGTACTTTTCTGCCCAGGGCTCCGTTCTGTCTCTGCCTCTTTCTTTCAACATATATTATATAAAAGATAAAGGAATCATTATACCTTTAAAAGTCTATATATTCCATATGTCTGATCATTTCTTGAATATTGGTAGTTATTTTAAAACCCATTCTATATAACTCAATCAATTAGAATTGAACTAATAAAATCGAAAATAAAAGAATGGTCTTACAAAAATTCAGAGGGAAGATTGACATAATGCTTTCCTGTAATGTTCGGCGTCAACTCATTGATATTCAGATTTAAGGGAGTCGCAATTTAGAAATTTCGTTATATGTAAGTCCTTTGTTACTCAAATTCATTATAAACAAATACATAAATTCTGCTCTTCTTTATGAAAGAACATGAAGCGGTTTAAGACCTTGCCAGTCCAAAAAGAACATTTGGGAACTAGCAAGTAGAACTGCGACTGTCAAAAAAAAACGAAGAGATAAATCTGGCAGACAAACATTTACTATTAAATTGACACAAAACAATCCTTTTATCAAACTATTCGTTGATTTTTATTCGGAGTTTACTCCATATGAAAAAGTAAATGATGAAAGAGCGCAAGATGTAGGAATAGCGGCTATGGATAAAATTCTAGGGAAGTCTTTTCATTGTATGTATAGTATATGTTACCGGCAAAACAGTTTTTCAGCCAAAACTAGTTTTGCCTAGGCAGAACTAGTTTTGCCTGAGTGCATTGCGTTGAAATAGTTTTGCGTAGGTAAAACTAGAGCACTTGCCAAAGCCCAGCACAAAATCGAATTATGCATTGCACTGAATCGAAAACAACCATAATTATACGGACTTTGATCATAATCTGAAACCAATGCACATATACAAGAAAGGGAGGTTAATGGATGCACTAGAAGAGTATAAAATATATAAAGCAAACAAAAAAGAACAGGACATTCTCAACGATAAATTACTTTTCAAAACAAATGGACTATACGATACAGTATTAAAATATAACACAAAATTAAAGAAGACAGACATATACAATAAATATGCAACGGCTATATATAAGAGAAAAACAAACACAACATGAAAATACAGCAGACAAAGAAGTATACTTCAGACAAAGAAGAAGAAGAAGAAGAAGAAATAGAAAATAAAAATAACAATAATTATCAAATTTTACAGTTCGCCATGAAGATGGAATACATTTCCGAAACGCGTCGCGACATCCATAAAAAATATATAAAAAGTTGTGAAAAATATTAAATTAAGTATATAAAATAAAGAAAAACTAGTTGAATAATTTGCAAGTTTTTCATTTATCTGTTTTAAAATAGTTTACTTATCTTATTTTGCAAGTCGATCCATAGACTTTATTTCCTTCGAGGTGGTAATAAGACCGATTATACGTTTTCTACAATATGATTTTAATTCAACGAAATCATATCAAAGACAAAATTTGGTAAGAAAATCCACTTAGGCCAGCATTAGGTCCAAACAAACAAAAAACAAAATTGGGAGATATGTCCCACTTCGAAAAATATTAGTATGAAGTAGGTATAGGGGCATTCTGCCCCCTGACCGTCAACATCCAATAACAGTACAAAGACCATTGCTCCCAATAAACTATTGTATTTATTTTCATGCAGTTATAAGACCCCAAGTGGGCTCAGCTGCTCAGTAACGTGTTAAAACTGTTATAGTTTAACAGGATGAGAAATGAGATGATCAACAGTTTGGGGTATTTGGGGAAGCAACCGGAATATTTGCGAAGATACAGATGTTCGATGTTAATATAACATTTTCTTTGAGCCAAGAAGGATCTTTTTGACTACAAGAATTACCGATAAGAACACGCTGCTGTAGTCTGTTAACGGAAGGAAAGATTAAGATTCTGTCTGCGTACACGGTGCGAGTGGTGTAAACGGAGTGACTTGGGATTGACCCCAATTATTCGAAGTGCCTATGTTCGTAGTTTTTTGTTTGCAATAAATATGGGGAGTTGTGAGAACAAGGATTATGTGTAAGGCTTACAACCAGTCCTCTAATTGCTTTCCATTTAAGCAGATTCTTGAGACGGGTAAAGTAAGGATCGTTAAAGCCGTCTAGTATAGAGTTTGTCTTTTTGACTACTGAATTTATGTGCTCCGTGAAAATGGTCTATTCCAAATTGGATTACAAAAAAGATGACTGCTCAAGTCAAAAAATGTTATCTACGGTTGGATTTCATGTGTAAATGAAAATTACTTATATTTATTTTATCTTTTTTGCTCAAAAATAAAAGATATATTAACTATTCAAACAACTGTCATTTCGGCGGCATACTGGTTAGACTAAACTAAAGTTTTTAAAATTTTGTCTCAAATTTCAAATATCGTACAGAAGCCTTGGTATTGATTAATATATTTAATTCAATCTATATAACGACTGCAGTAAATTGTCTCTAGAAATATTTGTTGTATATACAATATACACCACATAAAACACATTTCAATTCGCACATTGGTAAACATATTGTGTGCATAGACGAAATATAAAATCTATGTACAAACTTTTGTGTTTGCATAGGACGTTCCCACTTGGCAAACAAATTGTGATAAATCGACCCGATAGTAGATATAAATTAGATTTTACGGAACTTCTGCAGAATGAAAGAGAAACTCTTAGTTTTATATAGCGATGATACCAAATGAAAATCTCACAAATCAATTTAGTTAAGGACTTGCAAACGATGAAGGGCCAAATTCACAGGCCATAAAAATGAAATCTCGTTGGCCTGGGACAAGCGTTGGTGGCTATAAAAGAATATTGCCGCGGAAAAACCTTACCAAACGGTGGATATAAATTCTTTTATCGGTATATGAAAGACATTAACACTGATAGAGAGAACAATTTGGGTGATTTTATGGGGGTTTTAAGAGACTGGAAGAAAAAAGGCAAAATAATGGCTATGATACTTTATCTGGATTGAATTTCTTTTTGGCATTTTTTGGGTGTAGCAGTATTTCGATTTAAAATGAAGCAAAAGTCGATATATGTGTATACGTTTTCAATCTTGAACTTTGTGTTTGAAAAATTAGACTTATCTTTGAATGCATATGTATATATACCTATCTATTGTAAACACTCGACTTTATATGTAAAAATCAAGTGAAAAGGCCCTTTAATAAACGTATAAATAAGAACTACCTACACATACTTATTTTAACATTAGTTTAAAACAAAAAAATTATTTTTGGTAACTATCATTGACTTCAATATTTTTAATTTTTCTGTGGTGTTAGATAGAATCTCAGTAACAGGAATTTCATCATATTTCCGTGTCTAACTAAAAAAATTTCAAAAACGCCATATCTATATTAAAAACACACAAATGTTTCTACCTTTGCCCGTTATAGACTGGAAACATCCAATCGATATGCCCTAAACTGGTTTCATTAGAAGTGCAATAATGTGAAGATTACCTTATATAGACCACTTAACCATTTTTTCAAATTGTCCCGTTTCAGCGAATACAAATTCCATTGAAATCCACCTAAGCATTGTATATACATTTTCTTTAGTACTATCGTGGCGGTCATTTTTCGTCTGGCCATCTTCCTGGTTGATTCGAAACTAACTCTAAATAGTGAAGACGAGAACCTTAACCGATATTTTACCAGTATTTAATACACTTTTGTTGTCTGTACTTATTCTATTTTCACACCAATTGGCAATTTCAGCACGGCTCATTGCGACTTGATTCAGAACTAAAAAATGATGCTTCATGATGGTACTATAGGCAGTGTATTTACAATGACCTAAGCTTCGCCAGTCTTGATTCCATGATCAACACCAGCCGATGAACTTAATTAATGTTCGAAACGTTATATCTTTAGAGACACGTAAAAAAACTTACATTAGCCGTGTTTTATTGGTAGGTGTATACCCAGCGCAGTAAAATTTTATGCGGCAAACAACAACAAACAATAACTGTCGATAATTAGGTTAGTGAAATTGGAAAAAAATGTCAACCAACTGGAATGTAGAAAAAATATGTACTTAAAGTTGGCAAAATTTTATTATTTAAGGATATGTTCGTTGAGTATCATGATACAAGATTACAAGACAGCCCCTTCCCGCGACCCAAATTGACTAAAATAAATTTGGTAAGGATCTAAAGTGTTAGTTGACTTAAAATGTATATTAAATCAATCAGATAAGACATTAGACGTAGTGCCCCGTGGCTTAGTGGTTAGTGTGTCGGACTGCTAAGCGAAAGAGAATGAGTTCAAATCCAGCTCATAGCCACCTTTTTTTCTGGGGAACTGACAAAACCTCCAAGAGTAAAATTTGTCTCGAACAAGTGCATCTCATGTAGCCGTTCGGACTCGGCGGTAAACTGTATGTCCCTTCCATTTTTGCAGATTAACAACATACACACAGGAATGGTTGAGAGCATAAGTCAATAGGCCTTGGCTCCTCAAGGAGCTGTCGCGCCAATAAATTTATTTATTTTTAAGACATTAGACAAAACCTGCATCAATTGAAACTTAAATTACTGCAGTTTTTTTTCTAAAACCGAATTTAATTGTCATCAAGGGTCACTGATGTCGTCATGGTTGGATATTCTATTCGGATGTCTCCAAAAACTGAGTTGAATTTGGAACAAACCCTTATAAATGTATTCAACACGACATCAGTTGTCACTTCGGAGGGTTACATTAAAAGTGAATTATGGAGTGAATATAGCGTTTTATTGGGACTTCCAATACTGCGCTAGCTATAGATTACCAATAAAACACGACTATTATTGACAAATTGCTATGGGGTTACATTTACTTTAAGTTGTTGCTGCGCAAATATTCCCCAAACCAAACAGTTTTTTGGATGTGGGCAATGGAAAACTTTCTTTTGATTCCACTACACGAGTAATATCTTTTCTGCCAAATTTTTGCATATAAATAAAAGATGAACAAGCTGTCATCTATGTTCAATAGAGTTTCTTTACTCTTTGAATCCATCTGGAAACTGGAATGCCACCACTTATATTAACTTTAAAAATTGGGTCTCCGTTGGTTCGCAGCTTAGATCTACCGAAATTGTGCAACGGAACAAGACTTGCAGCTAAAAGACTATCACCGAACTTAAACGGAGCTAAAATCATCAGTGGCAAATTTAAAGGAGAAAATGTGGTGATACCACGAAAATCAATGATTTCAACTGATTGTTATTTGATTCTGAAATATATACATAGGCTTTTTCAATATCCGCTTGTAGATTTTGGAGGCCTGTGACAGACATGTGTTGTGGTGACATCTGTGAAATCTGTTGTTTATTATTTAGTTACTAATGCAAAATCATGATTGGATAGCCTATCCAAATGATAAAACTTTATCATCAAAATATGTATTTTTAGCGCAAAAAATTCGGGCGTTGCGTTACGGTAGGCTTGGTAGCCCTTCACAGTCGACTTTTCAACGTTTGGTGGCCATATGTGAGATGACCGGTCAGGTCATCAATCAGCTAAATACATTTTTTTGCACGGCAACCAAGGATCAACGCCTAGTGATAGATACTTTCAATCATTTCTGTATGCGTGTTGTCAATCTGAAGGGGTCACGAAAACCTAAAATTTACCGCCGAATCCAATCGGCTACACGAGCGATTAGAACCCCTTTTTTTTGAGACAAAGTTTTCTCTTAGACTACCTGATATTTCTTCGGAAGAGGCCCGGAAATAGGTGGCTCTGACTGGGAATTGAACCCGGAACTTCTAAAATTAAATAAATTAATGCATTTTTGAGTTAAACAAAAAGTTTAACATAGTATTTTAAGTATTGCCATAATTTTTCAGAAAATTGCTCTTCCCTGAACCCTGATGATATAAGGCGACAGTTGGATCTTCATTTTTTTCACATATTATTACCCTGTACCTAGAGGCACATAAGAACCAAAAAAATATTGCTTACGCATGAGTATACCCTTTCTTGTTCAGAAGAATTTTTTTTTCTCGAAACTATACGTGCATATTTATTGAAACAAATTAAATCTTGATTTAATGGCCATTCAACTGTCTCATCTGAGTTAGCATCTAAATATGCTTTCCATGCGCAAATAATATATCACATAGTCATTTTTATTACCGAATAGAAATAAAGATGGTAAAAATATCGCCCATCGTAAATAACCCTCCTAACTACTTTTCACTACCGATGCCACCTACAGGAATAGAAATATCTCTGGCTACAATACTGTTATATATAAACAGAGTCATAAACCCTGCTGAAATAAATGTGCACAAAAAACAAATGTATGTTGAATGTGCAAGTTAACGCATCACCACCAAAGTTCATTGCAACTTAAAAGTGCTTACACCAAAAACATCCATTGTCACTACAAAAGCAGATAAGGATTCCTACCAAATATTCTGCCAAATCAACCGTACATGACGATGCGGCCAAAACCCATAATTAAGAAGTTATGATAAGAACATTTTCGAGAATATTAAAGGAGTCATTACTTAGAGCCCCAAATGGATCGCTTAAGATTTCAGATACAAAAAATTTTTGAACTTCAATAAAAAAAGTAGTTTTATTAATTTACATAGTTACTCTTTTGATATTCACGGATTGAAACAGAGAGAAAAGGTAACCTTTTCAACCTGGGATAAATAGTTCTTCATGCGGTTTTAAGCAACACGCAATTGAATAACAACTTCAAACTCGATTTGGAATTGTAAATTCGTAAAAGCAGGTAAAATTTCTCTCCTCAACAAGCACTTTGTATTGTTTTCCGACTCCGACCTGCAACCACATAATATTATTCCCTGGCAGTGAAAAACAGAAAGTTCCGTATCCTTTTACATTTCCACTTCCGCCATCCATTTTCTAGCACATTAAGAGCAGATTTATTGCTCGAACGTTACTCAAATAAACGGTTTTAAAATAAAATGCTCTCAAATTAGCTTAGGCCTTAGGTACGTGGCCATTTATCCTTTGGTCTTGCACGTTGTTGGGTGTGAATGGCGGAAATATTGGCGTTGTTCTATGGTTTAATTTGTATTGGAATTAGGAGTGCACATTGCATAGAAGGTAATCGTTCTTTTGTTTGAATTTACGATCGAAATGAAAAGATGGCAGAAACTTTTAGAGTTACATCCTTTGGTGTAACTGAAGCGAGTATTGTAAATTACTGTTGGTAGTGGTCGTGGTTTGTGGTGATGTTAGTAAATTGCCTCCTTAGTTCCGGGAACTAACAAGAAAAGTAATTTGTTACATATGAGAAAAGAAGCTTATAAAGGATTTGTCTTCAAGCCGCATTTAAAAGTAGTTTAAGAAATACAGAAATAGAAATTCTGTTGTATTTAAAACGTAGGTACTATTGAATTGAAATGTTTTATCAGGATCTTGTTTTAGTTTTTGGGAAGGTGTATTTTTAAAGATTGAAATACGAGCCCCTCCTGTCCTTCCCCTCAATGTCTTCGTAATACTCGCGCAGTGTGCTCTACATAAAAGGGGAAACAAATAGTCCCTTGTGCGCGCCAGGCTTCTCAGATGGGGCGATTTATCACCAAACAGGCGATTTTAAATTTATTTAAGCGACATGAACATATAAAGGACATATATACAAACGTCAAAATCTTAAACCAAAATAATAAAATATAGGTTTGTTTGATGTTCCCTACCCCAATGCCCGCTGGGGAAAGTCAGTGCTTTACGTACAATTGCCAAAACACTGCATAGCTTTTGTTTTAGCAGTAAACAACTCTAAACAGCATCACTAATTTTTTTTGAGTTTTATTTCACATGCATATTCTTTTAAGCAGTGACCAATAAATAGAAGTCCATAAAATAAAAACCAATGAAAGTAATATTTCGTCTATAAACTCATAAATAACTTAACAATTACAAAATATTCTACGAAATATTTTATATTTTCTAATATATATAGCACACCAAATTTGAAAATATATAAAATACATATGTATATATATAATTTATATTTGACTTCACGCGATTATTTAAACGTATAAATTTTCCTCCTGTTCATATGGAGAACAGGGCAATCAAAAAATAAAAGACCGCAATTAAATTCTAACACTTTTATTTCAGCTTCAGATCCCTTACCACTAATGGGGGAAAAATCGTCGGCTTTACGTTTAATGATTTTACTTGTGAACTAAGAAGAATGTGATCTTGAGATCCCTTTTATACTATAAGAAAAGCTTACGCAGCAACATTTGTTGAACTGCGGATTATGCGATGATTTTGTTATGAAATATCTTAGTTAGGTATCTATTCGATACTTTCGCACAAGCTGCTGAACGCTGAACTTATTTTTTTAGGATAGTCGCGTCATCTTTGAACAATATTAAAATTTTTCTTTAAGTGAGTTTTTCTGGGGCGCACAAGAGGGCTCGGATACGCTCCTCCTCCTTTTTTGATTCTTCTAAGAGTCTGAAAGTGACACTTGGAAGATTTACATTATGTATTATCTTCCTTTCATTGTTTTTTTAGTTTTAAATTAAAATGATAAAATATACTTTGAAACTTGACTTTTTATGATTATATTTTATTTCTTCCATATCTTTTAAATTGTTTATATTTTGATAATTTAATTCTTCAAATGTTAGTTCTTCAATTTTGGTATAATTTATATGTAATATTGCATTAGGAATTATAAGTTCATGCTTATGTTTTCTTTCATATGATTTATTATTTATTTTCATCTTACAATTTTCAAATCTTCTTAGGTTAATTTTAATTTGTTGATTATTACAATTTTGGTTAAGTTTTTGCAGTTGTGCATTGGTTAAAACAATATTATTATTTCCTATTTAATGAAAAAGTATTAGAACTTTTTCATTAAATTTTGTATAACGTTACAATTCATTGACTTTTTAAGTACATTTTCTATACAATCATCATGTATTTTTGTTAATTTTTGTAAATATTTGTTACTATCATACATTATTAGATTTTTTGTTAAGCAAATATTTTTATTTATTTTTAATTGGGAGTTATTATCTTTATTTAGAGCGGGCTGAACGTATATCTTTTTATACAGTTCATCTGTTTGTTTGGGTACTTTTGTTATGAATTTAATATTGGTTTTATATAGGGCTTAACTAAGATTTAATTCTTCCAAGTTACTTATATTAATTTCATACTTATCTTGAAGTCATTATTATTTCTTTTATTTTTTTCTATATCCTTATTCGAGGTTTTCTCTCAATTTTAGTTCATATTGTATTTTAGCTATATCTTTTTCATAATCGTAGCCCTTCTATAAATGTATTGATTCTTTAAGTTATGTCATTAGTTTCGTTATTTAAAGTTTCGGTATTTTTATTTGTTTATTAAATTTTTCATGTATTATTATTTATTTATTTAAGTTCGTTATTTCATTATGATTATTTGTTTCAATTATTTTTAAGTGTTGTTCAATATCTTGACCATTATTGTCGTCCATAGTTCCATACACAAATTTCATACCTTTTCCTAGAATTTTTATTAATTATCTTATTTGTCTATTTGGTTTATGATGGGGTAAAAGAATTTCAAATTCTTTGCGTATTTTTGACATATTTATAGGTACTATAATGCAAGTTATGCATTCTTGCAGATTAGAAATTTGTATATAACAATCAAACATGACATTACGATGATGGAGAAACATATTTGAGTTACTAGCAAAATTCTGTCTATCTGTCTGTCTGTCTGTGTGTTTGTCTGTACGGATGTATTTTGGACTGTTTAGTACTTAAGGTTACTAAAATTTTTGTAAGCTCAAAAATTAACGGCACCTGTCATTTAACGTTTATGTAAAAGTTTATTTTTCTCGAAAATGGCTCCAAGAATTTTTATAAAAAAATCTTTATACTACTGCAGGTAACCATTATAATTTGGTGAACAAAAATTAATATGGTGGCCAAAAAACGGTACCTCCCATAGGACCGGTTTTTTATTTTGTAATCGATACAATTCAACAGATATAGCTAGTCTTACCAATTTCGCATAATTTAAAAAAAAATTCTTCAAAAATCAATATTTTGAAAACGGGTAGGTGAATTTTTTTAAATGTTTTGTTTTTAAATGCATGTTATTTTTGTGCTTAAGTTTGTATTCATGAATAATTTTTTTAATTTAAAAAAAAAAAAAAAAGTTGGTAAAAAAACCGTTTTATTTAAAAATTCACACTTTCATTTCTTAAAAAAATAAAATGGCGTTTAAATTATTTCACTCCATACAATTTAACGTACTTTATTCGAACAATCAAAAGTTATAAAAATGGAATAAATGCTTTGATGTTAACTTTAATTTTCCTAAATTTTATTCTACAATGGGACCGCACATATGAATAAGTAGGTGCGATCCAGTAGTGCAATTTATTTATATTTAAGGGTAATTTTATTTTTTATTTTATCTTGTGCCGTTGTTTTATTAAATTCTTCATTTATCTCAGTTTCTTTCCTATTTTCATTTATTTTATTCAATATTTTTTTTCTTGTTTCTGTTTGTTTTTAGATGACTTCATTATATAAATTATTTGAAAAAAATTCTAAAAAAAAATGGTTTTTGAAATATTTTGAAAACGGGTTGATTGATTGTTTTTAATCGATCTCTAGCTTGGGGTGTCCAATTTTGCACTATAAGCCATTGGATGTCTCCCTCTAAATGATCCTCCATCGGATATGCGGTCTATCTTAGATTATGACTCCTTCGGGTATGGCATCGAAGACTTCCGCTCTACATGGCCGAGCCATCTTATTCCATGGGCACGGATTTTTACTTGCGTTTATAGGTACTATGTATAAGGCAAGTTATGGATTCGTGCAAAAAAAATTCTAACAATCAAACATGAGATTATGATGATAGAGAAGTCGAAAAAAGTGGGTCTCGAAATTCCGTCCGTCTGTCTGAACGGATCGGCCAATTTGCTTCAAACTTAGTATTTAGTATTTATTTGGTAGTATCTCGGGGGTTGTTTTCGAAAACGGCTCTAACGATGATAAGACTCTCAGTGTGCTATTTTTTTTACAACAGTACATCTTTTAGTTAGAATGATTTTTTCGAAATCTGTTCTATAACCCTTCATAAAACTGGTCGGACGATTTTTAATATATTTTTCCTCGATAGACATTTAGTTTTCAAATTTTATTGCATACTTAGTTTTTTTCCGAAAAAACTCTTAAGCTAATTGAAAAATGAAAGAATTTTCAAAAAAAATAATTTTTTTTTATTTTAATAAAGGGTGTTTTTACTTTGGACATGTGGTTTTCAATTGGCAATACTTTTTTCCGAGTTAGTCTTTTTTATTCTAGATATTTTTTATCCTAGATAAAAAAGTTACATATATCACAAACTTGTAGCAAATTAAACGATGTCAAAATACACCGTACTGCTAAAGAACGGTTTTCTCGACCTTATATGAGCTGCAGAACGAACGGTTATTTTGATAAGAAAACTGGTCAGAAAAAAAAATATAGGTAATTGGAAGATCTTTAACCTATAGTACAAACGTTTTTCAAATTAACTGATACAAAAAAATATTACAAATATAAAAAATCGACACCTATTTTTTTTTAACAAAATCTGCTATAACCTTTAAAGAAAAAGATTTAGCGAAAAAAATCATTTAACATAATTTAAATTTAATTTGCTACAAGTTTGTGATATATAGCTTTTATATCTAGGATAAAAATTACGAGAGTTGCGAGTGAAAATAAAAATAAACATTAAAAACAAAAAGGAGGCTTACTGACAACAGGTGCATGTGTGCAAAATTTGTTTTTTTGGCTCGTGTACTAGTACTCCTTCGAATACCGAAGTCAATTGGCGTCTGTAAATTATTTCCCGGAGCTCCATATAATAAAATCTAAATGCACTGTACTACTAGCATAAGAACAAGTTCGTGCGACCCAGTCGTGCATTTTTTTAAATTTTATTCTACGATGTGACCGCACATATGAGCAAGTACGTGCGATCCAGCCGTGCAATTTATTTGGTATGTAACTGTAGGTACAGCACGTATAACTCGTAATTTCCTGGGTCGCAAACAGGGCTATAAATCCTTCGAAGTACTTTTCTCTCGAATACCTTAAAGAAGCGTTCACACGGCAAGGAAAGGTTCTCCACGTTTCTGCTCCATACAGCAGGACCGAGATGATTAGTGTTTTGCTCAGTATCTTGTAACTTGAAACTTTTTTTTTATTGAGACATTCTCTTAATCATATATACATTTCATTCAGTTGTTTAATAATTTTGGCCGACTTTTAAGGTATGCCTGGCTTAAGATATATCTAATGAAAATCGTTACAGATTTAAATCTTGATTTTGACAATATAAAAAACACAATTTTTAAGGTGTATGTTTGCTCCTGACATACAACGTCAACTTTGCTTCTGTTGGGCTTTTCTTAAAACTAATTTATATGTTTTTTTTTTTTTGTAAAATAGAATAACTCAAACCTAAAATAAAATCTAAGGGAATCCATAAAACAAATTGGATCTGTTAATAATAAATTTTATGATATGATGAATACATATGTACGTTCCAAGTGATAACAACCAAAGTTAAAGCAAAACTACACTCACATTAGGCTTTTAAATTTTCTTATTACCTTATATTATAACGATTTAAAAAAAAACAGATAAAACCATAAAACCATAGATCCATGTGAGTGCTTAAGATTCAAAATCGTTATTTTCATCCTCTTAAATTGGTCGGCAATGCTTTTTCGTAAAAAGGCATAACACGGTTTCAATTTGTATCTAGTCTAAATTGAACAGCAGAATCATTGTGCAGAAAATTAAACGGTGATAGGTAATAGTTGTTATAAATACTCTCTGTGCTATTGACATCAAATAATGAACTGACTAAAGTGTTTTCGAGTAGATCGGTTTGATAAGTCAAAAAAGGTGCTACTTTGGTTGTGCCGTACAATATTTTGTTTGGGAACCATTTTTTATTTTGTCTCCGGAACTTTCCGCTGCAGAATCTCAATATTTTCCTTTCGAAAGTCTCCAATTCCTTTGCCACAGTTGGAGATATTGTAAAATATGCTGAAACCATAGGTTAAAATGGGCTTTATGAGTGTCTTGTTACATCAAAATTTTGGTATTCATTGGCAAATGTTTCGAATGCAACAGAGTTTTTAAGTTAGATGTAACCATTTTGGTTTTTAACAAAACTTTTCTTGCGTGTTATTTATTAAAGCTACAAGCTACATTTAGAAGCCTTGACTATAAGCAGTCATTTTTTCAAACAATTTTCAGGAATTGGTAATTTATGTTCAATTTTGCGCAGAGCAATACTTTGTTTCTTGTGACTTGCTAAAACAGTTGTATTATCAACGTATAAAATGCCGCCAGTTTCATGGAAAAGAGGATTCTTAAGAGGAAAGTCGTGAATAAAAATATTGAATGGGTTTTGGCCAATTATTGACCCCTGAGCTACACCTGAAAGCACTGATATAGGGTAGTAATAAAAATGAATCTTTCGTCCAAAAAACTTTTAATTATTCTTATCAACCAGGTGGGAAATCCTAATATGATAAGTTTATTGCTCAGTATCTCCTGTTTCTCTACGTTTAGGCTAAGGCGAAATCCCTATCAAGAACTTTATTCCTCAATTGCTTATATATCCCAAAGATTGTTTGATTTCTGCACTTTTGTAATTTCCTGTAATTACAGATCAAAAAATTTCAAAGTTATTTGTTCCACCTATCAATTTCCACGTTCTGGCCAGGTCGGCGGTGAGATGTTGATGAAAACATATTCTTTAACGACATCTTCATAGGACGTATGAAGATTAGCAGAAATTCCAGAGTTAGACATGCATATAACACGATGCAGTTCATCTCTCTTTACACTCTCAAAAGCTACTCGACCGTTGATCGTAAATCTTAAGCACCTTTGTTAAGAATATATTATTCCGTCGGTAAACGGCTTTAGTCTGTTTCATTGTGGATTTTGTATGCATTGGACAAATGGTACTGATGGTACTAAGATTCTTTTCATTGGGCATAATTTCCTACAAGAAGTTTGGTACCAAGAGTGTACGCGACCATAATAAATTAAAGTTATAACTTTCTTAGAACAAAAAGGTCCTAAAAGATACATTTTCCAAACAACCAGCTTTTAATTTTATTTAGTATTACCAATTTGTTCTTTCCGGGTATGATTAGAATCTATTGTAACACCTAAGTATCTGAAACTTGTAACTAACTCAGTTTTGAAACTTGAAATTGGAGATATTCTTCTATTTTAAACACAATTGAAGTCCGAAGACGACTAATAGGTGAAGGATATGTCATCTGCAAAGGCTGTTGATAGACCATTTAACTTGAGATTGAATAGTGAGTTAATAGTAACTAAGAAAAACAACCGGCAAAATTTAAGTTCGCGAAAGGCTTCTCAGTTAGCCAGTTCACATTTCTTGAGATTTCGGAGCTCTTAAGTAAAAAGTGACTGAGACAACTTCTTGAGCACTCGGAAATCTCAAGAAATGTGAACTGGCTAACTGAGAAGACTTTCGCGAGCTTAAATTTTTACTTGCGATTTATAGGGACTATAAGGCAAGTTATGCATTCGTAAAAAAAAAATCTAACAATCAAACATGACATTACGATGATAGAGAAATCAAAAAAAGTGGGTCCGGAAATTCCGTCCGTCTGTCTGTCTTTCTGTCCGTATTGATATCTACAACCTAAACGGTTGGGCCGATTTGATTCAAACTTGGTATATAGTATTTTTAGAGTGCTTTACCCGACTGTTTTTGGAATTAGCATTCTAGCTCCAAAATTAACGGTACCTGCCATATAACTTTTAATGAAAAACTTATTTTTTCTCGTAAACGGCTCGTACGATTTTGATAAAACTTTCAGAATGATGTTTTCTATGCAAAATCTATCTTCAAGTTTTAATGGATTTTTCAGAAAACGTTTTATTACGGTACCTCCCATATGACCGTTTTTTTTAAATCAGACTTTCTCGTTAACTAATTGACGGATTTTGATGAAATTATCAAAATATATAGTGTTTTATGATTTAAATAATATTGCTCATTAAAATTTTCTAAAAACAATTTTTTTTATTTTTAATGATTTTAAAAAAAAAATGTTGCTTTTTGAATATTTTGAAAACGGTTTTATAGATTTTTTTTTTTTTAATTTTTTTTTTTGAAAAAAAAACTGGTCGAACGATTTTGAAATGAAAAATTCATAAAATAGAAAACAGCTAAAGACATAAGATGGCTTACAACATTTTTGCCAAAAAACGTTATGAATTGTGTTTTTTTGATTTCATAAAAATTTTATTTGTTTAATATTTTCCCCAAAGTTTTATTTCATATTGCTCGGCTAAGCCCTACCCATTAATCAAATAAAAGAAGGTGAAAACTTACATACATATCTACGTATTTTAAAGCATTTCATCATCATAAAAGCACACAGAATAAATAAGGAAGCCTTTGATAAACACACAAAAACAACTAACAAATAAAAAAACTATTCAATTACTACTGAATGCAAAAATTTCAATCGAGAAAACATAAGCTTACACCTGCCCCTAAATAAGCAAAACCACTGTGTTAACTTTTAATATTGTCTCTATACCAACTCGCTTAACAGTAGTTGGAATGTGTATCCTATTTTTAGTACCTACCTTCCTTCCAACCTTATTATAAGTACCTAATATCCTTAATAAATTCCATTAATACCTACCCACACCATTTTATCGATCCATCAAACATAATTAAGCTATTTTAATTAATTTGATTTCAAAAAGTACATTATTGTTATTGGGACCTATATAGGTCCCTATTCTTAGCATTATTGCCCTACTGCTGATTCCCACGAATCTCTATGCCAGTTGTTCAAATTTTTCCATTCCAAAATGAAAATTAAACTGAAAAAAGTCCTTTATATCTTTCTATTAGCAAATTATATCATAAACAGTAAACAACAATTGGAAAGATAATACACTAAAAAACTGCAAAAGCTAACAATCCTTGTTCGTTCGAGCTTAACCACAACGATTCTAAAGAACTTGCACGTCAAAAAAACATTAGAATTAAATCTTTGTCAAAAAGACCTCTGTACCTAAAAAGGATTAGCACACGGGAGCAAGTACGTGCGACCCAGTCGTGCCTTTTATTTTTATAAACAAAAAACAAAAAGAGTGTGACAAGGCCAAACAAATAGCGTCTGTCAGGGGTTTGGCGACCTGTAAGACGTCTGTCACATACATTTTCGCACTCAGGGAAGCAAGAGCTTTCGGATGTGACTAATTTTGAGTGGTTTCCCGAAAGTCTAAAAACATAAGAAACCGCGTTTTCGGCGGCGTCTGTCAGGGGTTTGGCACCTGGGAGACGTCTGTCACAAACATTTTTCGCACTCAGGGTATCGAGGGCGTTGGGATGAGATGCATTTGAAATGGTTTCCTTCACTAGGTCTATTTTCAGAAAAATGGTATATTTAACCCACCATTACTCGGTAATGCTGCCTCTGCGGGCTGGCAGACGATTGATGGCGTTATCACCTTGAGGCGTACTGATTGTAACATCAATATCCTCTCATGCAAGAAATCAGTTGCGGGCTCTCGGTCTAGGAAGAAGAGAAATAGGTCTGTAGTTCGACATATTATTCTTATCAACTTTCTTAAGCATTGGAATAACTTCAGCACATTTAAGATGCTTTGGAAAAATTCCTTGTATTATCTATAATGTCGAGTCTTGCATGCTTGAAGTGCGAAAGGGAAAGATAATGAAATAGAAATAGAGGAACCCGAACATGCACGGGTAGAACTGTCCCTGCAACTTTTTGACGTTTTTCTTTGTGTGTATTCTTTTTTTTCTTATTTTGATTCATACTTGTTCTGGATGTTGCTCAAACAACACGTTACAAGAAGATAACAACGCTTGTACGATGGCCGCAGAATTTAAATGTCGTATGGAATTAGTTTCTTTTCATTTATTTTTCATTTATTTATGCATTCATTAAGTTTTTATTAAATTGTTTACTTTAAATTATTTTTTTTTTCAAATACTGATCACAGAAACACAGAAAGTAAAATAAAAGATAGCTCTCAAAATAATGCGCAATTGAAAAAAACCCGCGGAACTCGAACATGCTTCGTGTAAGTGCGCGTGCATTACCGAATACAAGTTCATAAGGGAATAATGAAGAGTTGCGCGTTAATTTCATGCGCCGTGTAAGTTTCGACAATAAAGTTGAAAATAAAACTTTACACAACAGATACCTACATATCGACTTTTTTAAAATTCCATCTGATGTATGTATGTATGTACATGTACATGAATTCTTATTTTTTAAAGGGATGATCATTTTAAAATTTCATAAAAGTATTTGGTTTTACATATTCACTCTTCATGTTTAAATGATTATCTGACAAAGGGTATCACTAACGGAAAATTAATTAACTGACAGTTTAACTTTTTCGAATATGTCTATGAAATATTCAATAAATTTATTTGATATGCTGTTGAAGTCTGTTAAGTTAACATCATTAACAACCAAGCTTTCAATTTCATTAGACTTCCTAGTCTTCTTCTCTAGAAGTGAAAAACTTTGCAGAAGAAATGCGGGAGCAAAAAAATATCTGATTCAAACACAAAAGCAATGACACCTGCAATGAATAACGACAAGTACAATGGCAAGGACAAGGAAAAGGTACAATGCAAAGCCAGGACCCCTGTCAAAGTTTGTCTGCGGTCAACTCGGCGAACCTCACCGATTGAACCTATAGACTTACAGAGACCTCCAGGATTTTACTGTTGCGTCAGTTAATATTTTTCTATCTCAAAAGAGAGAGGCATCTAAAACACTAGAAAAAGAAAAGTTTGAAGTGAGTGGGTCCTCATTTTCCAGCGAATATACACTGGATTTTTCTTTTGCTTTTTGAGATTCCAATTATGCAAACTTTCAATATTTTTCCAAAGTTATAATAATTTTTTATTGCGTTTAGTTTCATCAATATTTTGCACCATTTAACAAGACTTAATTTATGTGCCAGATATCACCCAACCCAAAGAAGTTGTTTTTTGTTTCTGTATTTCAACTTAGGTTTTGCATTGAAATTTAACCGAATGAAATCGTGATCCTCAATTTAAAATATTTGCCACTTCCAACTCCTTCGTTCCTTGATAATTCGGTTTGCGCAATTAATGCAACAATAAAATAAATACTTATCTTGGATCGTGTCGAAAACCTCCTCTTGCTGCCATAAAAAAGCCACACCAATCCTTTAAAGCACTGCTAATGCGGCTGCACAATTTGCCCATTGTTGTTTAAAAGATATCTCAATTTGAAGTTTCCCATGAGCCACTTCGAAGCCAATTCCAGTTAAGATGCAGACAGAATCAAAGTCCAGTTGATCTTATGACAACCTCCAATTAATAATCTCGCCTCTTGCTTGCGTTAAATGGCCAAGAGGGGGCTAAGGTTTGGATACAACAATCGATTCACTTGGAAGGAAATCACGAGAAGTTGGAAAAAATTGTATACAATTATGTGTTCAGAGGGTACTTGGTTACGATTACGAAGATTGCATAGTCCCCCGGAATAGCGGGAGAATAATATATACTTATTTTCTATAGAGTCCTTATCTGAGATCCTAATATTTTTCATTTTATTTTACATGGAATCGTGGTTTGGCAGTGGAATAAAGCACTTGTAGTGAAGATTTGGATTTATGCTATAGTTGGGAAGACGCTTTAAGCACAAATTAAGTTGTGAAGATGGCTGGTAAGATAAATCTTTGGGAGTTCATTGTAAATGGTTGCAAAATTATAAAATAAATTAATGTTGATAGTTATTATAAATCACAACAGAATGGCTTAGATTGAAAAGAAATGCAAAGGAAGATAACTTAAAGGTTGATACAACGTATTGTAAATATGTCTTTATAAAAAAAGAATTTGTGGTCAGAACTTCTTCCAAACCAGGAGTAAATCTATCAAATCGAAGGAAAATTCAATTGACTTTTATTCGAAAGTGCCTTTTCAAATCATCAACTATATTAAATGTATGAATTCAATATCAGTCGTGCCGTTTTAATTAAAGTTGGTGAAAATCGGTTGAGTGATTTGGAAAAGTTCAAAAGCGTCATAGTATCAAGAGTTCTTTCTGTGTGTTTACTCACTACAGTATAAGTAGATTTGCCAAAACTCTCCACTTCAGTACTTTGCCTTAAAACTCTTCACCTGTGGGGTTCATTTGGGACCTCATAAAACGTTAGAAAGCGGCCCAGATTTCAAATTTGTCATGTCTGTGGTCAACAAAATGTGTCTCACAATATCATGGTCTTCTGTGAAGAATTTTGTTGAACGAAGCTCCTGAGCATTTTTTCCATATTTGACAAGCAATTTTGAAAAAAGTTGTGTCCTTGCTGAAGCTCATATTAGCATGTCGCAATTCCTGAAAGCTTGGTTCGGATCAGCAGCAGTGTCTGATTCTGAATAATTTGGCTTGCGTCAGTAAGGGCGCATGATCTCCTCTGTTTGAAATTGGAAAAATGTACAAAGTACATTATAGTCATTTTTATTCTGAAATTATCGAAACTACATTAGCGCACCGCTGAGCTGTGCAAAAATAAAAAAAAATGTCAATTATGTAATTGTTAAGAATTCCAGTTGTTGATCAAATCAATTCGAATAGAAATTAAATTATGACTTTACAATTTTTTAATTGTTAAGCTAATTAAATACTGTAGTCGGAAATATATCCGTATATAACCATTGATGTATTTTCAGGAATAATTTGACTTTCCGTTTTATTTAATAGCTATGTTTGCACTAAGTCAATACTTACAACTAAAGCCAACCCTTCTGACGAACATCTTAAGAAGTTTAAACAAGCCAGAAAGACCTGCAAATCTTTTATTCAAAGAACAAATTTTTACTTGCGATTTAAGTACTAAAATGCGAATTATGGATTCGTGCAAAAAAAAATCTAACAGTCAAACATGACATTACGATAATAGAGAAGTTGAAAAAAGTGGGTCCGGAAATTCCGTCCGTCTGTCTGTCTGTTCGCGCCTCTACAGCCTAAACGGATGGGCCGATTTGCTTCAAACTATTACTATATACGTATTTGGTATTTATTAGATAGTATCTCGGGGGTATTTTTCATTTTTGCTCTAGGTCGAAAAATAACGGTACCTGCCATAAAATTTTGAACAAAAAGTTAGATTTTCTCGAAAAAGGCTCTAACAATTTTGATAAAACCTTCAGGGTGCTAATTAATTACAATAATACATCTTTCAGTTAGAATACATTTTTCGAAATTTGTTCTATAACGGTACCTCTCATATAACCGGTTTTTTCAAATGCGGTTTTATCGTAAACTATTCTCCCGATTTCAATAAAATTTTGCACACAGGAAGTCATTTATAATTCAATTAATATCGCATTTCAACATTTTTTTCGATTTTTTAAAAATTAAAAAAAAATTGGTTTTAGAAATATTAAAAAAAAAAAAAAAAAGTTTTCAAAAACAACGACTTTTTAAAAAAAACTGGTCGAACGATTTTCAAATTTTTTTTCTTCGTAAGACATTTAGTTTTCAAATTTTATTCCGTACTTAGTTTTTCCAAGAAAACTCTGAAACTAATTTAAAAAAAATAAAGAATTTTCTAAAAAAAATATTTTTTTATTTTAATAGACGTGTGGTTTTCAATCTGGCAATACTTTTTTCGGATTTGGTCTTTTTGACAGCTGTCACTTGATTTATGTCATTTCATAATGAATAGACTTACTCCTAAACAAGTTTGCAAATTGTGCAAATTTTTTACCAAAATAATGTTTCGTTTCGGTAGAGCAAAGTATCGAAGAAGACCCGAATGAGTCCATCCGCCATCGCGCGCAACAATTGGAGATGTGCCCATTCACTTTATGGAAGATTTTGCGGAAGGATCTTGGTTTGCAGGCTTACAAAATCCAACTCGTCCAAGAATTTAAGCCGAACGACCATCAAGCGCGTCACACGTTCGGTGATTGGGCCCAAAACGAAATGGCCACCGATCCCGATTTTCACAAAATTGGGAAAATTGGGCCTCGGTTGGAATTTATCGAGTCAGCCACGGCGCGGTGGCCACTTCGCCGAAATCATTTTTAGAACATAATGCAAACCCTTATCTTTATAATAAAGCTAGATTCTTGGCCATAACATTAAAGTATATGCGTTTTATTTCTTTGAGAAAACCACACGTCTAAAAAAACACCCTTTATATACATACATATGCAGCCACTAAGCAATTATCTAGCATAAGAGCTAGTTCATGCGACCCAGTCGTGCATTTTATTTAAATTTCATTGGACGATGTGACCGCACATATGAGCAAGTACGTGCGATTCAGTCGTGCAATTTATTTACATTAACAAAGGTAAGGCAAGCAATTTTAATATGTGCCAAAGGATAAAAGTTTGTTTATGATGACATTTATTTGGTCAACTCTCAAGCAAAAGCTGATTTATTTGCAACATTGTTTGCAGCCAATTCAACGTTGACACAAAATAAAGAAATATTTCTTCGCGCTCGTACAATTGCAAGGGTTGTTCGCAGGTCTCGATAATATATCCCATATTGTGTGCTACACGCTGGCAAAACCACTGTGTAAGCTTTTCCATTTGTCGTATTCTACAGGCCTCTATCTGAGAGGATGGATAACAGAATTTTTCCAGCCCGTACCTAAAAATGGCGTATCTTCATCTCCCTCAAACTGCCGACCAATTGCACTTACATCTCTATTTTCCAAGGTCATGGAAACGTTGATAAACTACCAGCTTAAGAAATATTTTGAGACAGAGAAACTTCTTATTGATCGTCAATTTTGCAGAAAGTAAGATTATTGCACTTGATATTTCAAAAGCATTTGATAGAGTTTGGTATCAAGCTCTTTTATGGCAAATGCTTGCATTTGGAATCGGGGAACCAATTATTCGATGGATCAGAAATTACCTTTCGGACCCTTCGATCACGTTGTTTTGGACGGTTTCCAGTCACAAAATAAATGCTGGTGTGCCCCAAAGCTCCGTTTTGTTTTCGACACTCTTTCTCATTTTTGTCAATGATCTCTTGTCTAAGACTTCTAATCCACTTAATTGTTTTGCAAATGACAGTACCCTTAGTCGCAAGTAGCACAGCATTACTTAAAGAAGGATTTAAGAATTCTAAAGCGCTACTTGCATTCTTCTTTAAGAAGGATTTTAGTTCTTGTTAAGTACAGAAAAGGCGCAAGTGGGACCGCCCACGATAGAAGGAATTAAGAAGATAAATTGATTCTCAAAATCTTCTTTAAATGGAATAACATTCTTGTTAAAAATTATTTTATTTGTTTTGAATTTTGTTTTGTTGTGTTTTTTTTTCATTTTTCTGTATTTTTATTTTTTGCTGTCCATATTTTTGCTCTGTTCTGTAAAGTCGCATTATTATTTATATTTTCAAATTATAACTGAATTATTTTATTTACCTTTTTTTCCGCCACCCGGATTCCAACTCGTGTTCTTTCGCATACAGTACGAGCGCGCTTTTATAATGATTTTTTTATTGATCTTTATCTTATAACTACTTAAATGCTAGACAAAAATCTTAAAACAAGCTAAAACTATCAACTTAGTTAACTTACTGGCCCTATACGGGCGCTCTAATTTAATCTCTAACTTAATTTTAATTGCCTTTCGGCCAAAAATAACTTAATTTTATCTTATCTATAAGGGGTTTTATTTTTTACGCAGAAAATAAAAGAAACGGGGTAACTATCGATTTCTTAATCTATCTTAAACTACTTAAAAACCAACTTAAAATAAACTAAAAATAAACTTAAAATTACTTAAAATAAACCTAAAATACTTAAAATTAGAACAGCCACAGCAAGCTTTTTTGTATTTTAAATTTTTACTTGCGATTATAGGGACTATAAGGCAAGTTATGCATTCGTAAAAAAAAAAAAAAATTCTAACAATCAAACATGATATTACGATGATAGAGAAGTCAAAAAAAGTGGGTCCGGAAATTCCGTCCGTCTGTCTGTCTGTCTGTCTGTCTGTCTGTCTGTCTGTCTGTCTGTCTGTCCGTATCGATATCTACAGCCTAAACGGTTGGGCCGATTTGATTCAAACTTGGTATATAGTATTTTTAGAGTGCTCTACCCGACAGTTTTTGGAATTGGCATTCTAGCTCCAAAACTAACGGTACCTGCCATATAACTTTTATTAAAAAACTTATTTTTCTCGAAAACGGCTCCTACGATTTTGATTAAACTTTCAGAATGATGTTTTCTGTGCAAAATCTATCTTTTAATTTTAATGGATTTTTCAGAAAAAGTTTTATAACGGTACCTCCCATATGACCGGTTTTTTAAAATCAGACTTTCTCGTTAACTAATTGACGGATTTTGATGAAATTTTCAAAATATGTAGTGTTTTATGATTTAAATAATATTGCTTATCAAAATTTTCAAAAACATTTTTTTTTAAATTTTAATAATTTTTTTAAAAAAATATTTTGTTTTTTGAATATTTTGAAAACAGATCTATAGATTTTTTTTTTAAATTTTTCTCCTAGTATAAACTAAAGATTTCTTAAAATTGGCATACTAAAAAAAATTTTAAAATATGTTTTCGAAAAGTTTTTCAAAAAAAACATTTTTTTGAAAAAACTGGTCGAACGATTTTGAAATGAAAAATTCATAAAATAGAAAACAGCAAAAGAAATAAGATGGCTTACAACATTTTTTCCAAAAAACGTTATGAGTAGTGTTTTTTTGAATTCATAAATTTTTTTCCCCAACATTTTATTTCATATTGCTCGGCTAAGCCCTAGCCAAGCCATTAGTCAAATAAAAGAAAGTGACAACCTACATTACACACATACTTACGTATTTTAAAGTATTTTTCATCATCATAAAAGCACAGAATAAATAAGGAAGCCTTTGATAAACACACAAAAACAACTAACAAATAAAAAAAACTATTCGATTACTACTGAATGCAAACATTTCAATCGAGAAAACAAAAGTTTACACCTTCCTATAAATAAACAAAACCACTGTGTTAACTTTTAATATTGTCTCTATACCTACTGGCTTAACAGTAGTTGGAACACGTATCTTAATTTTAGTACCTACATTCCTTCCAACCTTATTATAGTTAGGTACCTAAATCCTTTATAAATTCCATTGGTCCCATATTGGGACGTATAAAGGTCCCTTTACCTAGCATTATTGCCATACTCCTGATTTCGACGAATCTTTATGCCAGTTGTTCAAATTTTTCCATACCAAAATGAAAATTTAACTGAAAAAAGTCCTTTGTATCTTTCTATTAGCAAATTATATTATAAACAGTAAGCAGCAAGTGGAAAGATAATACTACACTAAAAAACTGCAAAAGCTAACAATCCTATATATTTATGTGTTTATCCCTTTATCGTGACGCATGTTCGTTCGAGCTTCACCCCAAAACGATTCTAAGGAAGTTGCACGTCATACAAAAAATATTAAAATAAAATCTTCGTCAAAAAGACGCCTGCACTTAAAAAGGATTAGCACATAAGAGCAAGTACGTGCGATCCAGTCGTGCCTTTTATTTTTGTTGGATTTTTGTGTTTTTATATACTTTTTTTTTTTTTTGGTACTGCCCTACCTAACTTAACATAAAGAACCTAAGATAATTATAGGTCGGCCATAGGCGAAAATAAACCTAAAATACTTAAAATTAGAACAGCCACAGCAAGCTTTTTTGTATTTTAAATTTTTTTTGTTGGATTTTTGTGTTTTTTATACATATTTTTTTTTTTTTTTTTTTGGTGCCGCCGCAACTGCCCTACCTTACTTAACCTAAAGAAACCTAAGATAATTATAGATCGACCATAGGTGATATTTCGTCTATGACGACTGAAAATAGCGGGTTCTAACTAAGCCACAAAAATTGGTGGATCTGAGCCATTCTCCTGGTCGGGCACGGCCCTGCTGAAACGGAGGCGCTCTGCTTCGCTCCCAGCGACTATGTCTCGGTCGTAGAGGAGCCGCCTATCGACTGTTCTACGGCCGACGTGGTAGATCAACGGAATCGCCGATCTATCCTGAATCAGCCCTCGACTATCAAAGTATAGGAAAGCCTCGGGCGGGATAAAACCACTCGAACGTGTACTTTCAAAATATTCATCTTGGGGGTGGTAAGCCCCGAAGATTTGTCCATTAGTTGAGGATGTCCATATGGCCCAGCGATCACTAGCTTGCGCCAGTTCTTTCTCGTATCCCTAGAAGCCCTAGACACAGGGGTTCTAAACAGGATAGTTTCACATATCTGGAAGTTTATTTTCAGCTTCCAATCATTACAATAATGCTGAATTTTATCGAAATCACGTTGCAAGAGAATTCTGATGACTTCAACTTTTGGACCTGTTCTGTACGCAACTAAATCATCGGCATACGCAATAGCATGAGGTAGACTCCCAATGAGATCGCTGGTGTAAATACTTAAGAGAATCGGCGAGTTCACCGCTCCCTGTTACAGACCGTTTTTAATATCAAACGTTGTGGAAGATGTTACATTGCCACTCTTGACAACTAACTTTCTACCATTAAGCATGTCGTTAAGCATATATAGCAGTGGTTTACTTATGCCCCATCTGGTTAGCTTCAGATAAAGACCTTCTAATCATACGGTGTCGAAAGCCTTTTGGTTCTGAGCATTGTTCCATTGGACAGCAGATACTAGCTTAGACGCGGCATGAATTGTGTCATGTCCCGCCTTAAAGCCGAACTGAGTGTCTGCAATTATATTTTTGTTCTCGGCCCACTTGCACAGAGCTCTATTGATAACTTTTTCGAATACTTTGCTGATACTCGAAAGAAGACTTAACGACCGGAGATTTGTCGGATTGGAATTGTCCTTTTCTTTTTTCGGAAGAGGATGTACAACTGCTGTCTTCCAACGCACTAGGTAATATGCATTATTCAGCGCGTTGTTGAACAGTGTTGTGTATATGTCTATTGCTTCCTTAGGGAGATGTCGTAGTACAACATTGGGTATACCATCGACTCCTACTGACTTCTTTTTCTTTAATGATGCGAAGATCATTTGCAGTTCGACCTTCGATATGAGCAGGGAACTTGGCCCATTTCGCTCGGCGATGGTGGCGTTTGCCAGATTGTCTTCATTGAATCCGGTAAAACCAAGATTCTCAGATCGCCATTGCGTGATGCTATTTCGAAGGTAAAAGTGATTCAGCAGAGCTCTGTTCTCCAGGTCGTGGTTCGGGCAAATGGACTCATTCACCTTATACACTTGCTGAAAAGCAGAACCCACTGTCTCAACCTTCTCCACTGCATCTTCGATCACAAAGAAGTCGTCGTCCAAGACGGCGTCCCCCAGATCTATTCCTGCGGTCAGGAGTATGTTTTCGTTGTCTGTCGTTCTCTGGAGCTTAAGACACGGAAGATCAATTTGATTGTTTTTCCTGAAGATTTTATTGATCACGGGAAACATACTCGGGTCGCTAGAGTTAACTGCTCGAATTCTGTTATCCCAATACGAGTTAATCGACAATCTGTAATTTTGCGTTATAAGCGAATTGACGTTTTTGATTGACGACTTCAGTGTCCTAATCTACAGAACATTTCTATTAGTAAATATCCTGTATAAGAGTTTTAATCGTGTTAGAAGGCCATAATTTTTTGTCTGTGTAATGCGTCTATTGTCGCGTTCTTGTACATTTCAGTTGCGTTATGTTCTTTGTATCGTGCAATTGTTCTGTCCATCGTTTGTTTTATGACACCATCCATCTGAAGCAGGTATCCATCGATCTCTACGTTCGATAGATTCCTGTCATTTGGAGGCACAATGTCGTTAGAGAGGAGTTCTCTTGTCAAGGTGTTGGAGAAATGCGGCCAGCGTGCCTTACTAAAATTGTAAGAGCGCGCAGGCACAAATTCATCCAAGACCACAAGTTCGTTTGGTAGCTGTATGACGGCGGAAAATTCGCAGTAAACAGTTTCTTGTCTGTTGGCCCATAGTGTCAGTTACTGTCAGTCTTGAATCTAACAGTAGTAAATCTAGAAAAGCACCGCTCCTTTTGAACGATGGTCTATCTGTAGCAAGCAGGTCGATTTTATACTCAACATGGTGTTGACCCATCCAATTAAAAAGATGGCATCCCCTTGGATTTTGGATTTGATTTCCCCAATCTTCATGTTTGGCATTGAAATCCCCAGCGATAATAAAGTTATTTTCATCCGAGTGCAGACTAAGGCACTCGAAAAGTTTTTCGAGCTCTAAAATAAAATTTGGAGGTTGAGGTGCTTCTGCGATCACATACATTCGCTTCCTGTGTTGGAGAGGAATGCATATGATGCAAGCTTTTAGCAACTCGAATCTTCGCACTTCACTATTATATATGACCTTATGATCAATACCTTTCCGCAAAAAGATAGCGAACCCGCCCCCACAAGTGGAGTTGCGGCGGTCCCTTCTTACGATATTGTAATTATTATGAGTCAGTTTGTGTTTCTGGTTTAGCTTGGTTTCGCTAGCCAAAAAGACATCTGGACTGTGATCATGAAACAAATTTGCTCTACGTTCGGTCCTGATTAGTGAATTTACAGGATTTTAAAGGGGTTCTCGTACAGCGCGCCCATTATGGTTTAAATTGCCCTAAGCTGGGAAGGTAAGCGTAGACACGGTCTAGTCTTTCCTCCTGCTTTCCGAGCTGTTGTTGTAGGCTGGTTAACTGGGCCTGCATGGCCAGCAACACAGTCATTATATCGGCCTGTTCCGCGGGTGCCGTTGGCAGGGGGGCCTGTTTGCAACCTTTGGTTGTGGCTGTACCGTTGTTGTTGCCCTCCCTGCCGCCATTTGGGCGTAAGAGATTTGGGGCACAACGGCTGTTGGTGCAGGAGCAAAACAGGTCGCCTCTCCATCACCCTCGGAGCTTTTGTTTGTTTTATCTGCTGGAACTTAGGACAGCCCCGATAGCTAGCAGGGTGCCCCTCGCCCCCGCAAAGCACACATTTAAGTTGAGTCTTATCTTCGACCCTTTCTTGTCCGAGTTTACACTCACCTTTATTGTGGTTCTCACTGCATTTCTCGCAGCGAGACTGCTTACCGTAGTTCGCCGCGGCATGCCCGAACCTTTGGCAACGCATGCATTGAAGCATGTCGCCGCGTCTCTTTAATTTGTCCCAGGTTGGTAATTTTACGTAGACTATCCAGTTTGCTCTTGGACAACAGCTGAACCAGGAAGAACGGTAGTTTCCGTTGCTCCCGTCTGGCTCTGACAGTCGTGAAAGGCTTGACCCCCACGAGCTCGAGATCGTACGTCGCTACACGACGGAGTTCGTTTAAAAGCGCCACAATGTCAGTGGAGCTTGTCAAGGCCATTTAAGAGGACCGTCTGAATATTTTCCTCTTTCGGCGTGAAACTGTAATGTTCAGTGGCCGTTTTTTGGAAGATCTTTTTAACTTTTTTGTGCTGATCCACTGAAAAGCAGTGGATAGCATGCCTATCATTGCTCAATCTCGTTATTAAAAAGTTATCGCTTATGGCGTCCCTACAAATATCTATGGTTTCTTTAACATTCATTTTATATGTATTTATGGGCGGCACCTTACCTTTTTACTTGCGATTTATAGGGACTATAAGGCAAGTTATGCATTCGTAAAAAAAACATTCTAACAATCAAACATGCCATTACGATGATAGAGAAGTCAAAAAACGGAAATTCCGTCCGTCTGTATGTCTCTCTGTCTGTCTGTCGGTCTGTCGGTCTGTCTGTCCGTATCGATATCTACAGCCTAAACGGTTGGGCCCATTTGATTCAAACTTGGTATATAGTATTTTTAGAGTGCTCTACCCGACAGTTTTTGGAACTGGTATTCTAGCTCCAAAACTAACGGTACCTGCCATATAACTTTTAATGAAAAACTTATTTTTCTCGAAATCGGCTCCTACAATTTTGATAAAACTTTCAGAATGGTGTTTTCTATGCAAAATCTATCTTTAAGTTTTAATGGATTTCTCAGAAAAAAGTTTTATAACGGTACCTCCCAAATGACCGGTTTTTTAAAATCAGATTTTATCGTTAACTAATTGACGGATTTTGATGAAATTTTCAAAATATGTAGTGTTTTATGATTTAAATAATATTGTTTATTAAAATTTTCAAAAACATTTTTTTTAATTTTTAACAATTTTTGTAAAAAAATATTTTGTTTTTTGAATATTTTGAAAACGGATCTATAGATTTTTTTTTTAATTTTTCTCCTAGTATAAACTATAGATTTATTAAAATTGGCATACTCAAATAAATTTTAAAATATGTTTTCGAAAAGTTTTTCAAAAAAAACATTTTATTGAAAAAAACTGGTCGAACGATTTTAAAATGAAAAATTCATAAAATAGAAAACAGCAAAAATAATAAGATGGCTTACAACATTTTTTCCAAAAAATCGTTATGAATAGTGTATTTTGATTTCATACAAATTTTTCCCCAAAATTTTATTTCATATTGCTCGGCTTAGCCCTAGGCTTTAGTCAAATAAAAGAAGGTGACAACCTAAATACATACCTACGTATTTTAAAGAATTTTATCATCATAAAAGCACACAATATAAATAAGGAAGCCTATTTTTAAAACACAAAAACAACTAACAAATAAAAAAAACTATTCGATTACTACTGAATGCAAACAATTTAATCGAGAAAACTAAAGCTTACACCTACCTATAAATAAACAAAACCACTATGTTAACTTTTAATATTGTCTCTATACCCACTCGGTTAACAGTAGTTGGAATGTTTATCTTAATTTTAGTACCCACCTTCCTTCCAACCTTATTATATGTAGAGGTAACTAATATCCTTAGTAAATTCCATTAATACCTACCCACACCATTCGTTTATCGATCCATCAAACATAACTAATTTGATTTCAAAAAGTAAATTATTCTTATTGGGACCCTGCAGATGGGAACCTCAAACAACATATATATTATTTTATTTGTATCATATTCAGCTAGAAGCACTGGTAGCTATTACCTTTAAGTATTGCCCTGTACATTCATGTATAGTTTAATAAATAATAATAATAATAATATTGGGCCCTATAAAGGTATCTATACCTAGCATTATTGCCCTACTGCTGAATACAACGAATCTTTATGCCAGTTGTTCAAATTTTTCCATACCAAAATGAAAATTAAACTGAAAAAAGTCTTTCTATTAGCAAATTATATTATAAACAGTAAACAACAAGTGGAAAGATGATACACTAAAAAACTGCAAAAGCTAACAATCCTACATATTTATGTGTTTATCCCTTTGTTGTGACGCATGTTCGTTCGAGCTTCAAACCACAACGATTCTAAAGAAGTTGCACGTCAAAAAAACATTAAAACTAAATCTTTGTCAAAAAGACGCCTGCACTTAAAAAGGATTAGCACATAGGAGCAAGTACGTGCGACCCAGTCGTGCCTTTTATTTTTGTTTCTGCTGCGGTGGCTGCTGCTATTGACTCTGTTGCTTTTCTAAGTGCTGCTGTTGTTTCTGCTGCATTTGTACCTGATGCTGTTGCCTCTGCTGCTGTTGCTCTTGTTGTTGTTGAGCTTGACTATGCTTTGAAGTTGACGGCTGCTCCATCTTGTTAGCTTGCTGTGGCTGTTCTTTTTGTTTTCGCTGCAACTTCAAAGGTTGTTGTTGCTGCAGCTGTGTTGGCTGCAGTTGTTGTATTTGCGGCTGTAGCTGCTCAGCCGTCTGGAGGGCCTTAATCTTGGCTGCCTCCTTTTGCCCTTTGGCGAGCCTTTCCTCCCTCCTTCTTTTTTCCTGTTTTGCTCTGAGCGCCAGGATCTTCTGCTCGAGCTTACTTATTTTCTCCTCCTCATCGTCGGACTCCGATGAGGATGGGATTACCTCCACGGTCATGTGGCCTTCTGTAACTTGGGTGTCGTCTGGGGTACTGGTGTAGTGCCCTTCCCCTTCGTTGGACACATACGACACTGATATGTCCGACGTCAGTCCTGCAGTTTCTAATTGCTTAACTGCGGCGCTGGTCTTGGCTGGGCGCGCCACTTCTACCTCTTGTGCCACTTGCACCTGATTGGTTGCCCTTGTTGGCCTCTTTATCAGGTTAGGCTGGACTTTAACCTGCCTCCTCCTTCTTTTTTTGACGGCTGACGTCATTCCGACATCAGCCGATTCTCCTGGTAGCGCATCATCCGATGGCACCACCTACTGTTCGCCGCCCATTGGCTGGGCGTTTTTTTCTCCTTCCAGGCTCAATCTGTTCACCAAAATAGTTTCCCAAAAAGAGTTTGTGAAACTTCCCAGGCCTGATTCGAACCGGGGTTCTTCTTCGCCGCGATCTCTACCACCTGAGCTATTTGCTATATAGAAATAGTCAGGTTTTTTTTGTTATATTTATATATCTTTGGGCTGGATTGCCCAAAAACCTACAAATGCCACGACTTTTGTGACTTTTTGTTTATTAAAGTTTAACCAAATTAATTTTGGCTTCTTTTTAATTATTAAATTAAAATAAATTGCCTTTTGGCAAATTAATGAAAAATAACTTTATTTTTAATTGAACTCAACTCTAGCACTTGGAAAAATACTTCCGCACTGCAAAGTCGCCAGATGTTTACACTTCTGCAGTAGCTGAACGACTGTACGTGCGCGCTACTCAATCAGCCAATTTGAATCATGTCAGGTTCTGTCTTAAAGGCTCACATAAGCGATAGAACGGACAAATATTGGAATAGAATAATTCTTTAATAACTTCATCATACAATACTTTGCAGACGTAACAATGGATATTGTGATGCGACCACTGGAGGGCTCAACTAGAAATGTACCTTGAGTCTCAAATTAGCATATTTCAGCAATTTGAATGTCTTTTTGTCTACAAAAATAGCCTGATCTCTTTTTCTTTTTTCCACAAATTTAATAAATTCGGTTCAATCATTTTTTATTTTGATTATAGGAATTATAAGCTAAGTTTAGGATTCGTGACTTTTAAATAAAAGGCACGACTGGGTCGCACGTACTTGCTCCTATGTACTAATTCTTTTTAAGTGCAGGCGTCTTTTTGACAAAGATTTAGTTATAATGTTTTTTTTGACGTGCAACTTCTTAATAATCGTTGGGGTTTGAAGCTCGAACGAACATGCGTCACGACAAAGGGATAAACACATAAATATGTAGGATTGTTAGCTTTTGCAGTTTATTAGTGTTTCATCTTTCCACTTGTTTTTTACTGTTTATAATATAATTTGCTAATAGAAAGACTTTTTTCTGTTTAATTTTCATTTTGGTATGGAACAATTTGAACAACTTGCATAAAGATTCGTGGGAATCAGCAGTAGGGCAATAATGCTAGGTATAGATACCTATATAGGTCCAAATAAGAATAATTTACTTTTTGAAATCAAATTAATTAAAATAGCCTAATTATGTTTAATGGATCGATAAACGTATGGTGTGGGAAGATATTAATGGAATTTACAAAGGATATTAGGTACCTCTACATATAATAAGGTTGGAAGGAAGGTGGGTACTAAAATTAAGATACACATTCCAACTTCTGTTAACCGAGTGGGTATAGAGACAATATTAAAAGTGGATTTGTTTATTTATAGGCAGGTGTAAACTTTTGTTTTCTCGATTGAAATTTTTGCATTCAGTAGTAATCGAATAGTTTTTTTTATTTGTGAGTTGTTTTTTGTGTTAAAAATAGGCTTCCTTATTTATATTGTGTGCTTTTATGATGATGAAATGCTTTAAAATACGTAGGTATGTATGTAGGTTGTCACCTTCTTTTATTTGACTAATGGCTAGGGCTAAGCCGAGCAATATGAAATAAAATTTTGGGGAATTTCTTTTATGAAATCAAAAAAACACTATTCATAAGGTTTTTTTTGGAAAAAATGTTGTAAGCCATCTTATTATTTTTGCTGTTTTCTATTTTATGAATTTTTCACTTCAAATCGTTCGACCAGTTTTTTTCAAAAAAATGTTTTTTTTTTGAAAAACTTTTCGAAAACATTTTTTAAATTTTTTTTGAGTGTGTCAATTTTAAGAAATCTATAGTTTATACTAGGAGAAAAATTTAAAAAAAAAAATCTATAGATCCGTTTTCAAAATATTCAAAAAACAAAATATTTTTTTGAAAAAATTGTTAAAAATTAAAAAAAAAATGTTTTTTGAAAATTTTAATAAGCAATATTATTTAAATCATAAAACACTACATATTTTGTAAATTTCATGAAAATCCGTCAATTTGTTAATGAGAAAGTCAGATTTTAAAAAAACCGGTCATATGGGAGGTACCGTTATAAAACGTTTTCTGAAAAATCCATTAAAACTTAAGGATAGATTTTGCATAGAAAACATCATTCTGAAAGTTTTATCAAAATTGTAGGAGCCGTTTTCGAGAAAAATAAGTTTTTCATTAAAAGTTATATGGCAGGTACCGTTAGTTTTGGAGCTAGAATACCAGTTCCAAAAACTGTCGGGAAGAGCACTCTAAAAATACTATATACCAAGTTTGAATCAAATGGGCCCAACCGTTTAGGCTGTAGATATCAATACGGACAGACAGACCGACAGACAGACAGACAGACAGACGGACGGAATTTCCGGACCCACTTTTTTGACTTCTCTATCATCGTTTTGTCATGTTTGATTGTTAGATTTTATTTTTACGAATGCATAACTTGCCTTATAGTCCATATAAATCGCAAGTCAAAATGGAGATAACAATCAAACATGACATTACGATCATAGAGAAGTCTAAAAAAGTTAGTGGCAAAAAATTTCTGACTGTCTGGCTGTCTAACAGTATGTATAACGAGCAGCAGACTAAATGTCTAAAGCGATTATCTTCAAATTTGGTGCGTGATTCCCAGAAGGGAAAATAAAATTTTATTTTTAAGCCTAAAAATAACGGTGCCTTCCATATTATCGTTTATGAAAAGCTTATTTTTCTCGAAAAGGGCTCCAACTATTATTGGTATTGGCATTATTTTTATGTACATGCTGTATAGTACACCTATGGTGTCATTTTTCCTCTGGCCATCTTCCTGGTTGTTCCGTAAATAGCTCTAAATAGTGGAGACGAAAACATTTATCCATATTTTACCAGAATTTATTACACTTTTTTTGTTTGTTCTTATTTTATATCCACACTATTTGGTGATTGATGCGCCACTCATTGCGACTTGATTCGCAATTGAAAAATGATGCTTCATGATAGTACTATAGGCAGTGTATATACAAAGGTATTGGCTATCATTTGATCAGAACCAAATTTACGGGAAAAGTCCATTAACGGTACCTTTCATATGACGCTTTTTTTAATTATAGGCTTTTACGGCAACGGCTCTTTGCATTTCTGTCAAATTTTATAAGATCTAAGTAGACAAATTAATTCTGCGTATCAAAATTTTGAATAACTTTTACTTTCTAAGAATTTTTTTATCAAAATCCTTCCTACAATTTTCGAAATACTTTTTTCATAAATTCATAATTATACAAGACATGTGATAGCGTACTCCATTTTTACTAAAAACCGTTAAGCGTTGTGGTTTTACACCTTTTTTAAGTTCAGATAGGGTTATTTTTCTACGTTAATTTTACTTATTTTTAAATTTTATTCGACGATGTGACCGCACATATGAGCAAGTACGTGCGATCCAGTCGAGCAATTTACTTAAGAAAGGATTTAAGAAAGATATAAGAAGGATTTAAGAAGTATCGAATTGATTTGGAATTTTCGATACTTCTTCTTCTTTTTCTTCTTATTATTATTATTATTATTATAATTTCATTGCACCAATGTTATACGATACTGTAAAGTATCGAAAATGCCGATTTAATTCTGTAAAAAAAAAAACTTTTTAATAAGGATTTAAGAAGGATTTAAGATGGATTAAAGAAGTATTGAAAACGCCAAAAAATTAAAAGGATTTAAGAAGGATTAAAGAAACAAAAAATTTTGATTTAAGGAATTCCGATTGAAGAAGTATTTAAGAATTCTATAAGTAGAACTTAACATACCACTTTAAGTTTATTGTGGAAATACCTAAAAAAGAAGGAATAAAGAAGTTACAGATTGACATACCGATTAAAGAAGGAATAAAGTAGGAATTAAGAAATGACATACCGAAAATATACTATTTTGTGCTACTTGTGGTTTCTCATATTCAGATTCACTTTCCTGTTCTTCGGATGGAAAATAGCTTTACGTTATAGGTATTTGTATCACAAACCACCTTCTGTGGAAATAAAACATATACATATGACATCGCCAAAAATGCTCCGAAATGTTAAGGTTTTCTAAGACGATGCATAAAATATTCCTCGCCGTTAGATCTGGCTATCATTTATAAGGCTTGAGTACAATTCTCAAATTTGGGCAGGTGCCCCTGTTACTCACTTGCGTTTCCTGGATAGAATCTAGAAGAGTCCATTAAAAATGATAGGTGATAAGAACGTAACAGAAAAATTTGATCCGCTTGTTGCTGTCAGTAAAAAACCTCACAAGTTTATAAAATTTTAATCGTAGCAACTTGATTTAAAAATAACAAACTGATTTTCTCTTATGACAACTTATATTATTAATATTCAATTTTCGCATGAAGCTGAGAAGTCGAGACGGAGAAGACTTTTTTAATTTTTAGTTAATTCTAAACCGTAAAGGAGCGTAATTTACTAAAATAATCGTCTGCTCGACTTGCATCAGCAACAATTCTAAAAATTAAAAAAAAAATTAAATATAAGGAATTTTGCATTATTTTGGACTTCAAGAAAATGTCTGAGAACAACGATTGTGTAGCCTGTAAAAGGAAAAATGATGTTGACAATATGGTGGAATGTTCAAGTTGCAAGAATTGGTTGCATTTTAGCTGCGCTGGAGTCGACTCATCGGTTGCAAATAAAGATTGGTTCTGCAAAGATTGCACGAATCTTAATTCATCGATAGGAAATGACAAGACAGTTGGGCTCGCAACAAGCAACTTAGTGAACGTACAACCTAAGCCCACATCTTAGCCTGGAGGCAACGATACACGTTCGAATAGGTCAAGGACAGATGTGTTATCAGTTGCATCAACAAGCAGAAGTCTTCGAGGAGTAAAACTAGAGATGCTCCGTTTGGAAGAACAGAAGAAAATTGATGACAAATTCCTTCAGGAACGGGAGAAAAAAGAAAAAGAGTTTATTCAACGAAAGTTTGAGCTAATGGCGTTGGAGGCTGATGCAGAAGATGATTTGGATGACAATAGAAGTCTGCGGCTTGGTCAAACAAAAGTCTGGGTAGAACAATCTAAAAGGGTGATGGTTAACACTAACAAATCTGAAGTTTTGCCATTGGAAAAAGATTTCCGATGTAAACCATCAAATGCAACCGTAACTGAGGAACCTGATTTGCTTGCAAATTGCAGCCCGTCAGGTGATGGCTAAAGATCTTCCTATATTCTCTGGACGTCCTGAAGAATGGCCGCTTTTTTTTAAGCACCTTTGAGAATGTACGAAGCTTTGTGGGTTCTCAAACCAAGAAAATTTGTCCCGTTTGCAAAGAGCTTTGAGAGGAAAGGCGCTAGAAGCAGTTGGAACTCGCTTAATGATGCCGTCGAATGTTCCGGAAGTAATCGAAACTCTAAGAATGTTATATGGGCAGCCAGAATACATCGTAGATAACATTCTCAAGAAGATAAAGATAGAACCAGGTCCGAAAGCAGAGCGTTTGGATACACTAATAACTTTTGCTCTATCAGTTCGCAGCGTGCATTGTATGATGGTGGCATCTGGATTAACGCATTATCTTACAAATAGAACACTGCTGAAGGAATTGGTGGACAAACTACCAGCACCATTTAAACTGAATTGGGCGATGACTATTGATGGCAATGAAAATCTTACGATGTTCAGTGATTGGCTTTATGAGATGGCACAAGCAGCATGCAAAGTTACACCATGTGCAGTTACTGAGACAAGATTTGAAAAGCGGTGCATCTTCATGCTCACTCTGAAAACCATATTGTTTCAAAGGAAAATCAACCAAGCAAATTTAGTGGTTGTTATCTCTGTGGAAAGGATCACAAATTAGTTAAATGTGATAATTTTCGCCAACTTTCCGTCAAGAAGAGATGGGATTTAGTAAGCAACCGAGATATATGCGAGGGATGTCTAAGCCATCCAAAGAGATTTAAGTGTCGTAAACAAACGGTCTGTGGAGTCAACGGATGTGCCTTGAAACACCATAAGCTTCTACATGGTCACTGTAATGAGCACTGTCGTGTTGCATGGTAAGGACAAATCTTTGCAAACGTATGCCTTTCTGGACAATGGATCATCCTTGACCTTGGTTGAAGAGTAGATTGCAAACATTTTAGGATTGGATGGGATAGCTAAGCCCTTGTGTCTAAAATGGACTGCAGATACTGTTCGCGTTGAAGAAGAGTCAAAAATCGTACCGTTGGAGATTTCAGGCAACAGTGAAAAATCCGCTTCAGAGAGACATTGGCTTAGAGATGTGCGCACCGTGAAGAAATTAGCGTTGCCTATTCAATCTATTGACCAAGCTTCTTTGGCAGAAAAGTATCCTCACCTTAGAGGTATACCCCTGCAATCATATAACCGTGCAAAATGTGGAATTTTGATTGGTATCAACAAGCAAAAACTGTTGTTGGCGCAGAAATTACGAGAAGGATCCTGGAAAGAACCTGTTGGTATAAAAACTCGTTTAGGCTGGTGTGTAAGTGGCAATAGTATCATTAATAACTTCGAAAATGGAGTATACCATGCTTGTGAATGTGACAAGGATCTTCATGAAATGGTCAGACAACATTAAATTTTAGAAGACAATGGCATCGAGAAAAGGCACATTAAATCAGCTGAAGAGATACAAGCTATTACCATCTTAGAAGCAACAGTAGAAAGAGAAGAAGGTGCATTCAAGACTGGATTGTTATGGCGATATAATGAAGTTATTCTTCCGGCTAGCTACCCTATGGCATTCAAAAGACTTAATTGCTTAGAGAGAAAAATAAAAAGTGATGGTACATTGCTTGAAACTATCAACAAACAAATAAACGACTTGATAGCAAAAGGATATGCTAGGAAACTCAGTCCATCAGAGTTGAAAAATGATGATTCAAGAATTTGGTATTTGCCGGTTTTCATGGTGGATAATCGCAACAAGCCAGGAAAAGTGCGGATGGTATTAGATGTAGCTGCCTGTTCACAAGGTACTTCACTTAACGACATGCTTTTGAAAGGACCGGACGAGCTGACAGTTTTGACTGATGTGTTATATTCTCTTCGTCTGAAAAAAATAGCCATTGCTGGAGACATCGAGGAAATGTTTCTTCGAGTAAAAATAAGACAAGAGGATCAGAATTGTCTACGATTCCTGTGGCGTTTTGGTGATTTAGATCGTGATCCTGAAGTTTTTAAGATGCTAGTCTTGCCATTTGGATTAAGATGCTCTCCTAGTATTGCACAGCACATTAAGAACAAAAATGCAAAGCAGTTTGCAAGTGAGTATCCGGAGGCAACGGAGGTAATAATTAAACACCATTACGTGGATGACATGCTGTACAGTGTAGACACAGTTGAGGAAGCAATCCAGGTCTCTAAAGACGTCAAGCTGATACACTCCAGAGGAGGATTCAAGCATTGAACCAATCCGATGGCAGCAAAGGAAAGTCAATACAAGAGCATCTGGACGAAACAAAGTCTGCAACCAAGGTTCTCGGACTATGGTGGAATACTTTGGACGACACATTGACTTTTTCGCTGAAACTAAACAAAAGCCACATCGATGTTTTGAAGGGTAACAGAACCCCAACTAAACGTGAACTGTTGAGGGTGCTGATGTCAGTTTTTGACCCACTTGGATTCCTTTCGTTTTATCTGGTCAGGTTGAAAGTATTACTTCAGGATGTTTGGAAGCTGTCTATTGGATGGGATGAGGAAATTCCAAATAATTTGCAGGCCATCTGGGAGAACTGGCGCCGATTATTACCATTAGTAGAAGATGTAAGCATTCCAAGGTGTTATTCGCTAGAAGGGTTTAAGAATATGTTGGTTCAACTGCACGTGTTCGTGGATGCTAGCGAGGATGCTATGGCAACAGTCGCATACTTAAGACTTGATGATGGAAATTCAGTGGATTGTGTCATAGTTGGAGCAAAAACAAAGGTAGCTCCATTAAAACCAATGTCAATACCTAGGTTGGAACTACAAGCAGCGGTGATTGGTTCAAGACTTGCGCAAAACATTATTAGAAGTCACAACATCAACATTGTTAAAACTTTCATGTGGACTGACTCTCGGAATGTTTTATCCTGGCTTAAAGCAGATCCTTAAAAGCTTAAGCAATTTGTGATGTTCAGAGTTGGAGAGATTCTTGAGAAGACCAAACTGGAGGACTGGAGATGGGTTCCGACAAAAATGAACGTCACTGATGAGGCTACGAAATGGAAAGCTGGCCTTTAACTAAAGAAGACACTCAATCTCAATTAGAAGAGTTGCGACCATAATATGTGTTACACACAGATATAGCTTTTGGAAATCCTCTGCTGGACTTCGAGAGATTTTCAAAATGGAAATGTCTACATCGTTCGATGGCGTATTGCTTGAGGTTCATCTTAAATACAAGATGCAAACGTTTTGATGTTGTGAAGAGAAAGAGAATGTTTTCTTCGGAGGAACTACATGAAGCTGAAAACACGCTTTTAAGGTTGGCACAGAGGGAGAGTTATGAAGATGAACTGGCAGTATTGACAAACTCGAGAACTTTACCTAAAACGAGTCATCTTTTCAAATGCTCACCATATGTAGATTATGAAGGGATTATGAGGATGAAAGGAAGAATAGATAGAGCGTGGTTTGTTGCGTATGAAACTAAACATCCTGTGCTTTTAAAAAAAAATCATCGCGTTTGATCGTTGAAGATTATCACGAACGGTTTCATCATAAATGTCATGATACAGTTGTAAATGAGGTTCGTCAACGATTTTGGATACCTAGTTTGAGAACGCTTGTCAGGTTTGTACGCAAAAGATGCCCAAGATGTATAATCAACAGTGCAATACCATCATGTCCTGAGATGGCTCCATTACCTGAAGCAAGACTAGCAGCGTTTTTTAGGCCTTTTACATATACCGGAGTAGATTACTTTGGTCCGATTTTAGTACAATCTGGAAGGAAGACTGAAAAGCGCTGGGGTGTTTTATTTACTTGCCTAACAATACGAGCTGTGCATATAGAGTTGGCACATAATTTGACTGCTGACTCATGTATTTTGTGTTATCGAAATTTTACATCAAGAAGAGGAACTCCGCGAGAAATTTATTCAGACAATGGTACCAACTTAGAAGGAGCAGAGAAAGAGTTAAGAGAAGCATTAAATCAAATGAACAAGGACGAAATCCAGGGTAAAGCCACAAGTGCTGAAACAAAATGGTTTTTCAACCCACCCGCTGCGCCACATATGGGAGGTTCTTGGGAGCGAACGGTTAGCAGCACTTATCGAAGTTGAAGGCATAGTTAACTCTCGACCGCTCACATATGTTCCTGTGGAGTCCGAAGATGCTGAAGCCTTGACCCCAAACCATTTCTTGCTTGGATCTTCTAATGGTAGTAAGCCTTCTGGATTTTTCTGTGATAGGGATTTATTGCTTCGAAAAATTTGGCGAATAAGTCAGCAGATTGCAAATTTGTTTTGGAAGCGGTGGATTAAAGAGTATCTGCCTACTCTTACTCGCAGGACTAAGTGGTTTCAAAAAGTCAAGAATGTTGACGTTGGTGACATCGTGATAATTGTGGACGAAAATTTACCAAGAGGATATTGGCCCAAAGGAGTCGTTATAAGTACAACCAAGGCAAAAGACGGTCAAGTCAGAAGAGCGATAGTAAGAACTGCAAACGGTGTTTATGAGCGACCAGCGGTGAAACTGGCGGTTTTAGATATCAGCAATTCCAAGGATGATGAAGCAACAGATGAATCTGGTGTTTCACCGGGGGGGGAGAAATGTTGCTGACAGTAAAAAACTTCACAAGTTTATAAAATTTTAATCGTAGCAACTTGATTTAAAAATAACAAACTGATTTTCTCTTATGACAACTTATATGATTAATATTCAATTTTCGCATGAAGCTGAAAAGTCGAGACGGAGAAGATTTTTTTAATTTTTAGTTAATTCTAAACCGTAAAGGAGCGTAATTTACTTAAATAATCGTCTGCTCGACTTGCATCAGCAACACCGCTAGAACATCGTCGAAATGTTTCCTGTCTCTCCTTGTTCTATCGCTTTTTCTATAAACAATGCTCGTAATACTTCTCCCCCTAAGAATGCTCATAGATTTACCCTTGAAACTAATTTCGGGCACACTGTTAAGTTTAGAGACTCATTCTTTAGCCGCACAAGATGAATGTGGAACGCTTTATCTGGCTCGATATTTCCCTCCCATAACGATATACAAACATTCAAAACCAATGTGTATCGGTATCTCCTTTCATCTTCTATCCAATTTTCCTAAACGCTCGCTTGTGTTAATTCATGTCAAGGGTTGTAATAACCCATTGAGTGCGCGCCGATTATTAAAAAAAAAGTGCGTGCGTACAAAGTACACATGTCAGAAGTGAAACTTCTTTGGCAATCTAACCTAAAATCTTTGGATGTATAAAATCCTTTCTAACTCATAGAATATTTTGCATATAAATACGTAATATGTTTTCCAAGACCGAGTCAATCGATAACGGTATTCCGCAAGGATCACCCTTATCAGTAATTTGTTTTGCAATCGCCTTTAACCAAATAAGTAATCTTACATTAAAACATAAAGATCTAGATCACTGTATCTATGCAGACGACGTATATATTTTATGTAAATACAATGATCTAGAAAAAACAAAAAACTTTACTTTCCATTTTGCTTAGTGAAATTAACCAATGGTCATCCACCTCTGGTACAAATCTTGCTTTAGAAAAATGTATTCTAAAGCAGAAAACATAACTGTACTAACTTAGAATTAATCATTAATAAAACACAAAATAGAAAATGTCACAAATTTAAATATTTTAGGTCTCATTATTAGTAACAAATACAACTGGAAACCACATTGTACTTATTTAAAAAAAAACATTAGCAGCTATGCTAAATATACTCAAATATCTTTCATCTAGTAAAAGTAATGTACAAGTAAACTCACTTTGTCAAATTTCTAAAATGTTAGTTCTAAGTAAAATTGATTACGCTCTGTCCATCTACGGTTCATGTCCAAAATCGACTAAGAAAAGTCTTGGTGCTTTTCCAACCACACCAATTAGAAGCATACTTGCTGAGGCTGGACTCCCAACAATAGAAGAGAGACACTTTGAAACTATTGCCAAACTCAATGTGAAATTCGTCTTTCAAACGGGGTCAATGATAGATAGCGATGTTGCCAGAGCTATTTCTCACAAACGCAGTAGAAAGCTCCCCTCTGCAATACATCATGTTTTTGATTCGTGAATCAAATTAGAAGTGTCGCTAACCCGGCGAGATTTTCCCTTGCCATTTCAATTTGCAAACATTCAAAACCAATGTTAATCGACACCTCCTATCTCTCCCCTCCCTATCTTCCTAATGCCCGCGCAGTGTGTTACATTAAAAGGGAAACAAATAGTCCCTTGTGCGCGCGTTAATTATAAAAAAAAAAAAAAAAAAAAAAAAAAAATCAACCAAAGTATCCAATAGAGTTACACAAATCTGAACTCAAAACATTTATCCGACTTCGCCTTGGTCACACTGAATTTATTTATGAATTGTTAAAGAAGGATCCTCCACCCACCTGCCACAACTATAATAGTATAGTAACTGTAACTCACCTACTTTCTTCATGCTTCCTATCTGGACACCAACAACTTCAAACCTATAGCTACAACTGCAACGCAAAAGATCTACTCAATGAACCGCAACATATAAACATTTCTAAAATTAATGAAATATTAAGTTATCTAAAAATTAAAGTATAATAAAATATTTTCTTTTAACCCTGGCTTTCGGCACGCCTTAGCTGCTATTTGCTCTTTTTTTATATATTAATAACAATTTTAATTGTATATTGATATTTTATTTAATAAATAAATAAATAAAACTATTATTAAGTATAGAAATTCTATTTTTGAAATTAAAATTTCGTAAGGAGAATTTATGAAACATTAATATTTTATATTTTATGAAAAATTATTTATTGAAATCTCAAATGACGAATTATAAATAAAAGTGCATATATTTTTTGTAATATTAAAATTTCCTAACCTAACCTAAAAGATAACAATTATATTACTTACTCTGAATAACTGCTTAGTATAGGACCATTAACAAATTGATCACAAATTATTTATTTATAAATTTAACTCACTCTACACACTGTAAACATATGATAATGCAAATAAATAAGACAGATCTGCGTTTACTCACTGGCTTGATGCATGGCTATGTGCACGCCCTTTCTCACTCTCCCTCAATTTGTCTCAATCGCTCTCTACCTATTCCTAGACAAAAACGTTGCACATTTCCGTGTCGCTACATCCGTTTCATCCGTAAATAAATTACCCTCATGCGCGTAAAGAAGTTTCACTCCAAAAAAATTCTAAAGTTCTACAAATATATTTAATACATCCATCTATTCGTAACTTGTTTCTATGTAATTAATTACTAATATGCACCTCTCCTCTATACTGGCGAAATTCATAAAGAAACTGTCAGTAAACTTAATGTAAAGGTGGAGGGAGATCAAGGATATACTACGTTTTCTTATGACATAACTCATGGCAGCGTGGCAAGACTTAAGCTGAGTGTCAGTCTTGCCAAAGCGGAGAACCAGAAAAGTGATACATCAACCCGCCGTCTTCGAGTTGTTTCCACCGCGAGTAATCAAATTAATCACAGACAAAGAGCTGTCACTGTAACATGAACAGCAGCAGCTTCAGTTGTGTGTCCCTGTCCAGTCCATGCCACGTAAGGCAGACCCTATACGACTGCTGACTGCTCAGTGCTCACGACGAAACGTTTCTTGGCCCCAGCATGACATGTAATGTAATCTATCTTTGTGGCTGAATTATGCCTGGTGTCATGGCATGGTACTAGGTGCGTAATTGCGTCATTCATTTTCATCAAGCTGACGGACGGAGCCATCGAGTACATTCCAGAAACCAGCTAAACTGCTAGACATCCCGAGTCGAGCAACCCACTGGAAGTGTCATTTGGACCACTGAGCAAGTGAAGAATGTCGTAATCAATCAAAAAGATGACCCGTTTGACAGTGCTAATTTTTCAATTAAGGTATAACTAGGCGTATTGCGTTGATGTTTTCGTGGTGGGCTATTGTGATTGTAGATGTTATTGATACCCCAGGGGGTTTTCTGTCATTCTTTTAGAAAATTAATATTTCTCCATTTTGTTTGAGTTTGTGTAAATTGGTGTGACAGTGGGCGATAACTAAGTTTTGAGAGTGGAAAGGTTTTGAGTGATTGGATCAGCGTTATAAATGAAGAGGTCTTCAATCACTCAAACTTCCCTGCAAAATTCAAGGATAGACATGAGTGCGTAAAATAAAATTTATAACGTGTTTCAAAATAAAGTTAAAAATAACATAATAAATGATAAGGAAGTGAATTTAAAACAACAAATTTTCAAAGACATTCGATCAAATATAATGACTGCAATGCCATAGCTTCTTAATTCATTAAAATTGTAAAATGTATCTATGAAATAAGCAATAAACTTACTTAATGCCAAAATCCAAATTAAACATGTAGGTACATATTTTGTGCTTATGCAATGTAAGAATATTTAAACAATCGTGATGCAAGTAGAAATTCAAGGAAGCGATATTTAATTATTAGCTTTATTTATAAATGAATTTAACGAGTTGCTGTTAAAGACAAAGAACATAACAATACAAAAAAAAACATAAACTAATTCTTAAATGATGTAACGCTCAATATTTCGCAAATGGATCCTTAAGTATCCAAAGTATTATCGTAGTATATCTCGACACATTGAAAACGGAATTGGCGTTACGATGTTCGATGAAATACGAAGATACCTACTCAGGCAGAGTAAAATATAAAATTATTGTCACGACACCTCATTAAGGAGCCAACCCAGCAAACATTTTTCTGAAGGTTCAGAATTTGTTCACCAGAAAGAAAAGTATTCGTTTAACCTTAAATTACGTGAAGGTATTATGAACGTGCACACAACTCTACGAAATTCTGTGGAAAAAAAGAAACTATTCTGTTTTCATTAATTTTTCTGGACAAATCTGAATATTTACTATGCTTATGCAGGTTTTTTTCCTTCGTGTTGCAAAGGCATTCTTACACTCAATATCCTTTCTTCTGTTCGATCAAGATTTAAATAAGTAAAGTCTGGGTTTAAAATGTTTAATCAATTCGTGAAGTGGAAATAATAGTGGAAAATATTTTTAGGAAAACAAATTTAATGTATTGAAAGATTATTTTTTTTTACAATAATAATAATATAATCCTTTAATTCATATTTTTTTCTTTTCGAACAGGAGAACAAGGTCAATTTGTATAATTCTGCAATTGTTCTTAAAAAGCCCATTAACCCTATATAAGCTCTTGTGTACACCCATTTTCCTGAAGGATTTCTGAGTTATAAGTAAATCATTAAAACGATTCTAAATGGTGTTCCGCTTCCCAGGAATATGGATACGAATCGGATATAAAATGAATCCAGTTTTGGACGTTTTCTTCACTTCGGTGTATTATTTTTAATTCGTTTATGAAGAGAAATGTTTGCTGGGAAGGCTTAGTGACTTGAATGTACCCAAATATTTCTTTTCATAAATATCAATGAATTAAAAATAATTCACCATGCAGATCCCTTACAGTTTGTTGACAGAAACGACGAATGTGAAATTTCTATTGTCATGCTCAAAGAAGTAAGATGCATGTGTCAACATAAGTTGTCTAACAAAAATCACCAGAGTACGATCTAATAACTGCTCAGATTTTGAAAGAAATGCTTTCAAAAAACTCCAACTTATAATTAACGCATGCCTTAAACTACGATATGAGCCACATCATTGGAAAATTGCAGAAGTCATTGTTATACCTAAACAAGGTAGGTCAACAACAGAAGTAACATCTTACTGACCAATATCGCTTATACCAATCAAAACTGCTCCTGAAGAGGATTAGCAAAATAAAGAAGAAAGAAGACTAATGCCGATCCATCATTTTGAATTAGAAATAAACATTTCACGATAGACCAAGTGCATCGAATTACGGATGCTCTCTCTGGAAAAAGTACTTGAAGAAAAATAAGTATGTTCGGCTCTATTCTTAGTTGTTGCTCAAGCCTTTGACAAGGTGGCACCTGGGACTTGAGTGCAAACTGCATAGGGACCTTCCCATGCAGTACTACGAAATACTGAAATCCTACGTTACGAACCGACTCTTTAGAGTATGGTACGGCCAAAATTACTCGGAACTAAAGAAAATTGAAACATACCACAAGGAAGTGTCCTAGGACCAACCATATATTTATTATATACAAGAGACATTCAAGTGGACAACAACGCTATTAAGTCCACCTTTGCTGATGATACTGCAATATTGGTGCCAGATAAATCAGTTACAAACGATACTGAAAAATTGCAAAATACCGTCAATAAAGTTAATGATTGGACGCAAAAATGACGTATCCAATTAAACGAAACAAATTCGACGCATATAAACTTTACAAACAAAAACATAAGCAATGCGGGCGGCATTGGTGCAGTAGATAAGATGTAGAAGTAGATAAATTCTTTCCTATCTTTTTAATTCTTCTAACTAGTGTCGTGCAACGTCATGTTGCATTCTAAAAGGCAAATGTACCTCACAGACACTTAGTTAAAAATATTATTATTATTATTAATGTTTCAATTTTTATAAACAAAAAAAAAGTAAAGCAGTATTTCATTCCAATACCGCCAAATACGGAGATTAAGAAGAACTAAACTTGAAGATAGACTAGTTACTAGAAAAGAACTCTGACCTATCTATTCAGAACAAACTAATGTTATATAAGCAAGTACTGAAACTCGTTTGGACATATGGCATCCAATTTTGGGGTTGTACAAAGAAAACAAATGCTGAACCCATCCAAAAATTCCTAAGCAAGGTCCTTCGTGGAATAATTAATGCCCCTTGGTATATAAGAAACAGCGATCTACATTGTGTCCTTCAAATTGAAATGGTTAAAAAACACGTTGTATCACACAATCAACGACTGCGAAGTCATACCAACTACGAGATGGAGATCGTCTTAAATGTACGAAACAATGTTCGGAGATTAAGAAGAACCAATCCTGATGAGCTGATGGTCTTAAAGCTATGGCAAACAATAACAATAAACTTTCCCTTCTTCAGTTCAAAAAAAAGTATTTTTCATTTTGAAAATAATAATCTTCAATTTGACGATTAGGTTTTAAAATTAATAAATTTTCTTCATTTTCACATCAAAGTTTCTTCCAATTACATAAAATGTCTTCATTTTTACACTGGATGTATCCTTCGGCTCAGCTCCACGTCACAACCCGATGATTAAGGCCCGACTAAGGTACAGGTGGCCCTGACATCTCTTTTTGAAAAGCGGGTGTGCAATTTGTTTCCACCGCTACGCTACTGCTCACCTTTTAAGAAATTGGTACAAAAAAGGTATGCAGAACAAAATCGACCATCTGAAATAATATTATGTAAAAATAAATTGCACGACTAAATCGTACTTGCTCATAATGCGCGGTCACATTGTCGAATAAAATTTATAAAATAAGTAACATTAACGTAGAAAAATAACACTATCTAAATTAAAAAAAAAAAGTGTTAAAACCACAACACTTAACGGTTTTTAGTAAAAATAGAGTACGCCATTACACGTTTTGTATAGTAACGAATTTATGAAAAAAGTATTTCGAAAATTGTAGTACGGATTTTGATTAAATCCTGTTTTTTATTTTCAGTTTTTTGAAAAAATAAAAAAATTTGGAAACTTTTGTATGCAGTTTTTAGAATTTATTAATACACATGTGATTATAAAATTTTAAATAATTTTGTTTGATTAGTTTTAAAATATTGATTTTTCAAAAAAAAAAAAAAAAAATCAAAAATTAATATTTGTTAGAAAAAAAAGTTATTCATAATTTTGATATTCGGAATTAATTTGGCTATCTATATCTTCTCAAATATAAAATTTGGCAGAAATCCAAAAAACCGTTACCATGAAATCCAAAAATAAAAAAAAACCTAATATGAAAGGTAAGATTTCTGGCTTACAAAACCATTGTTTTTTAATATTTTTTTTTCATTTTTAGTCATTTTTTCTAAAATTCTCTCTACCTCCTAAACGGGGTGAGATAGACCCCCTTCCCATAGCAAAATTGCTTTTTTTGACCCATCTACAAAAAAACCGTTATCCATTTTTGGCGCCTAAGTTATCGTGCTCTTCCGGATTTTCTCGCCATTTTTTTGAGAATGCGGGAATTTGTCAGGTTGTAACCAGAGCTGTTTTCATGTATAAATGTGACATTTCCAAGTTGAAAGTTTTCAGAGGTTACGTCAAAGTTTATCCGTAAAAATATTTGAAAGTTTCCTAGAAGTTTCCTCCATCCATGTCCAAAATTAGATACCTACTTCAATTTCTAAACCTTAAAACAGTTTTTAGAAGGTTTTAATAAATACAATACATTATAGTTAATGGACTATTGAATTCCAATGAAAACAAATTGTCTTTTAAGCATGCACGAGTAGAGATAAACCTATTGTCACTTAATATTTCATTGTTTATTCTTTTCAAAATCAACCTTTTAGGCGTTGACAAACATTCACCGACTACTTCATAATCCCATTCAACTGCTTCCCAGCACATTTCAAAGTAATTACTCATTTATGGCTGTTAGTGGTTTACTTAATCCCTTTAGTTCATTCTAGCAGTCCGTGCAACTGGCTTCATTTGTCATTTGTTGACAATAAACATCCTACTCCAACTGGTATACTCTTGTTTGCAAGTTAGAGCCATCGTTCACGCACTATTTGATTATTCCCTATACTTAGCCCTTAAATGTCAAATGAGTATTAGTATGACTATAAGTCAAACAAATTTGGACACCCAGAGAGCTGTTTTAGTGGATATCAACCGCTATGTGAACTTTGAAGTCTCTACAGAATTTATGTACATACACATAGCATAATATATTAACTTCTGTTTGAGTAATGTTTTTTTCGTATATCATCATCAATCATGACCTTCTGTCATTGTATGATTTATTTTTGGTGAAATGGATTATGAAGTAACACTGTGCTCTGAACTGCCCCCGGCAAACTTCGACTTCACGAACTTAATCATGGCGAATGTTGTTACAATTTTTACGGTCACGAAATTATGACTCGCTAGGGGATAAAGTTGACACAAAATATCACATTGATTATAACGAAACAACAAGTTATTTTGTTCGTCTGAGTGAGCAGTGATTAATTGACTTATGGCGTTAATGCGGCCGGCGGCGTCAAAACCTAAAACGGTTATCATCTACTACCACGGGCATGTAGATAAATCGTTTTCTTTAATATTGGAAACATTAACTTTCTACTACTGCTATTTGTAACGCTTACGCGCATATAAACATAAATGACCATTGGACATGTTTTGCACTAAATTACTTCAGTTTTCTCATTCTTGGCGGCAAGACTTGTAAGGATAAAACAAGAAAAACAACAATTATTGTAAAATTTATATACACACTTTCACAAGTGTGACAGGTGACACAGATAATATATTTTACAAATTGACATATTTGGTACACAAAGATTTTAATCATATGGGCGAAGTGACAAGCGGATTCTGAGTGAAATAAGACGTTTGGTTTCCGAAGTTTCTTAAAATGGTCCTAGTATTTCTGAAGCACCACGGAAATTTTTAACACTTTATGACACCGGTGATATTTAGTCGTGTCAACCCAAGAATTTTCAGATATTGGGCCTTACTACTAATCAAGTTAAGTAATAGGTTAAAAAAAACCTCCAATCTTTACAAAAAGCGTATACCAATAAAGAAATCAGTTACCAGGTTAAGCATTAGCAAAACGTCAACATTAAGGCACGGTAAACACTTGCGTAACGCTTTTGCGTCTTACATTACTCACAAATGATGCGGCGGCACGGCATCTGACGCGTGTTCTATTTATTTGTGAGCACTGAAAGACGCAAAAGCAAAGGCACCGTACCGCCGCGTCAAAATGACGCAAATGTCGACCAGCCTAAATGTGCGGAAATCCATGTTTAAAGTCGAAGACTAAACTAGCAAAGAAAGAGTTGTCACATAAGTATTGCCTTTGATGATATTTCTTAATACGGTATTTTGTAACAAAATCGGAATGTGTTACATCATGCAACTATGCTTTTTTTATTAAACGACGCTACTATACTAGTACTTAAATATTGTTACTGTTGAAAAAGACTGCAGCAACACCTTAATAAAGGTAACCAATTCTTTTGACAAATGTTCATCATTCCAACTTTTTGGTTTGTTTCCTTGCTGATGTTGTTTGAGAAGAAGATGATTCGGTACAAAATTTTTCTTTTAATTGATCTCATGATAATTCAGTTTTTCCTTGAATTCCAGACATTGACAAGGCACACTGTCGTGAATATTATAGTCTCTCCAATAACGATAAATCAATGTTAAAGCTCATTAAGTAGCACCAACCAATTCAAACTATTCTAATGACAAATAAATTACATGACTGTATCGCACGTACTTGTTCATATGTGCGGTCACATCGTCGAAAAAAATAAAAAAAATAAGTAACATCAAGGTAGAAAAATAACACTATCTGAAAAAGTGTCAAAAACACAACACTTAAAGGTTTAGTAAAAATGGAGTACGCCATTACATGTCTTGTGTAATAACCAATTTATGAAAAAAGTAAAGTAAACGGGTGTGTGTGTGGATTTAACGAGAGGGTTTGTGGGTGTGAGTTAACGGGCTGTATGTTGGTGTTGCTGCCATCAATGTTTTTTTATGACGTTATCACGTAAAATTATCGTCCGTAAACTGACTTTACAGACAACCAACTCTTTTTTTTTAATTTTGATATGCAATTTTTTAGATTTTATTAACAAACATACAATTTAAAATATTTTTTTTGATTAGTTTTAAAAATATATTTATTTTTCAAAAAAAAAAAATCAAAAATTAATTTTAATTAGAAAACAAGATTTGTTCAAAATTTTGATATTCAGAATTAATTTGGCTACCTAAATCAAATATAAAATTTGACAGAAATCCAAATAGCCGTTACCGAGAAAGCCAAAAATTAAAAAAACAATTATATGAAAGGTAGCGTTAATAGACTGTTCCTGTAAATTTGGTTTTGATCAAATGATACGAACACAAAAATTCTCAAAAGTTTCATCGAAATCGTTGGACCCGTTTTTGAGAAGGATAAGCTTTTCCTAAACGGTCATATAGAATTTACCGTTATTTTTAGACCTAGAAATACAAGTTAAATTTCCTCTCTATAATAATAAAATAATCAGACACACCATATTTGAAGATAATTGTTAAAGTCGTTTAGGCTGCAGTTCGTTATACATACAGACAGACAGACAGACATTTTTTGCCACTAACTTTTTTAGACTTCTGTATGATCGTAATGTCATGTTTGATTGTTCTCTAAATTTTTGTATATTAACGAATCCTAAACTTGCCTTATAGTCTCTAAAATCGGAAGTAAAAATCAAGGTTCTCAGTCACAAATCAAAGTGATGGTTGCGTATAGTTCTTTCTCTCAAGAGAAGAAATAACTAAACATCGGGCAGAAAAGCTAAAAAAATTGAAATTTAAAAAGACTCTGCCGAGAACGGTATCCTCTTTAAAGCGCAGATGAGAACTCTTGCAAGAAATTCTGTGTATATACAATGGTCTGGTGGTATCATGAAATATATAATAATCGGAGCGGTACAACAGAATCTCAGTAAAACAATTACATAGACACATTTATACACATTTTTATAAATAGTCCAGGAGGCAGCGACAGTTTTCATTACACCATTTCCGCAAGGTGTATTTTTTGTATATCAGTTATTTCTATAATATCTAGGATCTAGCATTAATTTCATGTTCTTCCAGCACATGGAAGGTTACAGGGTAGGTTCAAACCCCACAAAAAAAGTTTGAAAAAATTCATATCCGCAGAGATGAAACTTTTTCTGCGCTATGAAAGATAAGAAGTTTAAAAAAATTAACTCTCCCTCCTGTATCCCACAACAAAATGCCACCCACGCAAAACCCGCAAAAAATGGTCAAAAAAATTCATTCCCGCAAAGATGAAATTTCTAGAAATGCAAGTTCTGATGTAGTAAAAATAATTAGAATAGTCTTCCTTTTATAACCTACATCAAAGCTCTTCTTCCAAGGTCATGAACTTAGGCGCAGCTCTTGGGTTATTTTGCATATCAGTCCATTTAATAAAGCCTTAAAAAAGTTTTTTTATGATGTTAGGGATGCCCGGCAGATACAAAAACAACAATTTTACAACCACGCCCACTCCACCCCCTTCACAATCATGTAAAAACGACTGAAAATCGGCACTTTTTTCTACACTGCCTTGTAGCAAATAAAATTTCCTTCAAGCTGGTTCTATTAAATTTGTTTGTACAATCAATAGCAACGGAGCTATGAGCAGTAAAAACCCACAAATTTAAGTACTTTTTAAATATTAATTATTTTTTTTTAGTTTTTCGCTTATACATATCTCTTAAACTAATAACATTTTGTGAAATATGTTACATGGCAAAAGAGCATAAAGAGCATACAATTTCCTAAATGTTGGTAGATTAACCAGATTTGAAGGCCTTATTATAATGGAGAAACAGCCGATCAAAATTTGATAGTTTCTTAATAGTCGTTTTTCTTTTTTCGTTCAGAGAGGACTCTGAGTTGTCAAACAAGAAGTTGTGTTTCTTTTTTCGCTCAGAGCGTTCAGATCTTTAAAATTCTATTTCTTTTTTCGTTCAGAGAATGATCAGAGCGTGCTCTGAGAAGGCTTTAATGCGCTCAGAATAAATAAACTGAGCATTCTGAGAAAATACTGAACGAAATTAACGTCACTTTAGAGTTGTAGGCTATTTCACTCTACACCATGCACATTGCCTACACCATTCTTCGAAAAGTAGATGCCAAAACGAAAGAGACAATAGTATTATATGCATAATATTGCCGCCTGTGAACAAGCCATATGAGAAGTGTCGATTTGTGACAGCCAAGAACTAGAACGTATTTCAAAATTATATATGAGCGCTCAGATCATGCTCGGTTCAGAGAATTATCAGAGTATGCTCAGAATGTTCAGATTCAGACTCTGTTCCGATCCCTTTTCTGAGTGAATAAAGAAAAACGCTTAATATGAGAAAAATAGCTTAACTTTTAACATCATTTCTATGCTAATTATGTTGATCAATCATCATTATCAAAGTCTTGCAAAAATGCGGTTTTTACATCAAACTGCTGAATTTCCAAAGTCTTTGATGTGGCAGTATCATAACGTGCAACAGGACTAAATGTTTCATCCTAATCGATGTCTTTTTGCTGTACGTACCCTTTCGCAACAAGTCGAGCTTTGAATCGGGGCTTTTCACTTCCTTCAGATTTCTTTACTCGAAACACCCAACGATTCTGAACAATTTTGATGTTGTTTGGTGGTCGTTTTACAAGCTCCCAAGTTTCATTTCTTCAAGGGATGAAAGTTTTTCTCTCATTGCTGATAACCACTACTGTACTCGCTTTCTTTGGATTTGAGCGCATCATAGTAAGATCTTGATTTTGTGTCTTGGTCTCTTGTATGTTTTGCATGCATCATAAACTCTCCCCCTGTCATCCAAATTCGCTTTTTTCTTTCTCTGGTTCTCGGAATTTTTGCTTGCATCATAAGCTCTCTCCCTGTCATCCAAATTCGCTTTTTTCTTTCTCTGGTTCTCGGAATTTGGAGTGTAGAGTTTTCTTCACTTTCAGCTACATTCTATTGAGTTCTGAAATCTGATCAAAATGTCAGTGCTATTCTCTTGTTTTTCTTCATTCTTGTCACTTTCTTGTTGTAGACAATCATTTTTCTGTCTTTAGTTGCTTACTACTTCTGACTTGAAATTTACATTATACATTATAGTGTTATAGAGTTGGATAGGTTAGTTCACTTGAGTGATCGAGTGTTACATTTGATTAGTTCAAATCGTGTTACTGAACTAGTTCGTTCATTTCAGTTCAATTGAGTTCAGTTCATTGAAAATTCCAAGCAAATCTAATAGTAGGGGAGTCAATATTAAAATGTGCCATAAATAAATGGCAAATTACATAAAATGTACAAAACCTCTTGTCGGAGAAACAAATTCTTAATGAAGATGATCTAAGCTTTCATTTGATACCCCATTTGTTCGTTGACCCGATGAGGTACCCCAACACCAAACCGGAAGTGGCCATTTTACCGTCGAACATGACAACGATAAGACAGAAGATATCAGCTCATCCGTTTCTCTCTTTTTCTAGACACCATACATTTTTTTCATACGAGGAAAATAAAGTGAACTAGTGAACAATTGAGCTAGAAACCTTGAACTAAGTTCACTAGTTCACTAAACTGAACTAGTTCATGAACTAGTTCGTTCACGAACTACCCAAGCCCATACTGTTGCTTTTAAGCACGCCAAGGCTGGACGTATGAGGTGCGCGCACAAAAAAAAATTATTTGCGCATTGTTGTCGCGAGTATTTAAAAAAAATGAAAAAAATACCCCTCGCATGTGTTGTAAAGAATAAAATAATACCCACTCGCGTCGTAGGACGACAGATAAATATACCTAATCGCGCTAAGGAAGAAAAAAAAATAATACACACTCGCGTTGCAAACCTCTTATCTGTCCCATGACCTCTGTGCTTTACTCCATCTTTCTATCTGCTGTAGGCATTGTATGACCATTCAATGCTTGCGGTAAATAGATAAGGGCATCTGAATTTGTCCTATTGTGCTGAATGCTTAAATTGTTTTTTGTATGCCAGCTGTCTTATGGGCATAACACCTAAGATAGTTTGTTTATTACGAAAATTAATATGGACCTTTGCACAGTTCGACATTGTCAGAGTTGTGTTTGTGAATGTTAATATTTTTGTAATGGTAAGTAATTTCCTTTTCGTCTGTTCCTATTCGTGGACTAAGAAAGAATTTTTGTCATGTTTATGTTTGTTTGTTTTGGCATTAAGTGAAACTCAGGTTGGAGTGAATACTGATTTATCGGAATTTGCTCTACATGGGTATTGCTTGATGCTACTACTCTTTTCCCATTATGGTATAATCGTCTATGTTAGGAATGATGTTGCTTGCCAGAGCCTTCCCTAATACGGATAATGTTCCAACATGGACTCTAACTTTATGTGGCTTAAATTCACTGTCCGCAAACATATAATTCATTTTTGTTTCATTTGCATTTCCAAATCTTAACAGTAACTCAACTTTTAACGAGTTTCATGCGCTGTCTGATTCCATCTCGGAAATTGTTTCCCCTTGTTCTCTCACTGAAATCGTTATTGCAGGCGATTTCAATGTACACAATTCCAATTGGCTCCGCTGTTCTGGTCAGACAACATCCGAAGGAAGGTATGTCAAGCTCTTTGCCGGGTTACATCACCTCACCAAACTGATCGATGTACCAATCCATATACCGGATGTTGCTGGGTAAGCCGCCCATACTCTTGACTCTCTTCTTGCATCTCTGTTATTGAAAGAACCAAATATTTGCATGACCAAAATTACGGAACAAAATTCTGCAATGTCCCAAAGGCAGTAAAAATTGTTGGTCATTTGTAAAAAATATTAAAAACTCATCGACAATAACAAACCAATTGCTTACTCTTCAGAGAAGGCAAACTTGCTCGCCGCCAATTTCGCTGCCTCACAGCAACGTTGACTATCCTGTACTTGAGAATGTAAATTTTTCCATGGGAAAGATTTTTTCCGCACTCGTACAGTAGCAAAAGTTCGCAAAGATCTCGATATACACAAATCCGTTGGCCCGGATGGTATACCCCCGATTCTTCTGAAGAGGTGTTCTTCCACACTGGCAAAGCCACTGCGTAAGCTTTTCCATCGCTCCTACTCTTCTGAAATCTATCCTAGAAGAGTGACAACCGCATTTGTCCAGCCTTTCTATAAGAAAGGTGACTCATCCTCTCCCTCCTCGTACCGACCCATAGCACTAACATCCTTTCTTTCTAAAGTCATAAAAACGCTAATTAACCGTCAGCTTAAGGAATATCTCGAAGATCGAAAGCTTCTCCATGACCGTCCATATGGCTTCCGCAGCAACCGTTCCCCTGGTGATCTGATGGCATATCTCACCGAACAGTGGAACAAATCTTTACATCGCTTTGGTGAAAGTAAGATTATTGCTCTTGATATCTCCAAGGCATTTCATAGAGTTTGGTATGAAGCTCTCTTTTCGAAAATGCGTTCTTTTGGAATCGATGAAACTCTTTTTCGTTGGATAAGAAAGTATTTTCTGGACCATTTAATATAAGTTGTATTAAACGGGTTCAAGTCTAATTCCCACAAAATAAATGCTGGTGTGCCCCTGGGCTGTTCTGTCTCCGACTCTTTTCCTCATTTTTATAAAGATCTTCTGTCTTTTACTTCTAATCCACTTAATTGTTTTACTGACAACCCTACCCTCAGCTTCTCATATTCGTTCGATAAATCACGTCTTTTGCCTTCGGACGTACAATTGCAACGGTACCTCCGACATCCAAAGTGGATTTTTCGCCCTTTTTGGGGGCGTCTGGCAAGGGAAAAGCTGAAAGTAAAACGTCTGTCAACTATCTATTTGAAATCAGGGCGCAATTATCTATCGTTTGTATATAAATTTATTTGGTTATACCTTCGACATCCAAAACGAACAAATTACCGTTTTCGAACGCCCCCCTACAGTCCCGGCTGAAAAAAAGTTTATTGCTGTAATACTCGTCTCGCTCATCAGTTCACCCTTGAGCCCAATTTCGGACGTACCGTGAAATATAGGGTTTTTTTTTAACCGAACAACACGAATTTGGAATAGTTTACCCGGCGAGATTTTCCCCTTCTATTTTGATCTGCAAGCATTCAAACCCAATGTTAATCGACACCTCCTATCTTTCTCCCCCCTATCTTCATAATGCCCGCGCAGTGTGCTCTACATTGAAAAGGAAACAAATAATCCCTTGTGTGGGCGTTAATTATATATAAAAAAAAATATCATAGCTGCACCCAATTTTGCCTAGCTTTGGAACCCAGACCCTTTATCCAACTTTATGATTCACGTAGCCGACCATTCTTCCGTAAACAGCCTTTTCATCAAATTTCTTACGAAGTTCTTTTGGTATGTGAACATAACATTCAGTACCAAATATACGTAAATGATGCCAGTTTCTTACCATGACAAATTTCATATGGAACCTTGCTTTCAATGGTTGTCGGCCCTGTACGGTTCAAGATATAGGCCGCTGTGTCACTTGCTTCGGCCCACAGATATTTTGACAACTTACTCGAAACCCTGCTTTCACAATTGTTCTATTTTCTCGTTCTGCAGCTCCATTCTGGTGTGGTGTATTAGGAGGACTAATGCAATATTCGATTCCATACTTTGAAAGAACTTCGGCAACATCTTTATTGTCATACTCCTTACCGACATCGCATCTTAGCTCCTTCACAGTGTGTCCATTTGTTTTGGCTTCATTTAAAGAGGTTTTAAGAAATTTACATACTTCACTTTTGTGTTTAGAACGAAAAGCATTCGCAATTTGCTGAAGTCATCTTTGAAACGGTCATCCATCGTTGTCGTAAATCCATTCTTAGCAGCAGCTTTCACAGAGAACAGACGAGCGAGTATTTTCCTTATGCTTCGTGAGTTTATCATTAAGATCGACGAAAAGCTTTTGTAGCTTTGCAATATGTGCGCTGATATCTTCCTCTTCATTCTTTCTTGCTTGAAAGAATTTGTCTATCAGCATATTTAGCCTTTGAGTGCTGCTTCTTTTAAAACGAGCGCATAATTTGTTCCAAATATTCTTCGAGAATTCACATGTAAGCACTAGTTTACCAATCGGCGAGCTTATAGTAATGCAGCAATTTGGCCAGCTATTTTACATCATCTTTCAAACAAATGCTATGTTGTTTCTTTTCTTCAGCTGAAGATACATTTTCTCCAGAAACAAATTTCTTTAGGTAATATGCAAGGAATAGCGTACCCATTTGCCATTTCCATTTTTCCCAATCGCTAGGGGCCTCAAGCTTGTCCACATAGACCTTGAAATCATTTGACGACATTTTCTATTCTTCTTTTTACTTGCGATTTATAGGGACTATAAGGCAAGTTATGCATTCGTAAAAAAAAAAAAAAAATTCTAAGAATCAAACATGATATTACGATGATAGAGAAGTCAAAAAAAGTGGGTCCGGAAATTCCGTCCGTCTGTCTGTCTGTCTGTCTGTCTGTCTGTCTGTCTGTCTGTCTGTCTGTCTGTCCGTATCGATATCTACAGCCTAAACGGTTGGGCTGATTTGATTCAAACTTGGTATATAGTGTTTTTAGAGTGCTCTACCCGACTGTTTTTGGAATTGGCATTCTAGCTCCAAAACTAACGGTATATGCCATATAACTTTTATTGAAAAACTTATTTTTCTCGAAAACGGCTCTACGATTTTGATAAAACTTTCAGAATGATGTTTTCTATACAAAATCTATCTTCAAGTTTTAATGGATTTTTCAGAAAAAGTTTTATAACGGTACCTCCCATATGACCGGTTTTTTTAAAATCAGACTTTCTCGTTAACTAATTGACGGATTTTGATGAAATTTTCAAAATATATAGTGTTTTATGATTTAAATAATATTGCTTATCAAAATTTTCAAAAACATTTTTTTTTTTAATTTTAATAATTTTTTTAAACAAATATTTTGTTTTTTGAATATTTTGAAAACGGATCTGTAGATTTTTTTTAAAATTTTTCTCCTAGTATAAACTATAGATTTCGTTGAAATTGACATACTTAAAAAAAAATTAAAATATGTTTTCAAAAAGTTTTTTCAAAAATAAAACATTTTTTTGAAAAAACTGGTCGAACGGTTTTGAAATGAAAAATTCATAAAATAGAAAACAGCAAAGGAAATAAGATGGCTTACAACATTTTTTCCAAAAAAACGTTATGAATAGTGTTTTTTTGATTTTATAAAATTTTTTCCCCAACATTTTATTTCATATTGCTCGGCTAAGCCCTAGCCATTAGTCAAATAAAAGAAAGTGACAACCTACATTACATACATACTTACGTATTTTAAAGTATTTTTCATCATCATAAAAGCACAGAATATATAAGAAAGCCTTTGATAAACACACAAAAACAACTAACAAATAAAAAAAAAAACTATTCGATTACTACGGAATGCAAAAATTTCAATCGAGAAAACAAAAGCTTACACCTTCCTATAAACAAACAAAACCACTGTGTTAACCTTTAATATTGTCTCTATACCTACTCGCTAACAGTAGTTGGAACGCGTATCTTAATTTTAGTACCTACCTTCCTTCCAACCTTATTATAGGTACCTAAATCCTTTATAAATTCCATTGGTCCCATATTGGGACGTATAAAGGTACCTTTACCTAGCATTATTGCCATACTGCTGATTCCGACTAATCTTTATGCCAGTTGTTCAAATTTTTCCATACCAAAATGAAAATTTAACTGAAAAAAATCCTTTGTATCTTTCTATTAGCAAATTATATTATAAACAGTAAGCAGCAAGTGGAAAGATAATACACTAAAAAACTGCAAAAGCTAACAATCCTATATATTTATGTGTTTATCCCTTTATCGTGACGCATGTTCGTTCGAGCTTCAAACCACAACGATTCTAAAGAAGTTGCACGTCAAAAAAAACATTAAAATTAAATCTTTGTCAAAAAGACGCCTGTACCTAAAAAGGATTAGCACACAGGAGCAAGTACGTGCGACCCAGTCGTGCCTTTTATTTTACTAGCGATTATAGGGACTATAAGGCAAGTTTAGGATTCGTGATTTTAAAAAAATTTGAGATAACAATCAAACATGACATTACGATCATAGAGAAGCCTAAAAAAGTCATTGGCAACAAATATCCGTCTGTCTGTCTGTCTGTCCGGGTGTATATCGAACTGCAGCCTAAACGGGTTAAGCAAGCGATTGCCTTCAAATTTAGTATAAGTTTATCTTTTGGCATTCCTCAGAGGGGAAATTGGAATTTTATTTTTAGGGCTAAAATGCCTCGGATGACCAAACCAACAATGTTGACGACCCCCCCCGCAAACGAAAAACGGACAACGATTTACGTATATGCACTTGGAACGTGCGTACGTTGAACAGGCCGCGCAAGGCCGAGCAGCTAGCCGAGACCCTCGCCAGGTTCCAAGCTGATGTAACAGCCCTCCAGGAGATGCGATGGGATGGACCTTACTTACTTACTTAGGTGGCGCTACAGTTCGGGACGAACCTGGGCTTCAACCAACATGCCTCTCCAGCCAACTCGGTCTTTGGCTAGCTGCCTCCAGTTTTGCACTCCAAGTTGGTTGAGGTCGTCCTCCACTTGAGCGCGCCACCTAAGGCGAGGTCTTCCTTGACTACGTCTACCCTCTGGGATGGAATCGAAGATCCTGCGAGCCGGAGCATTGTTGTCCATTCGCTCTACATGACCTAGCCACCTTAAACGTGATATGCGTATTTTTTTGACCAGGTCAATGTCGCTGTACAGCTCGTATAGTTCTTGGTTGAACCTTCTCCTCCAAAGCCCGTTAACGCAGATAGGGCCAAAAATCTTCCGAAGAATCTTACGCTCGAAACGACTAAGGATATCTTCATCCGCTTTAGATAGAGTCCATACCTCGGCACCATAGAGCAGGACTGGGATGATTAGGGTCTTATAAAGAGTCTCCTTTGTCTTTCGAGAGAGGGCTTTGCTACTCAATTGCCTTCCTAGCCCATAGAAACAGCGATTGGCAAGAGTAATTCTTCGCTTTATTTCTGACGAGATGTTGTTGTCAGATGTTATAGCGGATCCGAGGTACACAAAGTCCCTAACTACCTCAAAGTTGTACCTGTCTATTGTGATGTTTTGTCCAATCCGCCGGTGTTGTGTGTCCCTTTTTGTGGACAGCAGGTACTTCGTTTTGGCCTCATTGACTGCTAGTCCCATCTTAGCCGCTTCAGCTTCAATGCTAGCAAACGTTCCAGTGACAGCTCGCCGAGTTCTGCCAATGATGTCTATGTCGTCAGCGTATGCTAGCAATTGCACAGACTTGAAAAAAATTGTCCCACTACAATTGACTTGCGAGTTTCTTATAATTTTTTCGAGTATTAAGTTGAAGAAATCGCACGATAGCGCATCACCTTGTCGGAATCCTTTTTTGACGTCAAAAGCTTCTGTGACGTCAGCACCAACCTTGACGGAGCAGCGAGAGTTCTCCATCGTCATCCTGCACAGTCGGACGAGTTTTGTGGGAATGCCAAAACCTGACATGGCTCTGTATAGCTCGTCTCTATAAATGCTATCGTACGTGGCCTTAAAATCGATAAAGAGGTGGTGGGTATCGATTTGGAATTCTTGGGTGGTTTCCAGGATCTGCCGTAGCGTGAACATTTGATCGATTGTGGACTTTCCTGGTCTGAAACCACACTGATAGGGGCCAATCAGGTTGCTGACGAAAGGTTTCAGGCGTTCACATAGTACGGCAGAGAGGATCTTGTAGGCGATATTCAGGAGACTAATTCCTCTGTAGTTGACGCTGTTTAGAGGGTCTCCTTTCTTGTGGATCGGGCAAACGATGCTGAGGTTCCATTCATCAGGCATACTTTCTTCTGACCAAACTTTAGAGATGAGTTGGTGTATGCACTCCACCAGGTCATCTCCGGCCGCTTTAAAAAGTTCGGCGGGTAATCCGTCGGGTCCAGAAGCTTTGTTGTTTTTGAGTTTAGATATTGCTATCCTTACTTCATTTTGGTCAGGTGGACAGAAGTTTTGTCTGTCATCATCCATGTTGAATGGTTCATTCTGCCTGACAGCGGGAGTTTGGTCTTCATCGCCGTTTAACAGTCTGCAGAAATGGTCCTTCCATGTACTCAGCACCGACTGTGACTCTACTACGAGGTTTCCATTCCTATCTCTACAGGCTTCTGTGCGGGATTTTTTTCCTTGGCATGTTCTTTTTACCTGTTGGTAAAACATCCGCACGTTGTTCCTGGAGTAGCATCTCTCAATATCTTCGATCGCGCGCTTCTCATGCTTTCTTTTTTTCTTTTGGAGAAGCCGGTGTTCTTCCCGTCTTTTCTGCTCGTAAAGCTCGCGAGCAGCTCTCGTCTTTCTTTGCAGCGTCGCTTTATATGCCTCTTGTTTGGCTGCATGGGCCTGCCTGCATTCGTCATCAAACCAGAGGTTTCGTGGTGGTGGTCTGGTGAAACCTAGCACATCAGTTGCGGCATCTCTGATGGCTTGTTGGCAGTGTTGCCACTGATCTTCGGCACTTGATGCTGGCGGTACTGGATTTCTTGAGAGGTTACGGGATATTCGATCGGCATAGGTTCTGGCGGTTTCTTGCGATTGCAGCTTTCCGACGTCATACTTCCTCACAGTATTACTCCGTTGTTGTGGAGTTCGGGTTATTCGCATTCTTACCTTTGCTGCAACAAGGTAGTGATCCGAGTCGATGTTAGCTGCTCGGAAGGTGCGAACATCCAAGATACTGGAGGCGTGTCTTGCATCGATCGCAACGTGATCAATCTGATTGATGGTTCTTTGATCTGGGTGTCGCCAAGTCCCTTTGTGTATATCGAGATGAGGAAACCGTGTGCTTGCAATGGTGACGTTATGTGCCGCTGCGAAGTCAATTAGCCTAAGTCCGTTTTCAGACGTTGTGTCGTGTAGGCTATGTTTTCCGACAGTCCTACCAAAGATTTCCTCTTTACCTATTTTGGCATTAAAATCGCCTAGTACGATCTTAACGTCGTATTTAGGGCATTGCTCATAGGTTTTTTCGAGGAGCTCATAGAAGTCATCCTTGGTGGCGTCATCTTTGTCCTCTGTGGGGGCATGAGCGCATATTAGGCTAATGTTGGCGAATTTAGCCTTGATACGGATTGTCACAAGTCGCTCACTTACGTGTCGAAAGCCCAAGACTTCTTGCCTAAGTCTACCGCTTGTGACGAATCCGCACCCAAATAAACGCTGTGGTCTTCTTGCGCAATCACCGTAGTATACGTCACAGTTTTTCATCCTCCTTTTGCCCGGCCCATTCCATCGCACTTCCTGGATGGCAGTAATTCCTGCTCTGTAGCAGTCTAGGGCCTCCGCTAGTTGTTTGGATGCACGTGGTCTGTTAAGAGTTCTAACATTCCACGTGCAGATCCGAAGGTCGTTGTCCTTGATTCGTTTTTCCGGGTCGTCAACAGTAAATCCGTCCTTTTCCGAGGCTATTGGTCGCTTCGCAACTTTTTCTTTTTTCCGTGGCAGGGCTGTTAACCCCACGCACAACCCCCAACCTGGAGGGCCATGGGATGGACCAGGCCTGAGAAAAACAGAAGACTGTAACTTCTACTATGGGAAATCAAGAGATCGCGCTTGTTTGGATGCGGATTCGCTGTCAGAGGAAGACTAAGGCAAAAAGTCTTGAGCTTTCGCGAAGTTAGCGAGAGAGTGACAACAATCCGCATTAAGGCCAAATTCCACCACCTGAGCCTCATAAGCGCCCATGCCCCTACAGAAGAGAAAGACGACGCTACCAAAGAAAGTTTCTACGAGCTCCTCGCCAAAACTTATGAGCAATGCCCCAAAAATGACATTAAAATCCTTTTAGGAGACTTTAATGCCAAAATTGGGAGGGAGGACATCTTTGGTATGACGATCGGAAAACACAGCCTGCACGACACCACTTCCGATAACGGACTCAGGCTCATCGATTTTGCAGCGGGAAAAAACATGGTGCTGAGTAGCACGCGTTTCCCACGTCCCGACATCCACAAAGGCACATGGCGATCCCCAGATGGTCGAACCTGCAACCAAATTGACCATGTTGCGATTGACGGAAGACACTCCTCCAGCATTTTGAATGTCCGTACATTCCGAAGAGCAAACATCGATTCGGACCACTACCTAGTCGGTGCAAAGCTTAGAGTACGGATCTCAATGGTAGCTCTCAGGCGAACACCAACTACGCCGAAGAAATTCAATGTTGGAAAACTTCAATCGGAAGAGTCCGCCGCTGCCTATGCAGACCGCGTATCCCTTGAGCTTGCGAGAAATCCTTCGACTGAGGATATGAACACGGAAGACCAATGGCAGCTATGTCAACAAGCCATAAGAAATGCTGCGTCAGAGGTATTAGGTTTCTCACAGCCTCCCCCTAGAAACCCTTGGTTCGACTCCGAATGTGCTCAGGCAAACAAAGCTAAAACGGAGGCATACAAGTCGTGGCTCCAGAGAGATACGAGAGCCACCAGAAATCTCTATGTTGAGCGAAGGAAGGATGAGAAACGCATACTCAGGAGGAAGAAAAAAGAACACCAGCAACGCGAAGTCGAGGAGATGCAGAGATGTTTTTGCAGAAAAGAGGTGCGAAACTTCTACAGAAGAGTGAAACAGTCTACATCAGGTCTCACAAGTCGCCCTGGGCCCTGCAAAGATCAGGATGGAAACACCATCGTGGAAACACAGGCGATGTTAGCCATCTGGAGAGACTACTTTAACCAGTTGTTAAATGGCGATGACAGCCAAGATCCCGCCCAATATCAACTTGTACCAGTTAATCTAGATGACGACCACGAACTGCACCCGCCCGACCAAAATGAGATCAAAGTAGCCATCACCAGGCTAAAGATGAACAAAGCAGCTGGATACGATGGTCTACAAGCGGAGCTTTTTAAACACGCTGGAGATGAACTGGTCAGGAGCATACACCAACTCATCTGCAAAATATGGTCGGAGGAAAGTATGCCCGATGAGTGGAACCTCAGTACCATCTGCCCGATCCACAAAAAAGGAGACCGCCTACTCTGCGCCAACTATAGAGGCATTAGTCTTCTAAACATCGCCTATAAGATCCTGTCAAGCGTTTTATGTGAACGTCTCAAGCCGTTTGCTGATGATCTAATAGGTCCTTATCAATGCGGCTTCAGACCTGGAAAATCTACCACCGACCAAATATTCACATTACGCCAGATCCTGGAGAAAACCCAAGAATATAACATCGACACCCACCACCTGTTCGTCGATTTTAAAGCAGCGTACGATAGTGTTAATAGAGTTGAAATGTATCGTGCTATGTCTAACTTTGGAATCCCTGCTAAACTGATACGCCTTATCAGGATGACGTTGGAGAATGCTCGCTGTTCCGTCAAAGTTGGTAGAGACTCTACTGAAACCTTCGAAACCACCAGAGGGCTTAGGAGACGCGCTGTCATCCAGCTGTTTTAACATTGTGCTTGAAAATGTAATACGGAGCACCCATGCCAGTACATCGGGCACCATTTTCAATAAATCGACACAATTACTTGGGTTTACAGACGACATAGACGTGATAGGAAGAACAAAGCGAGCAGTAACCGGTGCTTTCACTACTATGGAGTCAGCAGCAAGCAGAATGGGGCTGAAAATAAACGAGGACAAGACGAAGTATATGCTTTCATCAACAAAAGCCCAATCCCACCACCGGCTTGGTCAAAATGTGACCATTGATATGTATAACTTCGAGGTAGTCAGTCAATTTGTCTACCTGGGTACTGCTGTAAACTCGGTCAACAACATCAGCGCTGAAATCAAACGCAGACTAACTCTTGCTAATCGCTGTTTCTTTGGGCTGAATAAGCAATTGATAAATAAAGCCCTATCGAGAAGAACCAAGGAGACACTATATAAAACACTCATCATCCCGGTCCTGCTATATGGTGCAGAAGCATGGACCCTCTCCCAATCGGATGAAAAGTCACTTGGAGTCTTCGAGAGAAAAGTTCTGCGTACGATCTATGGTCCTATTTGCGTAAACCGAGAAGACAACATTTGGCGACGAAGATACAACGACGAACTATACGAGCTGTACAGCGACATAAGCTTAGCCAGAAAAATTTGAGTCCAACGACTAAGATGGCTGGGCCATGTAGAGCGAATGGACACCAACGCTCCAGCGAGTAAAGTCTTCAAAGCCAAACCAGAGGGAGTCAGAAGCCAAGGTAGACCTCATCTTCGATGGAGCGACCAGGTAGAAGGAGACCTCCGCCAACTTGGAGTGCGAAATTGGAGACAGCAGGCAAGGGATCGAGCCAGCTGGAGGGGCGTATTGAGCAAGGCCTAGGAGCACCACGCTCTAGTTGAGCCAACATAAGTAAAGTAAGTAAGTAAAAATAACGGTACTTGCCATACGATCGTTTAGGAAAACCGTATTTTTCTCGAAAACGGCTCCAACGATTTTGATGAAATTGTTTGAGAATTTTTTTGTTGGTATTGGCTATCGTTTGATTAGAACCACATATACGAGAAAAGTCTATTAACAGGACCTTTCATATAACGGTTTTTTTAATTTTTGGCTTGCTCTGTAACGGCTCCATGGATTTCTGTCAATTTTTATATTTGAGAAGATCATGATAGCCAAATTAATTCTGCATATAAAAATGTTGAATAACTTTTTTTTTCTAATAAAAATTTATTTTTGAATTTTTTTTTTTTGAAAAAATCAATATTTTTAAAGCTATTCAAAAAAAAAATATTTTTAATTTTATATTCACATGTACATTAAGTAACTCTAAAAAACTGCATACCAAAATAAATAAAAAAAAATTCAACAAACTAAAAATAAAAAAACAGGATTTTATCAAAAATCCGTCCTACAATTTTTGAAATACTTTTTTCATAAATTCTTTGTTATTTAAGACGTGTGAGGGCGTACTTCGTTTTTACTAAAAACCGTTAAGTGTTGTGGTTTTGATGGTTCTTATAAGTTCAAGCTGTGTTATTTTCAACGTAAATGTTATTTGTTTTTGTCAAAGATCTTGCCGTCCAATGTAATTAGGCACATAAGAGCAAGTACGTGCGACCCAGTCGTGCCCATTTTTTATAATTATTGAAATTCACTGAACTGGGCCCATAACCTGATAAGATTATATAAAAGAACGAAAGTTTATTTGAAATAAGCAATTTATAAATTTATTTAAGGAAAACGTTTCTTCAAGTTCATCTAATAATTAATTAAAACAAGCTCGGTTGATACTAAAAACAAAAGAGCTTTTATGTTTTACAAGCAAGTACTATATAATAGTAAACATTAAGATCAAATTGCTTATTGGTAGAAATTCTGTTTAACGGTTTAACCTAATAGTTTAATAATGGTGAGCTTAAGTGATTGCGGTTATTAGTAAGTTCCATTGTCATCTAAGTGAAGAACTCAAATAAATTCGATTTTCACGATTTTGGAAATATCTGTAAGATTTTCTACTACCTTCAATCAACTGTCATTATGTTGCAATATCAAGGTATCAAGGTTTCTTGACTCCCTGTCATTTATTAGGTTATAGGAAAACTAGAACAAATAAAAATATCGATGCCAATGCCTTAATAGAATAGATATGTTCAAATAACAGGTATTTTTGTGTAACGAATTTTATTGCTCTAATATGAAAATAGCAGTTAACTTATAATACTTCTAGTTCAAACTGCATTAACTTGACCACCAATGTCTTAACCAAGAGTTTGGTGTAGGTATTAATGCTTCATTTTGGTTTTGATGAACAGAGGACTGTAGTCGAGAACTTTGGTTAGGATCTGTAGATTGAACTTTGTTCTAAAGAAGGCTTTATTATAATAACTAAGTATGATTACAACTATTGATCAGAATAATCAACTTAAATGTCTACCGGCCTTGGTTTTGTACTGTTAAATATATTGCTAGTGATCCAATGGTTGAATGTAATAGCAATATCTAAAGATGATTTTTTCACAGAAATATTAGACTACCAGCGGCAAACTATGAAAAATAAGCATAGTTGTCCTTCTGAAATGGACGACTATAACAAATTAAATGGTATGCAAGAACATCCACTTTGCGCGCGCATGTTATATAAAAAAAAATCCTCAAGTTACCCAGAACAAGCGGAGGAAAAAAATGCTTTCGATCTTGAAAGCATCATTATAAAACTCAATTTGTGAGCGTTCCTTTGCATTCCACCACATTGCTGTCGAAATAGGCTTTCCCAAAAATATCGGGACTCCAAACTCCAAATCTGGTGAAGATGTACGGGAGCTACTGTTCGCAAAAGAGCCAACTCAAATTACAAAACAAAAATAAATAAGAACAGTAATAGAGGCTACCTCTTCCAGCCGGTAATTAACATACATACATATGTAAATTCATAGATCTCTGGAGTGCAAAAGGCAACCTTTCTTTGAGATTTCCAAAACATCCTTTTACGATGTTTAGTCATTTTGCACCTAATTGTATTCTACCGTCTACGTCACTGTTAATTTTCTTTAATTTTTCTTAATTTTTCTTGTTGAGCAATTAAAAATTATGGAATTGAATCTTAAAAATCCTTTCAGTTTCCTTTTACAAAACAAATTAAAGAAACACGATACCCAAAATACGACACATCACACATTTTTGAAAACACCCAAAAACTAAAATTGGAATTTTTTACCGGAAAGACTGGGAAGGAGAAGACATTTAAATGTTTAGATATGACATATAAATCAACAGATATGAAATTCAAATGAAAATAGTTCAATACAGTTTTCGACCTTTTCGTTTTTCAGAATAACTTAAACGACAAGAGGTCGAAAACGTAGGCTGTAATATAATACGTTAGTATTATTTGTTTTTTAATCAGTTTTTCAAGGTTTTATAATAATTATATATATATATATATAAAATATATTTTGCAAATGTTTGATCAATTTGTTTTAACTGAAGGGTTTTTCGATTTTTTTTTGGTTTTAAGTAAAATATTTTTTTTTTTATAATTATCGCGCGCACAAGGGACTATTTGTTTCCCTTTTAATGTGCAGCACACTGAGCGGGCATTAGGCATATAGGGAGGGGAAAGATAGGAGGTGTCGATTAACATTGGTTTCGAAAGTTTGCAGATCAAAATGGAAAGGGAAAATCCCTCCGGGTAAATTATTCCAAGTTCGTGTTGTTCGGCTAAAAAAAGAATCCCTATATTTCACTGTACGTCCGAAATTGGGCTCAAGGGTGAACTGATGAGCATTCCTTGCGAGACGAGTATTACGGGATTAACTTTTAAGGGGAGGAATGCATCTGGCTACTTCGAGTGAATTTTTTTTATAAAAGAAACGATAAAATAAGGGAAGACATACAACCGTTTATGATTTTTTTTTCTTCGAAACGCATGGACAATTTGCGTGATTTTTTTAAGTCCTATATAAATGTATAGTCTATCGCCAAAAACATAGTTTAAAATATACATAAGGCCTGCCTTTTCATATAATTTTTTTTTAATGTTCGACTTTCTTGGTAGAAGCTGATTGAATGTTTACAAAATGTATTATTTTTAAAAGATCTAGATCGCTGATCTATATATGCATACCTTACCTATAAAGAAGAATATTTTTCTTATTGAAAATAATATTGTAAAATTATTTTAAATTTATATCTTATTTTTAAACCAGCCACATAATTTTCTTTAATTTCATGTTCAGCTGTATATAAACCATTTCTAAGAAACTTAGACAGACAAAACTTAAACAAACTTTAAATAAAAAACACCTATTTAGCAAAATCGGTCCCTTACTTTTTATAGGTTCACCTACCCGTTTTAAAAAAAATATTGATTTTTCCAAAAAAAATAAATAAATAATTAAATACAAAATTATCCATAATTCGAAAATAATTCAGTGTAAAATAAGTTTGCCTGCCTACATCTTCCTTAGAATTAATTTTGATTGTAGTGGGTTAACAAGTTCTGGAGAAAGTTTTTTTTGCGGGCGGCAGTGCTACAGTAGATGAGATGTTTTGCTGGGTAAGCGAGAGATCTTAAGTTCGACTCTCAGTTTGGGAAGCAATTTTTCTAACTAGTACAAACCAGAACCGTCCGTGGGTTTAAAGTGAGAAAATATATACCTTATTCTCGATCTACTGCGCCGAAAAAAATCTTTCCTATCTCTCTAATCTTTCTAACTATAGTGTCGTGCAACATCCGGTTGCATTTTAAAAACCATTGTGCCTTACAGACACATATGTAGTTAAAATATTATTATTTTTTTCCGATGGAAATCTTCAAAAGACACTTGTTAGTATACAAGTAGTAGTTAGTATAATGTTTAGGTATATAGAAGAAGTCGTTTTCTCGTGGTCGAAGGGAACGAGCGGGTGCATAGGTATTTAATAAGGACAGTAACATAAGGCTGTCAATATGACAACAAATAATGTCCCTCGCAAACAAAGCAAAATAGTAGGCACGCCTACTATGAAGTGGTTTTAAACCAAATAGTTGACATCTTACCTCGTAGTCAGGTATATCCGAGTTAAAACAAGTTTTACGCAAAGCTAATTTTGTAAATCTTTTCTGAATTCGTTCAATTCTTAATGTACCTAATTCTACATATTGTATCCCATTTTTTAGATAACTCATTAACCAACTAAGTAAAGCAGAATGAAAACCAAAACTAATTAGCTTACGCTCTAGAATATGAAACTGGACACAATCAAAGGCTTTAGCAAAATCAGTGTAGATAACATCCACCTGAAAGTGTTGTTCCATATTGCATAGGCAAAAATTAGTGAAAATAGCTAAATTTGTTGTAGTCGACCTACCACTTAGAAAACCATGTTGATCCTCAGATATAAAAGAACGAACGGTCGAATAAAGTTTTTGTTTGACAATTGCTTCAAATATTTTTGGAACTAATTGTAATTTAGCAATTGGCCTATAATTTTCAATATCAACTTTAGATCCAGATTTATGAATTGGAGTGACAAAAGAGTACTTCCAGGAATCCAAAAACACACCTTGAGAAAGTGATAGATTAAAAATCTTATGAAGTGGATAAAGCAAGTTAAATCTACTATATTTAACAAATATGAGAGGCAAGTTATCAGTTATCGCAAACATATTGCAAATACCTTTTAAGTCACTTCTCACATTATACTTAAATTTCATAGTAAGAGGGAGGCCTATTGATTTCCTTTTATTGTTTAGAAAAGCCCAAAAAGCTTGAGGATTGGTCTTTATTTTAGTTTCAGTGGATAACATATGCTGACGGTATAGAAATATTTTGAAGAATTCATACTCTTTTCTCAATCGACAAAATGTTTCACGAAAGCATGGATCGTATAAGCTCTTTCTATAAACACGTTGCATTTCTTTTTTTAGATTTGATAAACGTTTATTGAACAAAACCGGCTTATTGGAACTTAAAACTTTTTTAACAGGAATAAATTTAGAGAGAACGTCTTCAATTACATTCCTGAACAAAATATACATATCTCCCAAATTTGAAGAGCTCGAAAGACTTAATTCCCAATCAATCCAAGATAGGAAATTATTAATGTAATTATAATCTGCTTTAAGAAAATCACGAATAAAAACGGTTTCATAAGAATCATTGGAAAAACAATTTAAAAACGAAATATCAAAAGGGATATGCAAGGGTTTATGATGAACACTGTTGTTTGATAAAAGAAAATCAGCTTCAACTACTGTTACATTTAAGTCTTCATAAGTAAAAACTAAATCTAAGATTCTACCGATACTACTTTAAATTGCATTTACTTGAAAAAAGCCCAAAGCGAGCAATGAGTCAATTGTTTCAACTTCAAAATTTCTTAGAACATTACAAGGAAACAAACATTTATCATTATTAGAATACATCCATTTGATATTACTTAAGTTGAAATCTCCTAATACAACTACAAAGAAATTTACATCCAAATCTTTAGTTAGCATTTTTATATTAGAAATATGAGATAAATAAATACTAATATCTGAACCTGGTGGTATATAAGACAAAAAATAATATATTTTAATAACGACGCCATCAGAAGAACGAATGTAATCAACGGATACACAAATTTGTTCAATTATTCCAGAAGACTCGGCGAGATTTACCCAACAACTCTTTTGAGAAGTTTTAATCGCAAATAGGACACCACCTCCTTTTGACAAACCGGTCTGTATGGTATACGTGTATACGTATACGTATACGTGGAATCAAAGAGCTGAGTAGAAAAAATAGATTCACACAACCAAGTTTCGGAGTTGGTATGACGCTGATTTTGTGATACAGCGTGTTTTTTAACCACTTTTGCAACCACTTCAATTTGAAGGTCACGATCTAGATCGCTATTGCCAATATACCTAGGGGCATTGATTATTCCACGAAGGACCTTGCTTTGAATTTTTTGGATGGTTTCACCATTTGTTTTCTTTCTATAGGTCCAAAGTTGGATGCCATATGTCCAAAGGAGTTTCAGTACTTGGACTTGCTTATATAACATTAGTTTATTCGGTCCTATAAAAGTACAGTGTGTCAAATTTAATAAAGAACTAATGCCATCACTTAAATGTGAACTAACGCCATAGTGTATTAAAGTTTACGTTATATGAACAGGGAGATAAGTACATGTGCCATAAAACCACAGAAAAAAGAAAAAAAAACTGCGACTCGTACCAACCATGCCCTTGACATTTTTTTTTTGTGTATGTCAATACGTTTGAGATTCGTGTGAGAAGCCACACGTTTCGTGCCCATTAGTCCGGTAAAATTAGATCAAAAAATAGGGGTGAGGTTACATAAATTCAGACCCAGCTGAAAATTGGTAGGATATTGAACCGCCAACAATTGAGGATTCAATTTATTTTAATGAGGAGACATGCGATGTGTCATTATTGGGGCAATTTACTTGCGCCCAGGATGAAGAAGAAGAAGAGGAAGAATAAGAAGAACAAGGAGAAGAGGAAGCAGAAGAGAATTACGAATCAGATGGATTAATTTCCCGGGCGGCATTAGATAATATAGTAGATAAGATGTTTGCTTCTGACCCGGAGGTCGTCAGTTCGATACTCAGGTTGAGAAGAAATTTTTCTAACTCCTAGTGCAAGCTAGAGCCACCCGATCTACTGCGCCGACAAAAAATTCTTTCCTATCTTTCTAATTCTTCTAACTAGTGCCGTGCAACGTCATGCTGTATTCTAAAAGGCAATGTGCCTTACCGACACTTAGTTAAAAATATTATTATTATTATTATTATTATTATTATTATTATTATTATTATTATTATTATTATTATTATTTACACCGCATTTAGTATCAGTTTGATCATTGACAACCCTTGCCAATATCTTTAACTATTCATAAGTTTCAAATTAAACAGAATCAGAACAGATCCGTGAAATAGGCCTGGCCTACCGGGGAAACCACATAAAGAAAACGCGCTAACGCTTTCAACTTTTTGAATCGTTATATCTCGAAAACGGTGAGTCTTAGGAAAAAGGAGATAATATCTGATCTACAATTTTATCTCAGCATATATTATGATAAAACTTACTGTTTTTTCTCAAAATCGCGAAAAAAACTGTTTTTGTGACCTTTGACCCCGCTTAATTTTTTTTGCAGGTGTCGGATCGATGAGGACTTTTTAGATTTTATTTATGGTGGTGTTGTGAACAATCCTACCAATTTTCAGCTGGGTGTGAATTTATGTAACATCGGATGTCTAAATTGACCGGACTGCATATAAATGCAAATGCATTAGTAGTCCCATAAGAAATGTACAGTGACTGGTACACAAATCTTCCTCTTCCTCCTCAGTTGCATCAATAATCTCAAAAACAATGAGTTACTTGACATATAATTTCTTGCCTTACATTAGTAAATAAAATCAACCGAACTTTTTTAAGTGCAACACTTCAGCAACGCCTCAAGCTGGCAATAAATCACTCCTTCGAAAATCCCATTAATTCTATAGTTGTTCCCATAGATAACAGACAATAATGTGGCTCAGTGCCATCTTCCGCCCGCAGTATATTTTTTACATCCCAGTTGTGACTCAATGATTTGCGAGCACATATAAATGAGGCGCTCCAGATAAGGGTACAACAGCCCTGTTTTATAAGAGACATCAAATGAAACTAGCGTAGTCGTTGCTTCGCCATCATCAAAATTAACTAGAATCAGGGATTCCGTAATTACCCGGGATCATAAATTTGGACTTTTATAGTCACCATACATCGTAATAAATAAACCCTTCTGCCCCTTGGTGACTACGAACAAAACCCTTTCTATGATGAAAAGTGTTGGCCGGGATTCCTATTCTAACGAAAGCCACTTAAAATTTATAATAAAATAAAAAATGCATTAATAAAATAAACAGGCCAACAATACAAATACGGCAGTAAGTGGTAAAAGGGGGTTTTGTTTTCAGTATTATTTCGAACAACAACGGCCACGGCCCACTATATGGCGTGGAGAGTTGTCATTGTCACAAAACTTCAAAAAATATTTCATTGTTTCTCGAGGAATATTACAGTTGCTGCGTTACTCATGACATTGATGACGATTTTAGGGCGTTGAAGTAGGAAGGTTGAATCTGGATCAGTTTGAGTTTTGCGTAGAGAACGGGCAATGAAGAGGGATGTATTACACACAAATCCTGGCATTAAGCGTTGGTTGGCAATAAAAAATATTTTATGACTTTTATATCCACACTCGCAGGCATGTGTGTGTTAAGCTACCGAAATAAATTTTATAATGTATTGTATTCGGAGTGTAATAAAACGCAACTTGCCTCAATAAACATACATTGCTCACCCTCACAACCCCCTATGGTATGGCGAGAGGGATGACAGGGAAAATTAATAGGCATGTTACACATGCTACTCGTTACTCGTAATCGTAAGGCAATGCTGCAAGAAAAAAAAAACAAAAGGGTTATACTTTATACGCTGGAAATAAGGATTTATTTAATTCTTTTAAGTGGAAAAGGGAAATATTTTACGGCTTATAAGGACTTATGTCAATTGAGATATATTGACCATTGTTTAATAGCATTTTTGACAGATTTACAAGGCAAGTCACTTTGGAGGTTTTAAATCAATTTTAATGTGGAATTTAGGGGGAATTTTAAATTAATAATTTAATAATTGCCAATGCGGGGAAGGTATTTTAAAGATATTATAAGATTTATTTATTTACTTGTTTTTTTGTATTTATGTATTTATTTTAAAAGTTTGTTTTTCATAAAACAGCTTTATTTTAATAAAATGTGTTGCTTATACCTGTTTTAACCCCAATCTGATCATGTTTGATTTGAAATTTGATAACCGCTTTGTGAAACCATCTGCCAATTGATTTTCCGTTTTGATGTATTCAACATTGATAACATTTTCTTCATTGAGGTTTTATAGTGTTGCACTTTGATTATCCACAAAGAATTTAGTTTCTTCAAGTTGTTCCTATCCAATATCTTTGAGAAGTTGTCGTAACCAAACTGCCTCCTTGCACCATCACAAGCTGCCAAGTACTCAGCCTCTGTTGTAGATAACGCCACAGATTTTTGCCTTTGACTTTTGCATGTAATGATACCTTGACCAATTTGGAATGATTCAATATCCCTTGCATAATCAGCGTCTGTAAATCCTGTGAGAAATATTTTTCATTATTTTCTCAACCATATGTGTGTTTTACTGTTTGATTTTGTATGATTCAGATATCGTACAATTCTTTTAATTGTGTTAACATGCTCCTGGCTCGGATTTTGCATGTACCAACTTTCTTCTCCCACTGTATATGAAATATCCGGTCTTGTTACAGTCGCGGCTTACATAAACGAACCACATGCTTGACGGTATGGAAAACTAACTTCACAAATCTAGCGTGATTTAGACAAAGCTTTTCCAATGTTGACTGAATCACTCACTCGAATTTTTTCAACTATCTTCTCGATGTAAACCTTTTGACTGAATAATTTATTTTTTTAATCACGAATTCTTTTGATTTCCATTCCAAGATAGTAAATGTTATCGCCTAATGTAATATTAAAATATTTTTGCAATTCGGACAGAATCATACCGAACAACTGGTGAGAATGTTTCAGTATAATCTATTCCAAGATGTTAGGAATAACCTTTTGCCACCAGGTGGGCTTTGAGGGTTGGCTGTTAAATTGGTGTTGATTTTAGCTTTAACACCCATTTATTTCCAATAACATTAGAATTCTTCGGTTTGTTAACAATCTCGAACGTTTTATATCCGTACAATGTTTTGATTTCATCTTGAATAGCAATCTCCCATTCTCTTGAGGTTTTTTGACTGCAGTGCATCTTCATACATTGAAGGTTCATCAATCATTGGTACCGTGCTTCGAAGATTACCATTGTCTCTCTTGTATTCTGGAGTGTCCTCTTTAATCGATTCATTTTCATCTAAATTGTTTTTTGAATTTTTCTTAATGCTCTTTTCTTTCACTGGTAAAACTATCTCAGCAATTTTTAACACAGTTTCGTCATCTTCATTTGAGAATTCAAAATACAAAATAGTTTTCATTGAATTTTACATCAAAGCCTTCTTTGATAATGGATCGTACAATCGAAAATTCTTCTGTGTTAGTTCATATCCAACCAAATAATCTTTCTTCGCTTTCTCATCCCATTTTGTTCGAGATACTTTAGGACTGTGTACGTAGCCAACAGTTCCAAAAACTTTAACGTGTCCAAGTTGCGTATTGCCAAACTGTTACTGCTTAACAAATTCAGAATTATGTCAGAGCAAACTGTATGCTACTACAGAATGATCTGTAGAGCAATGTCTGAGTCTGTATATATTTTGCTCACCAAAGCTTAGAGCAAAGTACCTGTGACTACATATAGTTCAGTGAGATTCGAGTAGCTTGCTTGGGGGCCAGATTACTCCCCATACCTACCTCATACTGATTGGGAGATAAAATCTCAAGAAATTTTACTTACACACTCTACCTTAACTCTGCTTTACAGTCACACAAAAGAAGCAACGCAAGCAGCAAGCAACTCGAATCTCATTGATGTTTCTGTAGTCACAGGCATTGTATATACATTGCCTATAGTACTATCATGAGACGAGAAAAAATCTTTTTCCCTAGAGCCGCTTGGAGTGCTAGTGTAGGACATTTTATTTGAGTGAGAGAGAATTAAGAGCATGGTTTTTAGTGTTATGCTTTGTGCTTAGTTTCCTGCGCATGTGCAATGTGACAATGTGAGGCAAGAAAAAACTGAAGGAGAACATGAAATAATTCAGTATCTTGTTTTGTTCATTGTATATATGTGTATAAACTGCTGGCAGTTTTGAAGTTAATATATAATGGTTTCGCTTAGCTGAGGCTTAGTTTTTTGTAAGGATTTATACAAGATCCAACATTTTCATTGTTTACGTTTTTTTTATATGGAATATGTAATATGAGAACTGGTTCTTACATAAGTATTTATACATGCGTACGTCATTGACGAGACTTTTGATTTGAGTTTTTTAGGATTTTCAAGTTTTGTATGAGCACTACCTACATACATATTTGTCATATTTGTACATATTAACATCATTGACCAGACTTTTGATTCGAATTCTTTAGGATTTTCAATTTTTTTACTATTCTATTATGAAGGTTGTCGTCTTCAAATAGTGTACACATTCATTCTTGAAATTTAAACACAAACTTACTTCTTGCTGTATTTATACAAAGATACAAAGGCCCTTGCAATGGATGGATTTTTGTTTTGAATTTTACTTTCCATTCAGATAGGTACCAACATATACATATAGGTACATAGATATGTATGTGTAGGTATCTATCTGAATGAACTATGTGCAGAAATTCAATCAAAAATTGTTTGTAAATTGATTTATATTATTATTGATTGATTATATATTATTGATTTATAGTAACAAAGATCTTTTGTTTGTTTGAGGTTTATATAATAGGAACTAGTTGACCCACCCAGCTTAGCTCGCGGGAAAGAAATTTATAGTTAAACCAAAATATTTCTTTGTACTAATCTTCTATAGAATTGCTAAAAATACCACGGGTTTTTTACATTTGTAACACCTAATTGTTTAATTTTTACTTGCAATTATTATAGGTAGGTACTAAGTACAAGTTATGCATTCATGCAGAAAAAAAAATTGAGATAGATTACGATGATAGAGACACATATTTGGCAAAATTCTGTCCGTCTACTAAACGGTTTGGCCAGTTGTCTTTAAATTTGGAATATAAGTTTATTTTGACATTCGACATAGGATTTTTTTAATTTCTTTTTTAGCTGATACTTGCGATATAACCGTCAAGTAAAAGCTTATTTTTGTCAAAAACAGCTCCAAGAATTTTGTATGTAAAAAATCAATGTGCATTCAATTATGGTTAAAAAAAATATGACGGTGGGCTAAAACTGGCACCACCCATAGGAGTTTTTTTTTGGCATCGACTTTTCTGAGAACTGGTTAGATAACCGATTACAACCAAAATTGATATTAAGGAAAATGTAAGTAGCCTAAGCAATCTTACACTAAAATACTACTCGACAGTTTTTGGAATTGGCATTCTAGCTCCAAAACTAACGGTACCTGCCATATAACTTTTAATGAAAAACTTATTTTTCTCGAAAACGGCTCCTACGATTTTGATAAAACTTTTAGAATGCAAAATCTATCTTTTAGTTTAAATGGATTTTTGAGAAAAAGTTTTATAACGGTACCTCCCATATGACTGGTTTTTTTCAAATTAGACTTTCTCGTTAACTAATCGACGGATTTTGATAAAATTTTCAAAATATGTAGTTTTTTATGATTTAAATAATATTGCTTAATAAAATTTTCAAAAACATTTTTTTCTTAATTTTTAATTTTTTTTTTAAACTTATTTTGTTTTTTGAATATTTTGACAAAGATTTTTTTAATTTTTTCTCCTAGTATAAACTATAGATTTCTTTAAATTGACATACTCAAAAAAAATGTATATATATGTTTTCGAAAGTTTTTTCAAAAAACTGGTCGAACGATTTTGAAATGAAAAATTTATAAAATAGAAAACAGCAAGAGAAATAAGATGGCTTACAACATTTTTTCCAAAAAACGTTATGAATTTTGATGATTTCATTAAACAAATAATATTTTCCCCCAAATTTTGTTTTATATTGCTCGGTTGAGCCCTAGCCACTAGTCTAATGAAAGCAAATTTCGTTATTTATATTATTATTTATTTATCGTTATTTATTTTAAAGCATTTTATGATCGTAACAGCATACAGCATACAGAATAAATAATAAGGACGCCTATGATAAACACATAAACATGCAAAAACAACTAACAAATAAAAAAAATACTCGATTTCACTTCACTTTACTTTTAGGCCTACAACTTAAATTTCAATGTCCCCTCTGGGGAATGCCAAAATAATCACACACCAAGTTTAAAGATAATCGGTTAAGCCATTTAGGCTGCAGCTCGTTATACATACCTACTGACAGACAGACATTCATTTTTTGTCGATCACTTTTTTAGACTTCTCTATGATCGTAATGTCATGTTTCACTGTTATCTAATTTTTTTTTATATTCACGATTTCTAAACTTGCCTTATATTCCCTATAATCGGAAGTAAAAATTGAAAAAAACTCCTGTGTAAAATGTCAAAATAACCTTAAGTTCTAAATTTGAAGACGATTGGCTAATCGGTTTAGGCTATAGTCCAAAATACATCCGTACAGACAGACCTACAGACAGACGGACAGAATTTTGCCAGTAACTCAAATATGTTTCTCTATCATCGTTATGTAATGTTTGATTATTATCACAATTTTTTTATGTTCACGAATCCTAAACTTGACTCATAGTCCCTATAATCACAAAGCTACTTGTGCATAAAATTCAACATCAACGATAACGAAGCCAATGAAATGAAAATTCAAAAAATAAAATCATTGTCGATCCTCTTCGTTGTTCACCGTCACCGAGAACAGGATATACACAATACACATACACATGTGCTAATTAAGTTTTCCTTTTTAGTATCTCCCTCACCCTCGCTCACACCATCTACCACACCGACAACCGACCGATCGACCTGAATTTAGCTAAACATTTTATCAAAGATAATATAACAAGTATACCTACGTAAATACACACATTATGTAGGGATGTATGTAGGTACATACCTAAATATCTACCTACCCTCGAATGTTTTATATGAAAAAAATATAAAACTCAAAATAAACTTATCAACCAGCTTAAACATATACCCACCCTCCAGACACCATTCATTTACAAAAGTCGTTTTTCTTCTTTTTTGTCAATCCTTTTAACTAGCCATCTCGTCGCCCTGCTTGTGTGAAGCAATCCAGTTGTGCAAAAAAAAACTATACTCGCATCATTGTATATATGTAAACTGCAAACTGCAAAGAGTAAAGTACATGTTCACAGAGTTTCTCTTAGAATTCTCTTTGTTCGACTCGTTCGCCTCTTTCAATTTACCAAGTTAATTTTCCCTAGAGCCGCTTGGAACGCCACCGTCCACCGGTCGTCATGATAGTACTATAGCAGTCTATATACAATGGTCACAGGTACTTTGCTCTAACTTTTGTGAGCAAAATGTATACTGACTCAGACGATGCTCTGATTCAGAATACATTATGCTCTTCATTTCATTGAGCAAAATGTTGTATGTTTCAGCGCTCTCGAAATCTGGGCTGATATACAGTTTGGTAATTCGCGTCCAAGTTAAGGTTTATCACCAAACCAATGTTCATACTGCGTTATATCTGGATTCCTCTTATTTGGTGAACGATTCAATAAATAACGCTGTTCCATCTGCTTCCGGTCACAACGATTTACTCAAACCTAACATTGTTCTTACATATTCTTGTAACGTTCTTTTGTCTCGTTCAATGTACCCATTCTGTTCTGGTGTGTAAGGAGAAATTCGTTCAAAGATTATTCCATGCTCCGAGAGATATTTTATTAGACTCGGATTGATAAATACAGTGCCATTATCACATCGAATACGTTCGACAGTGTTGTTCATGGAATTTTCAATGAAAAACAAAAACTCTTTGAATCTTTCTTCTACTTCCGATTTGTGAGTTATCAGATAAACAAATCTAAAACCAGTGGTTTCGCCTTTCATCAACATGAAATATTGAAATATTGATGCCTATTTGTTGCATTTTTCCACAGAAATCAACTGCTGCTGTTTCGTTTCCTTGTGTAATCACGCAAGAGTTGTCCTCGAAATTTATTTCAAAACGTTTGCTCATCAAGGATCCAATTGAAAACAAGTTGACAAGTTGAGAAGTTTGATTTTGCGACATATCGAACATCTTCCAAACGCTTTATATACCATTCACCATCAACCAACGCTTCGATTTGGATTGTACCACTACCTTCGACATTAAGCAATTCATTGTTTTTGTTTTGGTGCTTGCTTGAGATCCATTCTGTGAAAACTTACAGAACCAATCTTTTCTGAAAGTTATATGTCTTGATGCTCCAGAATCTGCCTGCCAACCAAACATCTTTGTAACTCGCTCACAAAACGTCATTCGTCGCCGAAAATGCCATCGATGACTTCTTGTGATGCTTGTCCTTTGTTTGAATTGACTTCTTTTGTTCTGGGCAATATTTCTTCCAATGGCCTTCCTTACCACAAGAAAGGTTTCTTTTTGCACTAAAAAATCTTCTTTTTCTTGTTTTGTGTTTTGCATTGAAAGCTGCTGCCACCGAATATTCTTCTCTGTCTACTTTGTTCATCTGGTCCTTTTCTAGTTTCAGCTTTGCCAAAAATGTATCTATATCTATATCTATTGTTAGACGTTTTCTTAATACTATTTAATATTTTTAATATTGCACCAAACTTTTTTAAACCTCAAACCACTAATGATTCTACACATCTTCAGGCTGTCGTACAATTTTCTTTATGTTCTTCTATTTCAGCGGTTAACCGAGAAACCTTTGAAACGTACGATGCAACTGGTTCTTCATCATTCATTCTGATTGCAAAATATTCCTCGTACACTCTTCTTATTATGGATGCTTTCCAATTTTCCTAAATCTCGTAAGCTGATTTGTAAGTTAAGACGTGGTTCACCGTTCAAGGAAGAAAGCAGAATCGCCATTGCTTGATCATCTCCTTTGATCCATGCCTTTTATTTTTTTTCGTCATTTCCGTCATGTATTGGTGCAACTTCAGAACCGCTTGCAATTTCCATTAGAGCTTTTTCAGAATCGCTGTCACTTAAAATTTCCAAGCAAGATCTTTGACAGAATGCCTTTGAAAAAAGAAATTATATTTAAAGCCTTCGGATTTAAAGTTGTCATTTCTGAAACAAGTAACATTTACGTTGAAAACAACACAGTTTTAACTTATAAAAAGTATCAAAACCACAGTTCTTAACGGTTTTTAGTAAAATTGAAGAACGCCATCACACGTCTTAAATAACAGTGAATTTATGAAAAAAGTATTTCGAAAATTGTAGGACCGGTTTTGATAAAATCCTGTTTTTTATTTTAGTTTTGTGAAAAAATTTTTTTTGGAAATTTTGGTATGCAGATTTTTACAGTTTATTAAATACATGTGATTATAAAATTTAAAATAAATTTTTGTGATTAGTTTTAAAAATATTGATTTTTGAAAAAAAAAAATAATTTTTATTAGAAAAAAGTTATCAAAAATGTTGATATGCAGAATTAATTTGGCTACCTAGATCTTCTCAAATATAAAATTTGACAGAAATCCAAAAAGCCGTTACCGAGAAAGCCCCAAATAAAAAAAAAACCGTTCTATGAAAGGTACCGTTAATAGACTTTTCCCGTAAATTTGGTTATAATCAGATGATAGCCAATACCAACAAAAAAAATTTCATCAAAATCGTTGGAGCCGTTTTCGAGAAAAATAAGCTTTTCCTAAACGGTCATATGGCAGGTACCGTTATTTTTAGGCCCTCTGGGGAATGCCAAAATAATCACACACACCAAGTTTGAAGATAATCGCTCAAGCCGTTTAGGCTGCAGCTCGTTATACATATTGACAGACAGACAGACAGACATTTTTTCTCGATCACTTTGACTTCTCTCTGATCGTAATGTCATGTTTGATTGTTATTTCAATTTTTTTATATTCACGAATCCTAAACTTGCTTTATAGTCTCTATAATCCCAAGTAATAACGGTTAAAAAAATACACATAATAACTAAAAAATAGTTATAGAAATTGATTTATAATGGTATAAGTAAGATTTTGCTATTTATAATACTACTTTATATGTAAGTACAATGTACAATGTATCTAACAAAAGCAAATTCTATCTTTTCTCATTTAACATGCATTCGTAAGCTTCTCACTTATACCCTCCTCAGAGCTCATGCCAAAGCTAAACTATAAATCCTCTCGCCAATACTCACACACTGTTCCATGCACCATGCAAAGGCAACATATCGCTTTAAGTGTGACCATAAAATGATTTAATTAACACATAAATCAAAGAGCCGATCTGAAATTGTAATTTACTTTTAATTTCAGTGCAGCATACAGAGTCCGCCAAACACATGCACAACTACCTACTACCCCGATCCCCTGAGTGCAATGTGTTCCTTTTAGGCAATAATTCGTAATGATTTACGGGACCCAGTACGGGGCCTAGATGCCGACGACGTTGACGATAGTGCGGCAACTATAGAAGCTATAGCAGCTAGCAGCAGCAATGCCTTTATTGTATACAGAATGGTCTTTACTTTCCACATGGAATACAATTGGTTGAATCAGTGAGTCTGGGTATATTGTGCGTCAGACGAAACGGTGGGTTGTTGCTGCTGCTCAGCTCACCATTATAGTGTCCAACGGTGGCGGTCGTTGGTGTGGCTGTGGCTATGCGTTTTATTGTTAGGGCATAGTGTGAGACTGGCTTTATTAATTTAAATCGTTATTATAGGACGAAATTAATTAGAGGCGCAGTAAAGTTTATGTAGTAAATTTTATTGCTTCTTCATTGGGAAACATGGTGAAGCTTATGCATTAAATATTTAAATGTTATAACTAATGATGTTGCCACATCTAAATAAACGTCTAGTAAAATCAGAGAACAAATAAAAATAACAATATATGTGTGTTTTTAATAACAAAAAAAAAATAGCTTTATACAGGACTGATATACGGGACTTATAACAAAACCACAATTTTAAATTTGTTGGCAGATTGCTGATGTTCTAGGGAGTAACTTAGGCTATTTTAATATCAGCAGATATATGATTTTGTAAGGAGTAAGTAGGGCTATTTTAATTACCCCTAGGTGGCACTGCGGTAGTTTTTTTTTTTACTTTAATTAATGAGACGATTTTGGCGGGATTCTCACAGCAGATAACTTATGTCGGGGTCGTTTTTTTTTAATTATTATTTATGAATCGATTTTGATGGAACTTTTACAAGCAGGTACCTAGCTGATGTTGAAAGGAGTAACTAAGGATTTTGATGGGCGTGTTAGAAAATAACGCCCAAGGAAATATCGCCCAAATTGATTTTGAAATAATGCCAACAAAAAATGACTAAAAGCCGAAATCCGAAAAAAAGAAGGAAATATAGTCAAAAGTTTTGGCTAAACGCCCAAAGTTCTATGTTGCCCAAATCAATAAATGGCAAAACCTGTCGCCCAAAAATGTATGAAAACTGTTTTTGTAAGATTTGGCAATATTTCCTAAATTTTAGGCGTTACTACTTCCGATCAATATTTTCACTAAAAATTTTTGGTTCTTATATCGCCCAAAAAACAATTGCGAAGCCCACAATAGCCCACAGCGGCGGAATGAGCGGGAAGGTCGCGCCACCGGGAAGAGTGTAGTTAATTGATTTACTTTAGTTGTTTAGTTTATTTAGTATAAACATTAATTAAGAATCCAAAAATATTTCAAAATCCAAACTGAAAACTGGGCAACAAAAATATTTTGAATGACCTCCCCAGCAGTAAACTCAGAATCTAAAATGCAAGATATCGAGCGATTGCTACTGCAGGGAGAGGAGAAAAAAAGATACGTTTAAGCAGGTTTCTTGATGTTTCCCAAGCTTTCGATTTTTAAATTTTGTTCGGTTTTTCCAAAGCGAATATTATTACAAGGGAGTTAATAGTCTTTCTGTCTATTTTAATTCGATATAAATACCATGTTTTAACAAACAAGGTATGTTGGGATAACTCTTAATGCTAAGCTGTAATGGTAGACGCTTGTTAAAAAGAAACGAGAAGAACTCAACATTAAATTAGAGAAAAAGAGGTGTTCTTCATAGAAAATATTTTATCAGTGACAAGCTGCTTATTTACAAGCAAGTGCTTAGATCGGTCTGAAAATACAGCATACAACTTAAAAGAGTTGTACCAATCCCAGCGATGGAGGAACAATGCAATCTTAAGAATAAATCCTTCAAATTTGGCATGTACGGTTTTTTCATCATTTTTCAAAAGGGGTTTAAGCTATATATGTCATTACAAGTAATTTTGGAATGTTGTTTATATTCTGTGCTGATAACGAAAAAACGACATTGAAAGACGCTACTTTATACAGAATACACGTCAATAAGCCATGGAATACTATACTACTAGGGAACGATCGATATTCAGAAGAAGCATTTCGGCGTCGTCTAATCACTCGCTTTGGTGATTTGACTCGACGCCGGCGTGGCGATCAGATCAATCTATTTGACCGCTTCAGACTTTTTATTGTGGGGTTATTTGATGTCCCAAGTTTACGTTTACAAGCCTCAGCCATAAAACGAGCACGTATATAGTTATCAATTTTGACACCGGCCATTTGCCCGATTTTCGACTTTAACAAAATTCAAATTCTTTAAATAAACATAATCGACAAGTAGAAACAACAATTTTCATTCCTGACAAAAAAAATACAGCGGAACAAAAAACATCGGATACGATTACTTTTGCGCCACCCTGTACTACATTCCGCTTTGTGAGCATCGGATGCAGCTCTAGCAGATATCTAACCTTTACCTTAAAGAATTGTTAATTATTCACTAACTTATTAATGATCATATTATGTCACGGATTTGATTACTGATATTGATTTGAATTACCGCCATTGTTCTCATCACTTGCGTAATGAACGTTGGATTTTAGATGGAGTCTGCATAGTTTGGAAATACATATCATGTTTATAACTGATATTTTTAACCATCAAATTAATTGCCCCTTTTATTTGCAAATATTGTTTAATTTATTACTAGATATACCACAAATTCTTTGAGAGCAGCTACAGAATACAAACCAACTGGGCTTTTGGGAATCACTCATTAATTACTTAATATTTTTAAAATCCAAATTGATTTAGTATTTTTCTGAATGAAAACATATATATATATATAAATATTATATTTTTTTCTCAGAAAAGAAAAACAGATACTCTAGTAAATGTGCCTTCATGAGTAGGTGGTATCTGTTAAAATTTTCTAGAACAAATGCCATTTATATAAATGGTCATCAAAAAATTTAACAAGCAGCCAGAAACAAAGCTGAAATCTGTTAAAATTGTTATCCTTTTGGTAGTAATGTTACTAAAAAGGACAGTGGCAATGGAAATAACCGTCCGCAATAGTGTTTGCTTCTATCGTATTTATGCTGTCAGCCGTTCATGCGATTAGGTCGACTTTTGAAAATAACTGCTGCAAGTGAATGTAGACACACGCGTATTTGAAAAATAAGTTTTAACATATTATGTCCATGTTGTTTAAAACTTACGAAAATATCATAAAATCATTTTGCATACCTAATGAGTTTCATAACTTCGGAACTTGTCATAAAATGACTGTATATTTATTTTAGTCATGCTTGGGTATCTGGTGTCTAAATAAGTCAATTTATTTGGTGAATATCAAAACAGAATTGTAGGCAATATACATATTTATCGATTAGAACTCAATATACAGGGCCGCCTCATACAGACATTAATTAAAAAGAGGGTGATTTATATGGCCATCAACAAAGGCATGCAGTTTGACTGTGCTAAGCAATGAAAGTTGTGTTGAGAAGTACACCGGCCCTGAAGAGGCCAAATATAATTGGGTGACGTGAAATAAGGCCAAATTCCAAAAATGTATTCCTATTTCGTGTTCAAAAACGAAATAGGCCAAATTTTCTGTTTGGCGTTATTTAGTTTTCGAAATCGAAATAAGGCCAATTTGCCTTTATTTAAATTTTCAAAGCCCTGATATGAAATGGTATAAAACAAAAAAATACTGATAAAGAGGTTCTGTGTAATAAGGCCCAAACCAAAAAATTAAATGAGGGACCAAAATTGGGGTAGTTTTTCATTATGAAGTTGTGCCCCATGAAAATGAAAAAACCCAATTTGAAATGAAATAAGACCCCAATTTGTTTTTTCATTTAATTTTTATTTTTCAAAAATGAAATATTACACCAAATCTTCAAACAAATTAGTACTTTAATTGAATCCTGCACAATTTGTTTGCAATAAGACATCTACATATAATATATTTTTTTTGACTTTCAGCAATTCAAGCCCAAGATTTTATGGGTTACATTCAGCCAATTTAGAGTTTTTAAATAAATTAAGCAAAATGACATAAGGCCCAAAACGTTTTAAAAAAACATAAATGAAATTAGGCTCCAAAAATATTATTGGGGTCTGATTTCATTAGGCTCTGTTTCATTATTAAATTAAAGTAGTGGAGTAGGTGCGAGGTACAAAAGTAATTTTGCATATACCCAAGCGCACCTACTCCAAATCCTATAGTGACCCCAAACATTTGTTTCACTTTCCTTTCCTTTCCTCTCCTTTCCTTTCCTTTCCTTTACTTTCCTTTCCTTTCTTTTCCTTTCCTTTCCTTTTCTTTCCTTTCCTTTCCTTTCCTTTCCTTAATTAATTTATTAAATGTGTCAACTAAGTTCTATTTATAATAACCAATGTTTATATTTTAAAAATAAGGAAATGAAAACTGCCGTCGTTTTCAAAACTTATGACCGCCCCTGCTAAATGACAAATATTGCATTCATCCATGTCATTCCAGGTCCAATGCATATAACCAATATTTCACTATAAAAACAGTATCTAACATGTGCCTCTATTTATTTCATATTGATAGTAACTTCAAACCACACTGTATCATCATCATCATCATCGCCCAATATATGTAGGTCCGTTCATAAATTCACAGCAATATCTGCAACTGTATCTCGAAAATAGACTTCATATTACATGAATATGCAAAATCCCGTTGTAAATATGCACACCAGGACACTAAATATTTTCGATGATTTATGCTCACACAATGTGCTTGTCGAATAAATTTATTATCCCTGACCCCCTTTCCTGTTTTACTACTAAATGGTCCCTAGTTGGACATTTATCATTGTCACATTGGGTGCTGTTAATGGGCGTTTGATATACAGCGGGGAGAGATGAAAGTCTCCGGTTTTGGGATTTATATTTCCCCATGCAAGCAAACAAGAATTTTAAAATCGTTTCTCTTATAAATCATCGCGCTGAGAATAAATTAGCCGACAGTTGGTCATGTCAGATGGCATAAACAACAACTATATATATTAGGTGGGCCTTCTCTATACATTCAAGACCCTTGGGTTCCACGCAGCGTTCTACTCCTAATTAATGAGTTTATCGATCCGTAGAATCGATCTCTCAATCAGCAATTATGTGGAAGTTAAGCGAACGATGTTATGCGCTTATATTAATCAGACCTGTCCGGCCATTCGTTGCAAGTAACATGTCTAATTATAAACTCTGACATTAATCTAAAACTTAATCGGGGGATCGCCTTCACTACATAGCACGTAGTTCTGGTGGCTGGGATGAAAGCGAGATCGTTAACGATGGTTGCAAAGATCACTTAGAGTACAGTAGGGGTCCACTGAATCCTGCCCTTTCGCCATAGTAATTAGAGACAATTTCAGCCATCCTCTTACCGCACCGACGAACGTATCTGAAAGACGAAATGATTTATCTGCATCATACTATTGTGATATCTTATTTCGAAACCAAAAGACATGTTGTGGGCCTCCGAACCAAGATATTTCCAACGCAGCATATTCTTCTTCCTCTGATTGTATGTTCTTCTTGTTGATTATCTGTGAGTGAAAAATTGTCATGTTCACAATGTCGCCTTTTCTCTGCGATGATGACAACCCACAGATGGTCGTAAATTCTTGCATCCTTTCGGATGGTGAGATACAATCGGAGTGAAAATTGAAATATCTTTCTCCGAAATATGTGCTGAGAGGAGACAGCTTTAATGGGGTCTCTTCGTTTGTCTGCCTGTGATCGGATATGGGAGCCACCTTAGATGGGATCTAATGTTTCGAATAAGATGGGATACCCATCTGTTGATGTTATATATGTGAATATTTTAATTAATTTGGTCATTAATTTTGTGTGTGGGAATGGTAAATGGGAGACACGGTTTTCATGGCTACTAATAAAAAAATTGGAGATTAAGAACACAAAAAAAACATCAGGTTAATTAATTTATTGTCAAATATTAATATTATTTTTTTATGGTTATTCACGAAAAGCTCTTGCATTTTATAAACCCACACACAGTGAATAATTTATTGACGGTTTGCCGAAATGTATGTGCGTCAAGAAATAAAGATTTAAGTATACAAGTTCTTTTTAAGCTGTATAGGCTATGGATGATTTAAATATGAGGCTTCATATGTAAGCGTGAACATTTTTACTTGCAATTACACGTACTATAATGCAAGTTATGCATTCGTGCAGATTAAAAATTTTGCGATAACACTCAAACATGACATTACGATTATAGAGAAACATGTTTGAGTTGCTGGCAAAATTCTATCTTACTGTCTGTCTGTTCGTATGTATTTTGAAAAAAATCAGTGTACTAGTTGGTAAACATTATGTTTTGGTGAAACAAAAAATTAGGATGGTGGGCTAAAAACGATACCTCCCATACGACCGTTTTTTTTTTATTCGACTTCCTCGTGAACTGGTTAACCGATTACAACCAATATAGACATTCAGCAGATGTAACCTTAGTAATTTCAATTTAAAATAAAAAATCTTTTTTTTTTATTTTTAATAATTTTTTCCAACTTTTTTTTGAAAAATCGGTATTTTGAAAACGCGTAAGTGATTTTTTTTTTTTAATTTTGTTTTTAAATGAAGGTTATTTTTGTGCTAAAGCTTGCAATCTTTATTTATTTTTTTTGTTAATTTTTAACAAAAGTTGCTAAATAAAAACCATTTCTACGATTTAAAAAAAAATCACACTATTTCACATTTTTTATAGAAATAGAATGGTGTTAAAAAATTTCAGCTGAATACTCTTTTACGTATTTTTCGAACAATCAAAAGTCACAAAAATCCAATAAAAACTTAGAAGTTATTATATATATAAAATTTTATTCGACCCTTTGACCGCACATAAGAGCAAGTACGTGCGATTCAGTCGTGCAATTTATTTTGTGTGAGATTCTTACTCACTCAAAACACACATATATTTTTACTTGCGAATATAGGTAGTATAAAAGGCAAGTTAAGCATTCGTGAATATAAAAATAAAAGGCACGACTGGGTCGCACGTACTTGCTCCCGTGTGCCAACCCTTTTTAGGTACAGGGGTCTTTTTGACAAAGATTTAATTTTAATGTTTTTTTGACTTGCAACTTCTTTAGAATCGTTGTGGTTTGAAGCTCGAACGAACATGCGTCACGATAAAGGGATACACAAATAAATATATAGGATTGTTAGCTTTTGCAGTTTTTTAGTGTATTATCTTTCCAATTGTTGTTTACTGTTTATAATATAATTTGCTAATAGAAAGATATAAAGGACTTTTTTCAGTTAAATTTTCATTTTGGTATGGAAAAATTTAAACAACTGGCATAAAGATTCGCGGCAATCAGCAGTAGGGCAATAATCCTAGGTATAGGGACCTATATAGGTCCCAATAACAATAATTTACTTTTTGAAATCAAATTAATTAAAATACCTTAATTATGTTGGATGGATCGATAAACGTATGGTGTGGGTAGGTATTAATGGAATTTATTAAGGATATTAGGTACTTATAATAAGGTTGGAAGGAAGGTAGGGACTAAAATTAAGATACACATTCCAACTACTGTTAAGCGAGTGGGTATAGAGACAATATTAAAAGTTAACACTTTTTTTGTTTATTTATAGCAGTTAGATGTTTTTGTGTGTTTATCATAGGCTTCCTTATTTATTCTGTGTGATTTTATGATGATGAAATGCTTTAAAATACGTAGGTATGTATGTAAGTTTTCACCTTCGTTTATTTGATTAATGGCTAGGGCTTAGCCGAGCAATATGAAATAAAATTTTGGGGAAAATATTAAACAAATAAAATTTTTATGAAATCAAAAAAACACAATTCATAACGTTTTTTGGCAAAAATGTTGTAAACCATCTTAAGTCTTTTGCTGTTTTCTATTTTATGAATTTTTCATTTCAAAATCGTTCGACCAGTTTAAAAAAAAATGTTTTTTTTTTAACTTTTCGAAAACATATTTTAATTTTTTTTTTAGTATGTCAATTCAAAGAAATTTATAGCTTATACAAGGAAAAAAATTTAAAAAAAATCTATAAAACCGTTTTCAAAATATTCAAAAAACATAATATTTTTTTTTAAATTATAAAAAAATTAAAAAAAAATGTTTTTGGAAAATTATAGTAAGCAATATTATTTAAATCATAAAACACTATATATTTTGAAAATTTTATCAAAATCCGTCAATTAGTTAACGCAAAAGTCTGATTTTAAAAAACCGGTCATATGGGAGGTATAGTTATAAAACTTTTTCTGAAAAATCCATTTAAAGATAAATTAAAGATAGATTTTGCATAGAAAACATTATTCTGAAAGTTTTATCAAAATCGTAGTAGCCGTTTTCGAGAAAAAAAATAAGTTTTTCATTAAAAGTTATATGCCAGGTACCGTTAGTTTTTTTTTACGTTTTAAATTGATTTTTATTTAAGTTTTTCTTATATCAACTTAAATGCTAGACAAAAATCTTAAACCTAGCTAAAACTATCAACTTAATTAACTTACTGGCCCTATGCGGGCGCTCTAAATTAATCTTTAACTTAAATTTAATTGCCTTTCGGCCTAAAAATAACTTAAATTTATCTTATCAATGAAGGGTTTTATTTTTCACCCAGAAAAATTAAACTGCGTATCTGAGCTTTTTTGCTTAACCTATCTTAGACTAATTAAAACTAACTTAAATAAACTAAAAAAAATAAACTTAAAATTACTTAAAATAAACCTAAAATACTTAAGTCTAGAACAGCCACAGCAAGCTTTTTTTTATTTTATAGATTTTTTTTTTTTGGTGCGGCCGCAACTCCCCTACCTAATTTAAAGATAAAAAAGATATATGTAGTCGGCCATAGGCGATATTTCGTCTATGTCGACTGAAACTTATCGGGTTCTAGGTAAGCCACCAAAATTGGTGGACCTGATCTAAGGCTTCCTTCCGATCCCGGTCGGGCACGGCCCTACTGAAACGGAGGCGCTCTGCTTCGCTCCCAGCGACTATGTCTCGGTCGTAGAGGAGCCGCCTATCGACTGATCTGCGGCCGACGTGGTAGATCAACGGAATCGCCGATCTATCCTGAATCAGCCCTCGACTATCAAGGTATAGGAAAGCCTCGGGCGGGATAAAACCACTCGAACGTGTGCTTTCAAAATATTCATCTTGGGGGTAGTAAGCCCCGAAGATTTGTCCATTAGTTGAAGTCATCGCCCTTGCAATGTGTCCGCGAATGAGCTTAATTAAAAAGTTATCTGTCCTTTTTGTATTGGCCCCGTTAGAATAATAGTGTTTGTACTCCGACTCTGGTGTTCTATAAAGACCGAGACAAGTGCGAAGGCACTGTCTCTCGAAAACCCGAATCTTTTCCATTAGAGATGGTGCAACGTTGAACCACACAGGGCATCCATAGGCAATCATCGGCCTAATGAGGGCCATTTAGCAAATCACTTTCACCCTGCTATCAAGGCGGCTGCTATAAAACAACCGTCTTGTCAGGGCAAAAGCTCCCCTGGCGCTGGCCAATGCAGCCTCTACTTGTCGGTTGAAATATAGAAACTGATCCATCCATATGCTAGGGTACTTTACTACACTTTTACTCGCCACTGGATGTCCATTTGGCCCAGCGATCACTAGCTTGCGCCAGTTCTTCCTTCCTTCCAGGATAGTTTCACATATCTGGAAGTTTATTTTCAGCTTCCAATCATTACAATAATGCTGAATTTTATCGAAATCACGTTGCAAGAGAATTCTGATGACTTCAACTTTTGGACCTGTTCTGGACGCAACTAAATCATCGGCATACGCAATTGCATGAGGTAGACTCCCATTGAGATCGCTGGTGTAAATACTAAAGAGAATCGGCGAGTTCACCGCTCCCTGTTGCAGACCGTTTTTAATATCAAACGTTGTGGTAGATGTTACATTGCCATTCATGACAACAAAATTTCTACCATTAAGCATGTCGTTAAGCATATATAGCAGTGGTTTACTTATGCCCCATCTGGTTAGCTTCAGATAAAGACCTTCTAACCATACGGTGTCGAAAGCCTTTTCCAAATCAACCAGACAAGAACCCGTGCATTGGTTCTTAGTTCCATTGGACAGCAGATACTAACTTAGACGCGGCATGAATTGTGTCATGTCCCGCCTTAAAGCCGAACTGGGTGTCTGGAATTATATTTTTGTCCTCGGCCCACTTGGACAGAGCTCTATTGATAACCTTTTCGAATACCTTACTGATACTCGGAAGAAGACTTATCGACCGGAGATTTGCCGGATTGGAATTGTCCTTTCCCTTTTTGGGGAGAGGATGTACAACAGCTGTCTTCCAACTTCCTCAGGGAGATATCGTAGTACAACATTGGGTATACCATCGACTCCTACTGACTTCTTTTTCTTTAATGATGCGAAGATCATTTGCAGTTCGACCCTCGAGATGAGCAGGGAACTTGGCCCATTTCGCTCGGCGATGGTGGCGTTTGCCAGATTGTCTTCATTGAATCCGGTAAAACCAAGATTCTCAGATCGCCATTGCGTGATGCTATTTTGAAGGTAAAAGTGATTCAGCAGAGCTCTGTTCTCCAGGTCGTGGTTCGGGCAAATGGACTCATTCACCTTATACACTTGCTGAAAAGCAGAACCCACTGTCTCAACCTTCTCCAATGGATCTTCGACCACAAAGAAATCGTCGTCCAAGACGGCGTCCCCCAGATCTATTCCTGCGGTCAAGAGTATGTTTTCGTTGTCTGTCGTTCTCTGGAGCTTAAGACACGGAAGATCATTTTGAGTGTTCTTTCTAAAGATTTAATTAATTTCGGGAAACATACTCGGGTCGCTAGAATTAACGGCTCGAATTCTGTTATCCCAGTACGAGTTAATAAACAATCGATAGTTTTGTTTAATGAGCGAGTTGATATTTTTGATTGAAGACTTCAGTGTCCTAATCTCCAGATCGTTTCTGTCAGTAAACCGCCTGTACAAGAGATTTAATCTTGTCAGAAGGCCACTTTTTTGTCTGTGTAGTGCTTCTATTGTCGCGTACTTGTTAATTTCAGTTGCGTTATGTTCTTTGTATCGTGGGATCGTTCTGTCCATCGTTTGTTTTATGACACCATCCATCTGAAGCAGGTATCCATCGATCTCTACGTTCGATAGATTCCTGTCGTTTGGAGGCAAAATGTCATTAGAGATGAGTTCTCTTGTCAGGGTGTTGGAGAAACGTTGCCTTACTGAAATTGTAAGAGCGCGAGTTAAGCATCCGTAGCATTATATATTGAGAAAAGAGATAAAATTATTTGTATGCAATGATATCTTTAGTCTCTAGTACAGTCTTGCATACAACGCTACACCATTTATGTAACAGAGATAATATTGTTTGTATACAATGTTGCATGGATAACTCTTCTTCATTATCAAGCAAGATGATTGTATGCTTTGGTCTACTTGTAGAAAGATAAGGAAGGATAAAAATACGACTGTATGATGAGTGGAACGGCAGTCTTATAGTAACTATATAGTAGCCTTAAGCTCCTTTTAAGATTAATGTAAATTATTAGAAAATAAAGGACATAGTTCCAAAAAATATTTTTTTAATTTAAAAAAAAAACAAAACAAATGTTTTTATTGGCAATCCTGCCAGGAGGTTAAATATACTTTTTTTAACTTCAATCGAGCTGACCTCGGGAACAAGTAGTGAAATCTCGTATAAACAGAACACTCGCGTTACCGGTTACAAGAACTACCTAGCATAGCAGGTACAAATATAGCTTCTTCGTAAGAATCAGCAAAATAAATCAGTGAAAGTGTATATGTGGAGAAAAAAAACACAACAAAATTGACGACAACAGACACGAGTTCAAAATAGAGCAACTCGCAGAATTGATGGCAAGATTAGAAGCCTTAGAAACCAGGTGCAACACAGTAACACAAACCCTAGAGCACACACGCGCAGAGAATGCAAGGTAAGCAGCAATAATAACTAACCAAAATCAAATAAACACTAATTTAGAAACAAAACTAAATGAAGTGAAGGCTGAATTAGCCATAGTACTAAACATACCTGTGCTAGATTAAATAAGAACCATACATACAAATTACAGATGGTAGTGAAATACAGTTAGACGCATTTAAAAGTCTACCTATTTTCAACGCTGATCAATCAAATTATCGGTCGTGGCGCGAAGAAGCTTCCAAATTAATGGACAGCATTAAAAACTTTAAAACACACAGTAAGTACGCAGCAGCATTGACTATAGTGAAAAGTAAAGTACAGGGTGCAGCCGCGAATGTGTTAACTAATTATAACACAATTTTTAATTTTGAGGTGATAAGTAACAGAATAGATTATACGTACTCTAATCAAGAACCTCTATACGTGCTACAAGACATGATGAAGCGATCACGCAAAAAAAGCACACAGTCTGAATACCACGACGAGATAAATAAAAATCTCAATTTAATAATATTGTGATATTTTCGCCTGGGTTTCGACCAATAAAACTCAATCAAAATTCCACAATAATAAAACAAATCTCTTTATTTTATAAAACACAACGTCTTTCAGTTTAAATAACACCAATTTAACTTATTTCACTTATTCACAATTCAAATACGTTTTTATAATTCAACACTTTTTATTTAATCTCAATTCAATCACTTTTTACTAATACTTCCAGTTGTTAACAATTCCACTTTCGAAAATAAACTGAACTGTCAATGCAATCTACTCTTGTATTTATACAACTTTAAAAGCTTCTGGAAGCTTCTGTCTGGTTCTGGCACAATCTAAGCTTTCGGTACTAATTCGAGTCTCGAATTGTTTCGTCAAGTTCGATTTAGTACTAAGTTAAAACATGTTGCAAATATGTAGCATACTTCTAGGGGCATGGTTGTTGTACACAATAAATGGTGGTTGTTGTACACAATAAATGTTGGTTGTTGTACACAATGAATCCAACAGATGGCGTTAAATTTTGCTCTTGGTCCTCGTTGGATTCGGAAAATGACGTCATTAATGCGCGTAACTATTTGGTAGGGACCTTCCCAGTCCTGCTGAAGCTTGGGCGATTTTCCCTTTCTGCGATGTGAGTTATAAAGCCATACCAGATCTCCCTCATTGAATTCAGGTGCTGTTGCTCTCGCATCGTATCTGGTCTTCATGCGGTCACTCGCAATTTTTATGTTGTTTCTTGTTCTCTGGTGAATGTCGTTGATCCTTTTCATCGGGGCGCTCACTTTGTTCTGGTGCATTTTAGCACTTGCCTTGATTTTGGGTCCTTTACTAGCTTTGCACATGGTGCACTTTCGACACCATCTCTCAACATCTTTTCTTACAGTTAACCAATAATAGCGTACCCGTACCTTTTTCCTTGTCTTGTTGATTCCTAAGTGCCCGCCGGATTCTTCATCGTGCATTTCCCTTAAAATCTTCTGCACTTTCGACCGTGGCACCACAAGCTGCATCTTAAAGGATCTTCCATTCGGCATTTCCCATTTTCTCCACAAAACACCATCTTTTACATGGAGAGAGTCCCACTGCGCCCAGTATGCCTTTAAGGTAGGACTTCTGTCGGAGATGTCTCTTGCATTCGGCTTATCCATAGATTCCTTCCATACAAGAATGGGCTCGATGTCAGGATCTTCCTTTTGTGCATTACGAAGTTCTTCCGCAGTCCAACCCTTAACAGGTTCAGCCCTTAGTCTCTGAACAGAAATACTTTCGTCCTTCTTACCGTTCAAACACCTAGGATGCGCTCTTTCTGAAGATGGCCGTAGGATTTCATCACTGCTTATGATCGTCCGAAGATTTACAGCATTCTCGTTTCCGTACACCATTGGAATCTCGACGATTGAATACCTTAACACCTGCATTCGAAAGTCTAGGACTACTTCATGTGCCTTCATAAAATCCACACCTAGTATGCAGTCGTCGCATATGTCAGCTACCAAGAATGTATGTGCGAAGGTCAGCCCTGCCAGTTCTATCTTCAGAAGTACCTCTCCGTATACTTTTGCTACTTCTCCCGTAGCTGCCTTCAGACTGTTCCAGCTGGTGTTGTGTAGCCAGGACGTCTGGACAAGGCCTCTTCTAATTATGGAGGCCGTGGCACCCGTATCGATAGTGGCCACACATTTTCTGTTGGCGATGACGGTCTTCACCGTCAAACTCTGGTTGCAGCGTTTCGTTTGCGCAACTTGGATAATGGTCCTGGGGGCGTTCATTTCATCAACCGACTTCTGCTCTGCAAAGTTGGTTCTTACGCGCTTTCCACACTGATGTATCCCCAAATCATGCCCGGTAGGGTAAGCGATATCCCTGTCAGTTAGCCTTTTTCTCGCGCTATGTGGGCAGCTTACCTGTGGAGATCTGCATTGTCGCTGTAGGTGTCCTAACTTGTTGCAATTCCAGCATCTCATTTGACCTCGAGCAGTGTTCCGGTTTTGTCTTTCAATGTCGACACGTTGACATGAGCACTCTAGCGTCGCCATTTCCCTGACGCGATGGCTACCTTGTGAAGCTTGGTCTGCTGCTTCCATTGTCAGGGCAAATGCTAAAGCCTCAGCGAGCGTTTTCTTACCTGCCATTCTCACAGCCATTTGTAGTTTTCCATCTGCAATGGCATTAGTGAACGCATCGGTTGCCAGTTCGTTTATGATTTCCCTGCTGGTATTGGGATAAGACAAATTGGCCAAGCGCTCGATGTCAGCTTGCAATTGTTGTAGCGTTTCACCTCTTGTCTGGACCATTCGGCGCAACTGGACTCGGTAAACTTGCTGCATGTGGTCGTCGCCAAACCTCATCTCGATTGCCTTGACCATGGCATCATAATCCTGATGTTTGTCTTCAGGAATGGTCTGCAGCAATTCGGCAGCATGATGTTTGACCATCGAAGACAGGGGGCTGCATTTCCTTTCTTCGTGGACCGTCGCTCGAATATTCCCGAACCTTCTGCTTTTTCAAAGAATCAACCTCCTTAGCCAGGTGTTCGTACTGTTGTTCTACACTTTCTACTTGCTTTCCGAACTTTTCTTCTAAGCTTTCTATTTTGGCTTCAAATTTCTGATCTACTATTTGAAGTCTTTCGCTTAGTTGATTCTAGAGAGTTTCTAATGAATTCTTTTGTTCGTCGAATTTACTTTCGAGAACGTTCCTTTGTTCGCTTAGTTGTTGCTGGAGAATTTCCAATGAATTCTTCTGCTCATTCTGTTGTTCGTCGAATTTACTTTCGAGAACGTTCTTTTGTTTTTCGAGAAAGTTCTTCTGTTCGCTTAGTTGCTTCTGCAGCATTTCTGACGAATTCTTTTGTTCTTTCGAGGAACTTTCCAGAGCATCGAATTTCGACAGAAGCAACTTCATGAAAGCAGGTATTTCATCGTCTGTACTTACTGTGCTTTCTTTCCCTTGTTCTTCAACATCGAAAAACATAGTATCGGAGTCTCCACCATCCTGAGTGATAGCATTCTGAAGTCGGAGCAATAGTTCCTTTTTCAGCCCCGAAGTCTGAAGATTTCGTTTTCCTAATTCTTCTTTCAACTCAGCTGTTGTCAATTGTTCTAATTTGCGACCCATTTTATGTAACTGAAACACTATTTTCGCAACACAGTCAGTTTTATTTTAATGTCTCTTCTAGAAAGATCTTTTTCCAACACTATTTTTAACAAAAATACTCGCTATTCACAGTTTTATAGCACAATCAGTTCAATAGTTTCTGGAAAATTCCACTTTCACAATTAAATGAGTCACCGAAACTGTTTTAGAAAATGTCACTATGGAATTTTCTAGCACTTTACTGAGTTTTATCCCCAATTTCTGACACCAATGTGATATTTTCGCCTGGGTTTCGACCAATAAAACTCAATCAAAATTCCACAATAATAAAACAAATCTCTTTATTTTATAAAACACAACGTCTTTCAGTTTAAATAACACCAATTTAACTTATTTCACTTATTCACAATTCAAATACGTTTTTATAATTCAACACTTTTTATTTAATCTCAATTCAATCACTTTTTACTAATACTTCCAGTTGTTAACAATTCCACTTTCGAAAATAAACTGAACTGTCAATGCAATCTACTCTTGTATTTATACAACTTTAAAAGCTTCTGGAAGCTTCTGTCTGGTTCTGGCACAATCTAAGCTTTCGGTACTAATTCGAGTCTCGAATTGTTTCGTCAAGTTCGATTTAGTACTAAATTAAAACATGTTGCAAATATGTAGCATACTTATAGGGGCATGGTTGTTGTACACAATAAATGGTGGTTGTTGTACACAATAAATGTTGGTTGTTGTACACAATGAATCCAACAGATGGCGTTAATTTACAAAATGTATCTAAACTTGTTGCCACATCACAATATAGTGATGTGGCAACAAGTTTAGATATTCGGAGGATACACTTTGTAAACTAACGACATCTGTTGGATTCATTGTATACAACAACCAACATTTAGTGTGTACAACAACCATGCCCCTAAAAGTATGCTACATATTTCCAATATGTTTTAACTGAGTACTAAATCGAACTTGAAGTACTATTTAGATACTCGAGAGCTTAGATTGTGCCAGAACCAGAAAGAAGCTTCCAGAAGCTTGTAAACTTGTATAAATACAAGAGTAGATTGCATTGAAAGTTCAGTTTATTTTCGAAAGTGAAATTGTTAACAACTGGAAGCATTAGTAAAAAGTGATTGAATTGAGATTAAATAAAAAGTGTTGAAATATAAAAACGAATTTGAATTGTGAATAAGTGAAATAAGTTTAACTTGGTGTCATTTAAACTGAAAGACGTTGTGTTTCATTAAATAAAGAGATTTGTTTTATTATTATGGAATTTTGATTGAGTTTTATTTGTCGAATCCCAGGCCAAAACTTCACACTGGTGTCAGAAATTGGGGATAAAACTCAGTAAAGTGCTAGAAAATTCCATAGTGACATTTTCTAAAACAGTTTCGGTGACTTATTTAATTGTGAAAGTGGAATTTTCCAGAAACTATTAAAACTGTGAATAGCGAATATTTTTCTTAAAAATAGAGTTTGAAAAAGATCTTTCTAGAAGAGCCATTAAAATAAAACTGACTGTGTTGCGATTTCAGTTACATAAAATGGGTCGCAAATTAGAACAATTGACAACAGCTGAGTTGAAAGAAGAACTAGGAAAACGAAATCTTCAGACTTCGGGGCTGAAAAAGGAACTATTGCTCCGACTTCAGAATGCTATCACTCAGGATGGTGGAGACCCCGATACCATGTTGTTCGATGTTGAAGAACAAGGGAGAGAATGCATTGTAAGTACAGCTGATGAAATGCCTGCTTTCATGAAGTTGTTTCTGTCGAAATTCGAAGAACAAAAGAACGTTCTCGAAGAACAAAAGAACGTTCTCGAAAGTAAATTCGACGAACAAAAGAATGAGCAGAAGAATTCGTTGGAAATTCTCAAGCAGCAACTAAGCGAGCAAAAGAACGTTCTCGAAGAACAAAAGAACGTTCTCGAAAGCAAATTTGATGGTCTCGAAAACAAACTCGGTGCACAGAATGTTCTCTTCGACAAAAGACTTCAAACAATCGATCAGAAATTCGAAGCCAAAATAGAAAACTTGGAAGAAAAGTTCGGAAGTGTAGAGCAACAGTACGAACATCTGGCTAAGGAGTTTGATTCTTTGAAGAAGCAGAAGGTTGGGGAATATTCGAGCGACGGTCCACGAAGAAAGGAAATGCAGCCCCCTTCTTCGATGGTCAAACATCATGGCCAATTTATAAGAGGCAGTTTGAAGCTGCCGCCTTGACGAATAACTGGGACAACGAAGACAAATCAATTTCTCTTACGCTTGCGCTCAGAGGAACAGCTGCCGAATTGCTGCTGACCATTCCTGAAGACAAACATCATGATTATGATGCCATGGTCAAGGCAATCGAGATGAGGTTTGGCGACCACCACATGCAGCAAGTTTACCGAGTCCAGTTGCGCCGAAGGGTCCAGACAAGAGGTGAAACGCTACAATAATTGCAAGCTGACATTGAGCGCTTGGCGAATTTGTCTTATCCTAATACCAGCAGGGAAATCATAAACGAACTGGCGACCGATGCATTCACTAATGCCATTGCAGATGGAAAACTACAAATGGCTGTGAGAATGGCAGGTAAGAAAACGCTCGCTGAGGCTTTAGCATTTGCCCTGACAATGGAAGCAGCAGACCAAGCTTAGCAAGGTAGCCATCGCATCAGGGAAATGGCTACGCTAGAGTGCTCATGTGAACGTGTTGACATTGAAAGACAAAACCCTAACACTGCTCTAGGTCAAATGAGATGCTGGAATTGCAAGAAACGAGGACACTTACAGCGACAATGCAGATCTCCGTAGGTAAGCTGCCCACATAGCGCGAGAAAAAGGCCTTCTGACAAGGATATCGCTTAACCTACCGGGCATGATTTGGGGATACATCAGTGTGAAAAACGCGTAAGAACCAACTTTGCAGAGCAGAAGTCGGTTGATAAAATGAACGCCCCCAGGACCATTATCCAAGTTGCGCAAACGAAACGCTGCAACCAGAGTTTGACAGTGGAGACAGTCATCACCAACAGAAAATGTGTGGCAACTATCGATACGGGTGCCACAGCCTCCATAATTAGAAGAGGCCTTGTCCAGACGTCCTGGCTACACAACACCAGCTGGAATAGTCTGAAGGCAGCTACGGGAGAAGTAGCAAAAGTATACGGAGAGGTACTTCTGAAGATAGAACTGGCAGGGCTGACCTTCTCACATGCATTTTTGGTAGCTGACATATGCGACGACTGCATACTAGGTGTGGATTTTATGAAGGCACATGAGGTAGTCCTAGACTTTCGAATGCAGGTGTTAAGATATTCAACCGTCGAGATTCCAATAGTGTACGGAAACGAGAATGCTGTAAATCTTCGGACGATCATAAGCAGTGATGAAATCCTACGGCCATCTTCAGAAAGAGCGCATCCTAGGTGTCTGAACGTTAAGAAGGACGAAAGTATTTCTGTTCAGAGACTAAAGGCTGAACCCGTAAAGGGTTGGACTGCGGAAGAATTTCGTAATGCACAAAAGGAAGATCCTGACGTCGAGCCAATTCTTGTATTGAAGGAATCTATGGATAAGCCGTATGCAAGAGACATCTCCGACAGAAGTCTGACCTTAAAGGCATACGGGGCGCAGTGGGACTCTCTCCATGTAAAAGATGGTGTTTTATGGAGAAAATGGGAAATGCCGAATGGAAGATCCTTTAAGATGCAGCTGGTGCCACGGTCGAAAGTGCAGGAGATTTTAAGGGAAATGCACGATGAAGAATTACGCGGGCACTTAGGAATCAAAAAGACGCGGAAAAAGGTACGGATACGTTTTTATTGGTTAACTGTAAAAAAAGCTGTCGAGAGATGGTGTCGAAAGTGCACCACGTGCAAAGCTAGTAAAGGACCCAAAGTCAGGGCAAGCGCTAAAATGCACCAGAACAAAGTGAGCGCCCCGATTAAAAGCATCAACGACACACACCAAATAAACCAAAGCAATATAACCATTGCGAGAGACCAGATACGATGCGCGAGCAACAGCACCTGAATTCAATGAGGGAGATCTGGTATGGCTTTACAACCCTCATCGCAGAAAGGGAAAATCGCCCAAGCTTCAGCAGGACTGGGAAGGTCCCTACCAAGTAGTTACGCGCGTTAATGACGTCGTTTTCCGAATCCAACGAGGACCAAGAGCAAAAACTAAAATTGTCCATTTGGATCGACTGCATCGTTACCACGGAAACAATGATGATGTACTTGTTCGGGACGAACAAAACTAAGAGGGGGACAATGTGATGTGGCAACAAGTTTGGATTTTCGGAGGATACACTTTGTAAACTAACGACATCTGTTGGATTCATTGTATACAACAACCAACATTAGTGTGTACAACAACCATGCCCCTAAAAGTATGCTACATATTTGCAATATGTTTTAACTGAGTACTAAATCAAACTTGAAGTGCTAATTCGAGACTCGAATTAGAACCGAAAGCTGAGATTGTGCCAGAACCAGACAGAAGCTTCCAGAAGCTTGTAAACTTGTATAAATACAAGAGTAGATTGCATTGAAAATTCAGTTTATTTTCGAGAGTGGAATTGTTAACAACTGGAAGCATTAGTAAAAAGTGATTCAATTAAGATTAAATAAAAAGTGTTGAAATATAAAAACGAATTTGAATTGTGAAAAAGTGGAATAAGTTTAACTTGGTGTCATTTAAACTGAAAGACGTTGTGTTTCATTAAATAAAGAGATTTGTTGTATTATTATGGAATTTTGACTGAGTTTTATTTGTCGAATCCCAGGCCAAAACTTCACAATGTCAAAAATCACTATGTCAGGTGATCCGCCGAATATAATCGACAGACTAATTAAAAATGCTAACGACGACACAGTTCGTATATTCATTGATAGGATGAGTGCCAACTTTACAAGAAGATAATTATATTCAGCTACAATAAATGATCTACAACATGCATTCGCAATTGCTCGCAGAATAGAACATGATAATGTGCATTTACATTTTACTCAAGGTAGGCACCACAAAAATATGCCACATGAACGCAGAAACGAGAGAAGACCAAATTATTCGAGCCAAACAACGAATTATCAACCCCAGAAGCAATACGATAATATCCAGCAACACAATCAAGGACCACGGCTAAGCCCATTCAAGAGAAATGACAGACCACAGCCGATGGAGGTAAACTCGAGACAAATTGTACATGCACAGCGAGAAAATTGGAATCAGTTCAAACCCGATGTATGTATATAGTCCACCAGTGAACGAAAGTAGAACTTCAAGCAGCAGATAATAAATAACTCCCGACAACAACGAAGAGACGATGTCAGCAGTACATATGCAGACGGGTTGCCCTGCTTAAATTTAACAAGTACTATTTCTAAGAAAATTTATAAAATTCTTATTGATACCGATGCAACCCATAATTACATTAGTAGAAAATAAAAATAAAATTAAACCTATAAAAATAAAAACAATGCATGGTTATCCTATGGTAGATACTAAGAAAGTAGTTACCATTACTAAAGAAAAGTATAACATTTTTTTGAATTAGGATATTTAGTCTTTTGATATTGGGATATGAAGGACTTAATTTTTTAAACTCTGAAATAAATTTCAGGAACCATCATAAGCAGTGTCGAATCTATTCAGAAAATTAATTACATAATTGGGGAATATAATATTTATAGAGCAGACATAGATAGACTGATGAAAACTAATACCAGCCTAGGACCGTTACCTTTTACAGATACTATAGAAGCAAGCATTAGAACGACCAATGATAATCCGGTTTATGTTAAATAATATCCATATCCCATAGCAGATAACGAATTCGTTAACAAAGAAATACAGAAACTCTTACATAGAAAAAAGCCATAGCCCTTATAACAGTCCCATATGGACAGTACCTAAGAAAGGTTTGGACGAAAATGGAAAACCAAAACTGCACCTGGTTGTCGACTTTCAAAAACTACTTTACAACGTTAGATTTGGAATCAGGTTTCCACCAAATTAAAATCAAAGCAGAAGATAAAGAAAAAACAGCTTTTGCTATAAATGGCGCAAAATATCATTTTAAACGAATGCATTTCGGGCCCAAAAATGCATCAAGCATATTTCAGAGATGCGTGGACGACATATTGAGAGACTTTGTAGGTAAATTTGTACACGTTTACATTACATATACAAAATATCTGATGAGAAAAGTAAGTTTTTTCAAGAAGTAGAATACTTAGGTCACACAATCAGACATGGTAGAATCACTACAAACCCAGAGAAAATAGCAGCTATAAAAAATTTTGCAGCCCCACAAACGGTAAAGGATTTGAGAGGATTTTTAGGTCTTACAGGTTACTATCGTAAGTTTATAAAAGGATACGCATGCATAGCCAAGCCCCTGACATTATATTTACGAGGAGATAACGGTAAAGCAAACAAAAAACAAAGTAAAAATATTAAGGTAAATCTAAATGACTCAGCATTAGAAGCGGTTAGAATTTCAAAAAATCATTTGAAAGAACAAGTCGAACTTATTCAATCGGACTATAGTAAACCATTCGAACTTACTACTGATGCATCCAACATAGCTGTTGGAGCCGTACTAAGTCAGAATAAACCACCTATACACTTCTTGTCAAGAACACTGAGTAAGTGTTATATATTCTGTATCAGAAAAGAATCCCAACACAAGGCTGAAACGTTGGAAGGGAATCATAGAAGACTTTGGAGCAAAATTAGTTTATAAACCAGGAAACCTAAATCTTGTAGCTGATGCATTATCACGTCAACGCATAAATACTTCTCCCATAGAAACAGCACATTCAGCTGACAGTTCTTCAAATGAAAAAATAAAAACAGTGAATCAGCCTTTTAATACATACGCTGCACAATTCGAACTTATTTAAGATATAACAAATAATATCGAAACACAAATCTATTTTAGTAACAAAATAAGACTCATAATAAAGTTTAGGGACAAAGACTCTTTACTAAGCCAGATGAAGGAAGTTAAACAACCCCAGAAGATTATAGCTTTACATACAAAATTTGAAAACATATACAAATATGGTGAAAACATAAAAAATTTCCACTAGTAAGATTTATATTCACACCAAGATAAGTGAATTTACATTCACAGCCAGGCTTTTAAAGGGGTTCTCGTGGAGCGCTCCCATTATGGTTTAAATTGCCCTAAGCTGGAAAGGTAAGCGTAGACACGGTCTAGTCTTTCCTCCTGCTTTCCGAGCTGTTGTTTTAGGCTGAATAACTGGGCCTGCATGGCCAGCAACACAGTCATTATATCGGCCTGTCCCGCAGGTGCCATATGCACGGGGGCCTGTTTGGCAACCTTTAGTTGTGGCTGTACCATTGTTGTTGCCCTCCCTGCCGCCATTTGGGCGTAAGAGATATGGGGCACAATGGCTGTCGATGCAGGAGCAAAAAGAGGTCGCCTCTCCACCACCTTCGGAGCTTTTGTTTGTTTTATCTGCTCGATCGTAGGACATCCCAGATAGCTAGCAGGGTGCCCCCGCAAAGCACACATTTAAGTTGAGTCTTCTTCGTCTTCTTCTTCTTTGTTTCCGGAAGCTGTTGACAGCAACACTTTAACTCCTACTGGAGCATAGGGCGGCAACCAGATCCTTCCATCTCTCTCTATTCCTAGCACGATACCTCAGCTGTGAAAACGACTGTAAATTCTGGGACCGAGCTTCCTTCATGACAGTTGACCTCCATGTTCCCTTTGGTCTTCCAATCCGTCTCGCACCTTGAGGATTCCATTCAAAGCCCTGCTTTGCTATGTTGTCATCAAGCTTCCTCAGTGTGTGGCCAATCCAGCGCCATTTTCTTTGCTTGATGTCTTCATCCACTTTTGTTTGTCCATTCCTAAGCCACAGATCATTGTTGGATATTGTTTATGGCCCTCGGATCTTTAGGATGTAACGCAGACAACGGTTGCAAAGCCTTGCAACCTACTCGAGATGTTAGTAGAGCACTTCCACGTTTCACAGGCATAAAGCAGCACAGATTTAACATTGGATTCAAATGTCTCAACTTGGTACGAAGTGATTTTTGAAGAGCTCCACACTGGGGAAAGCATTCCGAGTGCACTACGAGCTTTATTTATTCTATTGCTGACGTCCAAGTCTGTTCCACCGTCGGGTGACAGATAACTACCTAGATAGTTAAACTGAGTAACCTCTTCTATTATCTGAAGGCCTTTTCGAAATCGACGAACATGAGGTAAAGCGGCGATTGATACTCCGATGATTGTTCAAGGATAATTCGCAAGGTGTTAATGTGATTGACACATGATCGACCACTGCGAAATCCCGCTTGATGCCGCTTGAGAGTAGACTCGATCTTAGATTTTATCCTCTCTAGAATAATAGTTGCCAATAACTTCGGAAATACGGACAAAATGGTGATACCACGCCAGTTATTACAATTCTTTAGATCACCTTTTTTCGGTAGTTTGACGATAACTCCGTCTTTCCATTCCCTGGGAAAGGTATCGTTTACCCAAATAGCCTCAAAAAGGGGCAACAGTATATCGGCTGCCAAGTCGGGGTCTGCTTTGAGGAATTCGGCAGGTATGCCATCCAGTCCAGCTGCTTTGTTGTTTTTTAAAAGTAAGATCGCGGTTCTTAACTCTTCACTTATCGGGGGGTCAATATTAATGCCTCTGGAAGATCTAAGTATGTCCGGCAGTAGGTAATCGGCATTTGCATTCTGCTCATCGTTTAACAGCGCACAGAAATGTTCCTTCCACCTTCGCAACTGGTCTTCTATTGACACTAGAATACGACCGTTCGTGTCAAGAACAGGGTGGTTGCTGTTGCTACTTTGTTGACCTACAAGGTCCTTAGTAATCTTATACAACACCCTTGCGTTACCGCAGCATTTTTCGCACTCTCCGCCAATTTATCCAATGTGGCCCTCCTATATCGTCTCACACACCTCTGCACTACCTTGTGAGCTGCTCTGTACTCGATTCGCATAACAGATTTCCGATGAGCATCAGTTTCCTTGTTTATATTTATTTTGAGTGCTCTGCGGTGTGTAATTTTGTCCCAGGTGTCTTGAGATATCCACGTGTCTCTATCTCTAGATTGCCTCGGTACCGTTTCAGATCCAGCTTCCATAAAAACCCTTTTAACTTTTTCCCATATCATCTCAATGGGCACATTAACGTTTAAGTCCACATTTGACGCCTTGTCGTATAGGGTGTTGGCAAAATCACGACAAATATTTGGGTCACTAAGAGGTGTTGTATTGAATTTTGGCCTGCTTGCTGTATTTTCTGAACGTCTCCGGATAGCAGCTGTTCGTAGCCGTAAAGTTGCTAGTAGCAGGTGATGGTCGCTACCTACATCCGCACTTCTCTCATTCCTCACATTGCAAAGTGATTTTCTCCATCTTTGTTGAATAATAAAATGGTCGATTTGATTTTGTGTTTGACCATCAGGGGAGACCCAGGTGACTTTGTGACAGGTCTTGTGTGGAAACAGGGTTCCACCAACCACCAGCTGATGGGCGTTACAAAAATCGACCAACAAATCACCATTGTTATTTCGCTGGCCCAAGCCATGTCTACCCATAACGCGTTCAAGGCCTACGTTGTCCGGGCCAACTTTGGCATTGAGATCCCCCATGATGATGGTTATGTCTCCTTTTGAGGTTGCGCTGTATTCAGCTTTTCCCCTCCACTTCGTTTCACTCAGCCCAAGAATACTGATGTTTTGTCGAATCATTTCGCGTTCCACCTGTTCATAGGTTCCCTGCGCATACAGAGAGCGAACGTTCCATGCTCCGATTTTAGTTCGTATTCGATAGCCGAAAGTATTGTCTACAATATTTGCGAGATTTCCAGAGTTTCTTCTGGTTGTTGACGATTCATTATTGATAGCATCACGATTGCTATTGTTATATGAAAGATGCCGCACCCCCAAATCCGATGTGCGGTTTACTACATGCGGTGGGACTGTAGACGGATTAACCAAAGCTTGGGTACCTCTTGGGGAATTATTTCCGTTCGTTGTCATATTTCATAGAAAAAATATCTTCTCGCTCCACTACCGTGTTTTCCCGGTTGCGGTTATTAACACGTATCTGTATAACATAAAAAAATACATTATAAACACAAGCTTTCGATTCGACAGGCACACTACGCCTTTTTGGATGGTCGAACACATACATATATAGGCCGCCCACTATGGGAAACAGACGCCTTTTGCAGCCGCCCACTATGGATACAGACGCTACTTGCTGTTGCCGTTGGCTTTGCAGGAAAGGCTCCTCCGCCACCAGACTTTCATACCGTTGACCGCCATATGCAGTTCCTCCACTTTTAGGGAGCTTTTTGTACTACCCAAGGACAAGATCGTGCCCTGACCAGCAATGCTGGGTTGTTTGCTTATCCCGGCAGCCATTCGGTCCCCTTGTGCGTTAGCGTTACCCGCCCTCTACCGCGAGGAGGTGCACATAGGGATTTTCCTGTTAACGAGCTAAGGACCACCGAGGTGGCATTTCCTAGTGCTCTCCAGTACTTGAGTCTTATCTACGACCTTTTCTTGACCGAGTTTACACTCACCTATACTGTGGTTCTCACAGCATTTTACGCCGCGAGACTGCATACCGCAGTTCGCCGCTGCATGCCCGAACCTTTGGCAACGCATGCATTGTTGGTAATTTTCCGTAGACTATCCAGTTTGCTTTTGCGTGACAACTGAACCAGGAAGAACGGTAATTTCCGTTGCTCCAGTCTGGCTCTGACAGTCGTGAAAGGCTTGACCCCCACGAACTCGAGATCATTCGTCGCTACACGACGGAGTTCGTTTAAAAGCGCCACCGTGTCAGTGGAGCTGTCAAGGCCATTTATTAGGACCGTCTGAATTTTTTCCTCTTTTGGCGTAAAACTGTAATGTTCAGTGGCCAGTGGATCATTGCTCAATCTCGTTATTAAACAGTTATCGCCTATGGCGTCCCTACAAATATCTATGGTTTCTTTAAGATTCATTTTATATGTATTTATGGGTGCACCTTACCTTGTTTTTGTTTTAGCTGCGATGGCTGTTGCTGCTGTATCTGATGTTGTATCTGCTGCTGTTGACTCTGCTGCTGTTGTCTCTGCTGCTGTTGGTTTTGCTGCTGCATGACATTATTTCTTTCGTTTTCAAAAGCAATAGGTGTTGTTTTGTCGAAGTTGCTAGCGGATTGAAATTGTAAATATAATAAAAATGCGAATTATCATTTGTACTGTGAATAATTCTTTTTATTTTGTTTGTGCGGTGGATGTTTATTATTTATTATTTTTTATTTTTTTATTCATTTATTTTTTTTACAAAACAAACCAATGGATGCTATTTTTTCTAGTTAATAGTTTTTTAGGGTAAGGTAAGATAAGACAACAAACAAGCCGATGAACTGCCTTTTTCTTATTAGCATTTATATTTATTTATTATTGTACATACATATGTATATCTAAGAATACGAGTTCAACTAAAATCTAACGAATTTTAAATGTCTTTTCTTATTTGCTTTTTCTTTTGCTTTTTCTCGATCCCAATACCAGTGCTTCCTATATCACATCCAAGTACATACATCTCATTTACCAAGCTAAACAGTTAATACAACACACATTTTTTAATAAAATATTGTTCAATATAATATTGTTGAAATAGAAATTATAGAGATAAATAGGCAAGACAACATTGTCATAGATATATCTCCACCATAGCGCCACCTTTCTGGTAAAAGTTTTGAAAAATTGTTCTAAGTCTAAGCCTTAGTTCCTTTTCACAACGTCAGCTATCAGCTTAACAGGTCTAACCATTTCCGAGATTAGCTGGAACAAACATTCAGAAACAACTATATGGCGTCATTAACCACGCCTCAAGATAATAACCATCACCTATAAATTTATAAAACAAAGTTAAAAAAACATTAGTGCTTAGTTACTTTCAAGACCGTTGATTTAGCCATGCCAATATTGAAGTCCTGGCCAACGCTTTATTTAAATGAACCCTCCGCTAAAAACCGAAAAGTAGCAGCGAGCTTTAAAATATTCAAGGAGCTACTATTTTGCGGCTTAAAATTATACTTGACTTCATTCAACACATAGCAAAATGCTTCTTTAGATAGCCGGAATAATTTTACAAACCTAGATTAAAAGATTTGTGAATACATTAACCTTAAAAAAATTCTAATTTTCTCACTCCTTTTGGGAAACATCGGGTGGAGAAGACCCACTTCGGATTAGCTTTCCTTGTATTCTCATTTCTCTAACGTCTTCTTCACTTTGTCGGGAAAAATTGAAAGGCACAGTGGAAAAAGTGGATATGAATATGGGAAAATTGGAATGATCATTTTCGCTCGGTTCGCATTGGAGAATACCCAAAAGCGAACATGGTAGAAATTGAGGAATCGCTTTCAATACGATCCGCCGTGGTTATTGGAATAACCCCCTGAGAAATTTTCTTTGGCGAGTTTTGACTTAAATAATATCTACAAGAAATTAAATCTGACGTCCACGCAGACGAAGTCGCGGGTAGAAGCTAGTTATTATATAATTATTCCTTTCCATCTGTCCTTCTACAAAGGAAATGCTCTTGGACACCAATGTCCATGTCTGTTTTGTATGTTTTTAATATTTTGTGTTTGGTCTTTGGTGTACTTTTTGTAGTTTGTACTTATACCTTCTAACTAAATTTCTTTAGTTTTTAAATCCAAGCTTAAACTTATCGAAGCGTCTGTAATGGCATAAAGCCATTTGGTACAACATATATATATATATATATACATTATCTTTATGTATATATGTATGAATATTCAAATGATTTACTCTCTCGTTTTGAATTGAAGTTACACACACCAGGATTATAAATCCATGCGGCCAGCATCAAATTTTATTATTTATTGTTTAACCTGACATCGTAAACAAGACGCGGGCGTGCCAAACGCCCCAGTGTGCAAACGAGCGGCCGCAAACGTTTACGATGGCAAAACACGCCACAGACATAAATTGATTCGTCGTCATTGTCGTTGTTGGAGTCAGCTCAGAGAAAGAGCAGCATAGCGCGTCCCGCGCAACCATACCTGCGCGCCTTCTTATTGTTAAAATCAACGCATTACTCAAAGTCACTTCCTTGGGCAAACCAACAACTTCATTTCGAGCCTGAAATCAACGAGCCTTTTGTTTAATCCCACCAATGATTGCTTTAACTTGCGGCGTGTGGTGAAGGAGCACTGTATCCCAATCTCATTTTGATTCCGACCTCATATCCTGTCGGTGGTCATATTTCTGTAAGCCTAAGCACAGATCGCAGCAACCAACTCAACAACGTGGGTAGGTAGAGTTGGGCTTAATGTTATTTTATAATAAATTGCCCCTAACGACGTTACATTTCTCATGTGTCGAAGGAGGCGTGGTGGCGGAGTATCAATGAGATATGGGCTCCACTTCATCCGTTGATGGTGTAGTGGCTAAGACGCTGTTGTATGCGCGTTAGCATCCGCTGACGGAGTCAGATGAAAGGATTTCAATAGTCGTGCCGCCGTTGCTGCTGATTACAAATCATAAATTGCCGCCTTAAAATGTCGCTGCCACAGTTGGTGGTTGGACTCTCGATGCTGGCCGACGATGAGGACCAAATCTCAGACGCAGTGGTGGCAGTCGGTGTATATGAATGCATGACAAGAAACAATTGAGTTATGATTTGTTATTTATTGTTATTAATTTTATTGTTGTTACTTCAGAAATGATGTATCGCGCTGAAAGGATGGAAAGACTAAACTTTATGGAGGGTCTTACAAAAAAAGCATAAATTCATGACTGTAGCACATCGACAGAGTTGGTAAAGCAATATAAACGTCGAAATCTAAATCCATTTCCGAGTTTAATTATTGGTTCATAATAGATAGAGATTTGCCACATTCGTTTAAACATCAACGCAATTTTGATTATGTGTACACATACCCAGACAATCCTAAAGTTAAACTTGACGAAATTTCAGGAACAATAACAGCAGAAGGTAATCTGTTTTACATCAGTGCTAAACAGATATACTTAGTTCTTGAAGCACAATGCACAACGAACATGTACCTTTCGTTGCAAACGCTATGTTCTAAGACTTCATGACAATAGCCGTGGTTTTTGGGAAAGAAAGAAAATGGGTAGATATAGGCAGTGGCGTTGGATTTCCCAAAAACAAAACGTATATGCAACTGCCTGTTATTTTATGTCGAAATTGACATCTCGACTAATTAAGACAACAGGGTTTGTTCGTAAAATCAGGTATTGGCCATAAACGTTTATGGATGAAGAAATGGCAATTGTGCTTAGTGGTTGGTTTCTATTAGTTACAAAAATCCATTTTAATAATAAAATAACGCAACTCCAACTATGTGTTCGTACAAACGGCAAAAAATTCAACAGTAAATAATTAATTTTTTTATTATATATATAATATATACATTTATATTAAAATTTAAAATATTTTGTATGACGTACTCCTCATTTTAAATAAATTTTTTTGCAAGATTGCTAAAAGAAAGTCAACTGAATTTATTTTATTTGGTAATAATAAACACCGTAATGTAACGTGTCTTGTAATATTTTATTGCTTTTTTTACAAACAGTGCTCCAATGAAATAGCCATTTGCGTTACTCCCCTGAAAAAATTCAACTGTATTACTCACTCTGCTAGAAATGTCCATCAGTTTACTGTACTCTTGAGCCCAACTTCGGACGTACTGTAAAGTACAGATATTCTTTCGTTAGTCGCACCACGCTCTACCTGGCTCGGTTTTTCCCTCCCATTTCGATATACAGAATTTTTAAACTAATGTATTATGTATTATAAAAAAAAAACAAAAAAAAATTAATTCAAAATGCTTCAATTTTTCAATTCCATTTTGTTCTTTTGTTTTGGTTGGGCATTTTTCTGGGTTGTGAAAGAGATACGAATATGCTTTTATTTACTATCTTACTCTGTCTTAAATATTCAACTCTTCCTTGTTTAAAAAGCTTTTCATTGATCTGCATGTCAACATCTGAAAAAAAGGACACAAAATACAAAAATCATACTTGTTCGGTAGAGAGGTATATATCTTGGCTTCTGCAAAAACTTCCGATCGAACAACCAGGGTATGGGAGTTGGAAGCATGAATTTAAAGTAGTGCAATCCATTAAATAACTTGGTTCAAAAGCTTAAATCTAAAAAGAACCTGTAATCTGCCAAGACCATTCAAATCTAGAAATCAGGCCATGAAAACTAAGCTGCTTCCTTACAAGACTGTGGTACTTAGAAACGGATCCGAGATTTGGGTGATTACCTAAAGGCACCGCGTTGGAGTTATCTTCATTCGCACAGAGGAATGTTCCGTAGAAGGTATTGTAATGAATTTCTTTAAATCTACCTCTAAACAGATGTAAAGGGAACCTAGCTCGAGAGAAACGAGGACAGAGAAAACATTCGATGTTACCATCAAAAGCTTGATTTAAAAGATATAAAATTCTTTTGGAACGGAGAATCATGAATTGCCAAAAATTATAAGTAATATTATATGAAACCCACCTACATAATGTGTAATAATTTATTTAACTTCAAATGATTACCCCTAAGGTAAGTATTTTTTTCGGGAAGAAAAGAAATCAAAGTTTTTATTAAAAACAATGTACGTAGCTAATTTCAAAAGCTTTTAAAGCCCAATAGCGTTAGACACAGAAATTATATCTATCAGAAATAATTCAGACAAAAGAATTTTTATTGCAATGGTTTTGTTAGTTCCCAATACGAAAATAAATAAATAAATAAATTTATTGGCGTGACAGCTTCTTAAGGAGCCAAGGCCTAGTGACTTATACTCTCAACCATTCCTGTGTGTGTGTTGTTAATCTGCAAGAATGGAAGGGACCAACAGTTTACCGCCGAGTCCGAACGGATACATGAGATGCACTTTTTCGAGACAAATTTTACTCTTGGAGGTTTTGTCAGTTCCTCGCAAGAGGCAGTACCCCGGCAAAAAGGTGGCTATGAGCTGGATTCAAACCCACACTCATTCGCTTAGCAGTCCGACACACTAACCACTAAGCCACGGGGCTTACATACAAAAATACTAAGTTTATCCCCTCGGTGGAACTGTACTAAGGGTTGTGGAAGGGGGGGGGATTTACCACCCAAAGGGTATTTTAATCTGGCCTTTTTATGTATTGTTTTCGCCCCCAAAGTACAACTTTTGACACATCTAAAGATAATACATAAGATATAAGAAAGCCTTAAAAATAATGTTTGGGTGGTTTTTCGTACTACGAGACTAGGCCTATATTTTGAATTGAGGATATTATGGACGCCGAAATGTATGTTGATATAATGTAGAACGTTATGCTTCTTTATGCGAAATAGAATATATTCCAATATCTTGAAGGTTTTAGTAGGATAACAACCCCAAGCATGCCAGCAACCTTGCAAGGAATTGGCTTAGGACGAACAAAATTGACGTCCTTGAACGGCCCGCTCAATCATCGGTCTTGAAACCAATTGAAAACTTTTGGGCTGATATTAAAGAAGGTGTGTCTAAGGAAAAACTGGCAAATGTACCAGAATTTTGGAGCGCAATTCAAAAAACATGGAATAGCATATTACTCAAGGAAGGTGTATGTGTGTGGTTAATTCTATGCCACTTTGATGTGCTGCTGTCTTTGAAAATAAAGTTCACAAAACAAAATACTAATTATTTTCATAAGTATTTTATTTAAATTTAAAATAAACAATTATTTTTAAGGGGTTTATGAAATAATATCTTCAGCACTGCTATTATTTTACACACTCTTTTTACTTGCGATTATAGGGACCATAAGGAAAGTTTAGGATAGTATAGAATATAAAAAAAAATGAGATCACAATTAAACATTGTAACAAAAACTCAACACTATTTTGTATTTGTTTTGTATTTGAATTGAATTCCATTAGTTTATTACCATAAAGAAACATTTTATTTTCAGTCGCGTCGATATTAAGCTCGTAGAGGCCGGACGTCGAGGTGCGCGCACAAATAATTCAGCAAAAGTCAAAAAAAAAATATTGCGCATTGTTATCGCGAGTGTTTAAAAAAAAAAAAATATTAATACACACTCGTAGAGAAACCGAAAAAACCCCTCGCGTGTGCTGTAATAATAATAAATATATCCACTCACGTCGTTGGAGGAAAGAAAAAGATGCCCACTCGCGCTGTGGAAAAAAATAAATAAAACGCATTCGCATAGCAAATTATCCTCTTATCTGTCCCAAGACCTTTGTGCTTAACTGCCTCTTTCTATCTACTGTAGGCATCGTATGACCATCTAATGTTTGCGGTAAATGGATAAGGGCATCTGAGTTTGGCTTATTGTGCTGAATATTTAAATTGATTTTTTGTATGCAAGCTGTCTTATGGGCATAACACCTAAGACAGTTTGTTTATTACAGAAGTTAATTTGAATTTTCACTGCATGGTTCGACTTAGTCAGAATTGTGTTTTGTATGTAAGTATGTATTTTTAAATGGTAAGTGATTTTCGTGTCGTATATTTTAATGTTCGCGCCCTACGAAAGAATTTCTTTCACGTGTACGTCTACACATTCAATACATCTACACTGTTTTGGCATTTAGTGAAACCCAGGTTTCATGGCTATACATGGGTATAGCTTGGTGCCATTACTCTTTTCCCATCATGGTCTCGTGGTCTATGTTAGGAATGATATTGCTTGCCAGAGCAATATGCCCCAATATGGGCAATGTTCAAACACGGACTTTAACTTCTTATGGCTCAAATTCACTGTCCGCAAGCATGTCATTCATTATTGTTTTATTTACAGGAGTCCAAATCTTGACAGTAATTCGACTTGTAACTAGTTTGATGCACTGTCTGATTCCATCTCATTGGATTGTTTCCCTTTGTCCTCGCACTGAAATCGTTATTGCGGGCGATTTCAATGTACACAATACCAATTGGCTCCGCTATTCTGGTCAGACAACACCCGAAGGAAGGTATGTCGAGCTCTTTGCTGGGTTACATCACCTTACCCAACTGATCGATGTGCCAACGCGTATACCGGATGTTGCTGGGCAAGCCGCCCATACTCTTGACTTGTTTCTTACTTCTCACCCTGATAAATATACCATTAGTGTAACTTCTCCATTTGGCACTTCAGACCATTGTATCATTTCAGCTAATTTCTCATCCTCCACCCATCCAGTTAAAGAAAAACTTCCCACCACGACCATTTGGCAATACGAGAAAGCCAACTGGGACGGCCTGAATATTTTTTTCCGAAACTTTAACTGGTCACTATGCTTCCTCGATAGTGACATTGATGCCAGTGCTGAAATGATCACAAATGTGATTCTTCTAGGGATGCGTGCTTTTATTCCTAACAGAGTAAAAAGCATCAAACCTAAAGAAAAGTCTTGGTTTAATTCTGAGTGTAAAGAAGCTATCAGGCTCAAAGAAGTAAGTTTCCGTTCTTACAAAGCCAACCCTACAGAGGAAAATCGTAAAAAGCACAAACAAGCAAGAAACTCATGCAACTCCGTTATTGAAAGAACCAAATTTTTGCATAACCAAAAATTACGGCAAAAAATTCTGCAGTGTCCCAAAGGCAGTTAAATTTCTTGGTCATTTGTAAAAAATATTAAAAACTCCTCAACATCATCGGTTCCAACGCTCATCGACAATAACAAACCAATTGTTTACTCTTCAGAGAAGGCAAACTTGCTCGCCGCCAATTTCGCTGCCAGCTCAACTCTGCCGCATAGCAACGTGCCCCTCCTTTTACTTGAGAATGTAAATTTTTCCATGGGACAGATTTTTTTCCGCACTCGTACAGTAGCAAGAGTTCTCAAAGAGCTCGATATACACAAATCCGCTGGCCCGGATGGTATACTCCCCGATTCTTCTGAAGAGGTGTTCTTCCACACGGGCAAAGCCACTGCGTAAGCTTTTCCATCGCTCCTACTCTTCTGGAATCTTTCCTAGAAGATGGAAAACAGCATTTGGCCAGCCTGTCCCTAAGAAAGGTGACCCATCCTCCTCCACTTAACTGTTTTGCTGACGGCTCTACCCTCAGCGTTTCATATTCGTTCGATAATTCACGTCCTTCGCTTTCGGACGTGCAGTTGCAACGGTGCCGTATGTCAAGCTCATTAAACTCCGATATATACAGCATTGTCAAATGGGGTGATAGGAATCGTGTGGAGTTTAATGCTTCGAAAACTCAATGCTGTCTTCTGTCGTTAAAGCTAAACATACCCCCAATGCCATTGTTCATGAATGGCACTTACATCGAAGAAACCGAAAAGCTCTCAGTACTCGGTATGTGTGTCAAACGACCTCCGTTGGAACGACCACATATTTGAGATCGCTAAGAATGCTGCTAAGTGCTTAGGTTTTCTGTATCGGTGTAAGAAGTACTTTTCCCCATCTGATCTGGGCAGGTGCTTCGCAAATATCGATAGAATACAAAATCGAGCGTTAAGATTAATAGGAAATAGAACTGCCGCTGAAACAATTGCCCCTCTCGAACACCGACGCAATGTTTCATGTCTTTCCTTATTTTATCCTTTCTTTTACAAAAAATGTTCACTCGAAGTAGCCAGAGGCATTCCTCCCCTTAAAAGTTTCTCCCGTAATACTCGTCTTGCAAGGAATGCTCATCAGTTCACCCTTGAGCCCAATTTCGGACGTACCGTGAAATATAGGGATTCTTTTTTTAGCCGAACGACACGAATTTGGAATAGTTTACCCGGCGAGATTTTCCCTTGCCATTTTGATCTGCAAACATTCAAAACCAATGTTAATCGACACCTCCTATCTCTCCCCTCCCTATCTTCCTAATGCCCCCGATCAGCGGATGATGCTCTTGTCAATCGAGAGTTTGGGCTGAACATCAGATGGTCAGATTCTGTTATCCGGGTATTTTCCAATAGCAATTTATAGTCAGCTTTCACACCCTGCGCGATTAACCTAGAATATTAGATTACCTTTTCGATTCTGGCTTATTTTTGACCCTTTTTACTCGGTCATTTCAACAGGTACGGCAGTCTTCGGACAGCTTACCCGTGGGTAAACGAATTCAAAGGCTAACTTGTTTTTGCTGGCCATACTTTTAGACATTGTTTTCTCCTTTTTTATCGTTTAAGAGTTTTTAAATTAATTTTTTTTAAAATAAATTTTAATGTTTTGAATTAAACCTCTGGCGTTTTCATGCCCCTCAAAAGAGTGCGAAGAATTTGGAACTATCGGAGAGACTCACTCTTCACCAAAGCTCCTAAATCCACCACCGAGCTGTTTCAACATGACATCACGATCATAGAGAAGTCTAAAAAAGTAAGTGGCAAAAAATGGTTTAAGCGATTGTCTTCAAACTTAATGTGTGTGATTATTTTGGCATTCCCCAGAGGGGAAATTGAAATTTTATTTTTAGGCCTTAAAAAACGGTACTTGCCTTATGACCGTTTAAGAAAAGCTTATTTTTCACGAAAACGGCTCCAACGATTTTGATGAAAGTTTTTGAGAATTTTATTGTTGATATAAGCTATTATTTCATCAGAACCACATATACGGGAAAAGTCTATTAACGGCTTTTTTAATTTTTGGTTTTCTCGGTAAACGCTAAATGGATTTTTGTCAAATTTTATATTTGAAAAGATCTGGATAGCCAAATTAATTCTGCATATCAATTTTTTTAATAACTTTTTTTTCTAATTAAAATTAATTTTTGAAATTTTTGTTTTGAAAAATTAATATTTTTAAAATTAATAAAACAAAGAAAATTTTAAATTTTGTAATCACATGTATATTAATAAACTCTAAAAAACTGCAAACATAAATTTCAAAAGAATTTTTTTTCAAAAAACTAAAAATAAAAAACAGGATTTTATCAAAACCGATCTTACAATTTTCGAAATACTTTTTTCATAAATTCTTTGTTATTTAATACGTGTGATGGCGTACTTAATTTTCACTTAAAACCGTTAAGTATTGTGGTTTTTATATTTTTTATAAGTTCAAAATGTATTATTTTCAACGTAAATGTTACTTGTTTCTGTCAAAGACCTTGCTTTCCAATGTAATTAGGCATATAAGAGCAACCCAGCGACCCAGTCGTGCCCATTTTTTTATTTGTGTTTCCCCAATTCATCATAACCGAAAATTAAAAAAAATTCAATTCAATTCAATTCAATATCACCGCTTTGATGATGAATTTTCTACAAGCCCTCATCCATAAAAATATGAATTGATAAATAAATATAAATATATAAATGTTTTCAAGTCAATCGGTCATTTCTGAAATTAATCTATCATAATGACGAAAAGGTGTAGAAATACCTCTCGAATATTATAATCTATTTATACACTTCAATCAATAAGTCTAAAACTGAAATCCAAATGGCGCCAGAATTAGACGTCTTTTCATCGAAAAGTAACGTCTTCATGATACGACCTTATAACATAAACTAAAAAACGAACGTCGAAAAATAAATAATGCACTTCATCAAGTCGCGCCCAAAACCCTATCCTGGGGTTTTGTAATCTGATTAAAGACCGCATATCTAAGTACACATTCGATTTCGTCTTCATGTTCGTTCTAGGTATTAATTCACTCAATAAAAAATTGCCTTTATTACGGCGGGAATTAATCAGCTTACTGTCTGACGCCATACCTGTCAAAGTCAAATACAAATTGTTTCTTTTCATAATCCTCTCCGTTCGGCAGCAGTCAGCCCCAGCCGTATAATGAAATCTATTCATATGGGTATTGAATTTTAATCGTATCTATTAAGCTTCAGGTTCGAAGAAGACAACCTACGTGAGGTGTGTAAATCAATTATATCAGACGGAAATGTCATGCAGCTGTCAAACACAGTAGCGGATCACTTGATAACTCCTGGGAATTGTACAACTACAATGATGACTAATAGCTCCTGACAAGAGATTGTGGCGCGGTCTAATATTCATCAAACTCAGGTAGCTGAACCGTGCCGATATCATGAGATAGTGGTGCGCTGGCCGTGAAAAATTATCAGGGATTTGTGGGAATGGTGTATATAATTTGGAGTAAAAGGTCAATATATGCGGTTAGGTACTCATTTAATTTTATTTTTTTTTTCATTTTTTTTCTCTACGTTAAATAGACAAGCCCTTAATAATCGTGGTAATTTTTTTAAGGCTTATAATTGCTTAAGAGTGAATTGTGTTTAAAATCTTTCCGAATGATTTTTACTTTCATCCGAACGAAAAAACAATTTGTACCTATTCAAATTCGCCTTGACAAATCTGATTTCCTAAACAAATCTTTATAGCATTTTATCCCATCAGAACAAACCATGATTTCAATGTTTGCAGGGGAAGGCGAATGAAAAGACAATAGATATACATATCAGTGGCGTGGCGTCTATATAACCCGATTTCTACCGGGTTACCTTTTGAAATTTAACTTTCCAACAATGTTTATTCAAATTACGAGCAACATGAATACATTAATAAATATAAATAAATGTAACATGTTTTTATTAATAACATCCACACAAATGCAATATTCTACGGACCCAACCAACAAACCATTCATACAACCCCTTTCCTCTGCCCATTGTTTTACTCAACGCACATACATACACATCCTTGTCTCATAAAAATGTCTATCAACATTCCCCATCATTAAGACAGGGCAATATCAAAGCAAAGTAACCCGAAATGTAAATTATAAAATGTTATAAAATTTGTTGCTAGATAGCACAAAACTGTTTCACTGTTTTGGGTCCTCTCGGTTCAATACACGCTTTCTTAAGCAACAAAAATAACCCGCTTTTCATCGTCTTATTTGGTGAATATACTTTTGTCGCTGCTTGCTGTATTGGGGGTACTGGCTGCTGCGGTAAGTTTAATAAAAATGGGTCTGGTCAGTTTCTGTTTGAAAGTTTGAGCTTGAATGATTCAGTTTTTGATTTTAAGCATATTGGGCCAACACACACGAGACTATTCAATCCGGACTGAAACCGGTTTTCTGGACAAGGGAAGGGAAACGTGTGGACTGGACTGAAATCTTCAACCAACTTTTGAGTGGATGAACGAAGACTGAAACTAATACACACACAATTTCTTACAGTTTGGGGTCTAAAAAATGGTACAAACACAAAGAAAAGAAGTTCATGTATACATTTTCTTCCCCCAGAGTGGTTTATCCCGTGTGTGCTTGATGTAAGTTTGAAACCGGTTTCCCCCCGGGTTGAGATAGTCGCGTGTGTGCAGGCCCAAGTCCAGTCAAACGGTAGTTTCACGTTACAACAAATATACAAATGGATTTTTTTCCGGATATGTACTTAGGTACATACTAAGTTTTTTGGGTCGCTGAATCCGAATCTGAAGAAATCCAACAAAATTTCCTGGTGCGTCTTGAGATATCCGCGAAAACCCGCGGAATTTTTGAACTTTTTCGGTTTTTTGCTTACATTTCGGAAACTATGCGTCTTAACTGAAATTTCACCCACAACAAAATGAAAGACCATTAAATTTCCTACAAAATTCATGTACAGATATTGTTTATTTTTCAGGCGTACCGTTAGCCCGTTAGAGCGCGTTGAAATTTCATCATAATTTCCCATTTCTGTACAGGTTTTTTGTTTTTATTTGTTTGTATTTTTGTATGAAGATAAAACATGACGCTTGAAGTAAGTACAAAACTGCATACATAAAATCGGAAACAAATAAACATTTCTGAAATGTTTTTTTAATGGGAAAGATTTCAGAAATGTTCTTTAAACAAATATTTCTTTTGTGTGGACAAACCTTAAGGATAATAATGGATACATAAAATATATTGTATTATTAATAACTTTAAAAAAAATATGTTGAGTCTTTTTAAAAGTTCTTAAACATTATGTACAACAAACTTGCAGGTATCCGTTTCTTTTTGCTTTCATTTTGTGTCAGTTAGATCTACTTCATTTGTCCGCTAGATATTTTTTAGTAATTGTTACAAGTGTAATCAGAAGCCGTTAAGAAAAAATTCAAATTTCAGCCACAGAAACCGTAAAAAATATCACAAATTCGTATAGTCGTTTCGGCATGGAAAAACATTTCTGAATGTTTCTCCATTTGTTTAAAAAACATTTAACATATGTTTCTGATTTTTTTTTGGTGTGGACGCTTTCAGAAAAATTTCTGAAATGTTTTTTGTTTCCCAATTTATGCATCCAGGTTTGTATTTCAAGATGGGTTGTAAAAAAGTAGCAATTATAGTGTCGCGTTTTGTCATCATGAAAAAATACATACAAATAATAACAAAAACTTATCAACTAACCCTAAATGCTTGAAAAATAAGGAAAGTTTTTCGTTCGGAAGGGAAAACAGAGAAACATTTCATAAAAATTCATAATAAACAGTGAAACATTTCTGAAATATTTTTAAATTTTTTCTGAAATGTTTAAGAAAATGTTTCTGAAATGTTTAAGAAAATGTTTCTGAAAGGTTTAAGAAAATATTATTTGTATCGAAAACCATCTTATGATTTTGATTCGACTATCTTCTATCCATCCGCTCTCTATACCTCGCCATATCTCGACGAGTTATTGCAGCATTTATTATTTAATTGCAAAAGCCTGGAAATAAAGTTTTTCTTTGTAGGATTTAATAGACCCTCGAAATAAGCTGCCAGAAAATTTTAGTTGAAACTAGAGTGTGTTGAAAATTGTTTGCTATTCAAATGTTTTGCCAGGTTCTAAATATTATTTGGAATTCTACATCATCATCATCATCATTGCCGCAACAACCGGGATCCGGTCAACAAGTTCTTCCATACACCCCGATTACTGGCCGACGCCATCCAATTGTGCAGCCCAAGGCTTCGGGCGTCCGGGTCAATGCCATCCTTCCAACGCAATCAAGGTCTGCCACGTTGTCTTCAACTATATATACGACTGCAAGGCTTTCCGAGCTAGTTCCTCTTCGCTCATGCGAGCTAGATGCTCAGCCCACCGGAGTCTACCGAGCTTTAATTTTGCACAACATCTGCTTTGAGGTAGATGTCATACAATTCATGATTGTATCTTCTCTGGAATCGTTCTCCCTCGCACACGGGGCCAACAATACTCCGTAAGACTTTCTTCTCGAACACTGTTAAGAGGTCAGAGTGCCTTTTTGTAAGCACCCAAGTTCGGATCCGTATGTGAGTATTGATAAGACCATAGTCTTGTACAGCAGCAGTTTGGTTTTAATGGTAAAGTTTCTGGATTTAAAGAGGCAAGACCGACCTTATAAGGTTCTGTGGGATTTTAGAAGCCGCCCGCTTCAAATTCATGCTCCGCTACCTTGATAGTTGCACCAACACTTCTCGCAGACGTAGCCGCCATGTTCCATGTACTTAGTCTTCCCTTCATTAATGTGCAGCTCCACGTTTTGTTCCCAGCTCGATCTGGGTAAAGGAGTCTTGTACAGCTTGTTCTTGCTTCTGCCGATGATGTCGATGTCGTCAGCGTAAGCCAATATCTTGTGACGTGCCAGAGTCACGGGTTGCTTTCTCCAACGCCAGGTTGAAAAGGATACAAGCCAAACCATCCCCTTGTCAAAGTCCATTAAAGATGTTAATTGCTCTGGACAGCAAACGGGCTAATTTACTTGGCTTGTAATGTATGTCATGGTCAACTACATAGTCGTGTCATTTGGACTTGTACAGCTTCCACAGAATTACATTTCCTTACATACCTAGTCCTGCCATAAGTTCTGTTACACAATTTCCAGCGCTTAGCCTTTAAAACTTCTTGCGGGAATAGAACTGTTAACTTTTTCAGAACATAAGCACTGATCAGTGAAGAATACTAGTCAGTTTGATTTCAGTTTGCAAAATCGAAACATGGAGTCGGGCGTTAAAGAGAGTCGGGTCGCGGCAATAGCGTTGCATAAGAGCGGGAAAAGTGCTGGCTAAATGTTTGAGTTGCTAAAACCACTCGGTATATCAAGAATATTCGTTTATCGGGCTATTACTTGCTTCGGCAAATTGTCTGGAGTAGAGGACAAGGCAAGAAGTGGTCGCCCGCGCTCGTCCGTACGAGTATGTCTAGGCTGATTCAGGATGATCTGCACATGAAAGCCTATCGTCGGTCCACGGGTCATCATCTAACTCCTCAACTAAAAAAAATTAGGCTAGAAAGATGCAAGCGACTTTTGCAAGGGCACGCGGAAAATGGCCATGAAAACATTTTGTTTACGGATAAGAACATTTTTAGCGTGGCAGAAGTTTTCAACAGACAAAATGACAAAATTTATGCCACTTCATCTAAGGAAGCGAAAAAAGTTGATCCAAGGGTTCAACGTGGCCATCATCCCGTTTCCGTAATAGTTTCTTTGTATATACACTGCATATAGTACTATCATGGAGCATCATTTTTTAGTTCTGAATCAAGTCGCAATGAGGCGTGCTGAAATCCTCAATTGGTGTGAATATGGAATAAGTACAGACAACAAAAGTTTATTAAATACTGGTAAAATATCGGTAAAGGTTCTCGTCTCCACTATTTAGAGTTAGTTCTGAATCAACCAGGAAGATGGCCAGATGAAAAATGACCACCATGAGAGTACTATAGAAAATGTATATACAATGATAGTTTGACGGAAGATCTCTAACAATGGTGTCACATTTCTCCATTACTGTAAAAAAGGCGTAAAAACTGGTGCAAAGGTTTACCAAAAAGATGTGCTAGAGGGTGTTGTAAAGGATTTGAACAATACCCTTTTCAATGAACACGTTTGAATCTTCCAACAGGACTCTGCTCCAGCGCACAAGGCCTGGCTTTATAGAAGCAGAAGATTGGCTGTCGGTGAGTGCAGATCTAAATCCATTGGATTATGGTTTGTGGCTAGAATTGGAGATCATAGCCTTCAAGACTCCACACACAAATTTGGAAAGCCTTAGAACAACATTAAACAGAGCAGCGTCCACGATCTCAATTGAAACCGTACGTGCCACAATAGCCAGTGGCCACACCGTTTGAAAACTTATGTTAACGCAAAAGGCGGCAATTTCGAGTGAATCTAATTTTTTTTTAAATCAATATTGTGTTCTAGTAAATGAAATAATTTTTAGTACAATATGTTTGTTTGTTTAATTTTTATAGCGTTTTATACTTGTAAAGGAACTTATGGCAACACTAGGTACTTAGCTTTGTAAGCCCTTTTAGCTAATATGTACTGATTCCTGAAATAATAATCCCTTACTTACTAGCTAGTAAAACCTGATGTTGACTGTTTCATTTATTTGTAGAAGTTTCGTACCTCTTTCCTCTTAAAATACCTCTTCATCTCCACGACTTCAAGTTGCCACAACATGGACCTGTATGACAAGTGTCAATTTGTGACAGCCAAGTGCTAGAACGTATTTTAAAATTATATATGAGCATTCAGACCTAGCTAGGTTCAGAATTATCAGAGTAAGTTCAGACTCTGTTCAGAGATATTTTCTAAGTGAGTAAAGAAAAATGCCTATTGTCAATCGGGGCATTTCTCGCTAGCTAGGGATACGGGATCAGCATAAGCCCAGGCGGTTGCTCCCGGTTGAAGTTGCCAACATTATCTAAATTTATCTTTTACATGGATGTTGATAGCAACAAAAAAATATGTTTACAAAAAAACATGTATACAAGGTACAAAGTATTTTAAGAAAATATATCACAAGATTAACAGGTTGAATAATAATTATAGGGATTTAAAAACGTATTAAGAATACTAAAATAAAAAAGTTATTAAAACTAAAATAGCATATATATTGTGAGTTGTGAAATGATAAATGATTCTCATTTAATATTAAATTAAAGCAAGTAGTATAGTAAGGGTGCCCACGATACTAAATGGGGATTTACTCGAGCGTCGTTGGGACCTATTGGATTTTAAAAATTAAGTGGTAGGAATGAAAGAAATTGAACGATTGGATCGCACGTACTTGGTCATACGTGCGGTCGCATTGTGGAATAAAATTTAAGAAAATTAAAGTTAACATCAAAGCATTTATTCGATTTTTGTGACTTTTGATTGTTCGAATAAAGTACGTTAAATTGTATTGAGTAAAATAATTTAAACGCCAATTTACCTCTTTTAGAAATGTTAAAAATTGTGATTTTTTTTTCAAAATCATAGGAAGGGTTTTAACTTTTTTTTAAAAAATTAAAAAAAATTATATAAAATACAAAATTAAACACAAAAATAACACATTTTAAAAAAATTTAAAATATTGATTTTTTCAAAAAAAAAAAAAAAAAAATAAAATATATTAAAAATACAAAAAAAAAAGTTTTTCGAAAATAAATTAATGTGAAAATACTAAAGCCACCTACATCTTCTTGAATATCAATTTTGATAGTAATCGGATCACCAGTTTTCAAGAAAGTCAAAGAAAAAAAACCGTTCTTATGGAGCCCACCATATTAAATTTTTGTTCCCCAAAATATAATGCTTACCTATACCCTGATTTTTTTCATAAAAATTCTTAGAGCCGTTTTCGAGAAAAATAAACTTATATGTTTATATGTTTAAAATTTGAAGACGATTGGCCCAGCCGTTTAGGCTGTAGGTCAAGATACAACCGTATAGACAGATCGTGAAGAGGCTTTACGTGGACACCTGCCTATTAAGGCTTAATTCCACGGTGGGCCTACCCACTTATGGAGTTCCCTTGGGGCGGACAAGACCCCTAGAAGTGGTTTGCCAGACCACACTATCACTAGAGTGGGCTGCCAAACCACTCTAGTAGCAAATGATGAATTTCTCATGGAAAATCCATCCTCCTTGCTAAGAAGCAGGGCCTATCATGCACCCCTAGTATCAAGGTTAAATAAAACAATGAACAAACGCTTCTTTCGAAGCCGTGCCATCCTCCCAGAAACCAAAGATACCTTTTCGCTTCCGCATTTGGAGTAACCACAGCCCCCGTGAAGCTCATACAAGGGGGCCTACCTCAATTTTAACAGGCGACTGCTACCGAGACAAGCTCACGTAATCAGCCGGGGCTCCTGTTAACCCACGGTGCCTACTTTTAGACCCTAGGTGAGGCTCGCCCGTCTCTCATGAGACGCACTTGTGGTTCGACTCCATGAAGTCGCTAGCCTACGATCCAGTAAGACAAACAGTTCATAATCCAGTCAACCAAGGTGAAGACTAGGACACTCCCTGAATACCCGCCTAGAAGCATGGTTACTACCTCGTTTCCTTACGGATAAAGTGGTAGTTCCTTAACTAGACTAGGTATTGGAAGGCTCTTACTTCCGGTAACCTGACCGTGGGCCTATTCTTTCACCCCCGCACCCACAGGGGGAACAACCGTATAGACAGACAGACAGAGGGACAGAATTTTGCCACTAACTGAAATATGACGCAAACTCGTGGCGGCTTCTCTAAAATGCAAAAAAAAATCGCCATTTTGAAATAATCGAGCGTGGCAGATTATTATACAGGCGATTAAGCTTAGTGCCCTTGTCGTTCTGACCATTCCCCTGTGGGTTCGGTGATGAAAGAATATGCCCACGGTATGGATATGCCTGTAGTAAGAGTCTGCTAAAATATCCTCTCCTATAGGTCTGGGGGCAGAATTGGCCTACGGTTGGTGCGTGCCTGAGGTAAGAGCCCTCTAATCTCACCGCCCTATAGAATGGGTGGAGGAATAATTCTATGGCCGGGTTGTCGGAAGTACTAGTTAAGCAACTACTACTTCATTCCGTAAGGAAGGGTGGTAGTAACCTTGCTTCTAGGAAGGCATCAGGGAGTGTCCAAGTCTTCACCTTGGTTGATAGGATTTATGAACTGTTGTTTTACTGGATGGTGGGCTAGCGACTTTATGGAGCCGAACCACAAGTGCGTCTCATGAGAGACGGGCGAGGCCTCACCTAGGGCTAAAAGTAGTACCATGGGTTAACAGGAGCCCCGGCTGATTACACGAGCTAGCTCGGTAGCAGTTGCCTGTTAAAATCGAGGTAGGCCCCCTTGTGGGAGCTTCATGCGGGCTGTTGGTTACTCCAAATGCGGAAGCGAAAAGGTATCTTTGGTTTCTGGTAGAATGGCACGGTTTCGTAAGAAGCGTGTGTTCATTGTCTTATTTAACCTTGATACTATGGATGCTTGATAGGCCCTGCTTCTCAGCAAGGAGGATAAATTTACCATAAGAAATTCATCATTTCCTACTAGAGTGGTTTGGCAGTCCCACTCTAGTTGATAGTGTGGTCTGGTAAAACACTTTAGGGGTCTTGTACGCTCTAAGGGAACTCCATAAGTGCGTAGACACCTCACGTAAAGCCTCTTCACGATCTGTTGTTCTGACCAATAATCTGACTATTATTTGGATGGATTTTTTTAATCTGACTTTGAAAAAAAAAATTCCGAAAAACAAAACTTTTACCTTGAAATGTGACAAATAAATTGCACGGAAAATAACATTCAAATTAAGAACCTATTTCTTTTGATTATAATATATTCAGAAAAAATAAAGAATACCTGTTCATATGCACTTTTTTAAAAATAAAATAAAAGAAGAAATTTCTGGCCTTACAAAAAAGTTTAAGAAATTGTTTTTTAAGAATTGTTGTTTTGTTTTAAGTCAATTTTTTTAAGGAATTCAACTTCCTGGCTAAAAGAGGGGAGAGTATAGACCCCCCTTCCGTTAAAATACATACGCTTTTGCTGCTTCGGCTTGTGCAAATCGACTGATTATATATTGTCCCTTATTCTTGAACTATTTCCTCTAAAATACAAAAACAAAATCGACCGCGATCGGGAATGTCAATGTCACGATTTGTTTGCAAGTTTGTGAACCTCCCACTTCCTTCCGTCACGCTCAAACCGTCCGATTATTGAAATGCACACTTTTTTGCATGTAATTAACTCACCTTACCTTAATCTGACGCGCTCTAGTATTTCCTGTTCCTTATAAAGGGCTAATATATGGTGGACGTAGTCAACAGTGTCGCCAATTGGTGTGGATATAGAATAAGAACAAAAAACTAAAGTGTATGATATACTAGTAAAATATCGGTAAATGTTCTTGTCCCTACTATTTAGAGTTAGTTACGAATCCACCAGGAAGATGGCCAGACGAAAAATGACACCATGAGAGTACTATAGAGAATTTATATACAATGCCCGAAATCTGACTGACTGAAACGATGATCTGATAACACAAATAATATTTATCACAGCACAAATTACACAAAATGTTGACAATTGACGTTGACGTGACGTTTCTTTGGCATTTAGGTTCAGAAAAGTATAAATGAGCGCATTCACTCCGAGAATGTGAATGAATTCGTTTAAAGTTTTAATTTTTTGTCAACGATGTACATATAAATAAACTTGATAAAAAAACGAATTAGAATTTAAATCTTTTTTTTTTTTTTTGTTCTAGAGGGTAATAAAATGCTCTTTTGCCCATTTAGCTCCTTAGAAGTAGGAGAGTTTTGATCCGAGTCGAGATCATAACAATCGTCGATTAAAGAAGAAGAAGAAGATCAAAGTATATCTACAAAACATCTTCACATTTCAACCATAACGTTTGCACAATTTTTTCCTGAGCTTGTTTGGTGGGCAGCAGACATTTTAAATGCGTTAGATGTCCGAGAATCAGAAAAAATTCGTTTGCTTTTCCAAACGCATTAAAAGCGTCTCTATGCATGTGTAGTTCAGCTAGAAACATCGTTATGTTTCAAATCTCGATTTATCTTATCTTGACAACAGTATCATTAGTTATCTAAAAAATAAAAACCTTTACCTACCTACATGCTTCATAAAAAAATATTGTATTGTGTCCCCCATGTTACAAAACAAACCCCAACCACAGTCGGTATACGGCAGAGCCAAGCACAGACATTCGAGTCAACGTTATTTTGTTTTTGCTGGCTGGTTAGACTATGCAAACAATTCTCCGTAATCTATTGACATGACGAAAAATTTTCAATTGCCCGATGATTGATGGCGGCTGTCGTTAACGTCGTCCGATACAAACAACAATCACTTTGAGTTTTTCAACCCAGCACTGGCAAGGCAAAAAGAGCAAATTGACAGCAACAAATGCGCCCATGCATCAATCCCCACGCTATGTGAATAGTTTAAAAGTCTAATGGCGGTGGTCAAAGTCACGATTTTATATTCCTGTCACCCTTTGATGTTCCAAAAATAAGTTCAGTCATGAAAAAAGAATCCGCTAGATAAAATGTCTTCGTTTTCTTAATTTTCTATTTTGCTGTTTTTTCACGTATCAACATCAATTAGAGCTTTGAAATGCCAACGATTTGAGCGTTGTAAACTTGCATAGCATCGATTCATCAATCACTCTAGTCGAGACAGACATGCCATTTTATTTCTTTTGGCAGTATCTAGTAGTATCACCTCGGCTGACACATAGACAGAAGTAGAATTGACATGTGAGGAACATTTTCTGCGAACTTGTCTATGACGTGTGTCGTCGTTTTTGTTCCTTTGGCAGACTTTTTCGTCAAGCCATGCGGTGTGGCACATGGGCACAGTGGCGTGCAGGGAACGTAAAATCAATTCTGGCACCAGCACCATTCACATATGTCACTTGTGTGAGAACCCTCCCAATTAAGAGCTGTCAACGTAGAACATCGTGCTTTAAATATTTGAAATTTTTATTTTCATCAGACGAGGACGCGACACAAGAAAACTCGCAGTGCATGCATAGGAGACCGAGTTTTAATGCTAACGAATTTCTGACAGCTGTACAAAACGGGAAACGAGTTTTGGAATTGGAAGATGTTTTAAGAACTGCACTGCTTTGACATGAAAATGCCACAAATCCCATGTTGCTGATATTGTAGGTATGTATGTAGTAAGGTGGTTGTGACTACCCAGAACTCATTTCGTAAGGAAAAAAGATTTTCCTCTATAATTCGGATGCGCATACGATACAAACAGTACATTTCACATTTAAAAATTGGCACTGACAATCGTCTTTACATAGTTTTTTGACATGTTAATAAAAGCTTCATCAGTCGTTTATTAAAATATCTACTTTTTTATTTGTCTAGATACATATTTATTTGTTTGTACCTGACACTTGCGGCTTTGCTCGGATATGTAGGGGAGAGTAACATTTTCGATATTTTGTACCATAATTTTAAAACTGCTAAACATAATGAAATAAAAGAAAATCCATATCAATAAGTGAACATTTTGCTTTCATAAACTACTTTTATAATTTGTAAACTTGTGCTTGTTTCATAGTTCGTGCGGCGGCTGCAAAAACACTTAACTATCGAGTCAACAAAGTTTCAGTTTTCTAGTAAGAGATGAGTTGGTGTAGGTGCAAGAACGCCAGGTCTTCCAGTCCTAATCCTCGTGCGATTGGCGTGGGAGGGCAAAATAGGGCACGTTTTTTGGGTGACAGTGTACTCATCGAGTTAAAGAACAATTTTGCCATGGTGGTCTAAGTCTCAATTAGTATAACAAAAAACACAGGTCTTCCTCTTGAAATCCTGTTCGGAGTGTCCCCTCCCTACACTCCCTATTTACTTACTTAGATGGCGCTACAGTTCGGGACGAACCTGGGCCTCAACCAACATGCCTCTCCAGCCAGCTCGGTCTTTGGCTAGCTGCCTCCAGTTTCGCACTCCAAGTTGGTTCAGGTCGTCCTCCACTTGAGCGTGCCACCTAAGACGAGGTCTTCCTTGACTGCATCTACCCTCTGGGATGGAATCGAAGATCCTGCGTGCCGGAGCATTGTTGTCCATTCGCTCTACATGACCTAGCCATCTTAAACGTGATATGCGTATTTTTTTGACCAGGTCAATGTCGCTGTACAGCTCGTATAGTTCTTGGTTGAACCTTCTCCTCCAAAGCCCGTTAACGCAGATAGGGCCAAAAATCCTCCGAAGAATCTTACGCTGGAAACGACTAAGGATATCTTCAGGTACTTCGTTTTGGCCTCATTGACTGCTGGTCCCATCTTAGCCGCTTCAGCTTCAATGCTGCAAACGTTCCAGTGACAGTTCGCCGAGATCTGCCAATGATATCTATGTCGTCAGCGTATGCTAGCAATTGCACAGACTTGAAAAAAATTGTCCCACTACAATTGACTTGCGAGTTTCTTATAATTTTTACAAGTATTAAGTTGAAGAAATCGCACGATAGCGCATCACTTTGTCGGAATCCTTTTTTGACGTCAAAAGCTTCTGTGAGGTCAGTACTAACCTTGACGGAGCAGCGAGAGTTCTCCATCGAAATCCTGCACAGTCGGACGAGTTTTGTGGGGATGCCAAAACCTGGCATGGCTCTGTATAGCTCGTCTCTATAAATGCTATCGATAAAAATAAAGAGATGGTGGGTATCGATTTGGAATTCTTGGGTAGTTCCTAGGATCTGCCGTAGCGTGAACATTTGATCGATTGTGGGCTTTCCTGGTTGCTGACGAAAGGTTTCAGGCGTTCACATAGTACGGCAGAGAGGATCTTGTACGTGATATTTAGGAGACTTATTCCTCTATAGTTGGCGCAGTTTAGAGGGTCTAATTTCTTGTGGATCGGGCAAACAATGCAAGGTTCCATTCATCAGGCATACTTTTTTCTGACCAAACTTTAGAGATGAGTTGGTGTATGCACTCCACCAGGTCATCTCCGGCCGCTTTAAAAATTTCGGCGGGTAGTCCATCGGGTCCAGCAGCTTTGTTGTTTTTTAGTTTAGATATTGCTATCCTCACTTCATTTTGGCCAGGTGAACGGAAGTTTTGTCTGTCATCTTCTATGTTGAATGGTTCATTCTGCCTGACAGCGGGATTTTGGTCTTCATCGCCGTTTAACAGTCTGCAAAAATGGTCCTTCCATGTACTCAGCACTGACTGTGACTCTACTTCGAGGTTTCCATTCCTATCTTTACAGGCTTCTATGCGGGTTTTTTCCTTGGCACGTTCTTTTTACCTGTTGGTAAAACTTCCGCACGTTGTTCCTGGAGTAGCATCACTCAATATCTTCGATCGCGCGCTTCTCATGCTCTCTCTTTTTCTTTTGGAGAAGCCGGTGTTCTTACCGTCTTTTGTGCTCGTAGAACAGCGCCGCTTTATATGCCTCTTGTTTGGCTGCATGGGCCTGCCTGCATTCGTCATCGAACCAGAGGTTTCGTGGTGGTGGTCTGGTGAAACCTAGCACATCACATCAATTGCGGCATCTCTGATGGCTTGTTGGCAGTGTTGCCACTGGTCTTCGGCACTTGATGCTGGCGGTACTGGATTTCTTGAGAGGTTACGGGATATTCCATCGGCATAGGTTCTGGCGGTTTCTTGCGATTGCAGCTTTCCGACGTCATACTTCCTCACAGTATTACTCCGTTGTTGTGGTGTTCGTGTTATTCGCATTCTTATATTTGCTGCAACAAGGTAGTGATCCGAATCGATATTAGCTGCTCGGAAGGTGCGATCATCCAAGATACTGGAGGCGTGTCTTGCATCGATCGCAACATGATCAATCTGGTTGACGGTTCTTTGATCTGGGTGTCGCCAAGACCCTTTGTGTATATCGAGATGAGGAAACCGTGTGCTTGCAATGGTGACGTTGTGTGGTGTAGGCTAAGTTTTCCGACAGTCCTAACAAAGATTTCCTCTTTACCTCGCCTACTACGATCTTAATGTCGTATTTAGGGCATTGCTCATAGGTTTTGTCGAGGAGCTCGTAGAAGTCATCCTTGGTGGCGTCATCTTTGTCCTCCGTGGGGGCATGTTGGCGAATTTAGCCTTGATACGCATTGTCACAAGTCGCTCACTAACGTGTCGAAAGCCCAAGATTTCTTGCCTAGGTCTACCGCTTATGACGAATCCACACCCAAATAAACACTGTGGTCTTCAACACAATCACCGTAGTACACGTCACAGTTTTTCATCCTCCTTTGCCCGGCCCATCTAATCGCACTTCCTGGATGGCAGTAATTCATTCTTTGTAGCAGTCTAGGGCCTCCGCTAGTTGTTTGGCTGCACGTGATCTGTTAAGAGTTCTAACATGCCACGTGCAGATCCGGAGGTCGTTGTCCTTAATTCGTTTTTCCGGGTCGTCAATAGTTAATCCGTCCTTTCCGAGGCTATTGGTCGCTTCGAAACTTTTTCTTTTTTCCATGGCAGGGTTGTTAACCCCATGTACAACCCCCAACCTGGAGGGCCAGGTCCTTTGTTGGATTCCTTGGATAAAAGGAACCGGAGAGTCCGGGGTGAGTAACCCACTTCGGGGATATATGCGCTGCCGTTGGCCTTCAAAGCCCGTTAACGCAGATAGGGCCAAAAATCCTCCGAAGAATCTTACGCTAGAAACGACTAAGGATATCTTCAGGTACTTCGTTTTGGCCTCATTGACTGCTGGTCCCATCTTAGCCGCTTCAGCTTCAATGCTGCAAACGTTCCAGTGACAGTTCGCCGAGATCTGCCAATCATATCTATGTCGTCAGCGTATGCTAGCAATTGCACAGACTTGAAAAAAAATGTCCCACTACAATTGACCTGCGAGTTTCTCATAATTTTTTCAAGTATTAAGTTGAAGAAATCGCACGATAGCGCATCACTTTGTCGGAATTTTTTTTGACGTCAAAAGCTTCTGTGATCTGGGCGTGGCCAAGACCCTTTGTGTATATCGAGATGAGGAAACCGTGTGCTTGCAATGGTGACGTTTTGTCGTGTAGGCTTAGTTTTCCGACAGTCCTAACAAAGATTTCCTCTTTACCTATTTTGGCGTTAAAATCGCCTACTACGATCTTAACGTCGTATTTAGGGCATTGCTCATAGGTTTTGTCGAGGAGCTCGTAAAAGTCATTCTTAGTGGCGTCATCTTTGTCCTCCGTGGGGGCATGAGGGCATATTAGGCTAATGTTGGCGAATTTAGCCTTGCTACGCATTGTCACAAGTCGCTCACTAACGTGTCGAAAGCCCAAGACTTCTTGCCTAGGTCTACTGCTTATGACGAATCCACACCCAAATAAACACTGTGGTCTTCAACACAATCACCGTAGTACACATCACAGTTTTTCATTCTCCTTTGCCCGGCCCATCTAATCGCACTTCCTGGATGGCAGTAATTCATGCTTTGTAGCAGTCTAGGGCCTCCGCTAGTTGTTTGGCTGCACGTGATCTGTTAAGAGTTCTAACATTCCACGTGCAGATCCGAAGGTCGTTGTCCTTAATTCGTCTTTCCGGGTCGTCAATAGTTAATCCGTCCTTTTTCGAGGCTATTGGTCGCTTCGCAACTTTTTCTTTTTTCCATGGCAGGGTTGTTAACCCCATGTACAACCCCCAACCTGGAGGGCCAGGTCCTTTGTTGGATTCCTTGGACAAAAGGAACCGGAGAGTCCGGGGTGAGTAACCCACTTCGGGGATATATGCGCTGCCGTTGGCCCATTAAGGGTTCATTCGCCACCATCTCTATTTCAATGCCCTGACTTGCATTGAAATGTCCCAATGACCTTATCTCCAGGACCTTATCTCCAGGGGCTCGTGCAAGACTTCTGCGAATCGATCAGAACAGTCATTAAAGCATAGCATTATAGTCTTGCTATTTTTCTGTGTTCAACACTCGCGCTTATAAGTTTAGCAGGCACGAAAATTATTGTGATATCATAATAATTTCCTTACCCCTAGTATTTAAGGTTATTTTTAACTTAAATCATGTATTCAGTTAATGTAAGTACTATAGAAGACTAGGTTTTAATTGTACATATCAAATAAACGAATTTAATTGAATTGAATTGAATTGAATGTCCGGATGGACAGACCAGTAACCAGTGGTTACCGCGGGGAGGTAAAATAAGCACCATTGATGCGTACGAGATAGTTGCAGCAACTGTGCATCACCTGTTTGATGTCTTTCAGTGCCTACCCTATTCATACAGCACCCAACCACCCTCCTTACACTCCCACCAGGATTTAAAGTGGTTGAGTTTTTGTGACCTTTGTACTCATCGAGTTAAAGGATGAATTTGGTATCAAATGAAAGATAATTACACATGCTTTTAAGATTCAGATGTCTTCCTGGTGTAAGCTTGGCAGTTTTTTTTACTAGACCGGACAACAACAAACAAATAGCAATAGTTTTTGTTGTTGCAATATATTTTGTATTGACTTTGCTGGTCAACGAGCAAAACACCCAGATTTGGGTGCATAACTTTAACCAAAGTTCCTCAAAAGAAATATAATTCACTATTGCTTTCTGCAATGTGTTTTGTGAAGAGTCGATAGTCATCGACCTATTTTGTTCGTCTTAGAAGATCATGAACGGTCTAACTGATGAGCCCACCGTTCATGCTTTGCCGAAACGCACACTTTTTGGAGTAAATGACACAAAACCCTTTTATTGAATTTAATTCAACAGGCACTCCACAAAAAAACAACAACAAACAACTAGCAATAGTTTTTGTTGTTGCAATATATTTTGTATTGACTTTGCTGGTTCACGAGCAAAACATCCAGATTTAGGTGCATAACTTTAACCAAAGTTCCCTAAAAGAAATATAATTCACTATTGCTTTCTGCAATATGTTTGTGAAGAGTCGATAGTCATCGACCTATTTTGTGCGTCTAAGAAGAGCATGAGCGGTCTAACTGATGAGCCCACCTTTCATGCTTGGGCGAAACGCACACTTTTTGGAGTAAAGGACACAAAACCCTTTTATTGAATCCATTTCCTTATATATAAGAATCTCAGGTAATACACCGACAGTTATTCAAACAACCCAAATGTATGGCCTGTTAACACCGATCGTTTCGAAACAAACTTGCATATTCATTAAAAGTGAATATACTATTAAAGAAAGTTAATCGTCAAGTTAAAGGATACATTTTATATCAAATGAAAGGTATTTACTTCTTCTTTTAAAATTAAGAGGTCTTCCGGGTGAAAGCTTGGCAATTTCGTAACTCGGCCTGATTTTATGAGGGTAGGCAAAACTGCTCGGTTTTCGCTTAAAACTAAAAATGAAATTTATATCAAATCAATGTTAAAAGTATGTTATTTTACTATATATAAGTATTTCAGGTCATTCATTATTGTTTTATTTACAGGAGTCTAAATCTTGACAGTAATTCGACTTGTAACTAGTTTGATGCACTGTCTGATTCCATCTCGAAAATTGTTTCCCTTTGTCCTCGCACTGAAATCGTTATTGCGGGCGATTTCAATGTACACAATTGCAATTGGCTCCGCTATTCTGGTCAGACAACATCCGAAGGAAGGTATGTCGAGCTCTTTGTCGGGTTACATCACCTTACCCAACTGATCGATGTGCCAACGCGTATACCGGATGTTGCTGGGCAAGCCGCCCATACTCTTGACTTGTTTCTTACTTTTCACCCTGATAAATATACCATTAGAGTAACTTCTTCATTTCAGCTAATTTCTCATCCTCTTCCCATCCAGTTAAAGAAAAACTTCCCACCAGGACCGTTTGGCAATACGAGAAAGCCAACTGGGACGGCCTGAATATTTTTTCCGAAACTTCGACTGGTCACTATGCTTCCTCAATAGTGACATTGATTCCAGTGCTGAAATGATTACAAATGAGATTCTTCTAGGGATGCGTGCTTTTATTCCTAACAGAGTAAAAAGCATCAAGCCTAAAGAAAAGTCCTGGTTTAATTCTGAGTGTAAGGAAGCTATCAGGCTCAAAGAAGTAAGTTTAAGATCCTACAAAGCCAACTCTACAGAGGAAAATCGGAAAAAGCACAAGCAAGCAAGGAACTCATGCAACTCCGTTATTGAAAGAACCAAATTTTTGCATGACCAAAAATTACGGCAAAAAATTCTGCAGTGTCCCAAAGGCAGTAAAAATTGTTGGTCATTTGTAAAAAATATAAAAAAACTCCTCGACATCTTCGGTTCCAACGCTCATCGACAATAACAAACCAATGGTTTACTCTTCAGAGAAGGCAAACTTGCTCGCCGCTCATTTCGCTGCCAGCTCCACGCTGCCACAAAGCAACGTTGCCCCTCCTGTACTTGAGAATGTAAATTTTTCCATGGGACAGATTTTTTTCCGCACTGGTACAGTAGCAAGAGTTCTCAAAGATCTCGATATACACAAATCCGCTGGCCCGGATGGTATACCCCCGATTCTTCTGAAGAGGTGTTCTTCCACCAGCGTAAGCTTTTCCATCGCTCCTATTCTTCTGGAATCTTTCCTAGAAGATGGAAAACAGCATTTGTCCAGCCTGTCCCTAAGAAAGGTGACCCATCCTCCCCCTCCTCCTATCGACCCATAGCACTGACATCCCTTCTTTCTAAGGTCATGGAAACACTGATTAACCGTCAGCTGAAGGAATATCTCGAAGATCGAAAGCTTCTCCATGACCGTCAGTATGGCTTCCGCAGCAACCGTTCCACTAGTCATCTGATGGCATATCTTACCGAACAGTGGAACAAATCTTTACATCGCTTTGGTGAAAGTAAGATTATTGCTCTTGATATCTCCAAGGCATTTGATAGAGTTTGGCATGAAGCTCTCTTATCGAAAACGCGTGCTTTTGGGATTGATAATACTCTTGTTCGTTGGATTAGAAGCTATCTTCTGGACCGTTCAATACAAGTTGTATTGGACGGATTCAAGTCTGATTCCCACAAAATAAATGCTGGTGTGCCCCAGGGCTCTGTTCTGTCTCCGACTCTTTTCCTCATTTTTATAAATGATATTCTGTCTGTTACTTCTAATCCACTTAACTGTTTTGCTGACGACTCTACCCTCAGCTTTTCATATTCGTTCGATAATTCAAATCCTTCGCCATCGGACGTACAATTGCAACGGTACCGTATGTCAAGCTCATTAAACTCCGATTTATGCAGCATTGTCAAATGGGGTATTAGGAATCGTGTGGAGTTTATTGCTTCGAAAACTCAATGCTGTCTTCTGTCGTTAAAGCTAAAACATACCCCCAATGCCATTGTTCATGAATGGCACTTACATCGAAGAAACCGAAAAGCTCTCAGTACTCGGTATGTGTGTTAACGACGACCTCCTGGTCTGGCTACAAATTATAAAGCGTTTATACGCCCTAAACTCGAGTATAACTCCCACCTCTGGGCAGGTGCTTCACAAACATCGCTTCCCCTGCTTGATAAAATACAAAATGGAGCGTTAAGATTGATAGGAAATAGAACTGCCGCTGAATCAATTGCCCCCCTCGAACACCGACGCAATGTTTCACGTCTTTCCTTATTTTATCCTTTCTTTTACAAAAAAATTGCACTCGAAGTAGCCAGTTGCCTTCCTCCCCTTAAAAGTTTCTCCCGTAATACTCGTCTCGCAAGGAATGCTCATCAGTTCACCCTTGAGCCTAATTTCTGACGTACCGTGAAATATAGGGATTTTTTTTTTAGCACAACACGAATTTGGAATAGTTTACCCGGCGAGATTTTCCCTTGCCATTATGATCTGCAATCATTCAAAACCAATGTTAATCAACACCTCCTATCTTCCTAATGCCCGCGCATTGTGTTACATTAAAAGGGAAACAGAGTCGCTTGTGCGCGCGTTAATAATAAAAAAAAACTATTTAATAGTTAAAAAAAATTTACTTATGCCCAGGTAATATGGATCATATAAACCTTTTTTAGCTATATTAATTAAATAAGAATTTACCATTAAAGTAAAGTTACTCATCGAGATACAGCATGAATTTGGTATATATAATAAGGTAATTACTTCTTCTTTTTAAATTAAGAGGTCTTCTGGGTAAAAGCTTGACAGTTTCGTCACTCGGCCTGATTTTCTGAGGGTAGGCAAAACTGCGCGGTTTTTGCTTAACACCTATTTCCTGTTACCCATTGAGTTAATGAATAACATTTATATCAAATCAATGCTAAAACTAAGCTAAAGCAGACATCAAACCGATCGTTACAATAAAGAGGAAAATCTGACTTATTTATGAAAGAAATGAGTTCATTTTAAATAAAAATCTTAAGTATTTGTTTATATTACAATATATTTCGTTTCTCTAGGAAAGTCATATTGGATAAAAAAGTCTTTGACTGTTGGAGAGGCATTTTATCCGTATAAAGTGTAAGGAAACAATATTTCAATGTAGTTCCCGAACTTGAATGTCACCATGAGGAAGCTGATACACGTATTTTCTTCCACCTCTCAAAAATGTGTTTGCAGCGTAGAGCACTTATTCAGTCATCTGATACGGACGTCTTTATCATTTTATTGGGCAACATGTATACACTTCCCGCTAAAGAAATTTGGCTAACCTCTTCAAGTCCATATGAAGCACTGAACTGCACTGAACTCTTTGATAAATTAGGCTCACAACTCCGCAAGGCTCTTCCATTTCCGCATGCATTTACTGGCTTTGACTATAATGCTTCATTCAAAGGAAAGGGACAAATTAAACTGTTAACAATTTTGAAGTCCAAAAGCAGTTACCAAGAAATATTTTCAGAGCTTACTGATCCAGCTGTAATAAACGATATGACCAAAATGAAAGTGATCCAAACATTTACAAATCAACTGTACAGCAGAAGTGGTGACGATGTGAATAAGGCAAGAAGAGTTCATATATTTAACAAAAAATATGGATGACAATAAACGGTTGAACCATTTTTGAGGAAAATGCACAGTTTTGACTCTGGCAACATTCTACCAACATTGGAACTCTTTAAAGCAACAATTTCTAAGAGCAATTTTCTTAAGTTCAATGTGGTTCTCTGCTACTTAACCCTAGAAAGATAATCATATTTTTTGGGAAGGAAAAGATAATCATACGTCTCGGAGACGTATGGCACTTTGTAAGCGTATTAAAGCACAACGATTTACTTTTTAACATATATTTGTAATTTAGTTATGTAGTAAGGTTCTTTTATGATAAATTAATCAATAATTTAATACAAATGAAGTACAGTTTTAACAAAATTAACAAAAAGCATGAACCACCTTAAAAACAAACCAAAAAACTTATTTTATTTTTTAAAGGAAGCTTTGAGTTGGCTTTTAATCTTTATATTCGCTTAATAAGATCCTTTGGGGCTAGGCTAACAGTTTAAATTAGTTTTAGTAATTTTTAAGAAAAATTTCTTTTTGTTCATATACTTTTGTACTAAGCACAAAAGTTTCATAAAAGATAATCATACGTCTCCGGGACGTATAACATAGCTATTACTAGCCCCCACGGATACTAAGGGGGTGTAATGCCCCATTCAAGCTCTGACCGAGGCCTGAGCATATCTAAAAAGCCAAAGCAGTACAGTTTATAATTTAAAAAATATAACAATTTTTTTCGGCGCCATACGTCCCTCAGACGTAGATTATCTTTCTAGGGTTTTAACCCAATTTCCAGAAAAACAACCCCGAAGACTGTGGGTGGATCATAAGCACTAGCAGAAATTCGTTGGTTTGAAGAATATAGTAGAGGATATAGTAGAGGATGTCTTACGATCTGAAACTGAAGAATCAACAGAACAAAGCAACATTTTCTTTGAAAAAAACTGGTCGAACGATTTTGAAATGAAAAATTCATAAAATAGAAAACAGCAAAAGAAATAAGATGGCTTACTACATTTTTTCCAACAAAACGTTATGAATAGTGTTTTTTTGATTTAATACAGATTTTATTTGTTTGACAACCTACATACATATTATTCACACAGAATAAATAAGGAAGCCTATGATAAACACACAAAAACAACTAACAAATAAAAAAACTATTCGAAAAGTTTAAACCTGCCTAAAAATAAACAATACCACTGTGTTAACTTTTAATATTGTCTATACCAACTCGCTTAATAATAGTTGGATCTGTATCTTAATTTTATTAGGTACCTACCTTCCTTCCAACCTTGTTATAGGTACCTAATATCCTTAATAATTTCCATTAATACCTACCCACACCATACGTTTATCGATCCATCAAACATAATTAAGCTATTTTAATTAATTTGATTTCTAAAAGTAAATTATTGTTATTGGGACCTATATAGGTCCCTATACCTAGCATTATTGCCATACTGCTGATTCTCACGAATCTTTAATGCCAGTTGTTCAAATTTTTCCATACCAAAATGAAAATTAAACTGAAAAAAGTCCTTTATATCTTTCTATTAACAAATTATATTATAAACAGTAAAAAACAAGTGGAAAGAATACACTAAAAAACTGCAAAAGCTAACAATGCTATATATTTATGTGTTTATCCTTTTGTCGTGACGGATGTTCGTTCGAGATTCAAACCACAACGATTCTAAAGAAGTTGTACGTAAAAAAAAACATTAAAATTAAATCTTTGTCAAAAAGACGCCTGCACTTAAAAAGAATTAGCACATAGGAGCAAGTACGTGCGACCCAGTCGTGCCTTTTATTTAATTAAGTCAATGAATAACAGGAAATAAATTGCACGAATGGATCGCACGTACTTGCTCATATGTGCGGATGCGGTCACATTGTAGAATAAAATTTAAGAAAATTAGAGTTAACATCAAAGCATTTATTCATTTTTTGTGACTTTTGATTGCTCGAATAAAGTACGTTAAATTGTATTGAGTGAAATAATTAAAACGCCAGTTCATTTCTCTAAGAAAAGTAAAAAGTGAGATTTTTTTTCAAAATTGTAGGAGCGGTTTTTAAATAAAACGATTTTTTTAACATTTTTTTTTTTAAATTAAAAAAAATAATTCATAATTAAATTAAATTAAATTAGTTAAAAACAAAGTTAAAAAAAATTCACTCACCCGTTTTCAAAATATTGATTTTTCAAAAACAAAAAAATTATAAAAATTATTAAAAATACAAAAAAAAGTTCTCGAAAAAAAATTAATGCGAAATTACTAAGGCTATTTACATTCTTGAATATCAATTTTGATAGTAATCGGATCACCAGTTTTAGAGAAAGTCGATGGGAGGTACCGTTTTTTAACCCGCCATATTAATTTTTTTTCACCAGAATATAATGCTTACCTACAGTAGTATACTGGTTTGAGCAAAAAAAAAAAAAATTAAAAACTCCTCTGTAGAATGTCCAAATAACCTTAAGTTCTAAATTTGAAGACGTTTAGGCTACAGTTCAAAATACATCCGTACAGACAGCCAGACAGACAGAATTTTGCCAGTAACTCAAATATGTTTTTCTATCATCGTAATGTCATGTTTGATTGTTATCTCAAATTTTTTTTTGCACGAATACATAACTTGTATTACATATATATTTATTATTATCCCAAAAATATATAATTTTATATTATATATATATAATCACAAAAAAAATAAGTTTCAAACGAAAAACCCCCCATGCTCCCTATCCTCATAAAATCAGGTCTAGTAAAAAACTGCCAAGCTGACACCAGGAAGACCTCTGAATCTTAAAAGCATATGTAATTACCTCTCATTTGATACCAAATTCATCCTTTAACTCGATGAGTACAAAGGTCACAAAAAATCAACCACTGAAATCTTGGTGGGAGTGGCCCCTCCCTACACTCCCACCAGGATTTCAAGAGAAAGAAATGTGTTAAAATAATTAATTTAATTAATAATTAATTAATTACTAATTGAGAGTTAGGCCACCATTTCAAATTGTTTTTTTACTCCATGAGTACACAGTCATCCAAAAAACGTGCCCGATTTCGCCCTCCCACGTAAATCGCACCAGCATTAAGACACAAAGACCTGGCGTTTTTGCACCTACTCCAACTCATCTCTTACTAGAAAACTGAAATTTTCTTTAACTCGATGAGTTAAGTGTTTTTGCAGCCGCCGCCCGCTCTATCAAGTCTATGCTGTGAAAAAGAAGGCAAAGTCTAATGTTACAAACGTGAAACGTCCTCAAGGGTGTATTAGTAGTAACACGAAGAAAGGACTGATGTAACACCATATAAATTAAAGTAATCAAAATATCAAAATTGGTTGTACTTCATTTTTAATTCAAAAACCCAATTAGAAACATTTTTATATAAATTAAAAAATAAAAATATATTTGTATATGTATATGATTATACATGTATATCAGCCTTTAATAATATTGTTCACATTAATGCTTTCTTAATATAGGTAAACCAATTGTATAACAAAATTATTTAAAGTAGGCGAAACAAAAGAATATAAAATACATATGTAAATAATAAAACCAATCAAATAAAATAACATGTTACAAACTTTCACACCAAAAATGTTACATACGTCCGCACCTTGTTTTGTTTACAATAAAACAAAAATAAAAAAGACTGTTAAGCGTATCGCTAAAAGAAATAGAATCAGCACATGAAAACTACAAGATTCCTTTGGTTAGATAAATAATTAAGTATATCTCTATATATATAAAAAATGGATGTATGTTTTTGTATGTATTTTCGGTACGGACCACGGATATTTATGAAATTTGTAGGGTAGATATAGTTTAGTCCAAGGATGATTCCTGTGAAGGTGTTTGGTGCTGATGGCGTAGAAGGAACACAAATGTAAGGTTTTTGGCCATTTTTTTTTCAATTTTCTTATAATTTTATTTTATTGTGACAAAAAGTGAGCTATAGACATTATATATAATGTATATATATATACCTTTTTTTTATGGCGAAGCAACGTGCGCCGGGTACCTCTAGTTTAATAATAAAAAGAAAAAAAAATCACCAAACAAAAAAGTGCGTCTGCAGTTAAATTACACAGTTTTTGCAGTAGTGCCCCGTTGCTTAGTGGTTAGTGTTTCGGTCTTTCGGACTGCTAAGCGAAGACGATTCAAAAGTTTAGCCGATTTTCAAACGTTCAGTAATTTTCTTTTTCTTTTCGCCCAAAATAAATTGACGAATAAAAACATTGAAATTCCCTTAATATATTTAAAATTTTATTGGACGACGTGACCGCACATAAGAACAAGTGCGTATTTTTTAGCTCAAATATTAGCGGAGCTGCCATATAACCGTTAAGTCGCTACTGAAAAGGTAAAGTATCTTAGGTCGACTTAAGATATATAGCGTTTTTTTGTTGAACTTCAGTGCCATTCGAAAGGACTAGAGTACTATCTTATCGACATCCTTCTATCTGACTCCTTTGCTTTTTTATATACAAAAACAACTTCATCTTATGTCCAAAAGACACATCTCTACACGAGGTAAATATCTTAAGTGCACATAATAGATTGTGTGTTCTGCTTAATTTTAAAACCTAAAATAGACTTAAGATTATATTGACTTTAGACTTTTTTGTTGTTGTAAGATCGTAAATCATATTAAGTTGACTTAATATATTTTCACGCATGCAAAAATAAGCAAAAGCCATCTTTAGGTCGACATAAGATAATATACTTAAAAAAATTCCGAACAAGAGTGAAAAGGCAAATCATCTTATGTCGGCATAAAATGATTTTTTTGAATTTAAAACTGAAATTGTTCTCTCCCTAAGTATTCATAGGATATTCTACCGTTTGCAAAGCTAAAAAAAATGTCCGTAATAAGAAGAGAACATAAGATATTTTTTAGCGTAGTTGGATTCTGGATTTCTTTTTGAACGAACGTTTTTCTTTTAGTAATAGTTAATAATTCAGTTCTTTTTTCATTTATTCATATTCAGTTAATATTTATGTTAGTATTTCAATTAGTGTTTCAGATAGTGTTGTTTTCGTGATTGAAAAATTATTATTAATAAGACACATTCTAACAACAAAAAAGGTATGTACTTATGCTTTCTTGTAATTTATAAAGTGTTATAAATTACAAGAAAGCTTTTTTGTTTCAAGGATAGTTAGTACATAACTTTTTTGAAATACTTTTTTCAGATACATTGATATAATGCTGCAGCCATTCCGCGAATGGTAAATTCAAAAAAAAATCAGGCAACCAGTTAAATCCACCAGAGACTCCTGCAACAAGCAGTGTAAATAATGAGTTTCAATTTCTGTCAGATAAAATTTTTGACGATGACGTAGCGGATCCTAACTACTGTGCTTTCTCCGAGGAAGAAAACAGTGCCTCAGACAAAAACCTCAATGTGGACAACGATGACCAAAACTCTTCATCTGCCAATAGTATTTGCCTGGAAGGAACTGAAAATGTTGACCCTGAACTACGGCAATTGATGATGAAATTGAGCGGCAGCTTAATAGATCATTTGAGATGGAAACGTCGTCGTCTCTTTTTTTCCACCTTTGCACGCGCAACTCATCTTAAATGGACATAGGAAAGACGAGGCAAAATATATTATCTCAACTTAAGATTTGAGAAATTAATATAAAATACTATTTAAAACTATCTTAAGTCATATTTTTCCTTATAACGGGCGAAACTTTCAAATATTCAAATCAAATAAATTGAAATAAATTAAAAAAAAAATCATTAAATTTGTTCAATAAAGTCTACACTTAAAAGATTTTTTGGGAGGCAGCTTTGAATCATTTTTTGCTCTCCTGAAAAATTATCAAAATTGACTTAAGATACTTTACCTTTTCAGTCGAGAAGTAAAAGCTAATTTTTTCTCGGAAACGGCTCCATGAATTGTTTTGAAAAAAAAAAATTTTGTACTATTTGTACATATTTTGGTGAAAAAAAAATTCAAGATGGTAGGCTAGGTACTTCCATAGAACCGGTTTTTTTCTTCGTCTTTTCGAAAACTGGTTATCAGATTACAATCAAAATTAATATTTAAGAAGAGTAGGTAGCCTTAGTAATTTCACGTTTAAATATTTTCGAAATCTTTTTTTAAATAATATAAAATTTTTTTTTTTGAAAAAATCAATATTTTTGATTTTTACTTGCGATTATAGGGACTATAAGGCAAGTTTAGGATTCGTGAATAAAAAAAATTGAGATAACAATCAAACATGACATTACGATCATAGAGAACTCTAAAAAAGTCATTGACAAAAACTGTCCGTCTGTCTGCGTGTCTATCTGTCTGTCTGTCTGTCCGGGTGTATATCGATCTGCAGCCTAAACGGGTTAAGCGATTGTCTTCAAATTTGATATGTGTGTATGTCTTGGCTTTTTTAAATTTTTTAATGAAATAAAATGGCGTTTAAATTATTTCGCCCAATACAATTTTAAGTACTTTTTCCGAACAATCAAAAGTCACAAAAATCGAATAAATACTTTGATGTGTTCACTTAATATTTTTTTAGTTTTATTCGACGATGTGACCGCACAAGTACGTGCGATCAAGTCGTGCAATTTATTTTACTTCTACCTACTATGAGGCAAGTTTAGAATTCGTGAATATAAAAAAATGGGCACCACTGGGTCGCACGTACTTGCTCTTATGTGCCTAATTACATTGGAAAGCAAGATCTTTGGCAGAAAGAAGTAACATTTGCGTTGAAAATAACACAGCTTGAACTTATAAACTTAATAACGGTTTCTAGTAAAAATAAAGTATGCCATCACACGTCTTAAATAACAAGGAATTTATGAAAAATGTATTTCGAAAATTGTAGGACCGGTTTTGATATAATCCTGTTTTTTATTTTTAGTTTTTAGAAAATTTTTTTTTTTAATTTTGGTATGCAGTTTTTTAGAAATTATTAAAATACATGTGATTATAAAATTTAAAATAAGTTTTTTTGTATAAGTTTTCAAAATATTGATTTTAGAAAAAAAATTTCAAAAATTAATTTTAATTAGAAAAAAAAGTTATTCAAAATATTGATATGCAGAATTAATTCGGCTACCTAGGTCTTCTTAAATATAAAATTTGACAGTAATCCAAAAAGCCGTAACCGAGAAAGCCAAAAATTAAAAAAACCGTTACATGAAAGGTCCCTTTAATAGACTTTTTTGTGGTACTAATCAAATGATAGCCAATACCAACAAAAAATTCTCAAAAAATTTTATTAAAACCGTTAGAGCCGTTTTCGAGAAAAATAAGATATTCCTAAATGGTCATATGGCAGGTACCGTTATTTTTAGGGCAAAAATAAAATTTCAATTTTCCCTCTGGGGAATTCCAAAAGAATCACACACACCAAGCCGTTTAGGCTGCAGCTCGCTATACATACTGGCAGACAGACAGACAGACAGACAGATATACAGACAGATAGACAGACAGACATTTTTTTCTCGGTCCCTTTTTTAGACTTCTCTATGATCGTAATGTCATGTTTGATTGTTATCTCAATTTTTTTTAATATTCACGAATCCTAAACTTGCCTTATAGTCCCTATAATCGCAAGTAAAAAATCGAGCTGACACAATCAAACATTATCTGATTAATGCTACGTTTAGGCTTGCATACGTTCCACATCAATATAAAGTAGACGAATTTATTATCGTTCCAAAACCAGGGAAAACTCTTAATGAAAACATATTTTACAGACCAATATCACCATTACTAGTAATCTCTAAGTTCTTCGAGAAACTCTTACTCAAGCGCTTACTTCGAATTGTAAATGGTGTTTTTTTTTTAGAGGTATAGAGCTTTGAAATAAAATAAAACACAGATGATTTTTTTTTAATTGACATGAAATTTACTTTATTCGAAAGATAATCTTCTGGCATTATAATTTAAATAGGATTTCTGGCATATGACCGCCACGGCTGGCTCGGACGTAGTCTAATCTGGAAGTCCATTTTTCGATGACTTTTTCCAACATTTGTGGCCGTATATCGGCAATAACGCAATAATAATAGACTAGCGACTTTACATATCTCTCCAGGAAATTGTCAAGCGGCGTTAAATCGTGAAACTATGCGGTTACCAAACGTTTCCTTCAATAAATTAAATGTGGCACGAGCTGTGTGACATGTTGCGCTTGTCTTGTTGAAACAACAGCCTCTGCACATTATGGTTGATCAAATTATGAAGAAAAGTCAGTAATAATGGCTCTATAGCGGTCACCATTGACTGTAACTTTCTGGCCAGCATCGTTTTTAAAGAAATACGGACCAATTATTCCACCAACCCATAAAGCACACCAAACAGTTAGTTTTTGTGGGTTTAACGGTGTTTCAACATACACTTGAGGATTATCATCACTCCGAATACGGCAATTTTGCTTATTGACGTTTTCATTCAACCAACATTAAGGACGATAACGTTGACCGTAAAATGGACGTAGTGCGCGATACATATTTCGAATCATAATAATTCGTAAAGTAGCTAAAAAAAACACGTTAATAAGAAACGAGATAAATTCGATATAAAATTACGAGAACTAAACTGGCTGATTGGAAACTCCAATCCAAGCACAGTACACATATCTAAGGTAATATCATTAGAGTTTTTATTTTTGCAATCTTCTGCGCATCTGTCAAAATTAAAATAAAATAAATAAAGTGTTTGTGGTAAATAACTTATAAATGAGCTTTCTAAATAACAAGAAAAAAAGAAAAATATAAAACAAACGTGAGGGTTGAGGTGTGCAGTTATGTTCATACATTTTTTTGAAGTAAGTCTCTGAAAACCACCATTTTTAATTTATAGTGACAGATCAGATTTTGACAACCTGTGCAATATATTACCTTAGTTACACTGTGCAATCTAAGTACTTATAAAAAATTGATTACATACTAAACAGCGATTAACACAGAGATTTTAAGCACAATTTTGTTGAATAATAAGAAAAATGGATTTTGCTTAGAAGATAAAATCAAAGATCTTATAACAAAAGTTCTTGTTATAAGATATTTGATAATAGGCTGAAGGATGCAAATTTACGAAAAGGAAAGGTATTAGAATGAAGTAAAGAAAGCAGAAGATGGCAGGTTATCGAGGCAGAAACGATTCCATGGAAGGGTGGGTGGATACTATATTCCGCGGACGTATAATACCATCGTTACTAGTCTGGTATGATTCTTTTTGTTTGCGCTCTGATAAGGGTCAAGATTTCCATTATTTGCAACGAGCATGATTCGGAAAAAGTATTGCTTAAGATTTAATTGTTTTTGTTTTTTTTAATTTGTAATTTATTTTCCACGAATAACTTACAAAAAAACTTTAAATGGCAATTTCTTGGCATTGATGCCAAATACCAATTCAATAATTATATACAGCCAATGTTCTGTTTTAGTCTTATATGAACATATGCTTTATTAGTTTGTTTTTAATAAACCAAACTATCAAAATAATTTATTGGTATTTTCTCCTTAAGGTATACATATTTATCTAACCTTATGGAATTGACAAGGCATTGATGTTTACTTTAGTTAAAACGTCTGACATAATTCGAATAAGGAACCGACACGGTGGTATACAAATATTTATGTCAATGAATGTACTTGATTGATAGACAGACAGACAGACGACAAGTGAAATTGACATGTAATTGAAGAGATCCCAAGTATAGACAGAAACACACGACTTGGAATGTTTTATTTTTTGTGTGGTGATGTATTTTTGTTTGTCACTTGATAAATATTTTTTGGATATCAACTGAAGTGGTTATATTCATTGATTGATTATGAGTGCTTTGCTATCGTACCTTTGAGTGCGACTTTTAAAGTACATACATGTTATGTGTTTCCATTTTTCAACTCAAAAATGAAGTAGTGTGTTTCCTTTATGTCTACACGAAAATAAACGACTAAAGTATTTTTTGCTATAAATATATACATACATAATGTGAACGATTGTAGGTACTAGTATACAGGAAAGTTTGGATCTGTGCATATAAAGGAAATTGAAATAATAATCAAACATGATGTTATTACAATAGAAAAGCATATAATTCTGAGATTAAAATATGCCTCAGAATCTGTCTCAAAAATCTGAAAATCTGTATTTACGTTCCTAGTGTATAATATACTTCCTTAGATATGGGAAATTATGAATTTGCCTAACTTAAATGTTGGTATTTGTGTTTAATGTTTTTTTTTAACTTTTTTCACTTTGATTTTACATATTTTTTTTTAATTCGATGGAAATCTTCAAAAGACACTCGGTAAGAATCGTGATAGTGTGGGACTCTTACCGCACTAAAACCACCACCGGTGAATTAGGACCAATCTATGAAAGCTCGACAAATGATTTTTTCTTTATCAATTTATTAAATCGCATTGGGGGATTAAAGTTATAACACTTTCCCATAGCTTTTAGACCATCAACTCGTGAGGCTTGGTTCCACTTAATTTCTCTGTTTAGTACATTTAAGACTTTGCAGTCGCTGATTGTATGATACAGCGTGTTTTTTAACCACTTCTGTAACCATTTCACCAGTCACGATGTAGATTGATATTTCTTATGTACCAAGGGGCATTATTTATTCCACGAAGGACCTTGCTTTGGAATTTTTAGATGGGTTCAGCATTTGTTTTCTTTGTTCAGTCCCAGAGTTGGATGCCATATGTATAAACGGGTTTCAGTAATTGCTTATATAAGATTATTTTAGTCTGGATGGATAGGTCAGGGTTCTTCTCTATTAACCAGGACATTTTTCTGTACTTCAAGTTAAGTTCTTCTAGTTTTCTTTTTGATGTGCTATTTCTATCCAAAGTCTAAAGAAATTTATGAAAAAGCAACATTTCAAGTTCAGCATAAGTTGTTAGTCTTCTTTGCAAAGCTCACACTCACCTGTCTGGTATTTTCTTAAGAGTTATATCAGAGGATCTGATGTCAATAAAAAACATCTTCTTTTGTTGTTACTATAGAACATTTTCTAGAATGTATCATCCTAATTTTTTTGTAATCTTTGTTATTCGCTTATTTGGGCATCTTCAGAAAGTTGATCTATTGGCAGAACTCCAGAATGTTGCACATAGGTCCGAGCAGTATTAAATGCATAGCTACGAAATTTCTAGGAATCAATCCCTACGCACCAGATGATAAAGCGTATAGAATCATATAAAACTTTATTTGATTTCTATATCCACTCCTGTCATATCGGCAGTAATTACTGTGGAAATGTCCAAAGAATCTGCATGCAGTATTGCCATCATACCTACTACCAGAAGTTTGGCGAGGCTTATCTACACAAACCTTATTCATTTCGAAAACGTATTGAAAATTTGAGCTTATTTTTCTTATCGTCTTTACTTTTTCTTATACTACTCAGCGTTTGCTGACTATTTAGTAAAAGAAGATGATAAGAGATCATCAATTCCATGCAACGTTTTCAAGCATGTGGAATAGTTAGCCCGTACTTAAATGCACTTTAATTTTTGGTTTTGTTTTTACTTTCATCGAGTCGTTCATCTCTCTTGGTTTTGCCACATACTGTACAAACAGAACTTTAACTTTTTTCCGTTAAGACTTTTCCAAGTTTACCGCCAATCATTTGCACAATTTCATCAACAGTGTTGCTTCTAATTCATTTATTTCCATTCGTATTTCACTACCACTTTTTAAGTGTTTTGGGATTTTTCTTTTGAAAACTAAATCAGGATCGGACGACAGTAACGAACACATTGCACAAAATCATGTTTGTGTTCAATTGCAACTCCTTTTTTATCAGCTAAAAAAACATCTGAAATATTAATATTTACATTTCAAATAATCTAAATCAATTAATAAACTGATAGCCTCCTGTATTGAGCAAGTATTAGAATTTCATGTCTCTTCCCATATTTCCTTCAAAGGTTTTCGTTTATCTGGATCAGAGCCGCAATATAAGCTTCTTTCGCACGGAGAGAATTGAAAAATCAGTGTAATGCTCAGTTGTAATTTACAAAACATGCTTTTTTCGTAAATCACCAGTTTTGCATTTAAAATTGATCCAAAAATTGGTAATTTAGCTTTCATATCAACTTAAATTGCAACATTTTTAAAGTTGCAAGTTATGATTAAAAGTCATAATTGAAGTTGCCCCTTAAATTGTAAAATACAACTTTTCTGGCGTAATTTACTACTTCAAATAAATAATCCTACTTCTACAACTTATGAATCTTGAATTGAGAAAAATATTTCGTGATTTACAACCACTGAACGTTCAAATCAATAAAATTTACTAATTATCTGAGATTTAATACTAACATCATTTCACAAACGTAATTCACTAAAATATTTTGCCGATTTACAATCTTTGAATTATAGAATCAAGCATATAATACATATATAATAGAATGAAATATAAACGTTTTTGTTTAATTTTTAGTTTGAAATCCTTTTCACGAATTCAAATCACTTCAAAACCTATGTGTATATACGTATGTTTATGTCAGGTCTTACCATTACCATTTACCTAACGGTCGCCTGCCTTGTAGGACGTGTGCTTTATTGTTATAGTTTCTGTTGGTTTTAATTTTTCAATGTTCAGTATGTCATTGGTTGACAAGCGGTTAAGTTCATTTTAGGAAAAATATTTTTTTTAATTAATTTGGCTACCGGTGCGGCGCGTCGCGGCGCGGCGATACATTCTAAAAACATGTGTAATAAACTGTGACAAGGCACTTACAAGTAATATGTAGGTAAGTTCAAAACAATGAAAACAATTCTAATTGCTCTTAAACATAATTTCTAACATTTCTTTAAAGACACAAATATTGGAAACTTATATAAAAGGTATATTTGAAATTTATAATGCAATGGAAATTTTTCAAGAAAGAGAGTAAATTGATCTTCAAAAGTTGCAATTTACGATTGAAAAATGCTAAATCATGGCTCTCATTTCGTAAACCAATATTATTTGGTTGCATTCTGTAAAAAAAAAACTACTGTTTAAAAAATAAAGACTCTTAATTCACAACTAAAAGATGGTAATCTACAACAAACTTTTGTAATTTACAATCTAAAAAAATACAGAATTGATACAAATTGGGATCAATTTGCGATATGCTTTATGTTTTATTTCTCTCGGTTGAATTATTGATACTAAAAAGTGTTGATTTTCAATTTTTGAGTGTCAATTTCTTGATTTCGGCTCTTTTCGTAAATTGCAAACCAATAGTCTTAAATTACAAATATCCGAGCTGAGGTGTAAATCTAGATAAAAAAGTTGTAATTTACATCTCATTTTTCTTGATTTGATCCTAGAATTCTCTCCGTGTGGCTCTCCCATTGCTTTCCATGCACTCTGTACGTATGTATGTGTTTCAAATCCATACTCTTGTAGTACTTGTAGTAAATCAACGATGATTCATCATACGGTTTTGACAGCTGACCTCGCTGCCAATATGCGGATGGCTGCATTTTATCTTATATGACCTTGAATTAACCATTGAAAATACATATACATACACAAATATTCAAGAATGCAAACTTAAACTCAAAACTTACTTACATTTAAAAAAAATCATCTACCCGTTTTCCAAATATGTATATAGGTCCCAATAACAATAATTTACTTTTTGAAATCAAATTAATTAAAATAGCTTAATTGTGTTTGATGGATAGATAAACGTATGGCGTGGGTAGGTATTAATGGAATTTTTTAAGGATATTAGGTACCTATAATAAGGTTGGAAGGAAGGTATGTACTAAAATTAAGATACACATTCCAACTACTGTTAAGCGAGTGGGTATAGAGACAAAACTAAAAGTAAAAGTTAGCACAGTGGTTTTGTTTATTTATAGGCAGTTAGTTGTTTTTGTGTGTTTATCATAGGCTCATTATTTATTCTGTGTGCTTTTATGATGATGAAATGCTTTAAAATACGTAGGTATATGTGTAGGTTGTCACCCTCTTTTATTTGACTAATGGCTAGGGCTGAGACGAGCAATATGAAATAAAATTTTGGAGAAAATATTAAACAAATAAATTTTTTATGAAATCAAAAAAACACTATTCATAACGTTTTTTGGAAAAAATGTTGTAATCTTATTTCTTTTGCTTTTTGTATTTTATGATTTTTTCATTTCAAAATCGTTCGACCAGTTTTTTAAAAAAAAATGTTTTTTTTTTGAAAAACTTTTCGAAAATATATTTGAAATTTTTTTTTGAGTATGTCATTTTAAAGAAATCTATAGTTTATACTAGGAGAAGAATAAAAAAAAAAAAACTAGATCCGTTTTCAAAATATTCAAAAAACAAAATATTTTTTTTTAATTTTTAATAATTTTTTTATTATTAAAAATTAAAAAAAAATGTTTCTGAAAATTTTAATAACTAATATTTTTTAAATCATAAAACACTATATGTTTTGAAAATTTCATCAAAATCCGTCAATTAGTTAACGAGAAAGTCTGATTTAAAAAAAAAAACGGTCATATGGGGGGTACCGTTATACAAGTTTTTCTGAAAAATCCATTAAAACTATGATTTTGCATAGAAAACACCATTCAGAAAGTTTTATCAAAATCGTAGGAGCCGTTTTCGAGAAAAATAAGTTTTTTATTAAAATTTATATGGCAGGTACCGTTAGTTTTGGAGCTAGAATGCCAATTCGAAAAAATGTCGGGTAGAGTACTCTATAAATACTATATACCAAGTTTGAATCAAATCGGCTCAACCGTTTAGGCTGTAGGAATCGATATGGACAGACAGACATACAGACAGACGGACGGACGGACGGAATTTCTGGACCCACTTTTTTTGACTTCTCTATCATCGTAATGTCATGTTTGATTGTTGGAATTTTTTTTTACGAATGCATAACTTGCCATTGTCCCTATAAATCGCAAGTAAAAATATGGTTGTTGTAAAGTCGGTTTACGGATAATAATTGTACGTGATAATGTCATTGATGGCACCAACGCCAACATACAGCCCGTTAAAAAAATCTAGTACTAAATATATTACTAAGTGCAAAACTAGTACTAAATCTAGTACCATACAATACAATAGTACTGGTACTAAGTACTAAAAATCTAGTACCAAAAATACTCTTGAACTAACAACCTAGTACCAATCGGCACCAGTTTTATATTTACATACTCGAAATACATACACACATACATACATCGCCTGGTGGTCAGAATACGTTTGCGATCGATTTTGGTCGAAAAAACCACAATATGGCGGTAAGCGTAACGCGTTACTTTTCTTGTCAGCATGAGTCATGTTATTTCGTATGCGTAGCGTGTCATCGATTTATAAGACGTTATCACGTCAAAAACATTTGCTTTAGATAGAATCCATCGCCTTTGGAGTATCAAATCTCTTTTTATATTAGGTTCTCCTTTCCTTCGTCATCATTACTGCTCCAAAAAATGTAACTCGCCACACTGTAGACTATTGTAATAACTAATTTAATTATTATTACCTACAATTTTACAGAATTTCAAAAATGTATACTACTTAGGTAATCTAATCACAGACCATCACCAACTATTTCTTTTTGATTACTTTAAACAGAGTTTAGTAAATTGTAGTAACAATACATCAGTTGTTGGACAGAAGTAAGGAACTACACGATGATATATGAATGTCATTTAAAAAAATAAAATAATTTTTTTTTACTATAGCCAATTTGCAAAGTTTTAGTTAGTTTACTTTCAAAAATATATGTTTTCAGGTTAAAATTGTATTAATTAAAAAAGGATTTGTTCAAATTCGTTTTGTGGTTCTCGCGAGATGCGCACACAACATATAAGCTAGTTAAATTTTATTCTATGTATGTAAAAATAAAGATGAGGAAGAAAAGATAAGGACAAGCTGACCACTTCCTTACATTATCAGCCCCGTCAAGATAGGGTCATAAATTAGAATTTTCAAAAAGAACGACCCCAGCGCCACCTTGTTGGTAAGCAAAATCGATACAGCAGTTTCTGAAATAAGCTGGAACAAACAAACAGAAAAACAGAAAAACGGAAAAACATTTTTAAAGAATTCTTTTCTTTTAAAAAACTATAATATTCTTCATGTTTACTTGCGATTATAGGTACTATAATGCAAGTTATGCATTCGTGCAGGTTAAAAAAAATTGAGATAACGTTTTAAACATGACATTACGGCGATGATGATAGAGAAACGTACTTGAGTTACTGGCAAAATTCTCTTATGCTAAACGGTTGAACCAATTTATAACTTAAGGTTATTTTGACATTCTACAGAGGACTTTTTAATTTTTTTTAGCTTAAATATTAACGGTACGTGTCATATCACCGTTAAGTAAAAGCCTATTTCTCTCAAAAACGACTCCAAGAATTTTTATGAAAAAAAAAACAGCGCACTTTTGTGGGTTTGTTATATGTACTGGTGAAAAAATATAATATAAATATAAATATATATGGGCTAAAAATGGTACCACCCATAAGACCGTTTTTCTTGTGACTTTCTCGAGAACCGCTTAACCGATTACAATTATCTACAAGATGTAGATAGCCAAAGCAATTTCAAATATTTTTTTTTTCATTTTTAATAACTTTTTTTAATTTTTTTTTAAAACGGGTAGGTGAATTTTTTTCTTAATTTTGTTTTCAAATGTTAATAATTTTTGTGTTTAAATTTGCATTCTTATTATTTTTTTTATTTTTAAAAAAGTTGTTAAATAAAAACCGTTTTACTTAAAAACCGTAAAATAAAATCACATTTTTTTAACAATAGCGTTTAAATTTTTTCGCTAATAACTATTTTACGTTCTTTTTATCAAACAAACGTCAGAAAATCGAAAAAAAACTTTGAAGTTCCCTTAATATTGTTCAAATTTTATATGAAGCTGTGACCGCACATAAGAGCAAGTACGTGTGATCTAGTCGTTCAATTTATTTTTTATGTGTAGATGCACACAAACTCTTAGCAATTGTATGTCTTACATAATTTCAATCAAATTTTAACACAGAAAGAGAGCATGGAAATAGTTTTGAAAACTTGTACTTGTAGTATTCAAGCTATTCCATAAACAATACAAATTATCATTCTTCACATTTATCTCTCACAAGGCAATTTATCTTTATTTTTTATAAGTGCATGTTGCTACATCTACCCTTTGTCGTAAACAATTTAATTAATCATCTATTATAGCAGCCCATTTAGAGTATTGGGGCAAAAAACTGACTTCAACGTGATGTTTAATGACCTTGTATGTCAACCGATATGATTTACGGGAATTCGATTACGAGAAGTCTGCACCAAACACGCCCATGGCCATTCCTCACACACCACCAGCCGGACTGGTCAAGCGACAAAAAGAATAATGAATAAATTAATTACAGTGCCGCGAATTCCATCAAGCAATCAGATTGTGATGTGAAATTTATTGAACACCGCCACTAGAAGACCGCAATCATTGCGCAATGGGGCTGCCAGAGTGCCAGCGATGTCTTTTGCTTCCCTCCAAAATGCCAATAACCATTGCAAATAATGTATGCTCGATCCAGAACCGTAATTATGAAAAACCAACGACGCGACGACGACGAAGAGTGATGACGCGACCCAAGCAGGCGGCTGAGTTTCCTTTTGATGCAGAGGACAACGATGATGACCATGATGTTGATGTTGATGGTGATGTCCGTCGTCTCTGCCATGATAAACGTCCTCAGCGATGACACTTCACCACAGAAAAACGCCGATGGCAGAGCGTCAGTTACGGCGACGGATGATGATGATTTTGCCAGTTTTGTTCGTGTTACTGGATGGGGCAAGGGGATGACGATCGGGAATAATTATGTGATGATGGGTGATGGTGGCCCGATACACGCACATGCATCCGGAAGACCGAGATGCAACGCGCAACTCTGTCAGGCACTCATCCAGTTAAATATCCGACATCTGACAGGAATTCTCTTTGCTGCTCGTCATCCTCTGCCGATGATTATGCGACTGCCACATGCAACTACCGCTGTCACTGTGCATTTTTTGCTTCATGTCCGACTGTCAAAGTGGTGGGCTGTGGATGTAGAAACATTTGGCTTGTTATTTATCTCATGCATGAACTGTCGGCTTGGCTTTTCTGCCGTATACGTGTTCATAATGTGTTCGCATAATTACTGCGCGCTCTGGAAGTGTTGACTCCCCTAAACATGGACATTTCCTTTAATACGAGAGCAAAATTACAGATCTCCATCAGTGTCAACGTTGGATGGTTTCCTTTTTTGTGCACTTTCTTGGGCTCTGATATATTTAGATTAATCGAGTTGATCCAAAGAAATGGGAAGAAAGATTAGACGAATGGTATAGTTAAACTGTAGCAAGGTTTGGAATGAATGGGAATAAAATGTTTTTAGATGCGGTTGGCACTTTTTGGTGTCAAGACAACAGAATGATATGTTAATTAATGTTTCCGGAGTCAAGATCCCATGTTTAATGATGTAGTGTTAATTAGTGTATAAAAACCTGAAATAAAATTTTGATTTAGATTTAGACTTGTTTATTTGTTATAATTACTCAGTAAGATACCATACCTTATAAATTAGAGCAAAAATCAGTACCTTTATATTATAAGTGTATTCATAATGCAATAAAAAATTAGAAAAAAGAAAAGCAAAAAGAAATTCAGCAGGTAGCTATTATTTAAACATAGTAACATTCTTAAAGTAATAATATTTCTATAGAAAGAAAGAAGAATAGAAAAACTGTCATCAAAATCTCTCAAAATATTCTCTGAGCATTCTTCAAAAACGAGTCATATAACTTATCATCCTAATTAATAGAACCGAAAGACGGTTAGCATACACTAGGCCGCTCCGTCATTTGTCGTTGCGGTATCGGTAATCAGTATTTTCCGCCTTACCGAATGCAAACCGATCTCATGTTCATCTCCTGACTTGTCGGTAAGCCTTCAGTACAGAATTATTCAAAACGTTAAATTCGAAGCAGTCTCGGATCTCATTATCTGTCAAAAATTATTATTTTGTATCAACAAATATTTTCTTATATTTTTGTTTATAACGGGTGATTTTTTAAGAGCTTGAAAACTTTTTTAAAAAAAAAATGCATAAAATTTGCAAAATCTCATCGGTTCTTTATTTGAAACGTTAGATTGGTCCATGACATTTACTTTTTGAAGATAATTTCATTTAAACGTTGACCGCGGCTGCGTTTTAGGTGGTCCATTCGGAAAGTCCAATTTTGGGCAACTTTTTCGAGCATTTCGGCCGGAATAGCCCGAATTTCTTCGGAAATGTTGTCTTCCAAAGCTGGAATAGTTACTGGCTTATTTCTGTAGACTTTAGACTTGACGTAGCCCCACAAAAAATAATCTAAAGGCGTCAAATCGCATGATCTTGGTGGCCAACTTACCGGTCCATTTCTTGAGATGAATTGTTCTCCGAAGTTTTCCCTCAAAATGGCCATAGAATCGCGAGCTGTGTGGCATGTAGCGCCATCTTGTTGAAACCACATGTCAACCAAGTTCAGTTCTTCCATTTTTGGCAACAAAAAGTTTGTTAGCATCGAACGATAGCGATCGCCATTCACCGTAACGTTGCGTCCAACAGCATCTTTGAAAAAATACGGTCCAATGATTCCACCAGCGTACAAACCACACCAAACAGTGCATTTTTCGGGATGCATGGGCAGTTCTTGAACGGCTTCTGGTTGCTCTTCACTCCAAATGCGGCAATTTTGCTTATTTACGTAGCCATTCAACCAGAAATGAGCCTCATCGCTGAACAAAATTTGTCGATGAAAAAGCGGATTTTCTGCCAACTTTTCTAGGGCCCATTCACTGAAAATTCGACGTTGTGGCAGATCGTTCGGCTTCAGTTCTTGCACGATCTGTATTTTATACGGTTTTACATCAAGATCTTTGCGTAAAATCTTCCATGTGGTCGAATAACACAAACCCAATTGCTGCGAACGGCGACGAATCGACATTTCACGGTCTTCAGCAACACTCTCAGAAACAGACGCAATATTCTCTTCTGTACGCACTGTACGCATTCGTGTGGTTGGTTTAATGTCCAATAAAGTAAACTGAGTGCGACACTTGGTCACAATCGCATTAATTGTTTGCTCACTTGGTCGATTATGTAGACCATAAATCGGACGTAAAGCGCGAAACACATTTCGAACCGAACACTGATTTTGGTAATAAAATTCAATGATTTGCAAGCGTTGCTCGTTAGTAAGTCTATTCATGATGAAATGTCAAAGCATACTGAGCATCTTTCTTTTTGACACCATGTCTGAAATCCCGCGTGATCTGTCAAATACTAATGCATGAAAATCCTAACCTCAAAAAAATCACCCGTTACAAAACAAACTGTTGCCTTTACGACCGACGTCAAACACAAATTCCTTTCGGTAAATATAGAAACAATACTGATACTCTATACCGACACTCGGTACACCGTGTTCATACCGTACCGATTCTGCACATACCGCCCAAATCAGTAGGTGTTCATTAAAAATTATGTATTCAGTGAAATATCGGTACCGAATGTGTACCGAGGAAACCGAGAGATACGATACCGTACAAACAAGTGAGGGAACGGCCTAAAACTATCGTTCAGATACTATCTAAATATGAGCAGCGTATTGGGATAAGGTCACAAGATCTTCTTGATTGTGGGAAATTAATTTTATGAAAAAGGTATTTCGGTTGACGGTATTGTTAAACATTGTGAAGCAAGGTTAAAGTTATGTATTTAAATAAATTTTCCAAGATAATGCCGTATAAAGATTTGGAAAAGTGTGAGATGTCGTCATTTTTTCTAAGCCCATAGACATAAAGGACTATATGCTTTGAACGCAACGTTAAGTCTGCGCTTGTGCTCATAACCACAGTTACTGAAAACTTCACAGGAAAAAAACATTAACGTTTTAGCCAACATAAAATGGTATTAAATGATGAAAAGTCCAAAGCATACAAAGACCACCGTAGACCTCTCCTAACGTTATTCTAATATGGCCATTCCAAGTTAAAGTTTTATTAAACGTTACTGGAAATAGGAAGTGTTAATATTGATCCTGGAAATGACTAAGTAATTTGATTTCTTGGCATTCAAGCAAAGATCGTTCTTACGGGACCCGACTACTATTTTATCCAAATCCAAGTCAATGACTTACTATGCGCCATTTTCAAGCACACCAAGTGGAAAACTATTATATAATTGCACATCATTTGCATACATGGGCAAAGAAGAGCTTAGCGAACAAGAAGGGTCGTTGATATACATACGTACAGAGTGAGTCAAGAAAACTTGCTCATTTGTTTTTATCTTCAAGCGGTGTGGAGGGGTCGGATGAGGGTGGGGAGTGTCTTATTTTTTAGAGGACTTCCTGAAACTTCGTCTACCTACCAGTCAGTCGACATCATGCATTGGACGAAAGAACATCGCACGTTTGCTTACGAGGTTTACTTTTCCAGCGGTCGTTCCATAATTTCCACTGAACGTGTCTTCCGTACTCGCTTCAATATTCATCCTTCAGGTCGCGTTCCTGCCCTACAGTCGATTGTTTCTTGGGTGAAAACATTCAGTGAGAGAACTGGACCTTGGTGATGTGTGGTTTCAGCAAGATGGCGCAACGGCCCATACAGCATGAACATCGATGAAGCTTCAAATAGCAGGTAGCTCAGTGTATGTAATGGCGGCTATCACTTGTGTAACTTTTTTATTTTTGTCACACACGATCTGAATTTACAATTAAACGGTTTTGAAGATGATGTCGGACAAATGATGCCCGACATTTTCTATATACTCCTTTTTTTATTGCCTTCTTAAATCAGCAAGTTTTCTTGCCGCACCTTATAGAAAACAACAGAGGGCCTAAAATAGAGACATGTTGAGCACCTCTACACAAAGGGAGAAATGAAGACATTGAGTCGTTAGTATAAACTGCCTGGGACCTATCCCTATTAGTGAGTTGATTGACGGTGTCGAAAACCTTAGACAAATCTAACAGAGTAATAGGGTTTTCAAACCTACCTAATAGAAGCAGTGATGCTGTTCATTTGCACGTGTAGTAAAAGGATTGCACACAGGGTGCAGCGTCCTTCGAAAATGGAGCAGAGTCAACAAGGGAGCAAAGTGGCGATTTCAAACATGTTTGATTTCTCCGCTCTCATCGCTGCGATTTTTAACTAGACGTGTACGTTTTTATTCACAAAAGAAAAATAATTAAATAGAAGAGAATGATCTCGTGCTTGTTAACTTCTAATTTGCTTTTGCTCTCTGCTTCTCACTCTGGCTAGGTTTCATCTTTGCTCCTTGCTCGAGCTCTCTGCTCTATGCTCTGATGGAATTCGCAGCTTTGCTCTCTGCTCCACTCTGTTTGTACACTAATTTATGAGCATAGAATCGTTTTTTTAATTCACGTATCTTACAAATTACCTTATTTCCATATTATATTAAACAATTCATCAAGCCTAAAGTCTTCCAACGTCTGTATGCTAGGTTACGTGGCAAAGTGGGTTGGGGTTATTGCGTTCACAGGAAATAAATTAAGTGATTTCATGCTATCCGTGAGCTTAGAGCTTCTTAAAACGTTATTATTAAAATCTCCCGCAACAATGACGAAAGGGGATATGAAAGATAACTCATCAATTACTAAAAACAAAGGTGCTAAATCAATATTACGATGTATACGATAAACTGATCCCAATAGAATTTTATCCTTGTTACATTTTATCTCAATAAATATATATTAAACTGCACTACCTGGAGGAATCTAACGTATTAATCTGCAATTTAAATGATTGTGAGCGAAAATTGCAACGCAAGACATTATATCCCTACATATAAGATACAGAATTACCAGAAAACCAGGTTTCACAGACACAAACCACGTCAATTTTAGAATTTACGAATAAATATCGGTATTCGTCCAACTTTGGACTCAAACTCTGAGCATTGATAAGACAGATCTTCAACCCGTGTGGAATCAAAACAACTACAGAAAACAAACTCCCTATTACCACTGTTAGGATAAGGATTAAGCATTATAAAAAAAGCTTAAATGACAAGGACCCAATGTGGCCCAGTACAACACTCAAAGAAAAACGTCAAGTAAAAAGCTAACTAGGCGCCTGTTATTAATACAAGGTGTGTTATATGATCATACAAACTTAGAAAAAAATCAGAAGCTTCAATTGATGACAAGGTTATGATTTGATTTAAAAAATATCATGTTATATCGCGGAGGGTACGATAACTTGGCCGACAAGATTTGATAACGGGTTTTTGTAGAGGGGTTAAAAACAAGCACTTTTTACCATGTGCAGGGGGGTCTATCTCCCCCCGTTTAGGAGGTAGGGGCACTTTTAGAAAAAATGGTTTAAATTTGAAAAAAAAAAATATTAAAAAACAACGGCAACACTTACAATAAAGTGCTGTTGCTATACTGCATTTGAAAGCCAGAAGTTTGTTCTATAATCCTGCATTTAACTTAAATTACTCATATCAATGGTTTTTGAGAAATTCGCATTTAAAGTCCAAATTTTGATAAAAAAACGTAAAAAAAAAGTTTAGACCGATTGTTTTCAAAATTGTGAAATGAAAAAAAAAACCGCATGGTTCTATGTTAGCATTCCACGTCTGGGTCAGTCATTTTGTCAGTTAGTCAGGAGTTAGTCAGCCATAGTTAGTTAAAAAAGTTTAAAATGTATTAAAAAGGTGTGTAAGTCTCGTCAATAAAGTCATCGTCCGTTTTATGAATTTTTTAAATACAGATTCTATGAATGCAAAAGAAACTTTGCATGCACCGAACCTCGCACCTACCCCAAATCCTATAGTTGAAAAGCAAGGGGGTTGCATATATATACTTTACTGTTTATATATTGTAATGTTGGAAGCTAGCACTGATTTATTTATGTAAGCAAGGATTATAGAACAAATTTCTGGCTTTCAAATGCAGTATAGCACTTTATTGTAAGTGTTGCCGTTGTTTTTTAATATTTTTTTTCAATTTAAACCATTTTTTCTAAAAGTGCCCCTACCTCCTAAACGGGGAGAGATAGACCCCCCCCCCCCTCCGTAGTAAAAAGTGCTTGTTTTTGACCCCTCTGTAAAAACCCGTTATCAAATCTTGTCGGCCAAGTTATCGTACTCATTCCGTTATATCAACATGATATGTTGTAAAATAAACTCTATAGTTCATTCTATTCACACTTTACCTGATGGAATTCATAAATTTGCACTCTACAAGCTCATTTCACTCCAATTAAACAGATCATCCTATATAAAATTTACCTTTGGATTCATCAACCCTTTACTTTGTAACCGTGTAAAATTTGCACTATATATTTTCATTTCAACCCAAGCAAAACAAAGTAAGCAACAACATAAAACCTTAAATTGTGATATGAGTTTTTATTAATTTTGTTTATCTGTCTGAAAACAAATTTCAGTCCAATAAACCTTCGGCAACAGCCTGACTGACAACAAGTACAAACCAAAGCCGTTTAATTTATACGTCGAATGTTCTTCAACCAACTTCTTTTGAACCGAATACTTTCCAACTGAAAGATATTCTTAAAGGAACCCCAAGAGGATGTTCAATGGTGAAATAGGAGCATTGTTTCCCTCGAAGGAATCGGTAAGGAAAGCACTAAATTTGTTCATGTTTATGAAATAATTTTAATATTTTTGGTTTTGAACCATATTATCTCTATTTTAGGGATATTATTACGATTTGAACCCCAACGAGTTGTACGGTAAGGCAACAAAGGCTAGACGGAACATGAGGAAGCAAAGTACATCTCTAAAAACTCATCCGGCTGTATAAGCTGCCAATACTATACCAGAAAGTAATTTTAATTGTTTTAACTCTTTGTAACGCAGGAGGATCATGTTGATTTATTGGAAGTCCCGTGTTAATTTAACATGAACACTAGTACTTATTTGGCTATGGGTCATGTGGATTTCACAGGAGAGTATTGTTAATTTTACTGTGGATCATGTTAATTATTTGAAGTTTTAGAGTAACCTTAACATGGTTACCAGGATCAATTTGACAAATTAACACCATCAATCCGTTTGAAAAATAACAACATGATAAATTGTTAATTTCTGATTGATTTTAAACGGTTTTTTTCATTAAGTGGAAGGAAAACCTTAAATTGCAAGACCAGATCAAGAAGAAACCTTAGAAACGGAGAGACGAAGATTATGACGGCAAATTTATTTTTAACAATATTGAAATTCATTATTACAATAGTATTGTTTTAGGAAAGGAAAATTGATAAAAGAAAAATAGTTGTAAAAAATAAGAAAAAATAATTGTTAATGGATAAGAAAAAAAATAAAAGAATATCTTCAGAAAAAAAGAATAGCAGAAGGCTTTATAATGTAATATTTAAATGAGATAAGTATATGTCTGTGTATGTATATTAAAGAAAAAAAATTATAGTAAGTAATGAAATATCAGGGGAAAAAATTGCAGAAGGCTTAATAATATAACCAAGCAAATAGAAAAAAAGTTGAAATTCGTTAATCAGCTGTTCTTGGTGCCATCAATGATTTCGGAGCAATCAGCCCTATTCTGCTATTCATTGGCGGATTTTTTCTTGAATTTTCACCCATCACTATTCTGCTATTCATTCGAAGTGAAACTGTATTTAAGTCAGTAACGTTGGTAATACTGCGTGGTATTCTGTTATTAGCGTGAACGCTTTCATTTAATATTGTTCAGAATCGCAAATAAAATGTTGCCGATTTGTTTTATTGTCGGTTGATAATATATGAAAATGTGGGCATAAACTAACAAATTTATTGCTTAATTACAATTATTTGTTTGTAAATACATACATTACATTATAAATTGAAATTTTAAGGGAAGAACAATTAGAGTTCAATATTCAATTCACTACATTTCTCGACGATGAAGTTGAATGAAGACATTGCAAAAAACAACGCCTTCAAGAAAATTGAGTGGAAAAGGTAAATGTTTGAGTATTGGGTATTGGATATCGGGTACTTTGTATTTATTTTGGGTTTCGGTATTGGCCTGAGATAATCTAGTCCACCCGATGAATAACAGAATGGAAAGCAGAGTGAAAGGGAATCGAATGGGTGAATCAAATTTAGGATTCACGTGAATACCAGAATAGGTCTGACTATCAGTCAGAGCATCAAGTTTCTCCACCAAAAAAACGTCATCGTTGCGGTGCTTTTTAAAGCAAACAAATCCTCTCATTGTAAAAGCTGAATACAAATAAGGCTTACCATAATTTGTTATCTTTTTTGCGGTCTGCAAGAGTGTTCTGTTTTTAAACGTTAGACATTCGTGCATAAACACAGGGCAATCAGAAGAATGTACGAGGTCACGGAGACAAAGTAAATACTTTCTGTGTTTTAGTGCGGTGGTTGGAAAATATCCCGAATATTTACTGGTTTTAAATGTATACTATTACAAAGTGGTTAAAAGTCAATTTTAGATTTTCATTCTTCAGCAGGGGAAGACCAAAGGACGACTCTCAGTATTCCTATATTGGTGCAGTTCTTCATTTCGATCATGCGGGTAAGGATCTGTTGAAGCACGTCACCATGTAGTTTAAGTTGTTCTTTCAGTGTCAGATATATCATATATTTTATTTCTTCTGCAACTGGCCCGTTGCGATAAATGTGTATTGGACTGAAAGCTTTATTTTATGTTTTTTTAAATTTATGTATTAACTACCTTCCACTATTTAATAAATTACATAGTACATTCCTAATTTTATGAAGATGGCTCTTATGATCAGTAGGAGTAAGGTTATTAATTGCAAGTTTAAGATTCGTACGTTTTTTTTGACACTACGATTATAATGAAAAATAAAAAAAAATGTCTGGTTTTTTGTCTGTCTGTCCGTCTATATTTACTTATAGTGTATGGTTTTAAGCTCTCCTATGGTTGCCGAAGTGAGCATTATAAGCTGGCATAATTCTCTCATAAATGTTGGTAGAATTTCGAACTGTATACTAAGATTTCATGAACAGAAACATGTAGACCATAAAATAAATAAAAACAAATTAAATAAAATCTATATTAAATAAAATCTTTCTTTTTCAACACCACCAAGAGGTAAGATTGTAGATTAGATTTTTATTTATCCAAATAATATGTTTGACATAACATTATATAAATAAATACATAATTAAAACATGGCTTTGCCGTCTGCTTATATTGACAATAATAAAAACGTATAAACATTGAAAAAACTATGGTTCAGTTAAATTTTTATTTTTGTATTGGAATTGCTATACGCGAAAGCTATTTTACAAATTTAAAACATTTAAGGTACATCCATTCGATTGAGATAATCTACAATTTGTTCGTATGATAAATAATCATTTCCAAGGACATATCTTGTGGTTTCTTTAAGAACTGTACAGGTACACCTTCCAACAAAATGAAATATATATCTTCTCGTTCTTTCGAATTACAGATTTCGCATAGAATTTGGTAAATCTTCACGTTATGGTATATAGGTGAGGTGTAACAGCTCTCCTCTTAAACGAAACATGCTTGATAACTGCTCCACTATGCAGTCATCACGAAAATAGTTATACTGGTTCAAGTTATAATTAAATCTGCTGTATATCATCCTGTACATCCGGCAGCTTTTTCTTCAAAACTTTTCTTACTTGATCGTCCAATTTGGTAATAAGCTTGTAAAATAGTGGTTTCCATGAACTGTGATCCCAGGTATTGATTTCAACTCGCGCTTGTTCGCAAACCATCCACTTTTTTTACGAATCGCTTGCAGAGCAGCCTTCTTTTGGATGCGCTGATCTGGTAGGTTTAAAACGTTCAGAATGATGTCGAAATGCAGTTTCAATCTTTTGATAAAGCCGAGAGAAATCCCAGTTTCTAGCATAACCATGTAGTTAGGACTTTTTGGAGGAAGTCCAAAAATTATTTTAAGACAAAGCATTGCTTCCCGTGAGATCAGCGAAATCAAGCATCGTTGCACGAGGTTAGTGGAAAGATGGAGGACCGTCCGAAAACCAACTGTGATGTTGACATGTGTTATGTGTTTTCTTTTTCCGTTCTCTTTATATCTTCTATTCTGTCCTGTATCAATGTCGTCTTGTGTGTTTTCTTGTAATTGTCTGAGCCGATGGCCTCAGTAGCCAGTGCTTGTAAGTATGTCTACTTCTTAGATTTTTCTACGGAATAGATTTAAATGTAATATAATGTAATGTAATGTTTTTTTAAGTAAAACCTCAAGAGGCTTACAGCGGTTTCATATCTTTTCCCTCCCCATACTCTGTATTTGATGCTGTGAGCAATATTGCTGTTGTTGAAAATGTTCTTCCAAGCAATATTAATTGCAGTTTTGGATTTGGACTAGGATTCTTCTTAAATTTCTGGTAAAGTATACCCCTAGACAATCAGATTCCATCCAATTAGTCTGTTGATTATCAGCTGCAGAGATTGTGGGGAAGACGAAAGTATCACAATATCATCGGCAAAGAGAAGATCTTTGATGACTGATGAGCATTCCTGCGTATTCTACTCCTTCAGGCAAAGAGTCGGTTACATCATCAATGAAGAGGGCAAACAAACTTGGACTTAGCTTACACCCCTGTCTTATGCCGGCTTTTGTGGGGAACCATTCTGATATATTTTTGTCATCCCATACAGCTGCAGTGGTCTCAGTATATGTAACTTTAAAAAACAAGCCCAAACTTAAGTGACACACCCATCCCATACAACTTAAACATCAGTGCGTTGCGATCAATAGTATCGAACGCTGCTTTGAAATCTACAAAAAATACATACAACTTTTGATTTCGCGACAAAAATTACTCTGCAATACTTCTCAGGATAAAAATATGATGAAACGTCTAGTATCAATCCCGCCTAAAACTCTTTAAGGAGCTTTTCAGCCTCTATCAATGCTAGGATTTGAATTTGCATGGTATTGCCTTTTTTATAAATTAGGGAAATCAATGTTTTTTAAAATTGCCGCGGCACGATTCCTTTTGACAGAACATCACTAAACAGGATCGTTAAACTATTAACGAGATTATCCGAGCCATATCGATAAAACTTCGTAGATATTCCATTTGATCCTGCTGTCTTTCCATCCTTCAGTCCCCTCAGTGATGTGAGCACCTCTTCTTTCAAATTTGGTCAGTCTAATATTTCCATATACGTGCCAGGTTGGACATATTGAATCATATTATCATTTAAGGGGTAAATATTCAGCAATTGATGAAAAGAGGTTTGGAAAATACTGTAATTCTGTAGGTTCACCTAGCTGTAAACGTTTTTTTTTTCATGAAAAAAACGAAAAGATGTAAGGAGAAAAACACGCAGTGACTCCTTTTTCTCTAAATTGGATATATATGCTTCCAAAAGCTCTAAGAAAGTTTCAACTCTGAAAGCTCCATTACAAAAGCCAAAGAAAAAGTTATTATAATTTCCATCAACGTACGAACAGAACTGAACAAATTGGAAGTTGCGTCTTGACAAAGGAACTCACTGTCAACTGAAGAGTCCAACTGCGTTACCGGGACGAAACGCCAGTTTTTTGTGGACTTAAAGGCCGTTAAAAACTATTTTGAATCAATAATTTATTAAAATCCAAAATTAGTGCTGAGTCTTCTACTTAGTTGTTTTTAAATTTAATGTTCTTACTACGTAGTATATAGAGTTTGTATTAAGGCCTTCATTCAATTCATTAAAATTGGTTATTTTTTTTCTATTTTGTATCTATGTACGTACAACAATTGGTCTGTAATATTCTGAAAACGACGTTGCTGATGCAGTCACAGTCATTGGCGAGGGCTGAAGAAAGATAATAACAAATTTTGTATGGCCCCAATAGAACTATTTGGACCAAGTACATACATATATGGTTCCAGAAGACGATGCTTCGTGCTACACAGCCTTTCGAAACCGAGGCGGGCATTTGCACATTTCATATTCCATACTAAAAGGAAAACATATGTTAATCTTTCAAATAAATTACGAACTTTGTTAGGTAAGGTAAACATTACACATAATTTGTTTTATTCCATTTCAACATCTACCCTACTTCAATATTAAAAAACCCTTTAGAATATTGCAAAGGATACGATTTTGACATCCTTCCTTAAGAATAAAAATTATATAAATTTGATCAAAAACAAAACTACAAATTATAATATAAACCATGATTATATTGCTTTAAGTAATTAGATTGTAGAGAATATATAAAATGCACGTTATTTGTTAAAGCTATATTTTAATAAATTTTAATTTTTAGGTGAGCTTAACTCAGCCCGTCAAAAAAGGAATCATATCTTCTTTAAAATAATAAATTTATTTAATATTCGAAGAGTGGAAATATCATAAAAAAGTTAAATCAAAAGACCTTTTTCTGTTAACTGTTAGACAACTTAAAATACGAATAGACATTCAAACAAGTTAATAAACTATAAAGTAGTAAAATATTAGCACTGACATCAAAGAGTAGAGATATTTCTGTATAATTCTGCACTTCACAGTACGAGAATAATCTGAATTTATGCTAAGCCATAAAGTAACATTAAATGTGGCTGCCGAAAACGCTACTTGAAAATACCCATATCAAAATATTTTGCTTACCCAGCGCCGGCGCTTACTGAGAGCACCCCTCAAAGAAAAAAGTAACAACATTTTCATGCCACCCCTCCCATTCATAGGTACTACATATGGCATGACATTAACGACTTACGGTTCACATTTGCCACTTTGCGAAAGTAAAATAGTAGGGTGAACATTGGAGGCAAAAAATGTCCCCAATACTTTGCATATTTTACTATGTCTGCCCTTTAGGTTGGGGGTGAAGGCCAACCCCCATCCATTTCCTTGATGGTTTTCATCCAAAATGCCAGCATTTTACTAGCATTTTTATGGGTGATAAAAATGCTACCACTTTAGCCATAACAACAACGACGCAGAGAGTTCAAGTTACGCGGAAGACAAAAATATCAAAACGAGGCGTTTATTTGACACTTATTCCCATACAGAGAGAAATGTCAATTTGTAGTAAAAGCAGAGGTGGGTAATAACGTAATAAATGAAAATACAGACTTAAGAAGTTGTTGTAAAAACAGTGGAGAGTGCCTCACGTGCTGCAATTTAATTCACCTATTTTCTTCAAATTTACTATTGAAATTTGTTGAGAAGTCAAAAACGTGAGAAAATCCATTTTTTCGTGAAAGGATACTGCACGTTTGCATAATTGATCGGTTACTTGAACCGCAGCAACATTTTCGTTGTCTTCACTGGTACTGAAACTTGAAACACCCTGCAACTAAAATTTAAATTCAAGTTTGCTCACTACACCTTGAAATTGAAGTTTACGCTTTAAAATTGCCGTCACCCACTGGTTATCAATTTGGTAAGTTGGTAACAAAATTGCAATAGCTAACGTACAATCAACTAGGTGTCACACAACATGATGATCATTGAGCGGTACCTATTGGATAGCGACAAATTATAGCTTTCTGATGAACAGTGCTTGTTTGTGTCGGGAAGATCAACAACAGCTGTAATCCAGATTAAAAGATTCTTTTGTTCTTTATTACAGTCCTTTACTTGCTGCTAGCCTTTCTGTGCCTATTCTGGAGCCATCATAAGAAAAGAACGTTGAAAAAGCACTTTATGTAATGATTCGATATTTTCCGAGAAAATAGGTACTGCGTTAAAGCGACTAAAACTGCAGGTTTTCTGATCCACAAAAGCTTATTCCGGACATTTATTTGAATGGAACAGTTCTTCCCAATTTCAAAATATTTAATATCTTGGATCTATGATCAAAAGTGAAGGAGTGGATTGGATGAACTGGTGAAAACTCTACCAGCTTCTGTAATCGATAAATACTACACGTGGAATGGAGAATAACATCTTGTATAAAATACATTATGAACAACTTAGCTTTTAGGCTAGGCGCGCACTTAGCGGCCAGGCCGCTATGAGATATTATATATATTACAACCACAAATTTCTGGATTTAGTCGTTTTCGGGAGTGTATCTCTGCTGACGAAAAACTATTTATAACTCTGAGGTCATGTCTATAAGTATTTTAATACAAAATATAATAAAACGCAATTATTGTTAAGTTTTACGCTAAGCTTTTATTGATAGTAATTAAAATCACAAGATAAGAAATCAAACAATTACAAATCAACCAACCATATTCGATGATGCTTGAGAATCATTAGACTGACCATAGTCAACGCTGCTAGAAGCCATAGAGTAGGACGAAAATGGAGGGCGCTATTGATTTTCTTGTGTTGCATCTGGGTTTCTGAAATATCCATCTGAAATAGCCATCTTTTATAAAAAAAAATACAAAACAAAACTTGTAGCCGCTGTGACAAGTGCGCGCATACTGATAGCATTTCACATAAAATGGTGGCCGCAGCGGCTGTAGTGTGGCCGCTGGCCGCCTAATGCGCGCACCTGCATGTTTTGTAAAAGAGCTCATTGGCCGCTGCGGCTGGTCGCACGGCCTGGCCCCTAAGTGCGCGCCTAGCCTTACTTCCCTTATATACTGAGAACCTAGTTCAAAAGAAATAGCACGCCACGTGAGGCCGGAAACGACATCCAATCAAGCAAATAAGAAAATGATGAAGGTCGTTCAGTTAAACCTTCAACACTCTCCTTATTGTCGAAGGGCAATATCGACTTAGCCCTCATTCAGGAGCCATGGATAAACAGAGGCAATTTATCTGCGGACTAAGATCCAAATATTATATCCTGTATTGCAAAAAATGGCCTAATGAAGGTAACTATCGGACAGCAGCGAGTAGGAACGGTTGGAACCAACTAGCGGGATGTGATGCCAATGCCTACCATTTGCTGTGGGGAAGTTTCCACACCAACACAAGAGGTGAGTCACTTTTTCAATTTATATTTTCAGTACAGGGAAGATAAGATATTTGCCTTTCATTCTTACTGTTATGGAAAACAGAAGCATGTAGACCGTAAACTAATCTTAAAAAAAAAATTAAATTAAATCTATCTTTTTCCACACCCCCAAGAGGTAAGATAGTAGGCGCGTTTTTTTAAGAGTTCCCCAGAAGGCCTAATCTTTTTAAACGTAAAAATAAATCACAGAAAAAACGCAAAACATTGTTCTTTTGTAAAAAAAACCACTTGCCACTTCTTTTTGCTCAACGTATTGGACACATCGTTGCCATTTTTCAGCGCCAACCTTATTAAGCCCTGCTTTTAAAAGATCTTTTACTTCTGCCAGTTTAAAAAAAAACTTATTTTGGCTTGCAACGAATCCTTTCACTTGAGCACAAACAAGTTTTATGGGATTAAGTTCGCAGTGATAAGGTGGCAATCCAGGTACTTCATGTCCTGCAGCTTTGGCCATTTCATCCACCACGTAGGTTTCATACTGAGGTTTGTAACGTTTTACGATAGTTAGCAAATCAGCTTTTACCATATTTATCGTCTCCATAGCTGATATCATTAGAACTAAGCTACTCTTTGATTTCGTTTTTTTTTATGGAAGTCGAGGGAGCCTTGTGAAGTTTTCGGGAGAGATACAAAGCATTATCCAGAACTATCATAGAGTTTGGTTCCACGTTGGTTGGTTGGCGGCATTCATGGTAGTCTCCACTTTTTCCAGAAACGAAGCATAAAAGTCCTTCGTCCAAGAATCCTGTGGAGCTTCCGATATGAGAAATGATCAATTGATTGAGCCACGTCTCATCAAAAAATAAATTTTCTTTTTTTGCTCTCTCATTTATTTTATCTGACGTAAATACCTTCTTCTCCACGCTATTAAGTCATTTCTTTCTAATAGAAAACTATTTCCCTGACGTTTCGCGAAATTAAAGCTTAGATCTTTTTTTAAAATCGTATGAAGTGATGTAAGGCTTATTTGTGAAATATTTTCGTTGAGTTTAACCTCAACCAAAATTTTGTTATATGTTGGAAGTTCATTATTTGAAAAAAAAAATTGTCGAACGATTTGTCTGATGGCGCATCTATCAAAATGGACTTTGCTCATACTAATTCTTTTTCTCCTTTTTGGTGGTGAGTTATTGCCTTTGACTTTATTTTCTTTCAAACAATTGTAGACAGTTCGTTCTGTTACAGAAAATACATCCCCAGTTTTCTTAACAGCTTCCGTCTGATTTTTTACATCGTAAAAATCGTTGCGTCAACGATTGCCTGCTTCTTCTGAGCACTTGTCTTCTTCGAAAAACTTGAAGCCATTTTAAATGTAAACCAACACAGCACACATATTATATCACCTCAAATTCGAATATATGTTATTCTTTATTGCACTGAACTGTTTGAAATATTGTACAGGAAACCAACAATTTGTAATTAATTAATGAATTAATAAACCGCAATCCAACAAAAACTTGCTCAAATAGAAATTCTTCCTTAAATAAATTGCACGACGATCACAGCTCGAATAAAATTTGAAAAATATTAAGGGAATTTCAATGTTTTTATTTTGACTTTTGATTGATCGTAAAAAGTACGTGAAATTGTTTTAAGCCGAATAATTTGAACGCCATTTTATTTCCTTAAAAAAAATTGAAGGAGCAGGATTTTTTTTTCAAAATCGTAGGAACGGTTTTTAAATATAACGTGTTTTTTAACAACAACAAAATTACTTAGGCCTTTGTATGTATACTGCATATAGTACTATCATGAAGCATCATTTTTTTGTTCTGAATCAAGTCGCAATGAGGCGTGCTGAAATTGCCAATTGGTGTGAATATAGAATAAGTAAAAACATTAAAAGTGTATTAAATACTGGTAAAATATGGGTTAAGGTTCTCATCTTCACTATTTATAGTTAGTTTCGAATCAACCAGGAAGATGGCCAGACGAAAAATTACCACCATGAGTACTATAGAAAATGTATACCTACACAATGGTTTTGTTCAAGGGATTGAAATATCAGCAAAAAGAAATGAGAAAGAGAGAATAGACTTTTGTGCAACGAAATGAAATATCACCAAGTATAATGAAACCATCTGGTGTTATTTCAGTTTTGAGAAGGATAGACGAGTTTTTCGATTTGGCTTCTTACTGCGGAATGGATATTGTACCATATCTCTCCACTTCCCTCTGCAGCATTCCGGTATGGTGTTAACAACCATGGCTGTAAAGGGTATCCACTGTCGCCTTGAACGTAAAATAAATAAATATCTATATATAAAATAATTGTATTTGATGTACTTATATGAATATAATGGGCACAAACCTAGAATCCGGATGTTTACTTCACCTGCAAGGAATTGCTGTTTTAGAAATTTACTGCTTTTCCAAACAGCCGAGTCATCTGCAGCCCCAACATGTGAACTCTTTATTGCTATTATCGCGCTTAGATGATTGCAAATCTAGACAAATTAAAACGTTAGTGATAGTAGGTATTAAGTTATATTTTTTTCATAATTTTACCACCATCGCATTTAAGCATTTAAGTGTAACCCTTTTCTATTAAAATAGATGTGTTCTTTTGTTGTCAAAATATAAGTAGGTACCATCGACAGAGCCCACTATTCCTGGCAGCCTAAATTTCCAATAGTTATAATCCTTGCTGTCTTAAAACTTGAAGCTATCAAATTTTATCTATATGTACATGAACATACCTAAGTAGCAACGTACGCCGAAAAAACTTCGAAACATTTGTTTGTGCCATATTTAATAACACATTTGAAAACTATGAAAACTCAATAGACTCTAAACTGGACAAAACTAAATATATATATATATATATATTCTAAAATTGAGAATGAATTTTTTAAAAAAATAGAATTTGACATATCAAATTATTTATAGTTCACAATAATTTTTTTTAGTGGAAGTCAAAATGAAACTCGTTTCAAATTGTTTGTTTCGAGTTCTACGACGATGAACAGGTCTTCAAATATTGAAAAGTTCACTTTGAAGGACCACCACGTCTACAGCGCGTAACTCATATTGATAATGAATGTGATTTGGCATCAGTAATAAATTCAATAATAATCAACTGATGTGACCCACCAGTTGAAAAACATCTGAAAATGTCAGTGGAAAAAAAACAAACATGACAGCTTCATATGGGAAAACACTATTTTGCATTAATACTGGGTCTCCACTCTCCACTAGGTTTTTTTTAAATAAAGGTGACAATTCAAAGCAGAAATATTTTAAACTTGGCTCTCATTGGAGTGACTGACAGCACATATCATTATTATGAAGTATTTGCATAACAAGTGAAAATACACACAAGAAATGACAGACAAAAAGTTTCACTTTTTCGTTCACTATGACATAGAGAAAGTTTTTCTTTATCCAAATGATATTGATATATATATGATATAATATTGAATGACTAATAACTCGTAAATTATAGTATATATTTCTTTTTAGATAGGTTCATATGTTGGATTCAAGTTGCAAGGTTTTGCGTAAAATCCGCAAGAATCTCTCTTAAGAACAAAATAAAATGCAATTATGAGCATAAGTTGATGATAAGAAAATGGATTACAATTATTGTTTATTTTATGAATAAAACATCTTTTGTTTTTGTTTGCTCACAACAGTCACCGATATAAGCAAAAGGTTATTTAAAAAGTCAATTTATATTGCCAGCTTTGAAATGACAACGCTATGTACCTATGTATGTATCTAATTATTGAAATGACAAAGGGGGTGTGTCAAAATATTTGCATTAAATAAATAGCATAGATAAATGTCGACATTAAATAACATAAATGGAAATCAACTCGTAGATTTTGTGGGCTAATGGCAACATTTAGAAATGTCAAACTAGATAATTCCAATGACAACAATGACAAGTGAAAACCCAACAAAAATTTTAGAAACCTTTAAAACGTCAATTATTTAAAAATAATTGTATTTTAATTAAAAAAACAAAAAGCTATACAATACCTATGACAAAATGCAGCTGTCCTATCATACGAAGCCTTCTATTTTTCAGTTGTTTGTTTATAGCTGCCGCTGCTGTTGACGTTCATTGTGCTACATGTGTTGATTTATTGAGTATATTTTTAGTTCTCTGTTTTTACTGTTTCCATTTTCATCACTTTTGACAGAAACACTTTAGCTCAGAGACAGAGAATCAAGTCAAGCATGATTGAATGAAAATGTGCTCGCCGCACATCAATAAAGTTAAAACACGAACAAAAAAGAGACAAGTCCATGACAGAAGATATAACCCTTGGTACAGATGCATGAGGCATCGCATAAGGCATGACAGACAGCAGTAACACTGATGAAGCTTAAGGCCGGCTTCCAAGTATACCAGTTAAACAGATTGACACTGTCGGGTACACAAAGTGACATGTATTAATGAGCAACGCCGGTCAAATAAATCATTTTGTTGAGATTGACGGGCTTAGACAGGCTGGACAGAATGACAGTTCGTGTCATTGTGGTGGTTGTGTATTTGTGACAATCTTGTGCTAAAAGCGGTCTCTTGTTTGATAACTGAATGTCTATGTTTGTTTTTGTCTGGATTGTCAGTTGTTAATAGTGCCAGACTCGTTGATCGATTCTAGTTGCGTGATCACGCAATAGTAAAGCGACATGTTAGCTTAGGTAGCTAGGTACTTATATGTATACTTTGATCGATCTTTATTATGTATGGTGTGGCTAAGTAGAAGACTGAGTTCTTGTCAATTTCTGACAACAATTCGTAAAAGAGATAGATACAATACCAACACTGTTTGTAAAAAAATGGTAATATAGTTTGTATTCGAGCTATGTATGTTATCTAACCTATAAAGTTACCATAAAGGTTCTTAATGCTTCAGCTTTTCTATATTGCCAGTGATTTCGTAGAGTATGGAGTATCCTTTTACTATTTCTTAGTTTTTTTGCTTTTGATACTACCTTTTGGCATGATATTTATTTTAATATGCCCGGAAATTGCTTTCGAAAAACTATTCTCTATCCTGTGTAAGAGGGTTACATCCTGTGACCAAATTTCTGTCAACACCAAAAGTATCCATATGAATGTGTGTATATTTGTGTGGTGGTTGGCTTGCTTAATACTTATTACATTCAAACCAGGGTACATTTACGGAAATTCTTATCGTATGTAGGTACATACATTATGCACAATTATAGCACCAATTTTCTAGGAAACCAAGGTTGCCATATTAAATTTTAAATATTTCATGAAAAATCTATTAATAAAATATAGTGTGCGGATTTCTTTTAACACGTGAAAATATAGATTTATGCTTTCCTTCTCTTAATAGATGATTGTTATAATCTCCGTTCTCAGCTTGGACCACAATACCCACCTCACTGATTCACATTGAGCCTTTATGTGGGGATTGACGTTTTTCTTAAACGACACCGTTATGTTAGCCTAGATTTTTGAATGCATGATTGTGGTTAGTAATATTAATATTATAAATGAGAATGTAATTTTGTTTGTTCGTTTGTAACGATTAAACAACCTTAACTAATCAACCGATCATCATTTGAAAATTTGTACGCACATTTTTTTGGATTCAATTTAAGATTAGAACTCTATAAGAAAAAAAAAGATACAAACTTTTTTTGACAAGCAGGCATGCGATGCGGATGACGAATTGTAGTTTGAACGTAGTCCTCCTGTGTATTGACTGACTGAGGCAAAGAAAAGTACTGCTTCTTAAAAACGATGGCCTATCTGTTATTTGTAGAAACCTTACATATATAACACAAAGCTACAAGTACTTGTAATATAAGTGAATCATTACAAGTGTAACAAATTTGCTGGCTTATCTACAAGTGTAATTTGCGAATATTACAATTGGGAAATTGTATAATTTACTTCTTTTTGTAACTCAAAAGCTACAAGCGTAGAAAAAAACTAAATCTTGTAGAATAAATGATTAAATCTTACAAGTTAACAAAACTTGTAGGATAAAGAAGATGTGTTCATATACAAAAAAAAAATTCGCAATCAATCAATATTTCAATAACATAGTTCTTCGTGATTTTGATATTGTAACCGAAAAACAAACAATGTAAATTATTGTTAATTCATGTATTTTGCATTTGTAATGTATACATAGATGCACAATTAAAAAAAAAACTTAATAATTTTATATATCTCTACTTTGTAAGATTTTGATAACATGAATACTTTTAAATCTTAGTAAATTAAATTTTAAAAAATATGAAAAATTATCTATTTTTCTTCATTTCATTCATTCATTTAGAAAATGTTAAACTTTGATTGATTGAAAGACATAGAAAAGTTAGTATTTCTAGTCAATCGTTTACATGAAGTTTGCAGAAAAAAAGAAAGTGTACGCATGCTTTTTTATTATTATTATTATTATTATAAAAAACTGGATTTTATCAAATTCGGTCCTACAATTTTCGAAATACTTTTTTCATGAATTCAATATTATTCAAGACGTGTAATGCCGTACTCCACTTTTACTAATAACCCTTAATTGTTTTAGTTTTCGCACGTTTTATAGATTCAAACTATGTGATATTGTGATATTTCTATGTAAATGTTAGGTACTTGTTTCTGTTAAATATCTTGTCCTTCAATGTGATAAGGCACATAAGAGCAAGTACGACCCAGTTGTGCCAACTTTTTTAAAATAATTAAATGAAAGGTAAATGAAAAATGTACCATTTTTACTTGCGATTTATAGGGACTATAAGGCAAGTTATGCATTCGTAAAAAAAAATTCTAACAATCAAACATGACATTACGATGATAGAGAAGTAAAAAAAAGTGGGTCCGGAAATTCCGTCCGTCTGTCTGTCTTTCTGTCTGTCCGTATCGATATCTACAGCCTTAACGTCTGACCCGATTTGATTCAAACTTGGTATATAGTATTTTTAGAGTGCTCTACCCGACGGTTTTTGGAATTGGCATTCTAGCTCCAAAACTAACCGTGCCTGCCATGTAACTTTTAATGAAAAACTTATTTTTCACGGAAACGGCTCCTACAATTTTAATAAAACTTTAAGAATGATGTTTTCTATTCAAAATCTATGTTTAAGTTTTAATGTATTTTTCAGAAAAAGTCTTATAACGGTACCTCTCATAGCACCGGTTTTTTAAAATCAGACTTTCTCGTTTACTAATTGACGGATTTTGATGAAATTTTCAAAATATGTAGTGTTTTATGATTTAAATAATATTGCTTATTAAATTTTTTAAAAACATTTTTTTTTTTAATAATTTTTTTAAAAAAATATTTTGTTTTTTGAATATTTTGAAAACGGATTTGTAGATTTTTTTAAATTTTTTTCTCCTAGTATAAACTATAGATTTCTTTAAATTGACATACTCAAAAAAAATTTTAAATATGTTTTCGAAACGATTTTGAAATGAAAAATTCATAAAATAGAAAACAGCAAAAGAAATAAGATGGCTTACAACATTTTTTCCAAAAAAAGTTATGAATAGTGTTTTTTTGATTTCATAAAAAAAAATGTCCCCAACATTTTATTTCATATTGCTCGGCTAAGCCCTAGCCATTAGTCATATAAGAAGGTGACAACCTACATACATACCTACGTATTTTAAAGCATTTTATCATCATAAAAGCACACAGAATAAATAAGGAAGCCCATTTTTAACACACAAAAACAACTAACAAATAAAAAAAAACTATTCGATTACTACTGAATGCAAAAATTTCAATGAGAAAACAAAAGTTTACACCTGCCTATAAATAAATATTAAAATAACTTTTAATATTGTCTCTATACCCACTCGCTTAACAGTAGTTGGAATGTGTATCTTAATTTTAGTACCCACCTTCCTTCCAAACTTATTATATGTAGAGGTACCTAATATGCTTAGTAAACACACCATACGTTTATCGATCCAACAAACATAATTAAGCAATTTTAATTAATTTGATTTCAAAAAGTAAATTATTCTTATTGGGACCTATAAAGGTATCTATACCTAGCATTATTGCCCTACTGCTGATTCCCACGAATCTTTATGCCAGTTGTTCAAATTTTTCCATACCAAAATGAAAATTAAACTGAAAAAAATCCTTTATATCTTTCTATTAGCAAATTATATTATAAACATTAAACAACAAGTGGAAAGATAATGCACTAAAAAACTGCAAAAGCTAACAATCCTATATATAAATGTGTTATCCCTTTGTCGTGAAGCATGTTCGTTCGAGCTTTAACCCACAACGATTCTAAGGAAGTTGCACGTAAAAAAAAAACATTAAAATTAAGTCTTTGTCAAAAAGACGCCTGCACTTAAAAACGATTAGCACATTATTTAAACATGCCTTAAATAATTTTAATTTTTCAACAATTTCAATTTGTTCAAATGGCAACCCAACTGATGCCTGAAAAAAAACAGAACCTAACCATCAACATTACCACAACCCATCATCCTTTTGATTGTCCTCCAGATTTCATTGCAACCATTGCCCTTGTCGTTATGGTCTCTACAGTGTTTACATGCATATTCTCCACAGAGATTATGGTATGTATATTTTTTACACCATACCATACTGGAGGCCACATTCCTGCATACTTTGACAAACTCCAAATGTTACTACATGGAACTTACCACCCTTCACCGTTTTCGTATGAATTCCAAACAAATACAACCTGAAAACTTGTTATCCTTGATAGTTAATGCATAAAAGGGTTAAAACCTGAAGGTATCCTCAAGTGCATATAAAAGGGTAAACGTGAAAACGATTTCACTAACAATATTATATAAAAAAAATAAACAAAGTTATATCTGTAAATAGCTTAATGAACTGTTGTAGAATATTTGTGTACGTACCTAGACTTTGGGCTAAGTATTTGCCAATTTATGAAACGATTGCTTCCAATCCCTTTGCAAGCACGTGTTTCCTACATCCGTAGCTATGTACATTTATCTGCTTGAATAACTTCCGATGAGCAATCCGACGGAATTTGGAAAGAGGATAGGTTGTTGGAAGGCATCAACATCAACACCCTTATGACTTTATTTGAGATTACCAAGTAAAAGAAAATTAACATGGATTTTCCATGAATTACAAATTCAAAGGGCCGGTTAATTCGGAATGGAATGTGTTTTTGGTTTCCTTCCTCGATGGTCGAGATATGAAGGAGCCGGATTTGGACTATGAGAATTTTAGCTGAATGAAGAAGTATTTTCTGGGTGAAGAGTGGTAATAAATTTATAGACAGACACTAAGATTTTAATTTAAAGTTCTGCCGAATCTTCCAAAACCACAAGACCTCAAGATGTGAAGATCCAACAGGGCTACGTTTTGACCATAATTTAAGTTATGTACATGTAGACTAGACAGTAGAGAGTAGACTAGACACAGTGCTAACGTTTTTTTTTTTTTTTTTTATAATTAACGCGCGCACAAGGGATTATGTGTTTCCCTTTTAATGTAGAACACACTGCGCGGGCATTACGAAGAAAGGGAGGGGAGAGATAGGAGGTGCCGATTAACATTGGTTTTGAATGTTTGCAGATCAAAATGGCAAGGGAAAATCCCGCCGGGTAAACTATTCCAAATTCGTGTCGTTCGGCTAAAAAAAGAATCTCTATATTTCACGGTACGTCCGAAATTGGGCTCAAGGGTGAACTGATGGGCATTCCTTGCGAGACAAGTATTACGGGAGAAACTTTTAAGGGGAGGAATGCAACTGGCTACTTCGAGTGAACATTTTTTGTAAAAGAAACGATAAAATAAGGAAAGACATGAAACATTGCGTCGGTGTACAAGTGGGGCAATTGTTTCAGCGGCAGTTCTATTTCCTATCAATCTTAACGCTCGATTTTGTATTCTATCAAGCAGGTGAAGCGATGTTTGCGAAGCACCTGCCCAGAGGTGGGAGTTATACTCGAGTTTAGGGCGTATAAACGCTTTATAAATTGTAGCCAGATCAGATGGGGAAAAATACTTCTTACACCGATACAGAAAACCTAAGCACTTTGCAGCATTCTTAGCGATCTCAAATATATGGTCGTTCCAACGGAGATAGTCGTTGACACACATCCGAGTACTGAGAGCTTTTCGGTTTCTTCGATGTAAGTGCCATTCATGGACAATGGCATTGGGGGAATGTTTAGCTTTAACGACAGAAGACAGCATTGAGTTTTCGAAGCATTAAACTCCACACGATTTCTATTACCCCATTTGACAATGCTGTATAAATCGGAGTTTAATGAGCTTGACATACGGCACCGTTGCAATTGTACGTCCGAAGGCGAAGGACGTGAATTATCGAACGAATATGAAAAGCTGAGGGTAGAGTCGTCAGCAAAACAGTTAAGTGGATTAGAAGTAACAGACAGAAGATCATTTATAAAAATGAGGAAAAGAGTCGGAGACAGAACAGAGCCCTGGGGCACACCAGCATTTATTTTATGGGAATCAGACTTGAATCCGTCCAATACAACTTGTATTGAACGGTCCAGGAGATAGCTTCTAATCCAACGAACAAGAGTATTATCGATCCCAAAAGCACGCATTTTCGATTAGAGGGCTTCATGCCAAACTCTATCAAATGCCTTGGAGATATCAAGAGCAATAATCTTACTTTCACCAAAGCGATGTAAGGATTTGTTCCACTGTTCGGTAAGATATGCCATCAGATCACCAGTGGAACGGTTGCTGAGGAAGCCATACTGGCGGTCATGGAGAAGCTTACGATCTTCGAGATATTCCTTAAGCTGACGGTTAATCAGTGTTTCCATGAAGGGATGTCAGTGCTATGGGTCGGTAGGAGGAGGGGGAGGATGGGTCACCTTTCTTAGGGACAGGCTGGACAAATGCTGTTTTCCATCTTCTAGGAAAGATTCCAGAAGAATAGGAGCGATGGAAAAGCTGACGCAGTGGCTTTGCCAGTGTGGAGGAACACCTCTTCAGAAGAATCGGGGGTATACCATCCGGGCCAGCGGATTTGTGTATATCGAGATCTTTGAGAACTCTTGCTACTGTACGAGTGCGGAAAAAAATGTGTTCCATGGAAAAAAATACATTCTCAAGTACAGGAGGGGCAACGTTGCTTTGAGGCAGCGTGGAGCTGGCAGCGAAATGGGCGGCGAGCAAGTTTGCCTTCTCTGAAGAGTAAACAATTGGTTTGTTATTGTCGATGAGCGTTGGAACCGAAGATGTCGAGAAGTTTTTTATATTTTTTACAAATGACCAAAAATTTTTACTGCCTTTGGGACACTGCAGAATTTTTTGCCGTAATTTTTGGTCATGCAAAAATTTGGTTCTTTCTATAACGGAGTTGCATGAGTTCCTTGCTTGTTTGTGCTTTTTCCGATTTTCCTCTGTAGGGTTGGCTTTGTAAGATCGGAAACTTACTTCTTTGAGCCTGATAGCTTCTTTACACTCAGAATTAAACCAAGACTTTTCTTTAGGTTTGATGCTTTTTACTCTATTAGGAATAAAAGCACGCATCCCTAGAAGAATCACATTTGTGATCATTTGAGCACTGGTATCAATGTCACTATCGAGGAAGCATAGTGACCAGTTAAAGTTTCGGAAAAAGAAATTCAGGCCGTCCCAGTTGGCTTTCTCGTATTGCCAAACGGTCCTGGTGGGAAGTTTTTTCGACATTAAAATAAGAGATAAGATGGACCTGAAAAGGTGTTTCATATTCGTGTGGCGCTGCTATAGATATTATCTCTGTTGTTAGTTGTTTACCATTTATACCGATGAACATTAATACACTGCCCGACAGCTGATTAGCGCCCCTTATGTTTCTTTCCTTTAGAGGAAAGAAGTCGATCTAAAGTATGCTGTTCCTTTCGAAGATCATGGAAATAGTAAGCATATCCATCGGGACCCTCCAAATAATTTTTTTTCGTCTGAACACCACGCTGCCACTTCCTTGTCCAGGTAATATGCACTCTGCAGAATTAGAGGTCTTTCGGAGTTATAGAAGTTTTAAATGTTCAGCATTAGAAATAATTCTTTGTAGGCGCCATTTTTACTAAATTTAATTGAAAACTATTTAAATAAAACTAATAATAACTATGAAAAGTAAAAACGACACGCAAGAATTAATATTAAAGGTTAGAGGCGCTAATCGGATGTAGATACTCAATCCATTTTAACCATCTGGAAAGCTACCTCAACCAGTTGTTGAATGGCGATGACGTCCAATATCCGGCCAATGATCAACCTAGACTAGTCAACGTAGATGATAATAAAGAGCTATACTCGCTCGACCAAAATGAGATCAAAGTAGCCATTACCAGTCTAAAAATGAACAAAGCAGCTGGTGCCGATGGGCTACAAGCGGAACTTTTTAGACACGATGGAAATTATCTGGTCAGGTGCATACACCAACTCAGTAGCTGCCCTTACAATGTTGAACACACTGCATGAGCAGTTTGTTCCCGGAATAACAGGTTTTCACTTAGCCGTCCTTAGACCTGGAAAATCTACGATCTACCAAATTTTCACTTTGCACCAGATCCGGGAGAAAACCCAAGAATTTAACATCGAGACCCACCATTATGTTCATTGATTTTAAAGTAGCTTATGACAGTGTAAACCGGGACGAACTGTACCGAGCCATGTCTAGTTTTGGAATTCCTGTTAGACTGATACGTCTTATCAGGATGACATGACGATGGAAAATGCTAGCTGCTCCGTCAAAATCGGCAGATATTCTAACGAGACCTTCGACACCACCAGAGGGTTATGAGTTATGACAAGGTGACGGACGCACTTTCGTGATAGTACACAACACCCAAGCCAGCACATCAGGTACTACCTTTAAAAAATCAACCCAGTTACGTGGTTTGTGCTTTCACTTCCATGGACTCAGCTGCAGGAAGAATGGGACTGATTACTAACGAGGACAAAACGAAGTATATACTGTTATCGACAAAAGTCCAATTCCACTACTGACTTGGTCATAACGTGACGATTGATAAGTGTAACTTCGAGGCAGTTAGCGAATCTATCTATCTGCACTCTTCTAATCGCTTTTACTTAGGACTGAATAAGAAATTGAGGAATAAAGCCCTACCGAGACGAGCCCAGGAGACACTATATAAAATATTTATAATAAAATTATATATTATATATTAAATAATAATAATAATATAATAATAATAATTATATATTATTATTATATTATTATATTTACTTTGTTTTTCTAAACAACCAACTCTTTCGATGGCTAGATTAAAAATTACCGCCAAAAAATGGCTCTTCAGCTCTTTGCGTGTCAGTGTTCTTATCTCGCTCAATCAGCACCATTCCGCCCATATTAGCTGATATGTGCGACCGAGTGAACACATTTATTGCACGCGATCCCATGCAGTGGTGATGCGATCACTAGTGGCTCAGCGGACGTGTTCATAGAGTAGGCGTTTTTCTTTTTTCGTGCAGAGCAGAATCTGAGTTGTCAAAAAAAAGTTGTATTTCATCTTTCGGTCAGAGCGTTCAGATCTTCAAAGTTGCATTTCTTTTTCATTCAGAGAATGATCAAAGCGTGCTCTGACAACCCTGTATTAGCTCATTAAAATGCTGAACGCAATTAACGTCACTTTAGAGTTGTACGCTGTTTCACTTTATCCCATACACATTGCCTACACCACTCTTCGAAAAATAGATGCCAAAGTGGAAAAGACAATAGTATTATATGCATAATATTGCCGCCTGTGAAAAAGCCATATTAATAACGACAATTTGTGACAGCAAAGTGCTCAAACGTATTTCAAAAATATATCTGAGCGCTCAGACCATTCTCGGTTCAGAATGCTCAGACTCTCTGTTCAGAGAGCTTTTCTGAGTGAATAAAGAAAAACGCCTAAAATTATAAAGATATAAATCTACTGCCTTCTTTTGACAATGCCTACAAACTGAACTGTCATCTCATTGACCTTTTCATATAAAGTATTAGTGCTCAAATGTCATCTCATTCCTTTCCGGATAAGTGAAATGAATGATTTCCAAAAGAGATAATAAAATTTGAGGGCGTTGGGGGATGGAACGTATACGAATGTTTTTCCTCTTTATAATATGTTTACTTTATGGACGTGTTCAGCCTTCTTCCGTCAATTCCATTAGTAAAAAGTTAAGTCGAAAACTACTTTAAAACAACGCGCAGTCCTCAGCCCAAACTTAGTATTTGGAGAAAAATATTTTTGTAGTCCACTCGCGGTCGCTTATTTAATAAACCGTTCGTCTATAATGGGGTAGTGCAGACGACCTGTCACACAATTTTGGGTGGTACCTGGTTTGGTTGCTTTTCCAGACTACTTCAAGAACAGACGTCTGGCTGATGGACCAGCTGTCTACTCCACTCTTTGAAGCATTTTAGAGCCGCAGCAGAATTGGAATTGGGAAAGCACATTAAGAAAGGGAAGGATGGATAGGTAAAACTTGTGCTAAAAATTACCCCAACAATATGAACTGTTTCAATCTCAACTCGGAAACCACATTCGTGCGTTTTAAAAGTGTTGTAGATGTAACTATATAGGCACATACATATATGAATGTACCTCCCTGAATTCATTTAGTTTTACAAAAAAAAAAACAAACACATAACTCATTACAAAACTACCATTTAGTCTAATGTGCCAGCAAGACAAATAGATTGAATGAAACTAATCAAAATCCTAAAACTACAATCCGGTAATTTATCCAAAAAGTCCATCAATTTCGACTGATGCAAAATAGAAAAGCTTCAAATAATTCGCAGGCTATCTTTCGCAGCGGACCAAAACAAATAAACTAGAAACAAAAAATTGACGAATAAAACAATTTACAAAGATCATTATTCATCTTCAACGAAGCTAAAGGCACCTACCATTCAGACAGCCTCACTCTACCGACTGCCGCGCGGCACAGTGAACACTAATCAACATGATTAATGGAGTCACTTATCATGGTCGACACCGACACGAAACGTCATTAGATAATTTGTTAAATAGGGGATTAAAGAGAGAGTGTATACGGCACGGCAAGCTATACTATTCTCTGTCCATTCAACCAGCAGCGCCACGACCAGCAGTCATTAGTGCCGCAACAAGCAACTCACGAGTCAAAACGCCTTGCACTAGCATGTCAGGATTTTGTCATTCCCAACTCCCAAGTGGAATTTCCAAATGTCAGATCGTTTTGTTTATAAGTTGTCAATTTATCTACGTGTTACCATCTGTCACCCGAAAACGAACTCATTAGTTAGTTTGCCATAAATGGATTTGCCTGCTAATAAAATCGATGACACTGCTGATTTAGCATGAGGTGCTTTAATAGCAACGTCCTTCAACTGGCTCATTATGTTGCCAGCGAATGAATTCAGCACTGGTATTTAACTAATTTTAATCTCAGAAGGTTAGGTTGGTAGAGGTACCTATACCTGGCAAATAATCTATCATTTTAGACGTTTTTAAAATGAGCAATGATTATTCTTCTTCTTTGTTGGTCTGGTTCGTTCGTCGTTCCATCGCACTTGTTCATCATTTTCATCATCATCATGCACGTCGTTGTCGTCTCATCCTTCACTTGCCCTCCTTTTGGATTTGTCTTTTTTAAAAGGGAAACCAAACAGTTACCCTGTTCCTTTTGCAAGCAACGCCAACGTTTTCTAGAGTAAGATAAATTGCATGTCAGAGTACGATGGACAGCCAGCAGATAGAGTAAGGAGACACGATGAACACCACTTCACTCCTTTTGCCGAGTAATAATAAACTCATTAATCACCCGACTGTTGTAATCCAGCGCCAGCCCCTGAATGCTGGATCCTGTACCGTGAATCCACTAAGCGAACCGTGTGGCTCTGGTCTGGACCTGATTCCTGTCATCTCTGACAGATTTGTAGCGGCGATGAATCAAAACATACACATAATTTCAAAACACATACACACATAAAAAGTTTTGCATGAAATGTGGTTGATATTTGTTACTTGATTCTGGAAGACTATAGAACTTGGCACTTGGGATTGGGAGATGATACAATGGTACTGGTGTTAGTGGTGTTTTCTTGCCTGTCATGTCATTTATTGTAGAAGCTAGAAGGCAGTGGAAGTCGAAGCAGATGTGTGTTGCTGAATGGTGGTTGTCTTTGAATTAGGGGCAACCATGTATAGTAGCAGTGAATAATAATAACTGTTGAAATTTTTTGATTGATGTCTGTCTGGTATAACACATGCAATGAAAACACGCCGTCTTCGTTACGTCCGTCCTCGTCGGCTGTATAAGTAAAGTACCTATCTAGGCAAGTGAAATTGAGGTCGGACTTAAATTGATGAGATATGATGTGATTGATCATCATCATTCATCAGCACTTCTTCCACAACAGCTCGAACGTTAGTAAGTAGAATATTATTCGCCGTCTTTTTTTTATGTGCAGACTCACGTGATTTAGATTACGGAAACATTACCTCAACTAACAACAATAATGTACCTACATGTGTACATATTTTATATGGGCGGTAATCAATCAAATTACATACCTTTCTCCCGTTTGAGATCAAGAAGTAGTTGGAATAAGATTTATCACACATATATGCACGTTTTAAAAGACGTGCAAATTTCTTAGGTTGAGAAATGGTGAAGCCATTCTCCAAACATTTTACAGGGAAGTGATAATTTGTCACGAAACCCATACATGTTCGTATTTTTATTTACTGGAAGTACCTAGGTATGTACACAAACAACATAAAATATTTTCGTTTGAAAATATATTATGTAGATAATAAGAAAGGACATTTTCTAATAGAACTTAAGCGTTGAAAGGCCAGCCTAAGTGTGTTTGTGTTAGATTTTTTGTTTTTTTTTTCATTTTTTAATTTTTTTCAAAAATATTGGGGTCTTCTTTCATTTCGTTTTTGGGGTCTTTTTCATTTTTTGAGGCGTGATTTCATAAAGAAAAATATGGTTTTATTTCATCATGAAAAAGTACCCCATTTTGGGGCCTTATTTAATTTTTGTTTTTGGGGCCTTTTTGTCTGGGGTCTTATTTCGCAGCGCCGACAATAATATTTAGCACACTTTTGGTTCTCTCTGTTATTTTGTAAATTTTGTTGTAATTTAAAAAAAAATCAATTTATTTAGGTTTAACAAAATATTTTTTAATGTAAAATATGTAAATAAATAAAAAAATCTTATTTAGTCATGACGAAAGGTCAATGGTGCTCAGAGGACAAACTAAGTCTCATCTTGCAGTTGAGGTCGACAATATCTGAAATTTCTGAGCTGTTAGAATGCTCCAGAAAGTTGGTATATAACGCACTATATTTTGAAAACTTTGGAGTCACTACAAATGTCAAGCAAGCTCACCGCACGCGAAAGAGCACACGTACAGAGGACAAAGTTATTTACCGGCTATCAATTAAGAACCCATTTAAGAGCTCAAGTGCCATAAGAGTTTCTTCAAAAACCGTTAAACAAAAATATAAATGAATAAAAACAAGTTTGCGTGGATGCGTTGCACAGCATAAACAACTCCTTTCGAAAAAAAAATTGAGGAGCAGCGTAGAATTTTTTAATTCTTTTAATTTTAAAAGTACAAAACAAATGTTTTAATTCGCGCTCATTACAAAAAGTAAGGTTAAAGAGTAAATTACATAACTTGGAAATAGATCTATGTAAGCTAATTGAAAAGCTTCAAATTTGTTTTTTGATCAAAAATGACTTCAGTTTCAGGTCAAACTCATAACTCTTGAAGAGCTTCAGTAATAGTTCCCAACAAAACAAAGAGATTCCGTTCATTTTGATGGCCATGGTGATGTTACAGATAGAATGCATTGTATACTGTCAACGACACTGCACATTTTAACCTATGGTAGCTCTAAATCGTATCTCTCTTTCGTGTGTGTGACATTTATACTCTCCAAGCAACATTGCGAATCAGCACAGTATATCCTTGACTACCCCAGCCAGCCCTTTCCATATCCAACATCAGTCAGTTATGCATCGCCCTTTAGTGCAATAAATTTGTTGCGAAACGAAAATGTGTGTTTAGTAAGCGCCATCTATTGTGTGCAACCATTTGTTATTAGCCCCAAAACAAACTGCCACAAAACTCCACAGGAAGTATCCTCTAGCATTACGAATGCACACAGACAACTTGCTTGGAATTGGAATCTATCTCGCTTTCCTATCCGCCCAGGCTGACATCTGACTCAGACCGTATGAAATCTGTGTCTGGCTCAGGCAAGAATTCACTTCCTTGCTGAGAAGGAGCATCCATAACAAGAGGCAGTGGGAGTGCGAATCCTAGTCCCAAAGCTACGGATCCTTTGTCAAGTGTTCTGGATATCCTTTCAGCTAGGCGCCCATAATGGAGTGCAGCAGTGTGCTATCGTGTGTATTTTGCAGAAACCGGGTGCAGGAAAGCATCGTGATTGTATTGAACAATAAGTTTGGTTCAGTGGTGCGTCCTTAGTGTGTCATGCGCTGCTGTTGTTGATGACACTGGCTTCCTCTCTTCAATGTTGAATGGGTGGGTGTGCTTTTATCTATGTCCCTAACAGAAGACGTTAATCACGCTGAGTTATGTGATGTCTTTATGTTCCACTGTCACGTTCAGTGTTTTCTTTTCTACATACGATGCATGGTGGGAGGTTGGTGTGTTCTTCTTCTTCATGTGTCGTTGCAAGGACATGTGTTATATTGTTTTGTCTTTTCACTGAAAGAATGTGTTGAAGTTTAACATTTGAATTTGAGTGAATAGGAGAATAAAATTAATTAAAATTTAAAATTATCTAAGAATCAAAATTACACAAAACGTTTACTATTCTTCGTAAAATGTATGCTTACAAAGTTATACTTTATAAAATACTCTTCGTAATGTGTCTATTCTTAAAAATATTGAATAGTTACAAAATGTACAATAATACAAGGTTAGCGATAAGAAGATTTTGGTTCATATGATGACGTGTTGATTCAAAAGCTAAAATAAATAAAATATAAATAATGCTGCATTATAAAATGAACACTAATTGCTCAGAAGAAAAAAAAGGAAATATGAGAACCACGCGATTCGGAAAAGCGAGGTTAGATGGTGATGGCATTGGGTTTTAAATTTTAGCAAAAGGTAATCAGAAACCGGGATCCCGTCCGGGCGTATTTCAACAAGTTCTTCCATACACCCTGATTGCCGGCCGACACCAATTCTATGGGCGCCTTTGTCTACCCCATCATTTCAAAGTAAGCAATTTCTGCCGCATTGTCTTCTACCATAAGAAAAACTGCAAAAAGTTTTTCCGACCTGGGTTCCTCTTCGTTCTTGCGAGCTAGGTCCAGATCTCATCGAAGACTAATTAGCTTTATTTTGTTCACAACATTTGCTTCGAGGTAGATGTCACACAATTTATGATTGTATTTTCTCGCACACGAGGCCAACAATTCTCAGTAAGACTCTTGCACGCGGTTAAGGATCAGAGTAGTAAGCAACCAAGTCTCTTGGATCCGTATGTAGGTACTGTTTAGACCATAGTCTTGTACAGCAGCAGCTTAGTTTTATGGTAAGGTTTCGTAATTTTAAAAACCTCGACAAATTAAAGAAGGTTCTGTTGGATTTTTAAAGGTGTTTACATATCTCTTCCTTAAATCATACCTTACCATTATTACGAGGGTCCCAGGTGGACCTGAGCATCAGCCAACAAATTTCTCCAGCCAGCTCAGTCCCTAGCTAGATGGCTCCAGTTTTTCCCATCAAGCCTAAAGAAAAGTACTGGTTTAATTCTGAGTGTAAATAAGCTATCAGGCTCAAAGGAGTAAGTTACCGATCGATAGATTTTTTTATTTTTTTTTCCTAGTATAAACTACAGATTTCTTCAAACTAAATACTCAAAGTAATTTTGAAATGTGTTTTCGAAAAGTTTTTTCGAAAAGTTTTTTGAAAAAAAACTTTTTTGTTTTTTTAAACTGTTCGAATGATTTTGAAATGAAAAATTCATAAAACATGTTTATGTTTATTATTTTCCCGCAAATTTTGTTTTATATTGCTCGGTTGAGCCATGCACCAAATAGGTGAGTACCTATTTTACATACCTACGTATTTTAAACCTTTTCATTATAATAACAGCACACAGAATGAATAATAAGGACTATTTAAGATAAACACATAAACACGCAAAAACAACTAAGAAATTTGCATTCAATTACTGAATGTAAAAATTTCAATAAAGAAAACAACCACTGTGCTAAGTTTATACAGTGGTTGGAATGGGTATCTTAATTTTTAGTACCTACCTCTTTTCTTTCAAACCTTATTATGCTACATAATATCCTAAATAAATTCCATGAACCTACCCGCACCATACGTTTATCGATTCAGCAAACATAATTAAGCTATTTTAATTCATTTGTTTTAAAAATGTAAATTATTGGTAGATGTACCTATAGATATAGGTACCTATGTATACTTAGCCTTGTTTCCCTACTGCTGGTTCCTACTATTTTTTATGCAATGCCAGTTGTTCAAATTTTTTTTTTATTTAATATTATAATATTATAAACGGTAAACTACAAGTGGGAAGATAATACACTAAAAAACTGCAAAAGCTAAAAATTCTATATATTTATCTGTTTGTCTCTTTGTGACGCATTTTTGCTTCATCGAGCTTCAAATCACAACGATTTTAAGGAAGTTGCACGTGAAAAAACATTTTAAATTAAATCTTTTTTTCAAAAAGACGCCTGCGCTTAAAAAGGAAGCACATAGGAACAAGAACGTGTGACCCAGTCGTGCCTTTGATTTTATAACTGCATGTTACCCGCGACTTCTTCCGCCTGGAATTTATCAAACGCTGTTTATTTTCCAGCGCCACCTACGGGTTATTCAAATTCAAAAGCTTTAGTTATTCCTTTCAAAATGAGCTCCCTGTGAAAGTCCCGTCAAAATCGGTCCATAAATAAAAATCTTCGAAAAAAACGAAACCAGCGCCACCTAGTGAGTAATTAACATAGCCTAAGTTACTCCTTAGAATATCAGCTACCTGTTTTTTACTTTAAAACAGACACTTCATTTTTATTACCAGTAATTTTTTTTAACTCCAAAATGTTGGTATCAGTCAAATCCGGTGATCCAAAAACCAGTCAATCAAAAAACGTTGATGGATTAACAATTCGATGAACTTTCAGGATGTGAGTTAAAATGGTCGGATCGCTGATCTTGAAATCCAATTGAGAAAGTTGCTCTGGATCCAGCGGTGACGAATCATGATTCACAAGGGTATGTGAATAATTAAAAAAAAAAAAAAATAAAAGACTACAAAAAATATCGGCAATATCAAAGAAATAAGAGTTAACCATACATAACAAAAAGAGAAAAAAACGTTCAGGCAAGAAACTTTGAAACTTTATCGCCATGCCGAAACAATTGCTGTAACAAAATATCATTTCAAAGTCATCAACTATTATTCATTAATTACTGGCTCTGGGAAGTTAGAAGAGTTATCTTTATTAGTTCAGTAATATGTTTGAAAAACATATTGATGAACATAAAATCCAAAAAAACCAAAAATCCTGGAGCCAAGCAAAATAACCGCCAACTTACTTGTGAGTTGTGACTACTACATTGAACTTTTAGATGAAAGGATTGTGGAATGTAAAAGTTGCTTTCTGTATTGCTTTGTGGAAACAAATGGAACCATAATAAACAAAAATGTATGTGTACGTTGTACATAGTTGATAGAAAACGATGTTCGAAACCTCCAAATGCGCTTTCCATAGTTAAGCAAGAGGAGATTAAAGCTCATATCAATAAACTTCCTGATTATGAAAGCCATTATACCAGGAAGGATGCATCAAAGAAATACTTGCAACCGGGTTTTACAATATCTAAAATGTATTGTGATGTTTTGGCTTGAGGTTCGACAAATAAAGCTCAATTGAAATTCCAAAATAATAAAACAAACAAACGTTTCCAGTTGTTAACTTTCGAAAATAAACTGAACTTTCAATGCATCTTCTCTTGTATTTATACAAGTTTACAAGCTTCTGGAAGCTTCTGGAAGCTTCTGTCTGGTTCTGGCACAATCTAAGCTTTCGTACTAAATCGAACTTGAAGTACTAATTCGAGACTCGAATTAGTACTCAGTCAAAACATATTGCAAATATGTAGCATACTTTTAGGGGCATGGTTATTGTACACAATAAATGTTGGTTGTTGTACACAACAGATGTCGTTAATTTACAAAATGTATCCTCCGAATATCTAAACTTGTTGCCACATCACATTGTCCTCCTTTTAGTTTTGTTCGTCCCAGCACAAAACAAGCACATCATCATTGTTTCCGTGGTAACGATGCAGGCGATCCACATGAACAATTTTGATTTTTGCTCTTAGTGCTCTTTGGATTCGAAAAACGACATCATTAATGCGCGTAACTACTTGGTAGGGACCTTCCCAATCCTGCTGAAGCTTGGGCGATTTTCCCTTTCTGCGATGTGGGTTATAAAGCCATACAAGATCTCCCTCGTTGAATTCAGGTGTTGTTGCTCTCGCATCGTATCTGGTCTTCATGCGGTCACTCGCAATTTTTATGTTGTTTCTTGTTCTCTGGTGTATGTCGTTGATCCTTTCTCTAAGATCCAACAGGTAGTCCTCTTCGAACTTCATTCTTTAAGTTGAAGGACAGATGTTCCTTCAAGGTCTTGTTAAAGCGTTCTACCATTCCATCAGACTGTGGATGTAGAGGTGTTGTCCTTTTTTCCTTTAACCCGAGTGATGCGCATACTTCCTGGAATACCTTCGACTCGAAGTTTCGCCCTTGGTCGGAATGCAATTCCATAGGCACCCCGAACCTGCAGACCCAGTGGTCCACTATCTGCTCGACAACGGTCTTAGCTTCTTGATTGGGTATCGCAAAAGCCTCCGGCCACTTGCTGAAGTAGTCCATGACAACAAAGATGTAACGGCTAGCGTTTTCAGTTTCTGGGAACGGGCCTGTGATGTCAACGGCGATTCTTTCAAACGGGGCGCTCACGTTGTACATTTGGTGCATTTTACCTCGTGTTTTGACTTTGGGTCCCTGGCTAGCCACGCATTTGTGCACTTTCGACACCAGCTCTCTACATCGTTTCTCGCACTTAGCCAATAAAAGCGTTCCCGTACCTTTTCCAGTGTTTTGTTGATTCCCAAGTGCCCACCGGATACTCCATCATGCATTTCTCGTAGGATCTCCTCTACTTTTGATCGTGGAACCACAAGTTGCATATTAAAGCATCTTCCATCCGGCATTTCCCATTTTCTTCGCAAAACACTATCTTCCACATGGACAGAGTCCCACTGCGCCCAGTATGCCTTTAAAGTAAGACTTCTGTCGGAGATGTCTCTTGCGATTGGTTTCTCCATACATTCCTTCCATGCAAGGATTGGCTCGATGTCAGGGTCTTCTCTTTGTGCATTACGAATTTCTTCGGCACTCCAACCCTCTACAGGGTCGCTCTTATTCTCTGGACAGATATACCTTCGTCCTTTTCCTCTTTTCGCGCACAAGGTTTGTAACTGGGCTCACATGGTCTGCGGGAAAGCGCGTCCACATTGCAATGCAGTTTTCCTTGGCGATGCTGTACTTCGAAGTCGTAAGTCTGCAATCGTTCGATCCATCTTGCTACCTGCCCCTCAGGATTTTTGAACTGCAGCAACCATTTTAAAGCGGCGTGATCGGTACGCAGGATGAATCTCTGTCCATACAGGTACTTATGGAAACATTTTGTCGCTAGTATCATAGCAAGGAGTTCCCGTCTGGTTACACAGTAGTTTCTCTCTGGTCGCTCCAACACCCACGTTACTAGCATCCACGTCCACAATAAATGTCTTGCCATTGGTGGGGTAAGCTAGTATTGGTGCCACACAAAGTCGCTGTTTTAGATGTTAAAAGCTTCTTTTGCACTCACCGGATCATTTAAATTGTCTACCCTTCTCAGTAAGCTGGTGCAGACACTTGCAATTCCGGCAAATTCCTTTACGAACCTCCTGTTATATGTGGCGAGACCGAAAAAGCTCATTAGCTGGTGCTTATCTGCGAGATCTGGCCAATTTTTCACGGCTTCGATTTTCTCCGGGTCAGTTTTTACTCCATTTGATGATATCACATGTCCCAAATATTTCACCTCAGCTTTGAACAGAGCACATTTCTTTAGATTTAGTTTCAAATGTGCTGTTCGAAGTCGTGTAAACATCTCCTTCAAGTTGTCGCGATGTTCAGGGAACGTCTTTCCCACAACGATGACGTCATCCAAGTACACTTTTTCAATGAAATCGCTAAGAATGCTGCTAAGTGCTTAGGTTTTCTGTATCGGTGTAAGAAGTATTTTTCCTCATCTGATCTGGCTACAATTTATAAAGCGTTTATACGCCCTAAACTCGAGTATAACTCCCACCTGTGGGCAGGTGCTTCACAAAGATCGCTTCACCTGCTTGATAGAATACAAAATCGAGTGTTAAGATTGATAGGAAATAGAACTGCCGCTGAAACAATTGCCCCTCTCGAACACCGACGCAATGTTTCATGTCTTTCCTTATTTTATCGTTTCTTTTATAAAAAATGTTCACTCGAGCATTCCTCCCCTTAAAAGTTTCGCCCGTAATACTCGTCTTGCTAGGAATGCCCATCAGTTCAGCCTTGAGCCCAATTTCGGACGTACCGTGAAATATAGGGATTCTTTTTTTAGCCGTACAACACGACTTTGGAATGGTTTACCCGGCGAGATTTTCGCTTGCCATTTCAATTTGCAAACATTTAAAACCAATGTTAATCGACATCTCCTATCTCTCCCCTCCCTATCTTCCTAATGCCCGCGCAGTGTGTTACATTAAAAGGGAAACAAAGATAGTCCCTTGTGCGCGCGTTAATTATAAAAAAAAAAAAAAAATATGTCAGACCCTGTAACACACGTTCCATTAAACGCTCAAAAGTAGCTGGAGCGTTACACAAGCCAAATGGCATAACGGTAAACTGCCATAGTCCATTTCCCGTTGTGAAAGCGGTCTTTTCTTTGTCTTCTGGATGAATCTGTAATCTACGCAGAATCGAGTGCTGCCGTCTTCTTTTTCACTAGTAGAACGGGTGATGCCCACGGACTTTTTGAGTTTTCGATTAGACCGTCTTTTTCCATGGTTGATATCATCTCATCGACTTCCGCCTGTTTTGCCAATGAAAGTCTTGGTTGTCGGATCGGTCTGCTATCGCCGGTGTCTATTCGGTGCTGTACTAGGTGTGTTCGACCATCTCGCCAATGAGATTTTCGGCTATGGTTTTCTGCTCCTGATTTACCTCACAGTTTCCGAGGATAGCATTACATACCTCAGCCAATTTCGTTGTAGTAACCGGACTCGCAGATTCACTCCCAGATGTTGTCAATATGGCTGCAATGGGTGCGCATCTTCCAATCAAATCTTGGGCTTGGAAAGTCCTCTTTATCATCTGCTTCAACGAAATAGAATCGGTGGTACCCCGGATCACCCTCCAAACGCGTCCAAAGAACTGTCTCTGAAGAAGTGGGTAGGACTTCATATCTGCTTATAACAGCGTTCTCGTTTCCGTATACCATAGGGATCTCAACGGTTCGATACCTTAACACTTGCATTCGAAGGTCTATGATTTCCTCATGTGCCTTCATGAAATCCACTCCAATGATGCATTCGTCGCATATGTCGACCACCAAGAATGCATGTGAGAAGGTCAACCCTGCCAATTGTATCTTTAGAAATACCTCCCCGTATACTTTTGCTGCTTCTCCCGTAGCTGTCTTCAGAGTGTAGCATCTGGTGTTATGAAGCCAGGATGTCTGAACAAGGTCTCTTCTGATTATGTAGGCTGTGGCACCCGTGTCGATAGTGGCCACACATTTTCTGTTTCTGATGACTGTCTCCACTGTCAAGCTCTTGCTCTCGAGAACGTTCTTTTGTTCTTCGAGAACGTTCTTTTTTTCTTAGAGAACGTTTTGCTGTTTTTTCGAGAAAGTTCTTCTGTTCGCTTTGTTGCTACTGCATCATTTCTGACGAATTCTTTTGTTCTTTCGAGGAACTTTTCAGAGCATCGAGTTTCGACAGAAGCAACTTCATGAAAGCAGGCATTTCATCGGCTGTGCTTTCTTTCCCTTGTTCTTCAATATCGAACAACATGATATCGGGGTCTCCACCGAGTGATAGCATTCTGAAGTCGGAGCAATAGTTCTTTTTTCAGCCCCGAAGTCTGAAGATTTCGTTTTCCTAATTCTTCTTTCAACTCAGCTGTTGTCAATTGTTCTAATTTGCGATCCATTTTGTATAACCGAAACACAGTCAGTTTTAATGTCTCTTCTAGAAAATCTTTTTTAAACACTATTTTTAACAAAAATATTCGCTATTGACAGTTTTAAAGCACAACCAGTTCAATAGTTTCTGGAAAATTCCACTATGGAATTTTCTAGCCCTTTACTGAGTTTTATCCCCAATTTCTGACACCAATGTGAGGTTTTGGCCTGGGGTTCGACAAATAAAACTCAATCAAAATTCCAAAATAATACAACAAATCTCTTTATTTAATGAAACACAACGTCTTTCAGTTTAAATAACACCAAGTTAAACTTATTCCACTTATTCACAATTCAAATTCGTTTTTATAATTCAACACTTTTTATTTAATCTCAATTCAATCACTTTTACTAACGCTTCCAGTTGTTTCAATTTCACTTTCGAAAATAAACTGAACTTTCAATATCATCTACTCTTGTACTTATACAAATTTACAAGCTTCTGGAAGCTTCTGTCTGGTTCTGGCACAATCTAAGCTTTCGGTACTTCAAGTTCGATTTAGTACTCAGTCAGAACATATTGCAAATATGTAGCATACTTTTAGGGACATGGTTGTTATACACAATAAATGTTGGTTGTTGTACATAATGAATGCAACAGATGTCGTTAATTTACAAAATGTATCCTCCGAATATCTAAACTTGTTGCCACATGACAATATTAAAAAAATGAGACGTTAAGAAAATTGAACATGCGCCAACCATTTCAAAGGAAAAAGAAAAATAATTTCCTATTTTTATAAATTCTAAGAGTTTTTAGTTTATTGTTGCATTTCACTTGTGATAAGAAGATGGTTTGTTGTCATGTGTGATATTTTTTATATTTATTGATTTAATTGAATTTTATCAAAGAACTTCAATTGAACAAATTATAAGTTTTGTGTTGTGCTTAATTAATACTTAACATGCTAACAATATATTTCGGAACAAGGATTTAAATCAATTTAAATCAATTTTCTATTCGAATTTTTATTAGGAAAAACAACATAAGATTACTTGAGTGTCGATCTTAAGCTCATAGCGGCCGGACGTCGGGTCGAGGTGCGCGCATAACAATTAAACAAAAGTCAAAAAAAAAAAAATTATTGCGCATTGTTATCGCGAGTGTTAAAAAAAAATTATATTACACACTCGTTTGAGAAATTGGCAAAACCCCCTCGCGTGTGCTGTAAAGATAATAACAATATCCACTTGCGTCGTTGGAAGACGATAAGATGCCCATTCGCGCTGTGAAAGAAAAAAAAAAAAAATAATTCACACTTGCATAACAAATTAAATTATCCTCCTATCTGTCCCAACCCTTTGTGCTTAGCTTAACTGCCTCTTTCTTATCTACTGTAGGCATCGTATGCTTGCGGTAAATAGATAAGGGCATCTGAGTTTGTCCTATTGTGCTGAATATTTAAATTGATTTTTTGTATGCAAGCTGTCTTATGGGCATAACACCTAAGACAGTTTGATTATTACAGAGATTAATTTGGATTTTCACTGCATGGTTCGACTTATTCAGAATTGTGTTTTGTGTGTAAGTATTTTTAAATGGTAAGTGATTTTTGTGTCGTGTATTCCAATGTTCGTGGTATTAGAAAGAATTTCTTTCACCTGTACGTCTACACTGTTCAATACAGGCCAGCTGTTTTGGCATTAAGTGAAACCCAGGTTGGAGTAAATACTGATTTATCAGAGTTTACTCTACATGGGTATAGCTTGGTGCCATTACTCTTTTCCCATCATGGTCTCGTGGTCTATGTTAGAAATGATATTGCTTGCCAGAGCCTTCCCCAATATGGGCAATGTTCCAACACGGACTTTAACTTCTTGTGGCTCAAATTCACTGTCCGCAAGCATGTCATTCATTATTGTTTTATTTACAGGAGTCCAAATCTCGACAGCAATTCGACTTGTAACGAGTTTGATGCGCTGTCAGATTCTATCTCGAAAATTGTTTCCCTTTGTCCTCGCATTGAAATCGTTATTGCGGGCGATTTCAATGTACACAATTCCAATTGGCTCCGCTATTCTGGTCAGACAACACCCGAAGGAAGGTATGTCGAGCTCTTTGCCGGGTTACATCACCTTACCCAGCTGATCGATGTGCCAACGCGTATACCGGATGTTGCTGGGCAAGCCGCCCATACTCTTGACTTGTTTCTTACTTCTCACCCTGATAAATATACCATTAGTGTAACTTCTCCATTTGGCACTTCAGACCATTGTGTCATTTCAGCTAATTTCTCATCCTCCACCCATCCAGTTAAAGAAAAACTTCCCACCAGGACCGTTTGGCAATACGAGAAAGCCAACTGGGACGGCCTGAATATTTTTTTCCGAAACTTTAACTGGTCACTATGCTTCCTCGATAGTGACATTGATGCCAGTGCTGAAATGATCACAAATGTGATTCTTCTAGGGATGCGTGCTTTTATTCCCAACAGAGTAAAAAGCATCAAACCTAAAGAAAAGTCTTGGTTTAATTCTGAGTGTAAAGAAGCTATCAGGCTCAAAGAAGTAAGTTTCCGTTCTTACAAAGCCAACCCTACAGAGGAAAATCGGAAAAAACACAAACAAGCAAGAAACTCATGCAACTCCGTTATTGAAAGAACCAAATTTTTGCATGACCAAAAATTACGGCAAAAAATTCTGCAGTGTCCCAAAGGCAGTAAAAATTTTTGGTCATTTGTAAAAAAATATTAAAAACTCCTCAACATCTTCGGTTCCAACGCTCATCGACAATAACACACCAATTGTTTACTATTCAGAGAAGGCAAACTTGCTCGCCGCCCATTTCGCTACCAGCTCCACGCTGCCGCATAGCAACGTTGCCCCTCCTGTACTTGAGAATGTAAATTTTTCCATGGGACAGATTTTTTTCCGCACTCGTACAGTAGCAAGAGTTCTCAAAGATCTCGATATACACAAATCCGCTGGCCCGGATGGTATACCCCCGATTATTCTGAAGAGGTGTTCTTCCACACTGGCAAAGCCACTGCGTAAGCTTTTCCATCGCTCCTACTCTTCTGGAATCTTTCCTAGAAGATGGAAAACAGCATTTGTCCAGCCTGTCCCTAAGAAAGGTGACCCATCCTCCCCCTCCTCCTACCGACCCATAGCACTGACATCCCTTCTTTCTAAGGTCATGGAAACACTGATTAACCGTCAGCTTAAGGAATATCTCGAAGATCGTAAGCTTCTCCATGACCGTCAGTATGGCTTCCGCAGCAACCGTTCCACTGGTGATCTGATGGCATATCTCACCGAACAGTGGAACAAATCTTTACATCGCTTTGGTGAAAGTAAGATTATTGCTCTTGATATCTCCAAGGCATTTGATAGAGTTTGGCATGAAGCTCTCTTATCGAAAATGCGTGCTTTTGGGATCGATAATACTCTTGTTCGTTGGATTAGAAGCTATCTCCTGGACCGTTCAATACAAGTTGTATTGGACGGATTCAAGTCTGATTCCCATAAAATAAATGCTGGTGTGCCCCAGGGCTCTGTTCTGTCTCCGACTCTTTTCCTCATTTTTATAAATGATCTTCTGTCTGTCACTTCTAATCCACTTAACTGTTTTGCTGACGACTCTACCCTCAGCTTTTCATATTCGTTCGATAATTCACGTCCTTCGCCTTCGGACGTACAATTGCAACGGTGCCGTATGTCAAGCTCATTAAACTCCGATTTATACAGCATTGTCAAATGGGGTAATAGAAATCGTGTGGAGTTTAATGCTTCGAAAACTCAATGCTGTCTTCTGTCGTTAAAGCTAAACATTCCCCCAATGCCATTGTCCATGAATGGCACTTACATCGAAGAAACCGAAAAGCTCTCAGTACTCGGTATGTGTGTCAACGACGACCTCCGTTGGAACGACCATATATTTGAGATCGCTAAGAATGCTGCAAAGTGCTTAGGTTTTCTGTATCGGTGTAAGAAGTATTTTTCCCCATCTGATCTGGCTACAATTTATAAAGCGTTTATACGCCCTAAACTCGAGTACAACTCCCACCTGTGGGCAGGTGCTTCACAATCATCGCTTCACCTGCTTGATAGAATACAAAATCGAGCGTTAAGATTGATAGGAAATAGAACTGCCGCTGAAACAATTGGCCCTCTCGAACACCGACGCAATGTTTCATGTCTTTCCTTATTTTATCGGTTCTTTTATAAAAAATGTTCACTCGAGGTAGCCAGCTGCATTCCTCCCCTTAAAAGTTTCGCCCGTAATACTCGTCTTGCTAGGAATGCCCATCAGTTCACCCTTGAGCCCAATTTCGGACGTACCGTGAAATATAGAGATTCTTTTTTTAGCCGTACAACACGACTTTGGAATGGTTTACCCGGCGAGATTTTCCCTTGCCATTTCAACATGCAAACATTCAAAACCAATGTTAATCGACACCTCCTATCTCTCCCCTCCCTATCTTCCTAATGCCCGCGCAGTGTGTTACATTAAAAGGGAAACAAATAGTCCCTTGTGCGCGCGTTAATTATAAAAAAAAAAAAAAAAAAAAAAAAAAAAAACAACAATATTTAACGCAGCAAGGAAAAAATGACATAAGTTGACTTAATGCAGAATAGTTTTATAATTGGAAAAAGCGAAAACTGCATAAGTCTTGTTTTCAGCCAAATTAGCTATAAATAAACAAAAATGTTGATTTTATTGAATTAAAATTGAAACTTATAGGTAGTCATATCATTTATTTTTGCGTTAACACTTTATCCAAACGTTTTATATTTTTTTGTGATCGGAAAGTAAATATTCAAACTGGTCTTCTGAAAACTTGCAAAAAGTGACATATACTGCCACAATATGTTGCGATTTTATGTAAAATTGGTCCTTTATCAAGAATTACCGCAAAAAAAAGCGACCCAGCGCTTCCTAGGGGTAATACAAATAGCCTAAGTTAATCCTTACAGCATCAGCTTTCTGCCTTTAAGTCTCGTCAAAATCTATCGATAAATAAGAATATTCGAAGAAAAAACCCCTGCGCCACCTAGTGGGTAGATAAAATAGCCTACGTGACTCATGAAACATCGGTTATCTTTGTCGACTTTTATTTTTCCTCTTAAAAGGACAACAAAATTAAGTCTTCGGTTTGCAAACTGAAAAACTTTTAATAAAATGTTATGTCACTCTAATTATTTTCTTGGTCGCATAAGAATGTTATCTACATACATATGAACGCACTACTCAATTCGTCAAAAAAAAAAAAAAAAATCATTTCCTTGATCCTTGATAATAGAGTTTGCAATTTCCTTTGCTTTCGCTTTTTCTGTATAGTTGAAGGAAGATGAAAAATTATTATTTATAGGTTACTGTGAATCATCATGCAAATTGTTTGTACATGTAGCTGGATGCGCGTCTTAAAAGTATAATCCTGTGAAAGAATAATGACTATTCTGCCATTCCGTGGCAAATAACCATTCATCAAGCATTCCAAATTACAGACATTTCACTTTGACTTGCACGTTGCGGCTGCGGCAGGCAGCGACCCTGTTGGTGCTGTGTTAAGAGAGCCAAGTTATCCTCGTACAATGCCAAATTCGTTTGCACCAATTTTATGGCGAATGGCGACGCCAGTTGTGTGTTCTGTGTTGCGTCGTAAATAATCGGGCAATTCATCCTCCATCCAGCGATAAAATTCTACAGACCAGGGCGGGAAAAGTGTTCATTTTCGAATGCCATGACCATAATTCTTCCATTTCGCATTTATCCTTAAGGGGTTCGGCGGAAAATTTATAGGTTATGGTTATGAAGTCGCTTCGTACTGTCTGTCGCGTTCTTTCATTTTGCTGCACGTTTTGGAGCTGTCTTGTAAGTAAGAATTATGTGCCATTTAACGTTTTTATTAGATCGCTGATTGCCTGAGCCTAAAGGTCCCATTAAAGTATCCTTAATTTAGTAGTTCTTCGGATGGGGTTTTCGTAGACTTCATAGAGCCCTGAACAATTGTTTGTACATAAATCAGGTTAAATGAAAAATTGTCTCCTATGTTGGCCTATCGTTCATGAAGAATTTAACTGCTCAAAGAAATGTGTTATCCTGTAACCCTTGTGCATGCATCCATCACGCTCTCGTCAGGGATTGTGTAAATATAATTGTGAAGTGTGTGTGTGTTAATTGCGCACAATTCTGGGACCCCACCATTTGCTGAGTTGTTTACCCCTGCTCATACCAAAATGCCGTCTCTGTGTCTAAATCCTGTTGTTTGTAGTTAATCAAAATATCAAATTAACTGTCGTGTCTATGGGGCATAAATCAACTTTGGAGTTGGAGTTGAATTTATGCATATCCATATGTAGGTATGCCAAACTAATGAACAAGTTGTTCTCTGAAGTTTGAGTGTGTATTTGTATTGCTTACCTTAAGCTATAGAAAGTGGTGCAAATGAAACACTGATTGTAAAAAGTTTTCATACCTTTTTAGACACAATTTTTCCTCATATATACCTGCATCAAATTAGGGCAACACTGAAGTTGTCAATCAAAAATATCAACCGGCTTATAAAGCAGTATTTAATATTAACCGATATTGAAATCCCGGTCGTTTAGTCAAGTGATTGGAGTAAGTTTCTCTAAATCAATAGAATATTTAGAAATCCAGAAAACGTGTCCTTAGCTCCAGAGAAAAGTTGAAAAGCAATTTTAAGAAATGTGAAGCTTTTACTTTATTTTAGCATCTCTGGATCAGTTTTACTTGCGATTATAGGGACTATAAGGCAAGTTATGCATTCGTAAAAAAAAAAAAAAAAATTCTAACAATCAAACATGATATTACGATGATAGAGAAGTCAAAAAAAGTGGGTCCGAAAATTTCGTCCGTCTGTCTGTCTGTCTGTCTGTCTGTCTGTCCGTATCGATATCTACAGCCTAAACGGTTGGTCCGATTTGATTCAAACTTGGTATATAGTATTTTTAGAGTGCTCTACCCGACTGTTTTTGGAATTGGCATTCTAGCTCCAAAACTAACGGTACCTGCCATATAACTTTTATTAAAAAACTTATTTTTCTCGAAAACGGCTCCTACGATTTTGATTAAACTTTCAGAATGATGTTTTCTGTGCAAAATCTATCTTTTAATTTTAATGGATTTTTCAGAAAAAGTTTTATAACGGTACCTCCCATATGACCGGTTTTTTAAAATCAGACTTTCTCGTTAACTAATTGACGGATTTTGATGAAATTTTCAAAATATGTAGTGTTTTATGATTTAAATAATATTGCTTATCAAAATTTTCAAAAACATTTTTTTTTTAAATTTTAATAATTTTTTTAAAAAAATATTTTGTTTTTTGAATATTTTGAAAACGGATCTATAGATTTTTTTTAAAATTTTTCTCCTAGTATAAACTATAGATTTCTTAAAATTGACATACTAAAAAAAATTTGAAAATATGTTTTCGAAAAGAAAAACTGGTCGAACGATTTTGAAATGAAAAATTCATAAAATAGAAAACAGCAAAAGAAATAAGATGGCTTACAACATTTTTTCCAAAAAACGTTATGAGTAGTGTTTTTTTGAATTCATACATTTTTTTCCCCAACATTTTATTTCATATTGCTCGGCTAAGCCCTAGCCAAGCCATTAGTCAAATAAATGAAAGTGACAACCTACATTACATACATACTTACGTATTTTAAAGTATTTTTCATCATCATAAAAGCACAGAATAAATAAGGAAGCCTTTGATAAACACACAAAAACAACTAACAAATAAAAAAAACTATTCGATTACTACTGAATGCAAAAAATTCAATCGAGAAAACAAAAGTTTACACCTTCCTATAAATAAACAAAACCACTGTGTTAACTTTTAATATTGTCTCTATACCTACTGGCTTAACAGTAGTTGGAACACGTATCTTAATTTTAGTACCTACCTTCCTTCCAACCTTATTATAGGTACCTAAATCCTTTATAAATTCCATTGGTCCCATATTGGGGCGTATCAAGGTCCCTTTACCTACCATTATTTCCATACTGCTGATTCCGACGAATCTTTATGCCAGTTGTTCAAATTTTTCCATACCAAAATGAAAATTTTACTGAAAAAAGTCCTTTGTATCTTTCTATTAGCAAATTATATTATAAACAGTAAGCAGCAAGTGGAAAGATAATACTACACTATTAAACTGCAAAAGCTAACAATCCTATATATTTATGTGTTTATCCCTTTGTCGTGACGCATGTTCGTTCGAGCTTCACCCCAAAACGATTATAAGGAAGTTGCACGTCATACAAAACATATTAAAATAAAATCTTTGTCAAAAAGACGCCTGCACTTAAAAAGGATTAGCACATAAGAGCAAGTACGTGCGACCCAGTCGTGCCTTTTATTTTACTTGCGATTATTGGTACTATAAGGCAAGTTTAGGATTCTTAAATATAAACAAAATCGAGATAAAAATCAAACGGCTTAAGCGATTACCTTTAAATTTGGTATGTGTGTTTCTTTTGGCATTCCTCAGAGGCGAAATTGAAATTTATTTTTTAGGCTAAAAATAACGGTACCTGCCATATAACCGTCAAGGAAAAGCTTATTTTTTTCTCAAAAATGGCTCCAACGATTTGATGCAAAATTTTAAGTGTATTTCGGTATAACGGTATCTACCCTTCGTAAAACGGTTTTTTTTAATTTTCGACTTTCTCGGTAACGGCTCTTTAGATTTCTGTCAAATTTTATATTTTTATAGGTAGCCATTCTGCATATTACCATTTATTTTTTTTGGAAAATCAATATTTTTAAAACTAATCGAAACAAATTATTTTAAATTTTATGATCAGATGAATTTTAATAAACTCCAAAAAACTGCATACCAAAATTAAAAAAAAATAAAAAATAAATAAAAAAAACATTATTTTATCAAAATCCGTCCAATAATTTTCGAAATATTTTGTTCATGAATTCGTCATTATACAAGACGTTTGATGGCGTAGTCCATTTTTATTAAAAACCGTTAAGTGTTGTTACCTTCCAATGTGATTAGAGTTTGCCCAGCACGTATGAGTACGTACGTGCGACCCAGTCGTACCCATTTTTTTAATGATTCCTGTTGAAGTAGTTTCAAATATTCTAAGTTAAATATTAGTTAGTTTCTTTTTAAATAAAAAAAATTGATATGCAACTTTTGTAGTAGTAATAGTTTTTGTCAAATTAAAATAAGTTTTAATGTGTAAGTTACGTTTTTATTTCAAGAGGTAAGTAGATAAAAAACTCGCGAAGGATCCGTTAGTTAAATAAGTTAATATGAATGCTATTTGCTTAGATCTGTCTAGCCTGAAGTTAGTTTTTTTCTTTACTTACTTACTTACTTAGGTGGCGCTACAGTTCGGGACGAACCTGGGCCTCAACCAACATGCCTCTCCAGCCAACTCGGTCTTTGGCTAGCTGCCTCCAGTTTTGCACTCCAAGTTGGTTCAGGTCGTCCTCCACTTGAGCGCGCCACCTAAGGCGAGGTCTTCCTTGACTGCGTCTACCCTCTGGGATGGAATCGAAGATCCTGCGAGCCGGAGCATTGTTGTCCATTCGCTCTACATGACCTAGCCATCTTAAACGTGATATGCGTATTTTTTTGACCAGGTCAATGTCGCTGTACAGCTCGTATAGTTCTTGGTTGAACCTTCTCCTCCAAAGCCCGTTAACGCAGATAGGGCCAAAAATCTTCCGAAGAATCTTACGCTCGAAACGACTAAGGATATCTTCATCCGCTTTAGATAGAGTCCATGCCTCGGCGCCATAGAGCAGGACTGGGATGATTAGGGTCTTATACAGAGTCTCCTTTGTCTTTCGAGAGAGGGCTTTGCTACTCAATTGCCTTCCTAGCCCATAGAAACAGCGATTGGCAAGAGTAATTCTTCGCTTTATTTCTGACGAGATGTTGTTGTCAGATGTTATAGCGGATCCGAGGTACACAAAGTCCCTAACTACCTCAAAGTTGTACCTGTCTATTGTGATGTTTTGTCCAATCCGCCGGTGTTGTGTGTCGCTTTTTGTGGACAGCAGGTACTTCGTTTTGGCCTCATTGACTGCTAGTCCCATCTTAGCCGCTTCAGCTTCAATGCTAGCAAACGTTCCACTGACAGCTCGCCGAGTTCTGCCAATGATGTCTATGTCGTCAGCGTATGCTAGCAATTGCACAGACTTGAAAAAAATTGTCCCACTACAATTGACTTGCGAGTTTCTTATAATTTTTTCAAGTATTAAGTTGAAGAAATCGCACGATAGCGCATCACCTTGTCGGAATCCTTTTTTGACGTCAAAAGCTTCTGTGAGGTCAGAACCAACCTTGACGGAGCAGCGAGAGTTCTCCATCGTCATCCTGCACAGTCGGACGAGTTTTGTGGGAATGCCAAAACCTGACATGGCTCTGTATAGCTCGTCTCTATAAATGCTATCGTACGCGGCCTTAAAATCGATAAAGAGGTGGTGAGTATCGATTTGGAATTCTTGGGTGGTTTCCAGGATCTGCCGTAGCGTGAACATTTGATCGATTGTGGACTTTCCAGGTCTGAAACCACACTGATAGGGGCCAATCAGGTTGCTGACGAAAGGTTTCAGGCGTTCACATAGTACGGCAGAGAGGATCTTGTAGGCGATATTCAGGAGACTTATTCCTCTATAGTTGGCGCAGTTTAGAGGGTCTCCTTTCTTGTGGATCGGGCAAACGATGCTGAGGTTCCATTCATCAGGCATACTTTCTTCTGACCAAACTTTAGAGATGAGTTGGTGTATGCACTCCACCAGGTCATCTCCGGCCGCTTTAAAAAGTTCGGCGGGTAATCCGTCGGGTCCAGCAGCTTTGTTGTTTTTGAGTTTAGATATTGCTATCCTTACTTCATGTTGGTCAGGTGGACGGAAGTTTTGTCTGTCATCATCCATGTTGAATGGTTCATTCTGCCTGACAGCGGGATTTTGGTCTTCATCGCCGTTTAACAGTCTGCAGAAATGGTCCTTCCATGTACTCAGCACCGACTGTGACTCTACTACGAGGTTTCCATTCCTATCTCTACAGGCTTCTGTGCGGGATTTTTTTCCTTGGCATGTTCTTTTTACCTGTTGGTAAAACTTCCGCACGTTGTTCCTGGAGTAGCATCTCTCAATATCTTCGATCGCGCGCTTCTCATGCTCTCTCTTTTTCTTTTGGAGAAGCCGGTGTTCTTCCCGTCTTTTCTGCTCATAGAGCTCGCGAGCAGCTCTCGTCTTTCTTTGCAGCGCCGCTTTATATGCCTCTTGTTTGGCTGCATGGGCCTGCCTGCATTCGTCATCAAACCAGAGGTTTCGTGGTGGTGGTCTGGTGAAACCTAGCACATCAGTTGCGGCATCTCTGATGGCTTGTTGGCAGTGTTGCCACTGATCTTCGGCACTTGATGCTGGCGGTACTGGATTTCTTGAGAGGTTACGGGATATTCGATCGGCATAGGTTCTGGCGGTTTCTTGCGATTGCAGCTTTCCGACGTCATACTTCCTCACAGTATTACTCCGTTGTTGTGGAGTTCGGGTTATTCGCATTCTTACCTTTGCTGCAACAAGGTAGTGATCCGAGTCGATGTTAGCTGCTCGGAAGGTGCGAACATCCAAGATACTGGAGGCGTGTCTTGCATCGATCGCAACGTGATCAATCTGATTGACGGTTCTTTGATCTGGGTGTCGCCAAGTCCCTTTGTGTATATCGAGATGAGGAAACCGTGTGCTTGCAATGGTGACGTTATGTGCCGCTGCGAAGTCAATTAGCCTAAGTCCGTTTTCAGACGTTGTGTCGTGTAGGCTATGTTTTCCGACAGTCCTACCAAAGATTTCCTCTTTACCAATTTTGGCATTAAAATCGCCTAGTACGATCTTAACGTCGTATTTAGGGCATTGCTCATAGGTTTTGTCGAGGAGCTCATAGAAGTCATCCTTGGTGGCGTCATCTTTGTCCTCTGTGGGGGCATGAGCGCATATTAGGCTAATGTTGGCGAATTTAGCCTTGATACGGATTGTCACAAGTCGCTCACTTACGTGTCGAAAGCCCAAGACTTCTTGCCTAAGTCTACCGCTTATGACGAATCCGCACCCAAATAAACGCTGTGGTCTTCTTGCGCAATCACCGTAGTACACGTCACAGTTTTTCATCCTCCTTTTGCCCGGCCCGTTCCATCGCACTTCCTGGATGGCAGTAATTCCTGCTCTGTAGCAGTCTAGGGCCTCCGCTAGTTGTTTGGATGCACGTGGTCTGTTAAGAGTTCTAACATTCCACGTGCAGATCCGAAGGTCGTTGTCCTTGATTCGTTTTTCCGGGTCGTCAACAGTAAATCCGTTTTTTTCTTTAGTTTAATACAAATTAAAATTAATTAACTGCATGGCAGCCCTTAGGAGAACGAGAGAAATTAAACTTTAAGTTATTGTAACAAAACAAAAAAAATATTAAATCCTAAAACATCATGTTAATAGAGACTGCAGAAAACGGCAACCCAATAGAAATTATAAAGAAATAGGGTTAAACATACGGCTGCAATAAAACATTAATATTATTAGAAAATGTAATTACATAATACAATTATGTACTATCTAATATAAAGAAAAAATGCGATTAAAATTAGTTTTATAAGCTTAATTAAGTTTATTCCTTAAGCCAATCACACTTCCTAAATAGTTTTAAATTCAAAGTCCTTTTATACAAACTCTATCAGAATTCTATAAAATATTCAAAATTATCAAAATTATGAGTAAATGTGAGTCTCCAAAAATATTTTTCGCATTTATTTCCCTGTGTGATAACTTTTCACACAATTGTCTCCGCTTATAACTCCTACCGAACCAGCTTTCAGCCATTAATCATATCATAAATTTCACAGCGCTGAATTGAATTGGCCCATTGTTTTCATGCGATAATCTACATGCATTTATAATTTTTTTCTCTTTGGCAGAATTATGACGACAGCTCGAAGACTGACCAGTACCAAACAAATATAAGTTGTATATTTCTATAGTGCATATGCAAGGAGGAGAACTTCGTTGGAAACAGGATGGAGCCGAGAGAGAATTATGATGCAACCAGCGCACATTCAACGTTGAACGTGCCATTAATCGTATCCATCTCTCCTTGGGCAATATGCATAAATTCCAAATCACAATCGAGCACGCACTTGGATGAAAGAAGGAGCAAAATTAATGCCAAACCCGAAACCGAAACCCATGTAGGCGAGATCCCAATCCCATTCACTCACCAAAGCAACCCATTCCTCTGACTTAAATGCCGACTTCGAGTCCAATCCAAAATCCAAAGCCAGAGCCAAAAGCAAATGCAATTTCCGCTTCGATACTTCGGCTACAAAATCCATGCTAATGCTGACTAAAATAATTGACAGCGCATTAGCAACATGCAGAAGGGAGGAGGGCAAGCATTATAATAATTAATTATGCCATTCCATGTTTGGCTCTTGAGCGCTAAGAAGGAAAACTGTCTATCCATCAACGTTGCTGTTGCAAGTGGAGCGTTTGATGGATTCGTTATGAAAGCCATCTAACCCTGGTACGTTCTAGTAAGCTCTGCCAATGTCTCTATTTGGCTAACAATAGCTTGTGTTGCTTTTTAACGTCGTCATCTACAGTGAAGTGAGCGTTTGTACGGTAGATATATGCCACCTCTTATTAGGTACAGCAACGGGCCCGTATTTGCCTACGATGTGTTAGGCGCCATAAGGGTCCAAAAATTAAATGCAATTGGGAATTTTTGTGTTCCTAGCCGTAATTATGTATATTATAATAGAATGTTTTTTTTTTATGTTTGTTCCGCAATCACGTCTCAACGGCTTAACCGATTTTAATGAAATTAGGTAGGTAGATGGATGAGGTGGTGGATTGAAAAATAAGCTAATTTGTACCCTGGGAAAAATAATGTTTACTTTGGGAGAGGCTTTAATGTGAAAAGATGTATGGTTCGAAGTTTGTTTGTTATGCTACCAACGGCTGCATTAATTTTTGAATTTTGGCAGATGAATGAGTAACAGGATTTACTGCACTACTACACTACACAGGATTTACTGCACTACACAACTACCTTCGAAAGAAATGGTCCTGTGGGAGAAATCAGAATAATTCTTTAACGCGGGAAGAAGCTAGTAAATAAATATATTGCACCAATCGATCTCACGTTTTGCACTTACATATAGGTACATCGTAAAAAAAATGTCGAAATATATTCTTTTAAATTTTCGTTCGTTTTTGGTAGGTACAACCTTCTTGCGTTTTTAAAGAATTTTGAAGATTTTGATAAAGTGTTTTACGTATTTGTTATAACGCCCTTAGAACTGTTCAATACTTTTTGGTTAAAAAAATCAATAACTGGAATGCACTTTTGTCACAGTTGGTAAATTTCAACATCTTGGAACATTATGTTCTCTCTTTATCTTTGAGATACACCTCAAATGTAATATCTTAGCTTTTTTTCACTACTCCACCTGTATCTGTCTCACCAAAAAAATATCAAAATAATATTCATAAGGCATGTAGGTACCCTAGCAATCATATTGCCTTTTATTTTAACAAACTTACGAAGACATATGTTCATATTTCAAAACCATACTACCAAAATCCGACTTTTTCTGTTTTACACAAACGGGCCGGCATGCCGTAACTCAGCAGAGAATGTTCCTTTCCAAGCTCTACAATAACAAATAAATTGCATAACCATACAATCGCCTTCCGATTTATCGGCGATTTGTTGCCAGATATACAATACACAACTTTGATGGTACAAGCTAAAGTTTAAGCCAAGATGTAAACGGTGTTTTTTAGACGTGTGGTTTTCAAGAAGAAATAAAACGCATATAAAGATAAAGGTTTGCCATTATGTTTTAAAATTAATTTCGGGCAAGTGGCCGCAGCGGCTGGTTCGCCTGAATTCCAGCCGAGAGGCCCAATTTTCCCAATTTTGTGAAAATCGGGATCGGTGGCCATCTCGTTTTGGGCCCATTCACCGAACGTGCGACGAGGTTAATGGTCGTTCGACTTCAATTCTTGCACGAGTTGGATTTTGTAAGCCCGTAAACCAAAATCTTGTATAAAGTAGATGGATCTCCAATTGTTGCGCGCGATGGCGGATGGACTCATACGTTTTTTTTTTAAAGCTAAAAGGCTTTTATAATTTGTTTTTATAAATCAAGTAACACCTATAATCTTCCCATAAGTGCAGGCAATATGCTGACAAGCTGTCAAGAAAACTAACTCCGAAAAACGTATTGCCAGATTAAAAACCACACGTCTAAAAAACACCCTTTATAACAAGTTGCACAATGTGAACATCCCTTTCCGAAAAAATGAAATCTTGGTTTCAAAAGTTGTATATCTTAACAATATTTGACATGTATGTTTGTGTGTATAAAAGTATAGCCCAGTAGAAATCCACATTAAAATTACAAAACTTGATGTAATTCTGAATTTTTGGTGTTAATCCAAATCCAAATTTGCAACTTCGAAAAACTTATGCTCGATGCGCTGCACGCGAAAAACTGCAAAATTTTGGCTCTTTGAAAATGGCCCATTTTTACCAAAAATTGACAACTTTAAGCTTTGCTGCCGTCGGGATCTAAATATTGTCAAAACCGCTAATTCCATAAAAAATCTCTCACAATTGAAGTGAGTGAAATATTGTTCTCACAGACTTTGTTTTCAAGAAGGACGTGAATTATCGAACTGAATAACCGTCAGTCGTCAGTAAAACAGTTAAGTGGATTATAAGTAACAGACAGAAGATCATTTATAAAAATGAGGAAAACGGTCGGAGACAGAACGGAGCCTTGAGGCGCACCAACATTTATTTTGTGGGAATTAGACTTGAATCCGTCCAATTCAACTTGTATTGAACGGTCCAGAAGATAGCTTCTAATCCAACGAACCAGAGTATCATCGATCCCAAAAGCACGCATTTTCGGTAAGAGAGCTTCATGTCAAACTCTATCAAATGCCTTGGAGATATGAAGAGCAATAATCTTACTTTCATCAAAGCGATGTAAAGATTTGTTCCACTCTTCGGTGAGATATGCCATCAGATCACCAGTGGAACCATACTGACGGTCATGGATAAGCTTTAGATCTTCGAGATATTTCTTAAGCTGAGGGTTAATCAGCGTTTCCATGACCTTAGAAAGAAAGGATGTTCGTGCTATGTGTCGGTAAGAGCGGATTTCTTCAAGAATCCATTTAAGCCCACAGTTTTACAGTTTAAATCATTTACCCCAAGCCAATGCGTCAGTGAAGCAAAACTTTATATGTACGCAGACTACGCGACGTGACGGTGCAATTTTGGATTAATTGAATATGGTGTTGTTCAGCATAACTGCCAGCTGCAAGAACTCGTTGTTGAGCTGAGAGAAATAATTTGAAATTAAATCCTAGAATAAGTCTTTAGTGGTCTGTAAGTATCATTTAGATTAAATCTAGTTTATAGCTGATTCGCTTGAGTGCAATCCTTGCAAATATGTCGAAAAAGAAAACAATCTTGGACTTCACTGAATTGAGAAAACTTCTACTGAAATAGATACAAAGCCACTGACTAGCGTACATGAATTATGAGTGTTAAAAAAATAATACTCGTATCCTCCACCATGACCGATCTCCATTAACGTTGATGGAAAGGAATAACAAGTAATGAATAATGATCGTTTACTCACTTCTAAATTCTACCTACTCTCGCTGTGTGAATAAAAAACATATTCCACCAACAGAATTTACCTTTGCCAACAAAAAAACTATAAAGTTTTTTTTATTGGTTTTTATCATAGTGCTTTCGGTTGTGAAGCTTTTGAGGGAAAAAATTTGTATTGTGGGAGGGTAGGTGATGCCGTATTTGTGAATTTGTTAGTACTTAGTTTGATAATAACAGTTACAATGCACTTAAATTTTGTCGGCTTTTGGTATTGTAGAAAGAAGTTATATTCTCGAAGTTTACAAGTGCATTACGTGATCATATTAATTCGGAAACAGAATAAGAGTAAAGTGGCATTGTTACTAATAAATATAAATGTATAGCATTCGCACATTTAATTAACATAATAGCAAATAAGTTTAACCGAAAAGCAGATTAATTTAACATAAATGCAAATAACTTTAACCTTTAGCAAATAAGTTTAATCAAAAAGCAAATAAATTTAACATTATTTATTATTATTTTACCGTTACTTAAATAAGTTTAACCGAAAAACATATATATTTAACATAAACAAATGAATTCAACCTTGTAACACACATATTTAAATCAATAATGAATTTTCTTCGAAAAATTCTTTTAAAATATTCGTTAGTTCTTTTCAAAGTCCAAAATATGAAATAGTGGAAGATGTATATTATGTATATTTTTGAGGCAAAACTAGTTTAACCTATGGGCGTTCGGTTGAACTAGTTTTGCCTAGGCATTCATTCTTATTTACGAATACACTAAGGTTAGACTAGTTTCGCAATACTCGCACTCAAATCCCTTATTGACCGGCGGCATTACAGTACAGTAGATAAGATGTTTGCTCAGTCGTTCAGATACTGTGAAGGTAACAACACACCTGACGACTTTCGCAGTGAAAAAGTATTTTTTCAAGTGATTATTTTTATATTAAAGTAATTACAGTAAAAAGTCAGTTTGTTTATTGCCAAAAGGCAAATTATTTCAATTAATGTGTTTTGTTTTGATTTTAATAAAGCAAACATTAATTTGGATATAATTTTCCAAAAAAAAAAAAAAAGCTTTTTTTTTTTGGGAAAAAGTGTTGGAAAACAGAAATAGCCTAGAAGGCGGCCAATTACCCGTAAATAAGATCATGGCGCCATCGGATGATGAGCCAGAAAAATCGGCCGATGTTCCAATGACGTCAGTCAAGAGAAGACGAAGGCAAAAGGTTCAGCCGAACCTAGTAACAAAAAGGCCAACAAGGGCTAATCAACAAGTTGGAGAGAAGGAAGAGGCGCGACCAGCCAAAAAACCGCAGCTTCGAAAATACGTCAGCAGTTGGAAAATGCTGGACTAGCGTCGGACATATCAGTGTCGTATGTGTCCGACAAAGGGGAGGGGCACTATACAAGTACCCCAGACGACACGCAAGTTGCCGAAGACAACAATAATAACACTTATTATGAAAAAAGGCCTTCCTGATCGGAATCCGACGATGAGGAAGAAGAAATTAGTGAGTTCGGGCGCAAGATCCTGGCGGTCAGAACTAAGCAAGAAAACAGAAGGAGGGCGGAAAGGCTCGCCAAAGAACAAAAGGAGGCGGCCAAACTAAAGGTCCTCCAGGCGGCTGAGCAGCAAAACCAACAGCAGCAGAGACAACAGCAGCTGAGACAACAGCAGCAGAGTCAACAGCAGCAGACACAACAGCAGATGCAGCAGCAACAGCCATTGCAGCCAACACAAAAAAAGGTAAGGTGCCGCCCATAAACACTTATAAAATGAATATTAAAGATATTATTGATATATGTAGGGACGCCATAGGCGATAACTTTTTAATTAAACGGCTAAGTAATGATAGACATGCTATCCACTGCTTCTCAGTGGATCAGCACAAGCAGGTTAAAGAGATTTAAAAAAAAATGGCCACTGAACATTACAGTTTCACGCCGAAAGAGGAAAAAATACAAACGGTCCTCTTAAAGGGCCTTGACAGCTCCACTGATACGGTGGCGCTTTTAAACGAACTCCGCCGTGTAGCGACGAATGATCTTGAGTTTGTGGAGTCAAGCCTTTCACGACTGTCAGAGCCAGACGGGAGGAACGGAAATTACTGTTCTTCCTGGTTCAGCTCTCGCCCAAGAGCAAACTGGATAGTCTAAGGAAAATTACCATCCTAGACTACCAGGTTGTAACCTGGGACAAATTAAAGAGACGCGGCGACATGCCTAATGCATGCGCTGCCAAAGGTTCGGGCATGCCGCGGCGAACTGCGGTATGCAGTCTCGCTGCGTGAAATGCAGTGAGAACCACAATTTAGGTGAGTGTAAACTCCGACAGGAAAGAGTCGAAATAAGACTCAACTTAAATGTGTGCTTTGCGTAGGCGAGGGGCACCCTGCTAGTTATCGGGGCTGTCCTAAGTTTCAGCAGATAAAGCAAACAAAAGCTCCGAAGGTGGTGGAGAGGCGACCTATTTTTGCTCCTGCACCGACAGCCGTTGTGCCCCAAATCTCTTACGCCCAAATGGCGGCAGGGAGGGCAACAACAACGGTACAGCCACAACCAAAGGTTGCCAAACAGGCCCCCGTGCCAACCGCACCTGCGGGACAGGCCGAATAAATGACTGTGTTGCTGGCCATGCAGGCCCAGTTAACCAGCCTACAACAACAGCTCGGAAAGCAGGAGGAAAGACTAGACCGTGTCTACGCTTACCTTCGCAGTCAGGGCAATATAAACCATAATGGGTGCGCTGTACGAGAACCCCTTTAAAATCCTGGCTGTGAATGTAAATTCACTAATCAGGACCGAACGTAGAGCAAATTTGTTTCAATTGTTGCATGATCACAGTCCAGATGCCTTTTGGGCTAGCGAAACCAAGCTAAACCAGAAACACAAACTGACTCATAATAATTACAATATCGTAAGAAGAAACCGGCCCAACTCCACTCGTGGGGGCGGGGTCGCTATCATTTTACGAAAAGGTATTGATCATAAGATCATATATAATAGTGAAGTGCGAAGATTCGAGTTGCTAGAAGCTTACATCATATGCATTCCTCTCCAACATGGGAAGCGAATGTATGTGATCGCAGTGTACGCACAAGAAGCACCTAAACCTGCAAACTTTATTGCAGAGCTCGAAAAACTTTTCGAGTGCCTTAGCCTGCACTCGGATGAAAATTACTTTATTATCGGTGGGGATTTCAATGCCAAACATGAAGATTGGGGAAATCAAATCCAGAATCCAAGGGGATACCATCTTTTTGATTGGATGGGTAGACACCATATTGAGTATAAAATCGACCTTCTTGCTACAGATAGACCATCGTTCCCAAGGAGCGGTGCTTTTCTAGATCTACTACTGTTAGACTCAAGACTGACAGTAACTGACTCTGTGGGCGAACAGACAAGAAACTGTTTACAGACGGTAGAATACGACAGTGACCACTGCGGACTTTCCGCCGTCATACAGCTACCAAACGAACTTGTGGTCTTGCATGAATTTGTGCCTGCGGGCTCTTACAATTTTAGTAAGGCACGCTGGCCACGTTTCTCCAACACCTTGACAAGAGAACTCCTCTCTAACGACATTGCGCCTCCAAACGACAGGAATCTATCGAACGTAGAGATCGATGGATACCTGCTTCAGATGGATGGTGTCATAAAACAAACGATGGACAGAACAATCCCACGATACAAAGAACATAACGCAACTGAAATGTACAAGAACGCGACAATAGACGCACTACATAGACACAAAAGACAAGATTAGAGATTAAGATTAAAATTAAAACTCTTGTACAGGCGGTTTACTTACAGGAACGATCTGGAGATTAGGACACTGAAGTCTTCAATCAAAAATGTCAACTCGCCCATTAAACAAAAGTATCGATTGTCTATTAACTCTTACTGGGATAACAGAATTCGAGCCGTTAATTTAAGCGATCCGAGTATGTTTCCCGAGATCAATTAAATCTTTAGAAAGAACACTCAAAATGATCTTCCGTGTCTTAAGCTCCAAAGAACGACAGACAACGAAAACATACTCCTGACTGCAGGAGTAGATCTGGGGCGGCGTCTTGGACGACGACTTCTTTGTGATCGAAGATGCAGTGGAGAAGGTTGAGACAGTGGGTTCTTCTTTTCAGCAAGTGTATAAGGTGAATGAGTCCATTCATCCAAATCACGACCTGGAGAACAGAGCTCTGCTGAATCACTTCTACCTTCGAAATAGCATCACGCAATGGCGATCTGAGAATCTTGGTTTTACCGGATTCAATGAAGACAATCTGGCAAATGCCACCGTCGCCGAGCGAAATGGGCCAAGTTCCCTGCTAATCTCAAAGGTCGAACTACAAATGATCTTCGCATCATTAAAGAAAAAGAAATCAGCAGGAGTCGATGGTATACCCAATGTTGTACTACGACATATCCCTGAGAAAGCAATAGACATATACACAACACTGTTCAACAACGCGCTGAATAATGCATATTATCCAGTGAGTTGGAAGACAGCTGTTGTACATCCTCTCCCGAAAAAGGGAAAGGACAATTCCAATCCAGCAAATCTCCGGTCGATAAGTCTTCTTCCGAGTATCAGTAAGGTATTCGAAAAGGTTATCAATAGAGCTCTGTCCAAGTGGGCCGAGGACAAAAATATAATTCCAGACACCCAGTTCGGCTTTAAGGCGGGACATGACACAATTCATGCCGCGTCTAAGTTAGTATCTGCTGTCCAATGGAACAATGCTAAAAATCAATGAACGGGTGCCTGTCTGGTTGATTTGGGGAAGGCTTTTGACACCGTATGGTTAAAGGGTCTGTATCTGAAGCTAAACAGATGGGGCATAAGTATACCACTGCTATATATGCTTTAGGACATGCTTAATGGTAGAAAGTTTGTTGTCGAGAGTGGCAATGTAACATCTACCAACACGTTTGATATTAAAAACGGTCTGCAACAGGGAGCGGTGAACTCGCCGATTCTCTTTAGTATTTACACCAGCGATCTCATTGGGAGTCTACCTCATGCAATTGCGTATGCTGATGATTTAGTTGCGTACAGAACAGGTCCAAAAGTTGAAGTCATCAGAATTCTCTTGCAACGTGATTTCGATAAAATTCAAAAATACTGTAATGATTGGAAGCTGAAAATTTACTTCCAGAAATGTGAAACTATCCTGTTTAGAACCCTTTGTCTGGGGCCTGTAGAGATACAAGAAAGAACTGGCGCAAGCTAGTGATCGCTGGGCCACGTGGACATCCACTGGCAAGTAAAGATGTAGTAAAGTACCTTGGCATCTGGTTGGATCAGTATCTATATTACAATCGACATGTAGAGGCTGCTCTGGCCAGGGCTAGGGGAGCTTTTGCCCTGACAAGACGGTTGTTTTATAGCAGCCGCCTTGATAGCAGGGTGAAAGTGATTTGCTACATGGCCCTCATCAGGCCGATGATTGCCTACGGATGCCCTGTGTATTCGAGAGACAGTGCCTTCGCTTTTTTCTCGGTCTTTATATAACACCAGAATCGGAGTACAAACACTATTATTCCAACGAGGTCCTATACAACGGGGCCAATACAATCAGGATAGATAACTTTTTAATTGAGCTCATTGGCGGACACATTGCAAGGGCGATGACTCCAACTAATGGACAAATCTTCGGGGCTTACTACCCCCAAGATAAATATTTTGAAAGCACACGTTCGAGTGGTTTTATCCCGGCCGAGGCTTTCCTATACCTTGATAGTCGAGGGCTGATTCAGGATAGATCGGCGATTCCGTTGATCTACCACGTCGGCCGCAGAACAGTCGATAGGCGGCTCCTCTACGAGCGAGACATAGTTGCTGGGAGCGAAGCAGAGCGCCTTCGTTTCAGTAGGGCCGACCGGGATCGGAAGGAAGCCCTAGATCAGGTCCACCAATTTTGGTGGCTTAGCTAAAACCCGACCATTTTCAGTCGACATAGACGAAATATCGCCTATGGCCGACTTACATATATCTATAGTATCTAAGTTAGATAGGGCAGTTGCGGCGGCACCAAAAAAAAAAACAAAAAAAAAAAAACACGTTTATTTTAAGTTAGTTTTTAAGTAGTTTAAGATAGATTAAAAAATGATAATGATGACCTAGTTTGTAAATTTTTCTGGGTAAAAAATAAAACCCCAATATAGATAAGATAATTTTAAGTTATTTTTAGGCCGAAAGGCAATTAAATTAAGTTAAAGATTAATTTAGAGCGCCCGCATAGGGCCAATAAATTAATTAAGATGATAGTTTTAGCTAGTTTTAAAATTTTTGTCTAGCATTTAAGTAGATATAAGTAAAAGTAAAATAAAAATCATTTAAAAGTAAAAAGTAATAAGATGTTTGCTTCTGACCCGGAGGTCGTCAGTTCGATAATCAGGTTGAGAAGAAATTTTTCTAATTCCTAGTGCAAGCTAGAGCCGCCCGTGAGTTTTAAGTGAGAAAATAGTCACCTAATTCTCGATCTACTGCGCCGGCAAAATTTTTTTTCCTATCTTTCTAATTCTTCTAACTAATGTCGTGCAACGTCATGTTGCATTCTAAAATGCAATGTGCCTTACAGACACTTAGTTTAAATATTATTATTATTATTATTATTATTACAACAAGCAGGGGTTAAACAAGCTATAAAGCAATCCTATACTGTCGGTAGACAATTAAACAGACGAATGACTTTCAAGAAACTTTCGATGGGGAGTGTATGAAAGCGATATCAATATCTTACGCTTGCTTTAAAGCGTTTCGAAGGTGTAATGAAGAACACACGAGAAATCTTTACATTAAAAAGCTTTGTATTACCAAAAAAAAACAATTTTCATAGAAAGTGAAGCTAAGAAATTGGCACAGGTTAGAAGCTTATCATAATTCTGGAAATTGGCTCGGAAAATAACTGGTGGAAAGTATGTCATATGCAAACTTTATGAACTGGGTATGTCACTTAAATTTGGATTTTTGTCATTTTTGGGATTTTTGTCATTTTGGAAAGTTTGCGAGCTACCTGGCATTATACTTAAGTGAGAAAACCATATCTTGTTCAGAAATAGTATAAAATCGTTAAGAAAAAAAAAGTCGTATCTCAAAAAACTGTTGAAAACCTAAGCGAATTTGTCATATCTCTTTGCAAATAGATTATGGAATACGGTGCAAGATCTACTTTTACAAAAATAAATTGCACGACTGGATCGTTCACATCATCGAATAAAATTTAAAAAAATGAACGACCAGGTCACACGAAATTGTTTTTATGATAGATAATTGCTTAGTGGCTGCATATGTATGTATATATTAAAATAAAAAAAATTAAATTTTCCGCATTTTTTTTTCATTTTTACTTGCGATTATAGGGACTATAAGGCAAGTTTAGGATTCGTGAATATAAAAAAATTGAGATAACAATGAAACATGACATTACGATCACAGAGAAGTCTAAAAAGTGATCGAGAAAAAATGTCTGTCTGTCTGTCTGTCAGTATGTATAACGAGCTGCAGCCTAAACGGCTTAAGCGATTATCTTCAAACTTGGTGTATGTGATTCTTTTGGCATTCCCCAGAGGGGAATGCGGAATTTAATTTTTAACCCCAAAAATAACGGTACCTGCCATATGACCGTTTAGGAAAATCTTATTTTTCTCGAAAACGGCTCCAACGATTTTAATCAAATTTTTTGGGAATTTTTTTGTTGATATTTGCTATCATTTGATTAATACCACATATACGGCAAAAGTCTATTAACGGGACCTTTAATATAACGGTTTTTTTAATTTTTGGATTTCTCGGTTACTATTTGGATTTCTGTAAAATTTTATATTTAGGAAGATCTAGGTAGCCGAATTAATTTTGCGTATCAAAATTTTTAATAACTTTTTTTTCTAATTAAAATGAATTTTTGAAATTTTTATTTTTTCAAAAAATCTATATTTTGAAAAGTTAACAAAAAAATTATTTTCAATTTTATAATCACATGTATTTTAATAAATTCTAAAAAACTGCATACCAAATTTTAAAATATAATTTTTTTTTTTCAAAAAACTAAAAATAAAAAACTGGATTTTATCAAAACCGGTCCTACAATTTTCGAAATACATTTTTCATAAATTCTTTGTTATTTAAGACGTGTGATGGCATACTTCATTTTTACTAAAAACGGTTAAGTATTTCGGTTTTTAATACTTTTTATAAGTTCAAACTGTGTTATTTTCAACGCATATGTTACTTGTTTCTGCCAAAGATCTTGCTTTCCAATGTTATTATGCACATAAGAGCAAGTACGTGCGACCTAGTCGGGCCCATTTTTTTAAACAGACTATAAGGTTGGATGAATATGTCAGAGGCGTTATTCAGAAGATTTGAAGTTAGATACTGTGATACACAACACACATTATTTAGAGCAATGTGCAAGTATGCGCAATCTAATCATGCCCATTATCTTATAATGCACCAGGGATGTCGTTATCTTCAAAAGATTCTTGAAAGTAGCATCAAGTTATACGCATCAATTTTCTTTAAGATCACTCTTGGTCGTCCTTTGCCGTAAGCTCAATTTGAACCAGTCGCTCTCTTTCAAACTTCTGTAAATCTCGTCTAGTCCTATTTATACTTTATGAGCGCCTTTTTAAGTGCAGTCCAGACTAAATTTACAAATCTAGCCCTGCATCTGGAATTATTGAGGTGTAATATACGCGTGATTTTTTAATTAGTCTTTAAAATAAAATTGTTTGAGTAATGGCTCGTTTTCATAACAATGCCGACCAGAGAAAAGCGTGCATTGTTTACTTGGTGTACTCTTGATTATTAAATAACACACAACACTGTGTGCATCGCATGGGTATAATAATTAAACAGGCAGACATTGCCGTATGTCTGCTTCGCGTTTCTTGTACACGAAATTCCAGAGAAGTAATGTTTATGGCCATTTGCACAAACTAACAATAAATTATTTTGTTCTTTTTAACCATTAGTAACATTAATATTGTTGATTTATGGGCGTACATATATATAATGCACTTTACATTATATATGAGGTCTGTTTGTGGGGAGGTTAAGACAGCATTGTGCTACATTCGGAGAAAATTCTTCGGAGGAAGGAAATTTAGAAAATGAGACTTCAAGAGTGCAACAATGAATTGAATATTAAATTATGCAGTGACCAATTCAGGAATGTAGTTTGAGTGAAGTTGCTTAAGACCAGCTTTAAAATTGTAGCAGGCGAAAACACTGTAGGAATTAAAGTAGGACTGTTATTGTCCATGCCAAGGTTATGCAAATCGTCGGGTAAAGAAGAGGAAGATAGTAGATAGTAGTCATCAAGTCAAGTATCTAAAACAGATATGCTAAACAAAGATTGCATTACTTGAGCCCCAAAAAGAATATTTTTTTGATTATTGAGAATAAGTTAAAAATTCTATTCAACAGAAAATTAAATATTTGATTGTTTTAACTGTTTCAATGAAGAAAACTTGGCAAACGTTACAATCGCCCAGAAAAACGGGCTAATATTACATTTTACGAAGTTCATCGACTTCGAATCACTAAGGAATCAGAAGTCAGCAGGTATGCCTAAAACTTATTGTACTACGACATCTTCACGAGTATGCAACAGTTGTAATTATATTTATACACACTATACTGTTTAACAATTCTATTAATAATGGATATTATCCAGTCATTTGTAAATGATTTCCCGAAAACGAAAAGGAATCTTTCGAACGTAGAGATCGATGAATACCTGCTTCAGATGGATGGTGTCATAAAACAAGCGATGGACAAAACAATCCCACGATACAAAAAACAGAACGCAACTGAAATTTACAAGTACGCGACAATTGATGCACTACACAGACAAATGCGGCCTTTTGACAAGTTTAACACTCTTGTACAGGCGGTTTCTGACAGAAACTATATGGAGATTAGGACACAGAAGTCTTCAATCAAAAATGTCAAACTTGCTCATTTAACAAAACTATCGATTGTCTATTAACTCATACTGGGATAACAGTATTCCAGCCGTTAATTCTAGCGACCCGAGTATGTTTCCCGATATTAATAAAATCTTCAGAAAGAATATTAAGAACGATCTTCAATATCTTAAGCTTCAGAGAACGACAGACATCGAAAACATATACCTGACCGCAGGAATAGATCTAGGGGACGCCGCGCCACGGATGTAACTCGCAATGTTTTTTTAAAACAAGGTCTTTTTGCAACTAAAACAAATTAAATATTATTCCACAAATTTGCGTATACGTTTTTCGTCATTTTTGGCAAAACACAAAAGTGTTCTTTCATCTTGGCTAATTTTTTTTTTCAACCAGTATGACAGTTTTCTTCATGATAGCGTCTTATCAAGGCTAAACTGCAGTTTTGTGGAACAAACAGGTTATTACTTTTACCTGGGATTTTTTTTTTAGGAAAATAGTCCTTTTTTATAATAAATTGTGAGGTTGTATCGAAACCCCCTCCCCCTTGATTTTTTCGATTATTTCAGTGGAATCAGAGTCAGATTTTTGCCCTACATTTAACTTATTTTCAGATAAGCTATTAAGCTGGTAACAAGTTTTCTGTTGTGGGTTACGAATGAAATAATCGGCATGCACATAGTCTTTTCTTCTCCATACACAATGTTGAACTCGAAGTCTTCTAAGTAGATCTATTATCTAGCGACCCGGGTAAAAGGTCCTTCTTCTCTTTTGTCGCTTGCCATTAGGCAAAAAGACTTTGTATTAAAAAACATTGCGAGTTACATCCTATTAAAAACACACCATTCATATGGGTCCGTTACATGGGAAAGACAAAGAAGATGGGAGTTACATTTTGACATTTGGGGATGATGAAAATAATATGCAATAATGTAAGTTACCTACATAAGTTTATTTGTTTTTCTTAAGGTATAAATTGACCTTTTTATTATTTCTACATGAAATGATGTTGTCAAGAGAATTAAATCTGTGTGCTAGCTGGATATTGTTTTAGACCAAGCAGTTAATAACGAATACGGGTTTGCGAGCATTAGTTAATGTTTGTAAATGTAAGTTGTAAACAAGCTAAAATGCCTCTGAGTTACACTTATTGGTGTTGATTAAAAAATACGATAAAAGACAAGTTTATACCTGAGAGCTGAACCTCTGAGCTAAATTGGTTATCGTTTTGTTCCGAATCAAAGTAGTCATGCTGAAGATTGCCTCTGAATTAAGAGAATTTGTTGGTACAAGAATATTGAGATTATACTTTTTAATAATATTCATTGAGAGCGATGAAAGTTGCAGGATGGTCGTGTTATAGTACTGTAGTACTTAATAACCTGATGGATTTATTAAAATTAAGAAATCATTGAATGATTTCTGTATGAAATATGTCATTGAGAAAAGTATCAAAAGGAGAATCTGTGCTTCTGGAGTTCATTTTAATCTGGACTGTGAAGGAAGTTAGCCTATAGTAAAAGGCACAAAATCTTTTATATTTAGATTTGACTCTTTCATATATATGCAAAAATATCATATACTTTAGTACAACAAAAAATGTTATTCACATAACTACCTACATTTTTTTAATGTTATTAAAATTATCTTCGTTATCTACTAATATGTTTGACAGTTATTTAATCTTTTATTTGAACAAAAATTTCAGAAAAACATATTACAAAGTAAAATAGTGTAATAAAAAGAAATTCGTCTGCAAAAAATGCGTGCCCGAAATGCTGGAAAAATTCCTGTCCCGAACAGAAGGCGATCTAAACCTAAAAGCCAACCCCATATAGACGCCACATTAAGCAACAACACACCACTCATCAGATGACAACTTAATACAAAGTTCTGGTTCTGCCATCGGAAAACATCCTTGGGGTTCACGTCTTCGTCGATAACATTCTGGGATACAATAAGAGGTCAAGAAGAAAGGTCAGGCCACATAAGGGAAAGTATTTGTCCCATTTGTTCGCGTACTTTCTATGGGTATCCAATCCCAAGCCAATAGCACGTCTCTTAATTTTCTTATTTTTCTTTGCGGCTTGGCTTTCCGAACTGTGGGACCACTTTTTTCGTCGATAAATTAAATAAATTTGTAACTAATAATGTTAAGAATCTTTTTCGAATTCTTCTTTAATATATATTTAGTTTCCTAATTTACGGGTTGTCACATGTTAACACAAAATTCATTAACTCCACTTTTGAAAAGGCCACGTCTTGGTCGCATGTACTGGTTCTTTTTTTACTTAGAAATCGGAGACAGAAAAAAGTAATATTTAAAGAAACACGGTACTTTTTTAATCCTGCCAAATACGCAATTTTGTAACGGTTTCTTTTAAGAGTAAAGTATTTCGTCATATATCTTAAATTAAATAATTTTTTTTAAATATTCTTTAAATTTTTTTTAATAAAACCTTGATTGCATTTAAAGTTTAAAAAAAAAATTAAGATTTGGAGAAGCTGTATTTCTTAGACAGCTGATAGTTAAACAAAAACAGTAGGTAAATGGTCTTAAAACTATGAAGAAGTAAAAAAAAAACAAATTATTCTTATGAATAGAAAAAAATATTATTCTAGATGTTGGTATGCAATTATTAAATTGCTTAGATATTTCAAATATACAATTTTGTAGAAATACAATTAGCCATTACAGAGAAAGCCGAAAATTCAAAATCCCTTTTTATGAAAGGTTCTTACGGTAGAGTTTTTTGAACAAAAATAATTGACCAAACGATAAACCACATTGATACTAATATTTTTAAGAATATCATTTAAAACGTCTTCGATACCGTTTTCGAAGAAAATAACTTTATCGGTTATTTGTTATTTGGCAAATACCTACCGTTATTTCAAGGCCTTTAATTAAAACACCAAAAACCTCTTAAGCTAAATGTTTAAACATGAAGAAATAATTTAATGGAAATCGGTTCAGTCGTTAGGACTTAGGAGCCATAAACCAACTCGGAGAGTGAAAAAAACAAAAAATAAGAACACAAATTATTTTTCAATTTTTTCCTTACTTTTACCATTCGGTCCCACTGTACACAAAGTCGGCAGACTCGAACTGCGGACGTTGAGAAGTTGACTTGTGGCCACCCTGGCCCAAGTGGAGAGGCGGCGCGCGATGGTCGTGATAGCGTTGGTTTCTGTTTGACTTTTGCTTTGATCGATGTGTTGATAGTTTAGCTTCCTTTCATTCATCTTCGTCCACCGCCGCAAGCAAAAGCAGGAAAAATGTAAGAAAACCAATTTTGTGCTGGGAAACAAGGTTATTGATGGCACGTCATTTACGGACGTTATTTGAGTTTTATGATTCCATAGTTATAGTGAAATCCATTTGAGGGTGAACGACAAGCAAACACAAATGATTAATGAATTTTGAAGTGACTTGCATGTTTTGCGCTACAGCTCTGGCTTAAGATATCCGTCACTCGGCTTCCCTTTTTTTGTTGCGTCGGTGTGGGGTTCTTGAAAATTAATGACCCAAATGACTTTGGGATAAGTTCATTTAAGGACCAAACAACTATTGTATAAATGCGATGAAAAAGTTTTGCTGTTTTTGTATTTCGATAAGGATATCCTTGAGGGTTGGAATCTTATAGTCGACCGTTAATTACAGGAAACATCTTTGGCACCAATAGATGGATGAACAATCAGTCTTGAAGATAAATGATTCGGTTTTGTTGTCGGAAATGGTTTTTAGGGAAAAGTTTCTTGTTTCTTTTTGACTTAGGAATGAGATATGTGTTTCCAGCAAAGGCAAAGGTGTTGGTTCAGCTGCAGATCATTGACCCATATTATTTAATATTATGTTGCCAATCTCATCACCATGCATTAACATTACCACCAAAATATATAACCCGCCCGATTTATGTTTTGACTAGCTTTAAATATAAAAAATAATAATACAAATAAATATGTAGATAATTTGACCAGCATACGCATAAATGGCCAAAACAACGCATTTTTGCTTAAGCTTTTTGATTTTTAAGACCTATGCTAATAGATAAATAGAAGTTTTGATATTTTGCCTTCGGCCTTTGTATTTAGAGATGTTCAACCATCGTTTTTTGTTGTAACTTTTTTCCACCCGAATGTAAAAAATCTTCAAAGGCGGATGAACATACATACGCCTTGCTACGCAAAGTCGTGAGGTTGGATGTTCTTGTTAAAGTGATATAAGCTTGATGCATGTTATTCTTGTTTGGAACACCAACAATAATTTATTAAAATTTTGAATAATCCCTTCTTGCTTAGCCTATTTTCCAAATAAGATTTCAAAATGCAATATATTTTGTTTCGGAAAAACCTAACTAAAATTAAATTTTAAGAATTTATGCAAGACTTTATCGAAATATTCAAGAAACGCGTTTTAATACATCCTTTTCCCCTCTATCGATTTATATTTGTTAATTACATTTGCCATTCTCTAAGTTAGGACCTGATCTATTGCTTAAACTAAATTGGTGTATAGAAAAAAAACCGTTTTTCTTCTTCAACTGTAACTAAGCGCTTTATTATTAATTTCTACAAGATCTTGAAAATTATTGATGAAAATGATATTGCCTGCAAGACTTCTTATATATATTATATATTCTATATATTCTGTATAATAGTATTAACGGTAACTTTCATATAATGTTTTTTCCTTATTTTCGATTTTCTCTGTAACAACTCAATGAACTTCTATCAAATTTTTTATTAAAAAGGACCTAGATTACCAAATTAATTCTGCATAGCAAAATTTAATTTTTTTTTATTGAATTTGTATTCTTTTCTTTTAAAATCTAATCAATAAAGTTTAAAGTTTATTTTAAAATCTTATGATCTGATGTATAAACTCTAAAAGAATTTCTTATCAAAAAAATATAAGAGCAAAAAACAGGATTTTATCGAAACCGGTCCTACAATTTACAAAAAAGCCCATTTTTATTTCAATTATGACCAATTTTAATTTTTTTTTTATTAAGTTTTAAAATCTTCGGAAAGTTGTTCACCTAATTTTTACTTGGGATATATAGGCAAGTTATGCATTCGTAAAAAAAAAAATTCTAACAATCAAACATGACATAACGATGATAGAGAAGTCAAAAAAAGTGGGTCTGGAAATTCCGCCCGTCTGTCTGTCTGTCTGTCTGTCTGTCTGTCTGACTGTCTGTCCGTATCGATACCTACAGCCTAAACGGTTGGGCCGATTTGATTCAAACTTGGTATATAGTATTTTTAGAGTACTCTACCCGAATTGGCATTCTAGCTCCAAAACTAACGGTACCTGCGATATAACTTTTAATGAAAAACTATTTTTCTCGAAAACGGCTCCTACGATTTTAATTAAACTTTCTGAATGGTGTTTTCTATGCAAAATCTATCTTTAAGTTTTCATGGATTTTTCAGAAAAAGTTTTATAACGGTACCTCCCATATGACCGGTTTTTTAAAATCTGACTCTTTCGTTAACTAATTGACGGATTTTGATGAAATTTTCAAAATATATAGTGTTTTATGATTTAAATAATATTGCTTATTAAAATTTCCAAAAACATTTTTTTTTATTTTTAATAATTTTTTAAAAAAATTATTTGGTTTTTTGAATATTTTGAAATCGGCTCTATAGATTTTTTTTTATTTTTTCTCCTAGTATAAACTATAGATTTCTTAAAATTGACATACTCAAAAAAAATTTAAAATATGTTTTCAAAAAGCTAAAAAAAAACATTTTTTGATAAAACTGGTCGAACGATTTCAAATTGAAAAAATCATAAAATGGAAAACATCAAAAGAAATAACATGGCTTACAACATTTTTTTCCAAAAAAACGTTATGAATAGTTTATTTTTGATTTCATAAAAATTTTGATTGTTTAATATTTTCCCCAAAATTTTATTTCATATTGCTCGGCTAAGCCCTAGCTTAGGTGACAACCTACATATAAACCTACGTATTTTAAAGCATTTCATCATCATAAAAGCACACAGAATAAATAAGGAAGCCATGATAAACACACAAAAACAACTAACAAATAAAAAAAACTATTCGATTACTACTGAATGCAAAAATTTCAATCGAGAAAACAAAAGTTTACACCTGCCCCTAAATAAACAAAACCACTGTGTTAACTTTTAATATTGTCTATACCCACTCGCTTAACAGTAGTTGAAATGTGTATCTTAATTTAAGTACCTACCTTTCTTCCAACCTTATAATGGGTATCCTTAATAAATTCCATTAATACCTACCCACACCATACGTTTATCGATCCATCAAACATAATTAAGTTATTTTAATTAATAATATTTTAACTAACTGAAAAAAGTCCTTTATATCTTTCTATTAGCAAATTATATTATAAACAGTAAACAAATGGAAAGATAACACCTACCTACACTAAAAAAGTGCAAAAGCTAACAATCCTATATATTTATGTATGTGACGCATGTTCGCTCGAGCTTCAACCCAAAACGATTTTAAGGAAGTTGCACGTAAAAAAACATTAAAATTCAATCTTTGTCAAAAAGACGCCTGCACTTAAAAACGATTAGCACATATGAGCAAGTACGTGCGACCCAGTCGTGCATTTATTTCTAAATTATGTTAAAACCTTCAAATGTCTGGTCTTAGCTGAAAGAACCTCCGAGAACTTTGGTATGAAGAAATGGTAGGTTTTGAAAAATAAGTTTTTATAAGTAGGCAATTGTTTCGTTAACTTTTTTAACTTACATTTTAATATCAGAACAAATTTTAAACGTTAGCTAATTAATTCTTATTTAATTTGTAATATTTTACTGAAAATCTTCTTTTCTTGTTGAGCTTGCATATTTGGTTCATTCAATTTTTGTTCAGACTATAAAAATAAAAATATCTTTCGAATTTAGATTTATAATAGGTAAAACCATAACAATAACAACTGTTATGCTTTTAAATATGAAAATACAAAAAATTTATTTAACATTTTTTATCATACTATTTTATTTATTGTGTATCTTAACTTGTGTGTCACTTTTTAGGGCATACTTAAGAGCTGCGGCTGTTTTCGTTCGTAATTATAGTGAAAAAACGAATTGATACAAAATTCCAATACAAGTATAGCCTTGGGTATCACCTCTATATAAAAAAAAAAAACAGGTTATCTCAACCTATTCAAAAGTTATTATTTTTGCAACGAAAAATGAAAATGACGCCCACTGTTCGGTTGTGCACTGTGGACCGATAATACTTTTTTCATGGCAAAAATTGTTTTTTTAACGCTTAAAAATATCGTAACATTTATTTTTCCTTTCATTAAAATAACTTCCAAAGCTATAAAAATTGTGAGTTTTTGAAGAAAACTGTTAAACAGGGTGTTTCTAAATCCTTAGTTGAAGTAAGACCTTAATTTTCAGTAGATAGCATATTCATGGTATCCAATGTTTATTACCTACTTTTGTTGGTTCTGGGCAATAATTTTTGTTCATCTCTTTTTGTGATGTTTTGTAGCTTCAAGATGAAATAAATAGATCTGATTCTATAACAAGCAAACTTCATTTTGTCGTTTCCATGAAACCTTGCATATTTTTATTTGCGATGATAGGTTCCTACTATAAAGCAAGTTTAGGATTCGTGAATATTACAAAAATTGAAATAACAATAAAACATGACATTGCGATCATAGAGAAGCCTTAAAAAAATTAAGTGACAAAAATAGCTGTCTGTCTGCCTGTACCTGCCTTATAACCTCGAAAATCTGTAAGACGTGTGATGTCGCACTCCAATTTTACTAAAAACCGTTAAGTGTTGTGGTTTTGACACTTTTTATATGTTCAAACCGTGTGATTATTCTACCTAAATGTTAGTTGTCCTTCAAATTTGAATAGTCTGTCTGTCTGTCTGTACGGATGTATTTTGGACTACAGCCGGTCTTACGGCTTTATTTTTTAGCTCAAATATTAACGGTACTTGCTATATATAACCGTTAAGTAAAAGCTTATTTTTCTTGGAAACGGCTCCAAGAATTTTTATGAAAAAAACAGTTTCAGTTATGTTTTGGTGAAAAAATTATAGATGGTGGGCTAAACACGGTACCTACCATAGGATCGGAATTTTTTTTTTCTTCAATGTTCTCGAAAACTGGTAGTCCGATTACAATCGAAATTTATATTCAGGAAGATCTAAGTAGCCTAGTAATTTCACATTAAAATATTTTCGAAAACTTTCTTTAAATCTGCGGAAGAACCTGGTTTATTTAAGTTTTCTTAGAAAAAAGTTTTGTAGCTTTTAAGGATTCTTTTTTTGCTTGTTCACTTATCCATTTACTTTAAAACGGGAAGTTTTGAGGAATCTAGAAAATTCACAAAGAAAGACAATATAATTTACAAATAAAAACCCAAAAAGGCAACGCTGATTTAGAACTAACATTGTTTAATGAAGACATATTTCTAAGTAAGAACATATGGTATAGTATCGAACATAAAGTATCTTAAACTGATGGTTGCCTGACAAATACAAGATTAATGGACTTTGATTTAATAATTTCCTAATGATTTCGCAGTCGCCGCGTAAGGAATTGTTATAGACGCAACCACCTAGCAAAGTAACTTTTTTCTTGATTTATGTACTGCTGTTGTTGCATGTTTCGCTCACTCCATTAAAATGGTATACACCATCGCCTTTGCGGCAAAACAGTCTTACCACGCAAACTCTGCTTTCAGTAATAAAACAAAAAGCGTTGATTGATATTGGTTACCTGGAATTGGCAATACGAATAGCAGCTACTGTAGCAATACCTATACAGAAAGGCTCATACCTCCAAACAACCATTCATCATCCATCCATCCATCCATCCATCCATCCATCCATCCATGTCATGTGGCGTAGACTGATGGAGTGATGACTTCTAATTACAGTACGTGCGTATGATGCGATAGAGTACCTCAGCTACAACTATACAGTAGCTGGAGCTGGAACTAGAGTCGAAGCCACAAAGTCTGATCTTTGATAATGATGTGCGATGTCAGAGTCATGCTATGCCAATGGAAGTCCATGTTTCTGGAGGCAGTCGACCGTCCGTTAGACAAACACGAACACGATGGTGGTGAGATAAAACAATGCATTCAAACACAAAGAACACCCAACAACAAACCCATTCTATGTGCTATTATTTTTGATTGACATGTTATAGTATCCGGAATGGGAACGATAGCAAGAGACTCGAATTGAATATAGACTCACCGCATCGCTGCAGGAGACTGCGTTGCGTTCTTTGTGATGCAACTAGCTAGTTAGGTAAGTATGTTTTTTTCTGTATGTTCTCAGCTGAAAAACATTGGACCTTCATGTTCCGCTTTGTTTTGCTTCAAGCTGGCAATTTATGCTGTGGTTACCGCAGATGCCTTCTAGTGTTACGCGTAAAGGCGTTGAGTGTGATCTGCAATGGAAATATGATACACTCTTCACGGTGAAAATGGGAGAAGTCTTTTGCATTATGTTGGGCAATGATCTTAATTACAATCTTTTTCCACAACATACTTAGTTATCAAATTAAGTCGAGACCAAGTTACATTGTCTTCCTACTATTGTTTTATTCTGTTAATATTGTATTAAATAAAGAAGGGTTGTCAGGTTTAAAAAAAAAACAGTCGCGGACCGTTTCTGGAAACGTTGGGTAGTAGAATACCTACCTACTCTTAACAAACGCACCAAATGGTTCTCTCCTGTGAAACATTTAGAAGTCGGTCTTTTTAACCGACCCAATCAGTCCTAGAAACTGTTGGCCGAAGGTGCGATTAATCAAAATCAATTCATCGAATGATGGTCAAGTAAGGAGCGCCACAGTTCAAACTCAAAATGGAATTTTCGAAAGACCCACCGTTAAGCTTGCAGTTCTTGACGTCAGAACCCAAGAAGATACCAGGTCCACAAGCGGAACTACCAGGGGGGGAGTGTAAATGCAAACGTACTTTAAGTATTATGTAGGTAATTTTTGTCGCAGATATTCGCAGGGTTGGGAAGTTTTTAACTATCAAGAGCTATCTTTTCGGTGAAAAATTATGACAGTTTTTCGGCGATTTTGGCAAATTTCACAGTTTTGCACACCAATTGGAACAGACCTTAAATTTGTATTGTATATGAAAGCCAAGTGAATGCGTGTAACAAAAAAGTGTGTTCCATGTGTGTGCCATTGCGAATTCTAAAATTAACTTCAGATTTTTAATAGGAGGACATTTTAAGTAAGGGAGGACAGGAGAACAAATAAAGGGTGTTTTTATAGACGTGGGGTTTTCAAGAAGATATAAAACGCATATAATGTAATGTTATGGCCAAGAATCTAGCTTTTTTATAAAGATAAGAGTTTGCCATTATGTTTTAAAAATGATTTCGGGCATGTGGCCGCCGCGGCTGGCTCGAATAAATTCCAGCCGAAGCCCAATTTTTTTGAAAATTGGATTAAAAAACACGTGTCTAAAAAAAAAGAGGACTGTCCTCCCAAACGTAGGACGGTTGGGAACCCTAAGCCTAAATGTAATGTAAATTTCAAAAGATAGGTATTTCACAATTAATGTCCTCATCAATTAGTGTGAAAGAAAGACTGAAATAATATGTATGTATGTCGCTCATTCATCGTAATGTCATGTTTTCTGCGAGTAGCATGATAGTGATCTAGAAGAATTGATGATGTTCCCGAGCAACGCTGAGTGGGTCAGGTAGAGGCAAATAAAACCAAATGTAAAGGCTGAAGAGACTAAAAAAATCATTAAATAAGCCCTTATTACTTGGACACGAAATATTATATGACAACATTTTTACAACCTCTAGCTAGATCTTTATAATAATCTCTGTTATACTGTTCCATAATCATTCAAAACGCTTAAAACGAAAACCAAACACGAATAACCACAAAAACAAATTCTCTCGCTTGATTAATTGCTGCGATGATGTTTATTTTGCTTGAAGGACAGCAAGAACTGTTATTTTTGTGTATAATATATCAATAATAATTACGATTTATGATCAGCCCGCTATTTGAAATTGATTGAAGGCAGAAACACACCGATATCAACCCCCGTCGTATACATTTTATTTATTATTTCTGTTTTGTTTGCCAAAGACCGACACCGACCCAAACGATGGATGACTGCGACGTGAAATCGATTATTTTATTCAGCTTTCAGCAGGAGTAATTTTTCACGTCAATGATTGTATAGTATTGTATCTGCTCCTGTCTTCGGCTTCTCCAAGGATATTATGTATGCCTATTTATATACTGATGTAGTTATCCTACATGGTTTCGGTTTGGTTTGGGCTCTGGTTTCTGGTATCGTGGTTGTTTGTGAATTGTGTGCGTCATCGTATGGGCATATCTGTCATCGGGGAGGCTTACGAACGATGACAAATTAATTTCAAAATGTCGGTCAATACGGGCGATTGCTGTTGATTCGCAAATGGACGCAAGAATAATTGTGTTGAAATTGATAGTTCGGGGGGTTTTGATTGAGGAGTGAATAAACGATGTTTGGTCGTTGATTGATGATTCCGGCGAAAGAATGAATTTGTTTCTTTCCAATAAAGTAATGTCAGAATTCTGTTGTATACAAAATATAATTTGAGGAAAATATTTCCATAAAATATAGGTACTTGCAGTTTTGAATGTTTAACTGGTGGTAGATTACTTTATTTTCATTAATTGCAATGAGTTTCTAAATTCAAAACTTTGCTATTTTTGACCTTGTAATTTCTAAAATATTGTGATTACGAAATCTTTCGTCTATAAAATAAAAACGAATTTTATATTTTTCAATCATCAGTTTTTCAAAGCATTCAACTTATTTTAGATATACAGTCCTGAACAATGGGATAGCTTCACTTATTAGCCGCGTTTTTTTTGGCAAAGTTATCCGCAGCACATCAGCTAGATTTAACACCCATTACAAAAACAACAACCACCTGCCGATAAAAACATTAAGCTGCTCATAAAAGTAGATGTTAAATTTGGAAAATATTTGACAACAAAGATTTCATTCACAATAGATCATTTCTGTCATTATATAAGACTTGTATCATGCATTTCTGTGTATATGAAATGCTTCGTTCATAAAGGAGATTATGTGAATACAGGTACTCAATCAAACAAGATTATGGGAAGTAGGAAAAAATCATGACTATGTTCATTTTGATTAAATAGCATTTCGTCGGCACGATAGTTTGATTCGTTTGCGTGACTCGTTTTCTGAGTTTAGTCAATTCTGGTCATTTTACATATAAAAGACTAAAATCATTAATTGATTATAAGAAACTATTATCGTATTTAAAACACTTAAGTCAATTAAGTTGATATCCAGTGCTGAGTTTTAGCAGCCTCATAGTATTTAAATGAATAGTTCTTTAAATGAAATGGTTCATGTGTGTAAACAGTAACATGCTTGTAAATAAATGGAATGTAAAACCAAATCTGCGGGGTTGAATTAAATGTGAATTGAGTGAGTTTAGCATTTTATTGGGACTTCCATTACTGCGCTAGCTATGGTTACCAATAAAACACGATTAAAGAAAACTTTTAATTTTTTTGAGTTTACGGAACTTTTTGAACTAGTTTTGAATTCATTCACTTGTAATATGCATTATTTTTTGTGACATTAGAATAGCCTCAACTAGCCTTCTAACTCATTGTAAATGAAAGCGATCTTAGGAAAGCTATCGGGGAGTGATAATCGGTTTATTTATTAAGTTTATGATCTGTTTAATATTTGACTACAAGGTCAAGGTCAAAATATAGAACAACTTTCCTGGCCACCCGAATCGTTGGTTCACACGAAAGGTGTTTAAAGGTGAGAAGCAGTACAACAACAAATAGAAGTTCTGGGCATTTCTCTTGATCTATTAAAATCTTTGTATGACACATTAAAAGACTGCATTTTTGTCATACAAAATTCAAAAGAAAGAAATTGGTAAAAAGTACTAAAATAATTGTGAAGCTGTAAATAAATAATAAATAAAAATACTTTTCTTTGGTTTTCCTTTTAACTTAAATAAGCATAGTGATTCTATTATAAATGTTACAAAAAAAAAACTAAATTTTAGTGAATCGTTACGAAAATTCCGGTAGCTCTTCGAAACTATTCGAAGTTCTCTCAGTCCTACCTTTTACCGATTTACAAACGATAATTTAACATGATAACGTCATAAGATAACATTGGTGACACAAACAGCCGGTTAACATACACCCGGTTAACTCACACCATATACAATTCTACTTATCACGTCACAAAAATGTAGTACTAACTCTAGAACAAAATCTAGCACCAAAAATACAATAGAACTAAATCCTAGTACTAAGTACTTAAAATCTAGTACCAAAATACTATTGTACCAACAACCTAGTACCAATCGGCACCATTATATTTAATTACCGGTACCCGGCTCGCGTTACTACGCCCTAGAAAAACATGTTTTAATGGGAAATGCGAAAATAATGCTAGCGGGAACAGAACGATCCCTGGACAAAACTATATTTACCATGTAAATTTCATTAAAATCCGTTGGGCGCTTCAGAAGTACATACTCGACATACATACATACATTTGATGTTCGCCTAATGCTCAGAATACGTTTGCGATCGATTTTGGTTGAGAGAACCACAGTATCGGGATTAGCATTAGTGATGAGTCTTATCAGCATGAGTCATGTTATTTCGTACGTGTAGCCTCTCATCGATTTATAGGACGTTATCACGATAAAAAAAACAATTCCACATGTACAGACCGAAAAGGTACAAAAAACAGTTAATTTAAAAATAAAATATATGTGAGGCTATTCAAATGTTAGGGACTGTATGAAAAGCTTAAGTGTGAAATGATACGATACCTTTATTCCGCAAAAATGTAAGGGAGAAATCTGCATTATTTTTTCGATTTAAATAATAAAAGTTGTAGATCCACGCAATTAATTGGTCTCTTCTTAATTCCATCATCCGTATTTTCCCTCCCAAAAATATATGAAACCTTAAAATCGAGTTAGGTGAAGATAAATCTTAATAGTCATTACTGACGAATAAATACAGATTTTTACGCAAGCTGAAATGGTCACGAAAAATCCAAAAATGGAAAAGCACCGGGGGAGGACAGGATACCATTTGAATATTTTAAAAATCTAACACCCCACTTTGTAAACTTTCTGTTCGTGGAGTACAACAAAATTTTCGAGACAAGTGATTTTCCGGGGAGTTTTCGAAAAAACAATTATTTTTCCATTATACAAGAAAGGTGATCATGGAGATCCGACTAATTACAGACGGGTTTCAGAAAAAACCAATCAACGATAGACCAAATTTTCTCTTTGGTAAATATTGGCGACATATACAAAACGAGAAGGAAAAAGCTGAATGTTTCTTTCGCAGATTTTCAACAGCTTTTGACTCAATTCCCAGGGAAGCACTTTTTTACAAACTCTACAGAAATGATGACTGTCATCAGAACAATCTACAAAGAAAATGTTGCAATGGTATGGGGTGGTAAAAATCTCTCAGACGAGTTTGATACGGCAATGGGCGTTAAGCAAGGATGCGTTCTCAGTACTCTATTTTTGGTTTTGTACATAAATGACATTATCGATAGTGTAAAAGAGGGAAAAAACATACCAGGATTGATGTTTGCAGATGACTTAGTCTTACTATCTGAAACTATAAATGGATTTCAGCTCATGATAAACCGACTCAAACGCTACTGCAAAACCTGGAATTTATCGGTTAATCTGGCCAAGTCAAAAATGATGATTATGAGAAGTGGGGGTGGCAGGAACTGGATGAATGAGAAGTGGACGTTTGAGGAGAAACCTATATGTTAAAGAGTATAAGTACCTAGGAGTCTTTATTGCGTCAAGCCTAAACTTAACTAAGCATCTTCAATACAAAGTATCCGAATCTAAAAGTGCTATGTGTTATGTATGGAGAATTTATTGATAAGAAAAACATTGCCCACGAAGAGAAGTATAAAATCTTTCGAACAACTGCACTTTCAATTTTATTTTTACCGAAATTAATTTGGATTTTCACTGTTTCGTATGTAAGTATTTTTGAATGGTAAGTGATTTTTGTGTCGTGTATTTTAATGTTTGTGGTATAAAAAAAAATTTCTTTCACGTTTACGTCTACACTGTTCAATACAGGCCAGCTGTTTTGGCATTAAGTAAAACTCAGGTTGGAGTAAATACTGATTTTTCAGAATTTGCTCTTCATGAGTATAGCTTGGTGCCATTACTCTTTTCCCATTATGGTCTCGTGATATATGTTAGGAATGATATTGCTTGCCAGAGCCTTCCCCAATATGGGCAATGTTCCAACACAGACTTTAACTTCTTGTGTCTCAAATTCACTGTCCGCAAGCATGTCATTCATTATTGTTTTATTTATAGGAGTCCCTCGACAGTAATTCGACTTGTAACGAGTCTGATGCGCTGTCTGATTCCATCTCAAAAATTGTTTCCCTTTGTCCTCGCCCTGAAATCGTTATTGCGGGCGATTTCAATGTACACAATTCCAATTGGCTCCGCTATTCTGGTCAGACAACAGGTGTTACATCACCTTACCCAACTGATCGATGTGCCAACGCGTATACCGGATGTTGCTGGGCAGGCCGCCCACTTCAGATCATTGTGTCATTTCAGCTAATTTCTCATCCTCCACCCATCCAGTTAAAGAAAAACTTCCCACCAGGACCGTTTGGCAATACGAGAAAGCCAACTGGGACGGCCTGAATATTTTTTTCCGAAACTTTAACTGGTCCCTATGCTTCCTCGATAGTGACATTGATGCCAGTGCTGAAATGATCACATATGTGATTCTTCTAGGGATGAGTGCTTTTATTCCTAACAGAGTTAAAAGCATCAAGCCTAAAAAAACTCCTGGTTTAATTCTGAGTGTAAAGAAGCTATCAGGCTCAAAGAAGTACGTTTCCGATCTTACTAAGCCAACCCTACAGAGGAAAATCGGAAAAAGCACAACCAAGCAAGGAACACATGCAACTTCGTTATTAAAAGAACCAAATTTTTGCATGACCAAAAATTACGGCAAAAAATTCTGCAGCAAACGCAGTACAAATTTTTGGTCATTTGTAAAAAATATTAAAAACTCCTCAACATCTTCGGTTCCAACGCTTATCGACAATAACAAACCAATTGTTTACTCTTCAGAGAAGGCAAACTTGCTCGCCGCCCATTTCGCTGCCAGCTCCACGCTGCCTCAAAGCAACGTTGCCCCTCCTGTACTTGAGAATGTAAATTTTTCCATGGGACAGATTTTTTTCCGCACTCGTACAGTAGCAAGAGTTCTCAAAGATCTCGATATACACAAATCCGCTGGCCCGGATGGTATACCCCCGATTCTTCTGAAGAGGTGTTCTTCCACACTGGCAAAGCCACTGCGTAAGCTTTTCCATCGCTCCTACTCTTCTGGAATCTTTCCTAGAAGATGGAAAACAGCATTTGTCCAGCCTGTCCCTAAGAAAGGTGACCCATCCTCCCCCTCCTCCCACCGACCCATAGCACTGACATCCCTCTTTCTAGGGTCATGGAAACACTGATTAACCGTCAGCTTAAGGAATATCTCGAAGATCGAAAACTTCTCCATGACCGTCAGTATGGCTTCCGCAGCAACCGTTCCACTGGTGATCTGATGGCATATCTCTCCGAACAGTGGAACAAATCTTTACATCGCTTTGGTGAAAGTAAGATTATTGCTCTTAATATCTCCAAGGCATTTGATAGAGTTTGGCATGAAGCTCTCTTATCGAAAATGAGTGCTTTTGGGATCGATGATACACTTGTTCGTTGGATTAGAAGCTATCTTCTGGAATGTTAAATACAAATTGTATTGAACGGATTCAAGTCTCATTCCCACAAAATAAATGCTGGTGTACTCCAGTGCTTTGTTCTGTCTCCGACTCTTTTCCTCATTTTTATAAATGATCTTATATCTGTTATTTCTAATCCACTTAACTGTTTTGCTGACGACTCTACCCTCAGCTTTTCATATTCGTTCGACGATTCAATCCCTTCGCCTTCGGACGTACAATCGCAACGGCACCGTATGTTAACCTTATTAAAATCCAATTTCTACAGCATTGTGAAATGGGATAATAGGAATCGCGGGGAGTTTAATGCTTCGAAAACTCAATGCTGTCTTATGTCGTTAAAGTTAAACATATCCCTAATGCCATTGTCCGTGAATGGCGCTTGCATCGAAGAAACCAAAAAGCTCTAAGTACTCGTTATGTGTATCAACGACGACCTCCGTTGCAATGACCATATATTTGAGATCGCTAAAAGCGCTGCTAAGTGCTTAGATTTTCTGTATTGATGCAAGAAGTTTTTTCCCCTTCTGATCTGGCTACAAATCGTTTATATGCCCAAAATTTGCTTCACCTGCTTGATGGAATATAACATAGAGATTTAATATTGACAGGAAGTAGAACTGCTTCTAAAACAATTGCTCCTCTAGAACACCGACGCAATGTTTCATGTCTTTCCTTATTTTATCGGTTCTTTTATAAATGTTCACTCGAAGAAACCAGCTGCATTCCTCACCTTAAAAGTTTCTCCCGTAATACTCGTCTCACAAGGAATGCTCATCAGTTCACCCTTGAGCCCAATTTCGGACGTACCGTGAAATATAGGGATTCTTTTTTTTATCCGAACAACATGAATTTGGAATAGTTTTCCCGGTGGTATTCTTTCTTGCCATTTTGCAAGCATTCAAAACACCTTCTGTCCCTCCCCTCTCTATTATCCTAATGTTCGCCGCGCAGTCAACTTTCATTAATTAAAAAAAAAAAGAGTTGATTGTCTGTAAAGCCGGTTTACGGAGGATCATTTAACGTGATAACGTCATAAGAAAACATTGATGACAGCAACACTAACATGCAGCCCGTTGACTCATCGATTTATAAGACCTTTTCACGTCAAAAATAAAATACTCACAAAAAACATTTTTTTTTTGAAAATCTCGTCGTGGCATCCATTGTCCAGAATTGTGGTAATGTTTTATCTATACAACTTGTTTGCTTCGGTAAGAGATTCAATAGGAACGGCTCTATTAACACTTTATAATATTGGTTCAATAACATTTACTTATAACAACTTTCTTTCCATTTAATCAACAATTTAAATGTATTTATTGTGGGCAATATTGTAGCTTTTCTAGAATTCAAAGCATTACCGTTTAAAATTATGTTGTATTGGTAATTGTTCAGAAAATTTAATTTGTTGACATTACGAAAGCAGCGCCATCTACCGGGTCCACTTGTCTTTTTAAACCATACAAGAAACGATTGAAATATACACAATAAAATTCATTTAAATCGTTCCAGCCGTGACAAACGCACGTACAGAAGAATTATATATATTAAGAAGATAGGAGCTTTCATCCTATAATAATAATAAATCTTTTTTTTATTTTATTTATTTATTTATTTATCTTTATAGTTAGGTCATTGTATATACATTTTCTATAGTACTCTCATGGTGGTCATTTTTCGTCTGGCCATCTTCCTGGTTGATTCAGAACTACCTGTAAATAGTGGTGACTAGAACATTTGCCGATATTTTACCAGTATTTAATACACTTTTGTTGTCTGTACTTATTCTATATTCACACCAGTTGGCAAATTTCAGCACGCCTCATTGCGACTTGATTCAGAACTAAAAAATTATGCTTCATGATAGTACTTATAGGCAGTGTATATACAATGGTTAGGTTAAAACATTCAACAAGCCATTTTAAAACTGGATTTTTGGCTGAAGAATTAAAGCATTTTTACAGTTTGTTGTGAGAATGAGCATTAAATATACCGAGTACTCGCGCTTATGAAGTCTTACAGCCCGATTCTCCCCATCATCACTCACAGCTCCAAACGAAATTCCAAAATTAACAATAGCTATATTAAAATGGGTCCTAGAGCAAAGAAGTACGAAGGATATCTTTCCAAAAGTGCCGAGCTGTGACCATTTGCCGTTCTTTGCAAAGAGGCAAAAATGCCCTTCTAAAAAATTAAAAAAAGCCGTTTGCGTTCCCAAATCAATTTGCAAGTGCAAATGGTGCACATACAAAATACGAGCGTGTTTTTCAAGTCATTGCCATTTTATCTCCATAGATATATTTAAAGTATCAACTATTACAAATAATTTATTTCTTTTAGTTTAGTGCCAACTATTCTAATCAATCTTTTTGATTTCTTCTAAGATGGAGATGCTCACAATTTGTGTTGAAAATTTTGTTTATGTTTATAAAGAAAAATTATTCTTCAACAGAGTAATCCCCAACAAAATCCGAAAAAGCTTCAACCAGCACATCCACCCAATTAAAAACCTATATTTACCGTCGGCTCCATAAATCTCCTTTAAGCAATTCACTTTATCAGTTGCCGACCAATAACTAACAATCGCTGGTGCTGGGAAAAACAGGGCGACGAAAAGACATGGCACAAACAACTGGGCAAACAAAAAGTTTCTATGTGTATGTGAAATGAAGAAGAGTCTCCTGCTTCCTTTGGGTTAAGGATAGGGCCTGAAGACGGTACGATAAATTGCTTCACTTATAGAGTGAGAGGAAGAATTAATTTCGCCCGCCAACACTGTGAAGATTTATGAGAACAAAATTTAAGATCTTTCCGAGATCACCAAGGAAGGACATTCATTCCAATTTTCTTCCCCTCTTCGCCATTCTCAGAGGAGCAAACAAACAAGCACTAGTGCCATTTTTCACATCCTTCTACTTTTATCGGAAGTCCTCGCACTTTACGAGCAAAGAGCCAACAAGAAATGTAAGATTTATATAGCAGAAAGTTAAGGAAGAAGCTAACAACCACCACAGAACAGAGCGCTTTACTGAACTCTTCACATCTTTTCCATCGTTAAATATATCTATTTTTTTCGCAGTGGAGTGTAGTATGGTGTTCCTGCAAATCCCAATCTCAATAAATATCCTTTTACCAGTTCTGTATATCGTGCTGTCTGTGTCTGTGCCTTTTCAACTCGATTTAGTGGGTGGATAGTGGGTGGTGGGTAGGTAGCCAGCACCGAAAGTTGTGATAGCAGAGAATATAAATCAGGTTGTTGCCAGATCAAGGAAGGCTTTCGGGGGTTGTGCCATCTGTCGCAAGTTGCCTGACATAAATTGTCCCCGAACTAAGAGCGAACTGACACTGAAAGTAAAAGGATGATGTGAAAAGGTGAGGCGCCACTCCAATTATTGCTATGCTGCTGTTGATGGGGCCAGGATGTTGGATGCAAAACTGTCAACGAAAGTGAACGAGAGTGACAGGAAATCGTGGGTGGTAAATTTATTTCCCTCTCTTACGTAACCTGACACAGCTTCCAGGGAATGACAAAGCGTTAGGTAATTAAGCTGTCAGTAAGGTTTCATGAAGGATTTGTTTGTGGTGGTTGCGGAAAGTCCTTGTAGTAGAGTTATATAAAATATCTTCGTTTTCTGAAAACTTGTGTAGGTTTTGTGGAACATTGCTTGTACGAAGACATTGCAGGGGCAGTAAATAATTGCAAATAAAATTAAGATAGAGGGAATACTAATTTGAAAGTAAGAATTTTTTACCGTTATGATATTTCTCCTGTACAAATTAATTTTATGATGATTAATATGATTTATTAATAAGCAATAATTCGATTGTCGAGAAGCAAAAATTAAGCAATTCGGTTAGCTTTGGCATTTTTACTTGCGATTTATAGGGACTATAAGGCAAGTTATGCATTCTAGCAATCAAACATGACATTACGATGATAGAGAAGTCAAAAAAAGTGGGTCCGGAAATTCCGTCCGTCTGTCTGTCTGTCCGTATCGATATCTACAGCCTAAACGGTTGGGCCGATTTGATTCAAACTTGGTATGTAGTATTTTTAGAGTGCTCTACCTGGCAGTTTTTGGAATTGGCATTCTAGCTCCAAAACTAACGGTACCTGCCATATAACTTTTAATGAAAAACAATTTTTTCTCGAAAACGGCGCCTACGATTTTGACAAAACTTTCTGAATGGTGTTTTCTATACAAAATCTATTTTTAAGTTTTAATGGATTTTTCAGAAAAAGTTTTATAACGGTAGCTCCCATGTGACCGGTTTTTTAAAATCTGACTTTTTCGTTAACTAATTGACGGATTTTGATGAAATTTTCAAAATATATAGTGTTTTATAATTTAAATAACATTTAAGAAAATTTTTTTTTTAATTTTTAATAATTTTTTAAACAAAATATTTAGTTTTTTGAATATTTTGAAAAAGATTTGTTTTAAATTTTTTTTCCTAGTATAAGCTATAGATTTCTTTGAATTGACATACTCAAAAAAATTTTATATATGTTTTCGAAAAGTTTTTCAAAAAAAACATTTTTTTGAAAAAACTGGTCGAACGATTTTGAAATGAAAAATTCATAAAATAGAAAACAGCAAAAGACATAAGATGGCTTACAACATTTTTGCCAGAAAACGTTATGAATTGTGTTTTTTTGATTTCATAAAAAATTTATTTGTTTAATATTTTCCCCAAAATTTTATTTCATATTGCTCGGCTAAGCCCTTAATCAAATAAAAGAAGGTGACAACATACACATATACCTACATATTTTAAAGCATTTCATCATCATAAAAGCTCACAGAATAAATAAGGAAGCCTCTGATAAACACACAAAAACAACTAACAAATAAAAAAAACTATTCAATTACTACTGAATGCAAAAATTTAGATCGAGAAAACAAAAGCTTACATCTGCCCCTAAATAAACAAAACCACTGTGTTAACTTTTAATATTGTCTCTATACCCACTCGCTTAGCAGTAGTTGAAATGTGTATCTTAATTTTAGTACCTACCTTCCTTCCCACCTTATTATAAGTACCTAATATCCTTAATAATATCCATTAATACCTACCCACACCATACGTTTATCGATCCATCAAACATAATTAAGGTATTTTAATTAATTTGATTTCAAAAAGTAAATTTTTGTTATTGGGACCTATATAGGTCCCAGGAGCATTGTTGTCCATTCGCTCTACATGACCTAGCCATCTTAAACGTTATATGCGTATTTTTTTGACTAGGTCAATGTCGCTGTACAGCTCGTATAGTTCTTGGTTGAACCTTCTTCTCCAAAGCCCGTTAACGCAGATAGGGCCAAAAATCCTCCGAAGGATCTTACGCTCGAAACGACTAAGGATATCTTCATCCGCTGTAGATAGAGTCCATGCCTCGGCACCATAGAGCAGGACTGGGATGATTAGAGACTCTGTATAAGTCTCCTTTGTCTTTCGAGAGAGGGCTTTGCTACTCAATTGCCTTCCGAGCCCATAGAAACCGCGATTGGCAAGAGTAATTCTTCGCTTTATTTCTGACGAGATGTTGTTGTCAGATGTTATAGCGGATCCGAAGTACACAAAGTCCCTAACTACCTCAAAGTTGTACCTGTCTATTGTGATGTTTTGTCCAATCCGGCGGGGTTGTGTGTCCCTTTTTGTGGACAGCAGGTACTCCGTTTTGGCCTCATTGACTGCTAGTCCCATCTTAGCCGCTTCAGCTTCAATGCTAGTAAACGTTCCAGTGACAGCTCGCCGAGTTCTGCCAATGATGTCTATGTCGTCAGCGTATGCTATCAATTGCACAGACTTGAAAAAAATTGTCCCACTACAATTGACTTGCGAGTTTCTTATAATTTTTTCAAGTATTAAGTTGAAGAAATCGCACGATAGCGCATCACCTTGCCGGAATCCTTTTTTGACGTCAAAAGCTTCTGTGAGGTCAGTACCAACCTTGGTGGAGCAGCGAGAGTTCTCCATCGTCATCCTGCACAGTCGGACGAGTTTTGTGGGGATGCCAAAACCTGACATGGCTCTGTATAGCTCGTCTCTATAAATGCTATCGTACGCTGCCTTAAAAAAAAAGAGGTGGTGGGTATCGATTTGGAATTCTTGGGTCGTTTCCAGGATCTGCCGTAGCGTGAAAATTTGATCGATTGTGGACTTTCCTGGTCTGAAACCACACTGATAGGGGCCAATCAGGTTGCTGACGAAAGGTTTCAGGCGTTCACATAGTACGGCAGAGAGGATCTTGTAGGCGATATTCAGGAGACTAATTCCTCTGTAGTTGACGCTGTTTAGAGGGTCTCCTTTCTTGTGGATCGGGCAAACGATGCTGAGGTTCCATTCATCAGGCATACTTTCTTCTGACCAAACTGTAGAGATGAGTTGGTGTATGCACTCCACCAGGTCCTCTCCGGCCGCTTTAAAAAGTACGGCGGGTAGTCCGTCGGATCCAGCAGCTTTGTTGTTTTTTAGTTAAGATATTGCTATCCTTACTTCATTTTGGTAAGGTGGACGGAAGTTTTGTCTGTCATCATCCATGTTGAATGGTTCATTCTGCCTGACAGCGGGATTTTGGCCTTCATCGCCGTTTAACAGTCTGCAGAAATGGTCCTTCCATGTACTCAGCACCGACTGTGACTCTACTACGAGGTTTCCATTCCTATCTCTACAGGCTTCTGTGCGGGATTTTTTTCCTTGGAATGTTCTTTTTACCTGTTGGTAAAACTTCCGCACGTTGTTCCTGGAGTAGCATCTCTCAATATCCTCGATCGCGCGCTTCTCATGCTCTCTCTTTTTCTTTTGGAGAAGCCGGTGTTCTTCCCGTCTTTTCTGCTCGTAGAGCTCGCGAGCAGCTCTCGTCTTTCTTTGCAGCGCCGCTTTATATGCCTCTTGTTTGGCTGCATAGGCCTGCCTGCATTCGTCATCGAACCAGAGGTTTCGTGGTGGTGGTCTGGTGAAACCTAGCACATCAGTTGCGGCATCTCTGATGGCTTGTTGGGAGTGTTGCAACTGGTCTTCGGCACTTAATGCTGGTGGTACTGGATTTCTAGAGAGGTTACGGGATATTCGATCGGCATAGGTTCTGGCGGTTTCTTGCGATTGCAGCTTTCCGACGTCATACTTCGTCATAGTATTACTCCGTTGTTGTGGAGTTCGGGTTATTCGAATTCTTATCTTTGCTGCAACAAGGTAGTGATCCGAATCGATGTTAGCTCCTCGGAAGGTGCGAACATCTAAGATACTGGAGGCGTGTCTTGCATCGATCGCAACGTGATCAATCTGATTGACGGTTCTTTGATCTGGGTGTCGCAAAGTCCCTTTGTGTATATCGAGATGAGGAAACCGTGTGCTTGCAATGGTGACGTTATGTGCCGCTGCGAAGTCAATTAGCCTAAGTCCGTTTTCAGACATTGTATCGTGTAGGCTATGTTTTCCTCTTTACTTATTTTGGCATTAAAATCGCCTAGTACGATCTTTACGTCGTATTTAGGGCATTGCTCATATGTTTTGTCGACGAGCTCATAGAAGTCATCCTTGGTGGCGTCATCATTGTCCTCTGTGGGGGCATGAGCGCATATTAGGCTAATGTTGGCGAATTTAGCCTTGATACGGATTGTCACAAGTCGCTCACTTACGTGTCGAAAGCCCAAGACTTCTTGCCTAAGTCTACCGCTTATGACGAATCCGCACCCAAATAAACGCTGTGGTCTTCCTGCACAATCACCGTAGTACACGTCACAGTTTTTCATCCTCCTTTTGCCCGGCCCATTCCATCGCACTTCCTGGATGGCAGTAATTCCTGCTCTGTAGCAGTCTAGGGCCTCCTCTAGTTGTTTGGATGCACGTGATCTGTTAAGAGTTCTAACATTCCACGTGCAGATCTGAAGGTCGTTGTCCTTGATTCGTTTTTCCGGGTCGTCAACAGTAAATCCGTCCTTTTCCGAGGCTATTGGTCGCTTCGCAACTTTTTATTTTTTCCGTGGCAGGGTTGTTAACCCCACGCACAACCCCCAACCTGGAGGGCCAGGTCCTTTGTTGGATTCCTTGGACAAAAGGAACCGGAGAATCCGGAGTCAGTAACCCACTTCGGGGATATGAGCGCTGCCGTTGGCCCATTAAGGGTTAATCCGCCACCATATCTATTTCAATGCCCTGACTTGCATTGAATTGTCCCAATGACCCTATCTCCAAATACGTCGAAGTAGCTCATTAGGGCGTCTGCTTCGTTAACTGTTGACGCCACCGTTGGTCCAATTGGTTGGGCTCATCCGCCGTACGTCCTCTTTCTGAGGGGCTCGTGCAAGACTTCTGCGAATCGATCGGACAGTCAATAAAGCAGAGCATTATAGTGTTGCTATTTTTCTGTGTTCAACACTCGCGCTTATAAGTGTAGCAGGAATGTCCGGATGGACAGACCAGTACCCGGTGGTTACCGCGGGGAGGTAAAATAAGCACAATTGATGTGTACGATATAGTTGCAGCGACTGTGCATCACCAGTTTGATACCTTTCAGTGCCTACCCTATTCATACAGCACCCAACCACAAATTATATTATAAATTATTATTATAAACAGTAAACAACAATTGGAAAGATAATACACTAAAAAACTGCAAAAGCTAACAATCCTATATATTTATGTGTTTATTCCTTTATCGTGACACATGTTCGTTCGGGCTTTAAGCCACCACGATTCTTAAGAAGTTGCACGTCAAAAAAACATTAATTTATATTTATGATGTATACTGAACTACAGACTGAACAGTTAGGCCAATCGTCTTAAAACTTGGAATATTGGGTTATTTTGACATCGTACAGAGAAGTTTGTTTTTAATAAAAAAAAAAATTAATGAAAAAATAAGAGTACTATTGTTTGTGCGGATGTTTTGTTTGAAAAAAAAAATGTTAAATGGTGGGCTTAAAACGGTACCTTCCATTGAACTCTTTTTTTTTCTTCGAAAAAATCAATATTTTGATTATGGGTTTGTGAATTTTTTCTCTAAATTCAGTTTTTTTTTAATTTAGAATTTAATTATTATGCTTAAGTTTGCATTTTTAAATTATGTTTTTTTTTAATTTTTAAAAAATGTCCTTAAAATAAACCGTTTCATTTAAAAAAACCGTTCCTAAGATTTTTAGAAAAAAAAAACATACTTTGTCACATTTTTTAAAGAAGTAAAATGGTATTTGAATTATTCCGCTAAGAACTATTAAACGTACTTTATCAAAAGTAAAAAAATCGATTAAAAACCTTGAAGGTCCGTAAAGTGTTGTGGTTTTGACTCTTTTTATAGATTCAGAACATGTGGTTTTTTTTACGTAAATGTTAATCATTTCAATCAAAGATCTTGAATTCCAATGTGATTAGTAAGAGCAAAAACGAGCAAAGTGCGACTCAGTCGTGCCCATATTTTTTATTTTCAGTCGGCGAAAAACTACCGACTTTGAGAAGGTCCATGTTTATTGTTTTTCATTTTTCTGGAATGTCAATTCAAATGGTTTATGAGGCGTTTTAAATTGCCGAGCTTGGAGAACTTTTTAAAGAAAGAGTAAGCTGAATATTCCAGACTAATTGACTTTGCTGCTATTCAATAATTAATTGACTTTGCTGCGGAGCTTGAACCAAATAACTAGTGACTAGACCAACGGTCAAGAGGGTTCAAGAGAACAAAAATGTTGCTCAAGAGATTTAATGAGTACAATACCAGAGATGAAACCCTTTTTTGAAAAGTGCATAAAGAACCCGACCCATATAATACGTTGCGTCCGGTTGTGCGTTCCGTTGCCTGAGCATTTTACTGTTGCCAGACTGGGGTGTCCCAATGAATACGTTCTTTCAAATACACATTTCAACCTTTAGTGCTTAGATGAAAGGGATTTTTCTTGAGACAAAAAGTATAGTTTAAAATTGTACACCTCCAACAAAATTTAATTCAATGTTACTTCGAAAAAAAAATTGTATAATTTTCTAATCTTTCATTTCTTTTAACATTGAGCTCGATTTATATATCAATTATTTACCCTCAAAAAAGTACCAAACTTATTCGAAATAATACTTTTTTATAAATTAAAAGGATATTTTTGTAGAATATCCCATAGAATACTGAATTTGGTTGTTTAATGTCAAATATAGTGCTCAGAATTTGAGTGGTTCTCTCAAACGGATTGCCGGAGTGAAAAAGTTATGCGATGCTTATGGGACGCCCCTCATAAGAATGTGTGTATTAAATAAAGTGCTCAGTCGAAAATAACAACTGAACGGACGGAAGGATTCTATGGGTCGGGCTCTTAATAAGTCATGGTCATACCTCATATAAAGAAACGTGATTGTGTGTATCTTTTTCATGAGATTAGCAGAGACATTTTAAGAGAGCTGCGCAGTAGAATGGACAAGTTTTTTTTTTTTTTTTTTATAATTGGCCCGCGCAAAAGGGATTTTGGTTACCCTTATAATGTTAAACACAGCGGGGGCGTTAGGAAAATAGGGAGGGGTATAAATGCACATTTGTTTTAAATTTCGGCAAGTCATAATGTGAGGGAAAAACAGAGTCTGGCAAGGCATTCCACATTCGCGTGGTACGGCTAAAGAAAGAATCTCTGTATTCAACTGTCCGTCCGAAGTTGGGCTCAAGGGTAAATTTATGGGCATTCCTAGTGGCGCGAGTATTAGGGTTGAATTGTTTCAGGGGAGGAATGCAGCTGGCTATTTCGCTAGAGCATTGATTGTAAAAATAACGGTAAAATAACGAAAGGCACGAAACATTACGACGGTGCTCAAGAGATGAAAATGTTTCTGTTATTGTTCGGTCGCCTATCATTTTCAAAGATCTTTTTTGTATTCTGTCTAAGAAACTCAAGTGTGTAATAGGAGCACCTGCCCAAATATGAGAATTATACTCAAGTTTTGGACGAATATACGCTTTATAGACCGTAGCCAGATCAGAAGGGGTAAAAAATTTCTTGCATCTTCGAAGGAAACCTAGACACATAGCAGCATTTTTGGCGACTTCGAATATGTGGTCGTTCCACAGAAGGTGGTCTGTAATGCACATACCGAGAACTGATAGGTGTTCTATTTCTTCGATACAAGTGCCACTCATCGATAGTGGCAATGGGGGTATGTTTCGCTTTAACGACAAAAGACAACATTGAGTTTTTGAAGCATTAAATTCAACACGATTTCTTATTCCCCATTGTACAATGCTGTCAAGATCATAATTTAATGAACTAATCATACGCTGCCGTTGCAGTTCCACATCCGAAGCACATGGATGAGAGTCTGGAAACGAATATGAAAAGCTGAGAGTGCTGTCGTCAGCGAAACAAATAATTGGATTAGTAGTTTCAGATAATAAGTCGTTGATAAAAATCAGGAAGAGAGTTGGAGATAAAACAGAGCCCTGGGGCACACCAGCATTTATTTTGTGGGTATCAGACTTGAATCATTTTCGATAAAAGGGCTTGATGCCAAACTCTATCAAATGCCTTTGAAATATCAAGTGCAATGATCTTACTTTCACCAAAACGGTGAAGAGATTGATTCCACTTTTCGGTGAGATAAACCATCAAATCACCAGTGGATCTATTGCTGCGAAAGCCGTTTTGCCTGTCATTAAGAAGCTTTCGGTCCTCAAGATATTTCTTTAGCTGAAAGTTAATCAGCGTTTCCATGACCTTAGAAAGAAGGGACGTAAGTGCAATTGGTCGATAGTTTGGGGGAGAGGAGGATTCGCCTTTTTTAGGGACAGGCTGGACAAATGCTGTTTTCCATCCGCTCGGAAAGAGCCCAGAGGAATAGGACAGATGGAAAAGCTTACGCAATGGTTTTGCCAGCGTTGAAGAACACCTCTTTAGAACAATAGCGAGGATACTATCCGGGCCAGCGGATTTGTGAATGTTAAGATCTTTTAAGACCCTTGCAACTGAACGAGTGCGGAAGAAAATTGGTCCCATAATGTCATTTACGTTCTCAATTACAGGGGGATTGATAACACCTGCCGGAAGCATTGAGTTTGCTGCAAATAGGGCTGCAAGCAGTGAATTGGTTCAAGCTATACCAAGTGTCCACACCTCAACATTAAAAAAAGGACAAGGACTGATCAATCAAATTTAAACCAGGGTGACCACATTGCGATCGATGCAAGGCATTACTCCGATGTATGTCCGAACTTTCCGGAGGCAAATATTCACTGGGACCATACTACATCGTTTTAAGCAATGGTTATAAGTATGCACCAACTCAAAACTCATAAGTAAGATATGGTTAGAAGAAAGTATGCCCGATGAATGGAATTTCAGCATAATTTGCCCGAAGTCCGATCCTTAAAAAGGAGACGATCTTTTAAAAGTCCGGCAATTAAAATAATAATAATAATAAGAAAGCAATTGAGTAGCAAAGCCCTCTCTCGGGCAAATAAATAGTCCCTTTATAATACCCTCATCACGCCTTCACAGCCTATATAAGGTTTTTTTTCCTTTATTTGTATTGTATATTTGTATTGTTAATTTCATAAATACATATATACTTTTGTCGACCTAAAATTACCTGTCTACTGAACAAATTTTCCCATAGGAAAGTAATAGTATAATTAATCCTGCAAGTCATCCATCTTCCAAACTTCACAAATTTTCGCAGTCGTGTATACATCATTTCACAACAAACGAAAAATGAAAGCTATCAAAAACCAGCACCAGTTATATCAGCAAACATATTATCAGCTACAGCCAGAGTCTATCAAAACTAAGAAAGAGAAGGTTTTGATCACCAACTACTAAAAGATGGAACTGGGGTCTTTAGAAGAAGGGATTAGGCACTTAAGAGGAAATACTTGTGAGTGTGACCCAATCGTGCCCATTTTTTAAACATAAGTTTCTAAGTGTGTACGAATCGCCTGACAACTGCGGATATGGTGCAACTCTCCAGGCTCCAGCAGCTACAAATAGACATCGAGACCCTGGCTCAACTGGCACATCCAACGGCAGGAAAAATAATTAGTTTGCTACTGAAGCATTTATCCATGGCTTAGCAAATATCAAAATCAAGAGATACACGGCTCTGGAAAACGAAACCTTCCAGAATGGTAAAATTGATAAGTCGGGTAAAAAAAGTAGATTATGCATGCCAAAGAGTAGCATTCTAGAAAAACAACTGAAATGAAACTGAACCATGCCGGGGATTGCAACAAACCTGCAAATTTCCAGCGACACTTCAGTTAGGAAGAAAAAAAAGACCATTGTCAACACTGTACGATGACACTGCGTTGTCGAAGTGTCTGCTCGATTTGGACCATTAACCAGTGCAGTGGTTAAACTATGTGCTCTTCCAAAAATACAAGCAAGTCTGATTAGGCGTGAAATTTCATACGCGTTGAGTGCTCGGAGGGAGCTTGGACATATGCACCAAAGTTTCAACAGCATCTTTGAATGCTTACCAATTTTCCAAAAAGCCATCAAAGGAAGGAACTGTGAGACTGAGACTGAATCAAGTGGCATATCGAAGTTCGGCATAGATGAACAATCAGGCTGGATTTGAGACTTTAATTGTAAAAGCTTGCGGTTTACCGTGATGCAAGTCTCGTTAAACATCATTTCCACCTGTTCAAAAATGGCCTCATGTGCGTCGAGTTCGTCGATATTGGCGTTCCCAACCAATGTCTGATGGTTGCTGAGGAAGCTATTATAGTTGCTTCAACAGCCCTTAGCTGCTGATTTAGCCGAGATACATCAAAGCCAGAGAGATCAGCATTTCTTAAATGCTCCAAGATGCGTTTAATCCCATTGCTGGCTGCCGTGCGTAGATAAAGCTCAGCCATTGCGTAGAAATTATATAAAAAGAAAGAAAATATTGGTGGTTAGCAAAAAACCAACTTAAATCTCGATAAAAAATGATAAAATTCATATACGTTTTTCCTCACAGGGGGCACCAAAATGTATTGTAAATAAAAGGCACGACTGGGTCGCACGTAATTGCTCGTATGTGCTAATCCTTTTTAAGTTTAATTTTAATGTTTTTTTTGAACTGCAACTTCTTTAGAATCGTTCTGGTTTGAAGCTCAAACGAACATGCGTCACGACAAAGGGATAAACACATAAATATATAGGATTGTTAGCTTTTGCAGTTTTTTAGTGCATTATCTTTCCTCTTGTTGTTTACTGTTTATAATATGATTTGCTAATAGAAAGATATGAAGGACTTTTTTTCAGTTAAATTTTCATATTGTCATGGAAATATTTCAACAACTGGTATAAAGATTCGTGGGAATCAGCAGTAGGGCAATAATGCTAGGTATAGGGACCTATATAGGTCCCAATAAAAATAATTTACTTTATGAAATCAAATTGATTAAACTAGCTTAATTATGTTTGATGGATCGATAAACGTATGGTGTGGGTAGGTATTATACTCTGTTCATTTATGTTTTCAGTACAGACCTTATGGAAGAGAGCTTTCAAACACACTGGCACCTGCAAGTGTATGCATCGCACTCAACTTAAGAAATTGCCACTTAAATATAACAGAGAACCCTGAAATACATTGAAATTGTTGTTGTAATATTTCATTTATCCCGGTACATTCCACCAACACCTTTCTGCTCCCCGGCTGCGAGGAGAAGGAGACTGATTATCAATTTGCCTCTCCCTTATTGTATTTATTTAAAAAAAAAAAGCACTACTGCAGAGAGATGTGTCGCTATATTTTTTTTGTTGCTTACAGGTTTTCGTTTTTATTTTTCTTCAAAAAAACGGTTAATATAAAGATACATGATGCAATATTTGTTGGCAATTTTTTTTAACTTGCGATTATAGGTACTTTAATGCAAGTTTGCATTCGTACACAAAAATTAATTGAGATAATAATCAAACATGACATTACGATTGAGAAACATATTTGATATTTGGAAAATTATGTTTATCTGTCTATACGGGTGTATTTTGGAATACAGCCTGAATGGCTTGGTCGATCGTCTTCAAATTTATAACATGAGATTATATTGACATTCTACAGAGGCCTTATTTTAATTTTTTTAGCTCAAATATTAACGGTACCTGTCATATAACCGTTAAGTTAAAGCTTATTTTTCTCGAAAACGGCTTTGTATGAAAAAAAATCTGTGTACTTTTTTAGGTGTGGTTTATATTTTAGTGAAAAAAAACTTAAGTTGGTGGGCTAAAAACGGTACCTCGGAAACTGGCTATCCGATTACAATCGAAATTGTTATAAACAGTTGGTAAGCATACCTACATTTGTGTGAGAATTATACCAATTTATAATGCCATTATGGCAACCATTTGCGAGCTTAAAAATGGAGATAACTTATTGAAATCCATAACAATAAGAGTGAAAGGCATATATCCTATCTTCCCTGTACTGAAAATATAAATTGAACAGAGAATAATGGAATTTATTAAAGATATTTTTTTTTTTTATAATTAACGCGCCCACAAGGGACTATTTGTTTCCCTTTTAATGTAACACACTGCGCGGGCATTAGGAAGATAGGGAGGGGAGAGATAGGAGGTGTCGATTAACATTGGTTTTGAATGTTTGCAAATTGAAATGGCAAGGGAAAATCTCGCCGGGTAAACCATTCCAAAGTCGTGTTGTACGGCTAAAAAAAAATCCCTATATATCACAGTACGTCCGAAATTGGGCTCAAGGGTGAACTGATGGGCATTCCTAGCAAGACGAGTATTACGGGCGAAACTTTTAAGGGGAGGAATGCAGCTGGCTACCTCGAGTGAACATTTTTTATAAAAGAAACGATAAAATAAGGAAAGACATGAAAGATATAAGGTACATAATATAGTAAGATTAGATGAAAGGTAGGTACTAAAATTAAGATACACATTCCAACTACTATTAAGCGATTGGGTATATAGACAATATTAAAAGTTAACACTTTTTTTGTTTATTTATAGCAGTTAGTTGTTTTTGTGTGTTTATCATAGGCTTCCTTATTTATTCTGTGTGCTTTTATGATGGTGGAATGCTTTAAAATGCGTAGGTATGTATGTAGGTTGTCACCTACTTTTATTTGACTAGGGCTAAGCCGAGCAATATGAAATAAAATTTTGGGGAAAATATTAAACAAATAAAATTTGTATGAAATCAAAAAAAAAACACTAGGTATGTTTTTTTGAAAAACTTTTCGAAAACATATTTTAAATTTTTTTTGAGTATGTCAATTTAAAAAAATCTATAGTTTATACTAGGACAAAAATTAAAAAAAATCTATAGATTCGTTTTCAAAATATTCAAAAAACAAAATAATTTTTTTAAAAAATTATTAAAAAATAAAAAAAAATGTATTTAAAAAATTTAATAAACAATATTTTTTTAAATCATAAAACACAACATATTTTGAAAATTTCATAAAAATCCGTCAATAAGTTAACAAGAAAGTCTGATTTTAATAAACTGGTCAAATAGGAGGTACCGTTAAAACTTTTTTGCAAAGAAAACACCATTCAGAAAGTAGGAGCCGTTTTCGAGAAAAATAAGTTTTTCAATAAAAGTTATATTGCAGGTACCATAAGTTTTGGAGCTAGAATGCCAATTCGAAAAACAGTCGGCTAGAGTACTCTAAAAATATTACATACCAAGTTTGAATCAAATCGGCCCAACCGTTTAGGCTGTAGGAATCGATACGGACAGACAGACGGACGGAATTTCCGGACCCACTTTTTTTGACTTCTCTATCATCGTAATGTCATGTTTGATTGTTAGATTTTTTTTTACGAATGCATAACTTGCCTTATAGTCCCTATAAATCGCAAGTAAAAATCCACAAAGACTTAACAAACTTTTAAAAAAGAAAAGAAATGCTCACTTTGTTCAAATGATGAGAAGAAGACTTATTCCTCTATAGTTGGCGCAAGTTAAAGGGTCTCCTTTCTTGTGGATGGGGCAAACGATGCTGAGGTTTAGAGATGAGTTGGTGTTAGCACTCCACCAGGTCAACTCCGGTCGCTTTATAAAGTTTGGCGGGTAGTACGTCGAGGCCAGCAGCTTTGTTGTTTTTTGGTTTAGATGTTGCTATCCTCACTTCAGTTTGGTCTAGTGGACGGAAGTTTTGTCTGTCATCTTCCATGTAGAATGGTTCATTCTGCCCAACAGCGGGATTTTGGTCTTCATCGCCGCTTAACAGTCTGCAGAAATTGTCCTTCCATATACTCAGCACCGATTGTGACTCTACTACGAGGTTTCCATTCCTAGGTGTATGTGCGAATTTTTTCCTTGGCATGTTCTTTTTACCTGTTGGTAAAACTTCCGCACGTTGTTCCTGGAGTAGTATCTCTAAATATCTTTGATCGCGCGCTTCTCATGCTCTCTCTTTTTCTTTTGGAGATGCCGGTGTTCTTCCCGTCTTTTCTGCTCGTAAAGCTCGCGAGCAGCTCTCGTCTTTCTTTGCAGCGCCGCTTTATATGCCTCTTGTTTGGCTGCATAGGCCTGCCTGCATTCGTCATCGAACCAGAGGTTTCGTGGTGATGGTCTGGTGATAAACTTAGCACATCAGTTGCAGCATCTCTGATGGCTTGTTGGCAGTGTTGCCACTGGTCTTCGGCACTTGATGCTGGCGGTACTAGATTTCTTGAGAGCTTTTCGACGTCATACTTCTTCACAGGATTACTTCGTTGTTGTGGAGTTCGGGTTATTCGCATTCTTACCTTTGCTGCAACAAGGTAGTGATCCGACTCGATGTTAGCTGCTCGATGGTGCGAACAACCAAAGTACTGGAGGTGTGTCTTGCAATGATCGCAACGTGATCAATCTGGTTGACGGTTTTTTGAACTGGGTGTCGCCAAGTCCCTTTGAAAGATGAGGAAACCGTGTGCTTGCAATGGTGACGTTATGTGCCGCTTCAAAGTCAATTAGCCTAAGTCCGTATCCAGACGTTGTGTCAGGTAGGTTATATTTTCTGACAGTTCTACCAAAAATGTCCTCTTTACCAATTTGGTGTTAAAATTGATTAGTACGATCTTAACTTAGTATTTAGGGCATTGTTCATAGGTTTTTTCGATGAGCTCGTAGAAGTCATCCTTGGTGGCGTCATCGTTGTTCTTGATACGGATTGTCACAAGTCGTTCACTTACATGTCGAAAGCCCAAGATTTCTTGCCTAAGTCTACCGCTTATTACGGATCCGCAACCAAATAAACGCTGAGGTCTTCTTTCACAATCACCTTAGTACACGTCATAGTTTTTCATCCGCCTTTTGACCGGCCTATACCATCGCACTTCCAGGATGGCAGTAATTCCTGCTCTGTAGCAATTTAGGGAGTTCGCTAGTTATTTAGCTGCACGTGGTCTGCTAAGAGTTCTGACATTCCACGTTCAGATCCGAAGGTCGTTTTAATTAAATCGTTTTTCCTGGTCGCCAACAGTTAATCCGTCCTTTTCCGATACTGTTGGTCGCTTCGCAACTTTTTATTTTTCCATGGCGGGGTGGTTAACCCCACGAAAAAGCCCCAACCTGGAGGGCTAGGTCTTTTGTTTTATTCCTTGGACAAAAGGAACTAGAGAGTCCGAAGTCAGTAACCTCCTCGGGGATACTAGCGCTGCCGTTGGCCCATTAAGGGCTCATCCGCCACCATATCTATTTCAATGCCCCTGAATTATCCCACTGACCTTATCTCCAGATACGTCGAATTAGCTTATTAGGGCATCTGCTTGGTTGATTGTCGACGCCACCGTTGCGTTGGTCCAATTGATTGGGCTCATCCGCCGTACGTCCTGTTTTACTTGCGATTTATAGGGACTATAAGGCAAGTTATGCATTCGTAAAAAAAAAATCTAACAATCAAACATGACATTACGATGATAAAGAAGTAAAAAAGGGTGGGTTCGGAATTTCCATCCGTCTGTCTGTCTGTCTGTCCGTATCGATACCTACAGCCTAAGCGGTTGGGCCGATTTTATTCAAACTTGGTATATAGTATTTTAGGAGTATTCTACCCGACAGTTTTTCAAATTGGCATTCTAGCTCCAAAACTAACGGTACCTGCCATATAACTTTTAATGAAAAACTTATTTTTCTCAAAAACGGCTCCTACGATTTTGACAAAACTATCTGAATGGTGTTTTCTATGCAAAATCTATCTTTTAGTTTTAATGGATTTTTCAGAAAAAGTTTTATAATGGTGCCTCCCATATGACCGGTTTTTTTTTTAAATCAGACTTTCTCGTTAACTAATTGTCGGATTTTGGTGAAATTTTCAAAAAATTTAGTGTTTTATGATTTAAAAAATATTGTTTATTACAATTTTCTTTTTTTTTAATTTTTAATAATTAAAAAAAAATATTTTGTGTTTTGAATATTTTGAAAACGGATCTATAGATTTTTTTTTATTTTTTTTCCCTAGTAGTTTTTTCCAAAAAAAATTTAAATATGTTTTCGAAAAGTTTTTCAAAAAAAATATTTTTTTGAAAAAAACTGGTCGAACGATTTAGAAATGAAAAAATTATAAAATAGAAAACAGTAAAAGAAATAAGATGCCTTACAACATTTTTTCCAAAAACCGTTATGGATAGGGTTTTTTTTATTTCATAAAAAATTTATTTGTTTAATATTTTCCCCAACATTTTATTTCATATTGCTCGGCTAAGCCCTAGCCATTATTCAAATTAAAGTACGTTATGAATAGTGTTTTTTTTTGATTTCATAAATATGTTATTTGTTTAATTTTTTTCCCCAAAATTTTATTTCATATTGCTCGGTTAAGCCCTAGCCATTAGTCAAATAAAAGAAGGTGAAAACTTATATACACACCTACGTATTTTAAAGCATTTCATCATCATAAAAGCACACAGAATAAATAAGGAAGCCTATGATAAACACATAAAAACAAATAACAAATAAAAAAAACTATTCGATTACTACTGAATGCAAAAATGTGTTAACTTTTTAATATTGTCTCTATACCCAATCGCTTAAAAGTAGTTGGAATGTGTATCTTAATTTTAGTACCTACCTTCCTTCTAACCTTATTATAGGTACCTGATATCCTTAATAAATTCCATTAATACCTACCCACACCATACGTTTATCGATCCATGAAACATAATTAAGCTATTTTAATTAATTTGATTTCAAAAAGTAAATTATTGTTATTGAGACCTATATAGGTCCCTATACCTAGCATTATTGCCCTACTGCTGATTCCCACGAATCTTCGTGACGCATGTTCGTTCGAGCTTCAAACCACAACGATTCTAAAGAAGTTGCACGTCAAAAAAATATTAAAATTAAATCTTTGTCAAAAAGACGCCTGTACCTAAATAGCATTAGCACACAGGAGCAAGTACGTGCGACCCCGTCGTGGCTTTTATTTTTTGTCTGTGTTCAACCCTCACGCTTATAAGTTTAGCAGGAATGTCCGGATGGACAAACCAGTACCCGGTGGTTACCGCGGGTAAAATAAGCACAATTGATGCGTACGAGATAGTTATCAGTTATCACACTGTTCAACGCTTGGTTGACGCCTATCAGTGCCTACCATATTCATACAACACCCAACCACTACATGTTATAGTTAGTTTATAAAAAAAAAATAATGAATAAAATAATACAAAAATAAAATTTCAAAACAAACTTACAAATTATATTTTATCCAGTTTTTTTTTGGAGCTTTAGGTTCGCCTTTATTTTTAACTCTTATGTAACTGTTGTTGATGCCTCAATTTGCATTTTTAATTTTGATTATCCTTTTGAAGATGGCAAATTACTTGTTACCAGACAATGCCTTTTCAACGCAAATACACATACATGTGCGTGGTTCCTTTATCCCCTTCGTGACTACAACTCTGAATGTTCGTTTCCCAAAGCTCAGTTCCACTGACTAGATACATTCCGATGAACAAGGATAATGTTCTTCTCATCTGACGTTTATAATAAACATGACGGCCTTAAATGCTAAATAATATAATATTCTGTCCGTCTGTCTGTCCATCTGTTCGGTATATCTGTCCGTTTACCTGTCTATTTGTCCGCATCCACATCAAAGCTCTGGATTATTCCGTCCAATTAATCCAGGTGAGATGCACACAATGTGTACTTCCATCGTTTTCCGCCACTACAAACCAAACCCAATACACCCCGAAGCAGAAGACCAACGAGTTATGTTAGGGTAGGGAGGCAATGCGCTATCTTATGCGTGTGCTTGACTTGGCTAAGCTCTAAAAGTACATACTCTGCTCTTTACCTGACCAAGAACAAGAGATCCGGTGAATGGATCTGTCTAATGGATTTGGGTTTGCTTTTGTGGTCTTGGCCTTTTGTCAGTTTTCAAATATATCTTTCATTTCACCATACCATTGGTCATGTCCGTTAACATTACCTTGTCATGCTGCGTTTGTACGACCAGTTCCTTTGGCAGGATGAAGGTTGTTTGGTTTGGTTGGGCTTGTTGTTGCCATGGTGTGTGCTGTGGCAATCAGTGTGGCAGAGGTTTCCGATATATTAAATGAAATTGTCGGCATCACCTGGGCAGACAGATAAATCAATTTTGGGTCTTGTAGTCAGGTTCTTGGCTCTCAAATAATGTGAGATCTGATGGTGGTTGTTCGGCTTCTTTTGCTTGTTGATTGAACTGAGACTTTGGGTTGGGATTGGATGAACGATGGAATGGTAAACTTGTTCCGCTGGAACGATGGAGATGAAGTTTACAACAAGATATTTTCTGTATTTCTGACAGTTTGACATTTAACTTAATGATAAATGACACCCGAATTTCGGTAGCTCTATAAATGGGATTTTAATTGTGTTGTGAGATTCGCAGTCTCATATTATTAGATAGGTATAAGTTGTTTTGCTTTGCAGAATGTTAAGAAAAGAAGCTAAAATAGACTTTTAGGATTAGGATCAATAAGTACACATAATATTATTTGTGGTCTATTTTTGTACATTTTGAAATATTTTATATTATAACGGGTCCGACAAATAATTTTTTTTTTTGAAAATGCTTCATCAATTTCGAGTGGTGCTTCGGCTGTACGAAACGAAGTACGCAATAAAATTTGAAAACTAAATGTCTATCGAGGCAACAAATATTTAGAACATCGCTCGACCATTTTATTTTAAAAGTCGTTTTTTTTTTTTGAAAAACTTTTCGAAAAAATATTTAAAATTTGTTTTAGTATCCCATTATAAGAAAATCTGTAGTTGTCATCTGGGAAAATTATTTAAAAAAAAAATCAATCAACCCATTTTCAAAATATTTCGAAAATCAATTTTTTTTTTGAAAATTTTAAAAAATCGAAAACAAAAGTTTTTGAAAATTTTGAAATACAATGTTAACTGAATTATAAATGACTTCCTGTGTTCAAAATTTTACTAAAATCGGGATAATGGTTTACGATTAAACCGCATTTTAAAAAAAAACGGTTCTATGAGAGGTACCGTTATAGAACAAATTTCGAAAAATTCATTCTTACTGAAAGATGCATTGTTGTAAAAAATTTGCACCCTGAAAGTTTTATCAAAATCGTTTGAGCCGTTTTCAAGAAAATCAAACTTTTTGTTAAAAATTGTATTGCAAGTACCGTTATTTTTCGACCTAGAGCAAAACTGAAAAAATGGGCACGATTGGGCCTACGTACTTGCTCTTATGTGCCCAATTACATATTTGACAAAAACAATTAACATTTATGTTGAAAATAACACAGTTTGAACTCATAAAAAGTATCAAAACCACAATACTTAACAGATTTTATTAAAAATGAAATATGCCATCACACGTCCTTAATATCAAAGAATTTAAGAAAAATGTATTTCAAAATTGTAGAACCGGTTTTGACAAAATACTGTTTTTTTATTTTTAGTTTTTTGAATTTTTTTTGTTTTTTTTTTTTTTAATTTATGTATGCAGTTTTTTAGAGCTTATTAATATACATGTAATTATAAAATTAAAAATAATTTACTTAGATTTTGATTTTAAAAATATTGATTTTTCAAAAATAAATTCAAAAATTAATATTTATTTAAAAAAAAGTTATTAAAAATGTTGATATGCAGAACTAATAAAACTAGTTAATCTTCTTAAATATTACATTACATTACATATTAATCTACTCCGTAGATAAATCTACGAAGTAGACACACTTACGAGCACTGGCTACTCAGGCCATCGGCTCAGACAATTACAAGACAACACACAAGACGACATTGATACAGGACAGAAGAGAAGACAGAAGGAGAACAGAAAACAGAAAACACATAACACATGTCAACAGCATGCAGTTGGTTACAGAAATACAAACAGGCGTTACCGAGAAAGCCCAGAATTAAAAAACCGTTATAAGAAAAGTACCGTAATAGACTATTCCCGTAAATTTAGTTATAATCAAATGATAGCCAATACCAACAAAAAAATTCTCAAAAATTTTCATCAAAATCGTTATAGCCGTTTTCGAGAAAAATAAACTTTTCCTAAACAGTCATATGGCAGGTGCCGTCATTTTTAGGCCTAAAAATAAAATTTCACCAAGTTTGAAGATAATCGCTTTAGCCGTTTAGGCTGCAGCTCAGACAGACAGACATTTTTTCTCGACCACTTTTTTAGACTTCTCTATGATCGTAATGTCATGTTTCATTGTTATCTCATTTTTTTATATTCACAAATCCTAAACATGCCTTATAGTCCCTATAATCGCAAGTAAAAATTGATATCTAACAAAAGAAAACCATAATAAATTTTTTACTTCGAGACTCGAATTAGTACCGAAAGCTTAGAATGAAGCTTCCAGAAGATTGTAAATATGTAGAAAGAGTAGATGGCATTGAAAGTTGAGTTTATTTTCGAAAGTGGAATTATTAACAACTGGGAGCGTTAGCATTGTACTATTGTACATTGCCTATAGTACTATCATGAAGCATAATTTTTTAGTTCTGAATCAAGTCGCAATAAGGCGTGCTGAAATTGCCAATTGGTGTGTAAATAGAAAAAGTACAGAAAACAAAAGCGTATTAAATACTGGTAAAATATCGGTAAATGGTCTCGTCTCCATTATTTAGAGTTAGTTTCGAATCAACCAGGAAGATGACCAGACGAAAAATGACCACCATAAGAGTACTATAGAAAATGTATATACAATGGCGTTAGTAAAAAGTGATTGAACTGAGATTAAATAAAAAGAGTTGAATTATAAAAACGTATTTGAATTGTGAATAAGTGAAATAAGTTAAATTTGGTGTTATTTAAACTGAAAGACGTTGTGTTTCATAAAATAAAGAGATTTGTTTTATTATTTTGGAATTTCGATTGAGTTTTATTTGTCGAACCCCAGGCCAAAACTTTACATTGATGTCAGAAGTGGGATAAAACTCAGTATAGTGCTAGAAAATTCCATAGTGACATTTTCATATAATTGCGAAAGTAGAATTTTCCAGAAACTATTTTTGTTTTGTTTTGTCCAGAATTAATATTTTTCTCTAAAAAGATTTTTCTAGAAGAGACATCCAAATAAAACTGACTGTGTCGCGAAAATTGTGTTTTGGTTATATAAAATGGGTCGCAAATTAGAACAATTCACAACAGCTGAGTTGAAAGAAGAATTAGGAAAACGAAATCTTCAGACTTCGGGGCTGAAAAAGGAACTATTGCTCCGACTTCAGAATGCTATCACTCAGGATGGTGGAGACCCCGATACCATGTTGTTCGATATTGAAGAACAAGGGAGAGAAAGCACAGTAAATAGAGCCGATGAAATGCCGTTCTCGAAAGTAAATTCGACGAACAAAAGAATGAGCAGAAGAATTCGTTGGAAATTCTCTAGCAGCAAACTAAGCGAGCAAAAGAACGTTCTCGAAGAACAAAAGAACGTTCTCGAAAGCAAATTTGATGGTCTCGAAAACAAACTCGATGCACAGAATGTTCTCTTCGACAAAAGACTTCAAACAATCGATCAGAAATTCGAAGCCAAAACAGAAAACTTGAAAGAAAAGTTCGGAAGTGTAGAGCAACAGTACGAACATCTGGCTAAGGAATATGATTCTTTGAAGGAAATGCAGCCCCCTGTCTTCGATGGTCAAACATCGTGGCCAATTTATAAGAGACAGTTCGAAGCTGCCGCTTTGACGAACAACTGGGACAACGAAGACAAATCAATTGCTCTTACGTTTTCGCTCAGAGGAACAGCTGCCGAATTGCTGCAGACCATTCCTGAAGACAAACATCATGATTATGATGCCATGGTAAAGGCAATCGAGATGAGGTTTGGCGACGACCACATGCCGCAAGTTTACTGAGTCCAGTTGCGCCGAAGGGTCCAGACAAGAGGTGAAACGCTACAACAATTGCAAGCTGACATTGAGCGCTTGGCGAATTTGTCTTATCCCAATACCAGCAGGGAAATCATAAACGAACTGGCAACCGATGCGTTCACTAATGCCATTACAGATGGAAAACGTGGTGGTAACTCTGTTCCTATCTTCAAGTGCTATAGTTTGCTCCCGAGTAATTCGCGTTTCTATGTGGTTATAAACCGATCTTAAATATTATAAACACTAACAATCTATTTATAGTTGTTGCATTTCTAATTTTAATTGAAATTTGTGGTGATACAGTGCTTAGTTTTTGCAATTTCAAAGAAATCTTATTTCCTTTAAAGCAAATACTCTAAGTGAACTCTAAGTGAACAATTCACTGTTATATCAAATATTATTTTTTTTGATTTTTTAATTTTAAAATTTTAAGTTTTGAAAACAATCAAAATTTAAAATCTGAAAGGAAATATCAACAGCTTTTCAATAAGTGGTAAACGATTTCTGTGCTTAGCGTATTTCCTAAGTTATAGTAATTTTTGTGAAAAACCCATTTAATTCGACCCGTGGATACCAATTTAAAGGGTTGCCAACTTTTTTTTTTTTTGTTATTATTAAATTTTTTTTTTGTGTAGCTCACGTAAAACGCCCTTCGTATTTTGAATATGGATTCCTTAAGCTGTCTAGTCTGTAAAAAAACTTCTAGTGATGTAACAGTTTCTTGTGCCGTATGCTTGCAACTAGTTCATGCTAAATGCATAGGTATTAAAGGTAAGAATGCTGATAAATTCACTTCTGTAGCTGGCTTACGGTACTTTTGTACTAAGCATGACAAAATCTTGGTGGATAAATTACATTGGAAAGTCCTTAAACTCCAAAAATTATTTAACAATGTCTCCACAATATTTTCGGATATTCAAAAGTTATTCGATTTCGATGTTTTATCGTCAGAAAGAATGAGTGAAAGTTTTAAGGCCATTGAAAGTCCGCAAATAAATCCTGAAGTTCAAGTACCATTGATTTTGCTGACGCCTTCACTGCTTTCAAATGAAAGTCGATCGGATCGATGTAAGAACCCAACGGAAAAAATTCTTCAGCAACAAAATGATCACCGGGAACCTCAAGTCTTGGAGAAATCTTCGTCGTCACCATCTTTGTTGCAACCTAGAACTCTCCGTTCAGGTCCGAAACCTCAAGCTGAGAACGATAAATTGGTAGCCGTATCAAAAAAACCTCAGAAACAACCAACAGTTCAATCCAATGATGAGTTTACTGGCGGCCCACCGGTTTCCTCAATAGCTTCCATTACGGATGAGAGGATTTCTGACCCGGCAGGATCCTTATCTGATGGTATTGAACTGTTGCCCTCAACTTCCGCAGTGGGGGGAGAAAGAACCGCAGAGGAATTTGATCTCGTTGCTATGGAAAGACCTTTGCCAATTTTTATTTCAAATTTTCCACAAACAACTAGTGAGTCAATGATATGGTCTTATTTACTAAAAAAATCACCAAATTTAGACTCATCTTATCTTAACATTCGCAAAATGAAGCTGAATGTAGATCGGAACTACTCCTCCTTCATTATTGATGTAAAGCGTAATAATGATATTTTTAAATTATTAAATGATGAGAAATTCTGGCCGGTAAACTCAATAGTTCACCCTTTTCGGAAGCGACCTACTGTAGCCAAAAAGAGGTCAAATGTACGAAATACTCAATGAGTTATTTCTCAATGTTCTACCAAAATATTGGAGGATTGAAGACAAAACTAAAATCAATGTTTGCTTCAAGTCTTGGGTTTAACTATGATGCAATACTTTTTACTGAAACATGGTTCGATAAGTCTATTTTGGACAATGAAATACTATGTAGTTCGTATCAAATATTTCGGTCAGATCGGTCTTCCTTAACTAGCAGTAAAAAGCCTGGTGGTGGAGTTCTAATTGCCATTAGAAATTGCTACAACTGTAAAATTGTCTCTATGCCCTCAATAAGCGTAGAAATGGTATGTGTTATAACTCTCCTCAAAACTTTCCAACTTTTTATAGTCTGTGTCTACATTCCACCAAAAATGAATTGTGAACTTTACGATCAATGTGTTATAAACATTAAGTACATTGTTTCCCTGATGAATCCCAACGACCGGTTACAACTTGTTGATGATTTTAATTTACCAGACATTGAATGGGACGTTCTTCAAGAAGATGACAAATTTTTGTCACCTACATCGTTGACATCAGAAACGAGTATTTCTTTTGTGGACTCAATGTGCTCTTTAGCCTTAAATCAAGTTAACCCGTTTAAAAATGAAAGAGGTAATTTTCTCGACCTCGTGTTTACGGATGATGTTAATGACTTAACGGTGCAAAGATCATGCCCTTTATTGGATGATGTTAGATTTCACCCTTGCTTTGAAGTTTTAATGGAAATGCCGACCTCCGTTTGTGCTAGTCAATACGATCATGGCTATGAATTTGACTTCAAGAAAACTGATTTTGAAAAACTCAATATGGAACTTTCTCAATTTCACTGGGATAGTGTCTTTTTTAATATGGATGCTAGTAAAGCAACTGATACTTTCTATGAAATATTGTACAACAGCTTTTTGAAAACAATACCTTGTCGCCGCATCAAAATTGTTGATAATTGTGTTCCTTGGCTCACACCTTTCCTTAAAAGGCTTAAAAACAAAAAAAAACAAACTCCACAACAAGCTTAAATTCAAGTTTACAGTTTCCACTGCTCAAGAGTTCAGCAGAATAAGAAGAGAATTCCAAGTCAAATCAAGGGCTGCATATAAAAACTACATAATATCTATGAAAGCTAACCTATTATGGAATCCTTCATCTTTTTGGAAATTTGTTAAAAATAAGAGAAAAATAGCTGAATTCCCGTCCTATATGAATTTAGATCAAATTTCTTCAAATGATGGGGTAATGATCTGTGATATGTTTGCAGAAATGTTTAAAGGCATCTACAAATGTAATAATGGGTTGGCTGGGCTGCATCAAATTACCTCTAACATGAGCATTACAAATGACTTGCCATTTATTCAAGAAAACGATGTGACAAGTGCAATAAAGAAGTTAACATATTCATTTTCTACTGGACCTGATAATGTTCCTTCCTGTGTTTTAATAAACTGCTGTCATTCCTTGGCTAGTGCTTTGTGTTATTTGTTTAACCTATCTTTGTCGTCTTCCGTTTTCCCGCACGCTTGGAAGTCTTCATTTATAATTCCACTTTTTAAATCAGGAAGCCGATGCAACATGCGTGACTACCGAGGTATAGCAAAACTCAGCGTTATTCCCAAGATGATGGAATCTATAATAGTCCATGAGTTGATACATGGTGTAAAATCGCATCTATCGGACAGACAGCATGGATTCGTCAAGGGCAAATCTACCATTACAAATCTGTTGGAAATTACATCATGCATAACAAAAGGATTCATGAATGGTCATCAAACGGATGTAATATTCACTGACTTCTCCAAAGCCTTCGATCAACTTAATCATCAGCTGCTTGTTAGAAAACTTTCACTTTTCGGCTGGTCCCCAAAACTTGTGCAATGGATTGCAAGTTATTTATCATCTCGTACTCAATATGTTAAGTTCAAGTCTCATTTATCCAACGCAATAGATGTCAAGTCTGGCGTGCCTCAAGGAAGCCACCTGGGACCACTGTTATTCGTAATTTTTATAAATGATTTACCCTCTGTGATAAAATACTGTGATATACATCTCTATGCTGACGATGCGAAAATTTCATATTCATATAAAAATAATGCTGATTACTTTCAACTGCAATCTGATATTGATCAGTTGCAGGAATGGTGTAATAAGAATGATCTCACACTGAACTCTAAGAAATGCAAAGTAATGACCTTCGCTAGAGTTAAAAATGTTTTCTTTAATGAATACTCTATAAATAATTCAAAACTTGAAAGAGTTAATTATTTTATAGACTTGGGAGTAATATTTGATTCAAAATTAGACTTCAGAATGCACATCGACTCTATAACTGCAAAAGCTTCTGTTCGTCTAGGAATGATTAAACGATGGTCAAAAGAATTCAACGACCCTTATGTGACAAAGAGCCTGTTTGTTGGACTGGTTCGTTCGATCTTGGAATATGGTTGCCAAGTTTGGTGCCCATATTACTCCTGTCACATTGCCCGCATTGAATCAATTCAAAAACAGTTTCTATTATTTGCTCTCCGTCATCTTAACTGGGATAATCATCACCATCTTCCACCATATCGTTCGCGACTTTTACTGATTGGTCTTAATACGCTCGAGGATAGGAGGTCATCACTCAATGCTGCATTCATATTTAAACTTTTAAACGGTGATATAAATTCTCCTTATTTGCTTTCCTTAATAAAATTAAATGTGCCATACCGTCCAAGTCGAAATTATAAAATTTTGCGAACACATGAAACTACTTTAAACTACTTAAATAATGAACCGTTCTCTCTCTTATGTAAACAGTTCAATAATTATAATTCCTTCGTAGATTTTAATCTTACTTCATTGAAATTTAAACAAATTATACTTTTATTCAATTTAAATCGTCACTAATTATGTCAATGTAATATTATTTGTATAATCCAAATAACTGTGATCGATAATGTATCTGTAGTTATAGTCAAATAAATCAAAAAAAAAAAAAAAAAAAAAAACTACAAATGGCTGTGAGAATGGCAGGTAAGAAAACGCTCACTGAGGCTTTAGCATTTGCCCTGACAATGGAGGCAGCAGATCAAGCTTCGCGAGGTAGCCATCGCGTCAGGGAAATGGTTACGCTAGAGTCCCCATGTCAACGTGTAGGCATTGAAAGACAAAACCCAAACACTGCTCGAGGTCAAATGAGATGCTAGAATTGCAACAAGCTAGGACACCTACAGCAACAATGCAGATCTCCACCTAGACAGGTAAGCTGCCCACATTGCGCAAGGAGGAGGCAGAATGACGAAGCATCTGACAGGAATAACACTCACACTGCTGGACAAGCTTCTGATCAACAGCAGGCGGGAATCGACGCCCCCAGGACCATCATCCAAGTTTCGCAAACTACACGCTGCAGCAAGAGCTTGACAGTGGAGACAGTCATCAGAAACAGAAAATGTGTGGCCACTATCGACACGGGTGCCACAGCCTCCATAATCAGAAGAGACCTTCTTCAGACATCCTGACTACATAACACCAGCTGCTGCACTCTGAAGACAGCTACGGGAGAAGCAGCAATAGTATACGGGGAGGTATTTCTAAAGATACAACTGGCAGGGTTGACCTTCTCACATGCATTCTTGGTGGCCGACATATGCGACGAATGCATCATTGGAGTGGATTTCATGAAGGCACATGAGGAAATCATAGACCTTCGAATGCAAGAGTTAAGTTATCGAACCGTTGAGATCTCTATGGTATACGGAAACGAGGACGCTGTGAATCTTCGGGCGGTTAAAAGCAGAGATGAAGTCCTACCACCTTCTTCAGAGGCAGTTCTTTGGAGGCGTTTGGAGGGTGATACTGGGAACCACCGATTCTATTTCGTTGAAGCAGATGATAAAGGGGGCTTTCCAAGCTATATCGTTGGAAAAATTTTAGTAGAAGGGAGAAGAAGTAATTGGAAGATGCGTATCCATTGCAGCCATATCGACAACATATGGGAGTGAATCTGCGAGTCCTGTTTCTGCAACGAAATTGGCCAAGGTATGTAATGCTATCCTCGGAAACTGTGAGATAAATCCATAGCCGAAAATCTCATTGGCGAGTTTGCTGATATATTTGCATCGCAGGATGGAGACTATGGTCGAACGCACCTAGTACAGCACCGCATAGACACCGGTGATAGCAGACCGATCCGACAACCTGCTAGAAGACTTCCATTGCCAAAACAGGCGGAAGTCGATGAGATGATATCAACCATGGAAAAAGACGGTCTAATCGAAAACTCAAAAAGTCCGTGGGCATCACCCGTTGTACTAGTGAAAAAGAAGTACGGCAGCACTCGATTCTGCGTGGATTACCGGAGGCTCAACGATGTCACCAAGAAGGACAGCTAACCCTTTTCTCGAATAGATGACACATTGGATACCCTTTCTGGAGCGAAATGGTTTTCCACCCTCGATTTGAAAAGCTGCTACTGGCAGGAACAGACCCATCCAGAAGACAAAGAAAAGACGGCTTTCACAACGGGAAATGGACTATGGCAGTTTACCGTTAGGCCAATTGGCTTGTGTAACGCTCCAGCCACCTTTGAGCGTTTAATGGAACGTGTGTTACAGGGTCTGACATGGAAAACCTGCCTAGTGTACTTGCATGACGTCATCGTTGTGGGAAAGACGTTCGCTGAACATCGCGACAATTTGAGGGAGGTGTTTACATGACTTCGAACAGCACATTTGAAACTAAATCCACAGAAATTTGCTCTGTTCAAAGCTGAGGTAAAATATTTGGGACATGTGATATCATCAAATGGAGTAAAAATTGACCCGGAGAAAATCGAAGCCGTGAAAAATTGGTCAGATCCCGCAGACAAACACCAACTCAGGAGCTTTCTCGGTCTCGCCACATATTACAGGAGGTTCGTAAAGGATTTTACCGGAATCGCAAAGTGTCTTCACCAGCTTAAAGGGTAGACAATTTAAATGGTCCGTTGAGTGCAAAAGAAGCTTTCAACATCTAAAACAGCGACTTTGTGAGGCACCAATACTAGCTTACCCCACCCCTGGCAAGACATTTATTGTGGACGCGGATGCTAGTAACGTGGGAGCAGTGTAGTCGCAAATACATTGGCAGGAGAAAGTGGTAGCCTATTTCAGCAAAGTTCTGTCGCGACTAGAGAGAAATTACTGTGTGACCAGACGAGATACTGGCGACTAAACATTTCCATAAATACCTGCATGGACAGAGATTCATCCTGCGTACCGATCACGCCGCCTTAAAATGGTTGCTACAGTTCAAAAATCCTGAGGGGCAAGTAGCAAGATGGATCGAACGATTGCAGACTTACGACTTCGAAGTACAGCATCGCAAAGGAAGACTGCACTGCAATGCGGACGCGCTTTCCCGCAGACCATGTGAGCCCAGTTGCAAACATTGTGCGCGAAAAGAGGAAAAGGACGAAGGTATATCTGTCCAGAGAATAAGAGCGACCCTGTAGAGGGTTGGAGTGCCGAAGAAGTTCGTAATGCACAAAAAGAAGACCCTGACATCGAGCCAATCCTTGCATGGAAGGAATCTATGGAGAAACCAAACGCAAGAGACATCTCCGACAGAAGTCCTACTTTAAAGGCATACTGGGCGCAGTGGGACTCTCTCCATGTGGAAGGTGGTGTTTTGCGAAGAAAATGGGAAATGCCGGATGGAAGATGCTTTAATATGCAGCTTGTGGTTCCACGATCGAAAGGAGAGGATATCCTACGAGAAATGCATGATGGAGTATCCGGTGGGCACTTGAGAATCAACAAAACCTACTGGAAAAGGTACGGGAACGCTTTTATTGGCTAAGCACGAGAAACGATGTAGAGAGCTGGTGTCGAAAGTGCACAACAGTCGCAGCTAGCAAGGGACCCAAAGTCAAATCACGAGGTAAAATGCACCAGTACAACGTGAGCGCCCCGTTTGAAAGAATCGCCGTTGACATCACAGGCCCGTTCCCGGAGACTGAAAACGGTAGCCGTTACATCCTTGTTGTCATGGACTACTTCAGCAAGTGGCCCGAGGCGTTTGCGATACCCAATCAAGAAGCTAAGAACGTTGTCGGGTAGATAGTGGACCACTGGGTCTGCAGGGGCCTATGGAATTGCATTCCGACCAAGGGCGAAACTTCGAGTCGAAGGTATTCCAGGAAGTATGCGCATTACTCGGGTTAAAGAAAACAAGGACAACACCTCTTCATCCACAGTCTGATAAAATGGTAGAACGATTTAACAAGACCTTGAAGGAACATCTGTCCAAAGTCGTGAACGAGAACCAACGGGATTGAGATCGGCGAATTCCTTTATTTCTTATGGCCTACCGGAATGCGGTTCATAGTTCAACTGGATACTCTCCATTCGTAATTCTATTTGGACGAACTGCCCGGTTTCCAAGGATCAACGACATACACCAGAGAACAAGAAACAATATAAAAATTATGAGATTTTAGGTTTTTATTTTCGCGGACGATATTCATATTAGATAAAGTTTTTTATTTTCGGAACTTATCCCGTTACCACGAAGCATGAAACTTCTTCGAAACGTCGGGTAGAAATAAATAAGAAAATATTTCTTATAACGCGGTAAGTTCCGAAAATAAAAAACTTTATCTAATATAAAATTTGCGAGTGACCGCATGAAGACCAGATACGATGCGAGAGCAACAGCACCTGAATTCAACGAGGGAGATCTGGTATGGCTTTACAACCCACATCGCAGAAAGGGAAAATCGCCCAAGCTTCAGCAGGACTGGGAAAGTCCCTACCAAGTAGTTACGCGCATTAATGATGTCGTTTTTCGAATCCAACGAGTACCAAGAGCAAAAATGAAAATTGTCCATGTGGATCGCCTGCATCGTTACCACGGAAACAATGATGATGTGCTTGTTCGGGACGAACAAATTTAAGAGGGGGATAATGTGATGTGGCAACAAAATGATAAGATATTCGGAGGATACATTTTATTTATAAATTAACGACATCTGTGGGATTCATTGTGTACAACAACCATGCCCCTAAAAAGAATGCTACATATTTGCCATATGTTTTGACTGAGTACTAAATCGAACTTGAAGTACTAATTCGAGACTCGAATTAGTACCGAAAGCTTAGAATGCGCCAGAACCAGACGGAAGCTTCCAGAAGCTTGTAAATTTGTATAAATACAAGAGTAGATGGCATTGAAAGTTGAGTATATTTTCGAAAGTGGAATTGTTAACAACTGGAAGCGTTAGCAAAAAGTGATTGAACTAAGATTAAATAAAAAGTTTTGAATTATAAAAACGTATTATTCATTACGATACTAGACAAGTTGAAAATGTTGGGTCCGGAAATTCCGTCCGTCTGTCTGTCTGTTCGCGCCTCTACAGCCTAAACGAATAAGCCGATTTGCTTCAAACTTGGTATTAGGTATTTATTAGGTAGTATCTCAGGGGTTGTTTTTCATTTTTGCTCTAGGTCGAAAAATAACGGTACCTGCCATACAATTTTGAACAAAAAGTTAGATTTTTTGAAAACGGCTCTAACGATTTTGATAAAATTTTCAGGGTGCTAATTTTTTATAATAATACATCTTTCAGCTAGAATACATTTTTCGGAATTTGTTTTATACGGGACCTCTCATATAACTGGTTTTTTCAAATGCGGTTTTATCGTAAACTATTGTCCCGATTTCAATAAAATTTTGCACTTTTATTTTTCAATTAATATCGCATTTCAAAATTTTCAAAAACTATATGCGTTTTATTTCTTGTTGAAAACCACACGTCTAAAAAAACACCCTTTACATACATACATACGCAGCTACTTAGCAATTATGTAGCATAAGAACTAGTTTCTGGGACCCAGTCGTGCATTTTATTTAAATTTTATTCGACGATGTGACTGCACATATGAGCAAGTACGTGCGATCCAGTCGTGCAATTTATTTTCATTACATTTATGATTTTAATTCTAACAAATAAATTAAGGTTAATGCTAAAAATATGAATAAGTAGTTATATATATATTTATTTATAAATAGCTTGAATATCACTTCAAGAAAAAATTGTTTACTTCAAGAAATGTAGTGCATAATATTTAGTATACATAATTATTTTAACTAAACCAATTAAAATAACAGCTTAATGTTTTAATGTTTTAATGTGGGGTAGACATTTTTTTCAAAATAATGTATGTAATGTCATGTCATGTTTGAATTTTAACTCAATTTTCTAATCATAACTTCCAAAATAGTACCTATATTCGCAAATAAAAATGGGCACGACTGGGTCGCACGATTAATGTTATTTTATCAATTGAGACACTTTTTAAAAAATATTAATTTAAAAGAACACGACTTGAATATGAAATACAACTGCCACAAAAAATTTGGTTCGGTGAAGCTACGTCAATTAATCAATGCACGTCATTTGCAAATTTGCAATCCAAGTCATCGGCATATAGCTTCGTTTTCGTCCCTGGGATGGTTGTAGGCTGGTCAGATGTATAAAGGTTTAAAAGTGTGGGGCCCAACTTAGAACCTTGTGGAACTCCAGCGCTGATCGTCTTTCTTCGTGAATATTCTTTGAATATACATGTACATATACATGTAAGGGGGCCTTACACGATCAATAGTAATGCCATTACAGCAAAATATTGACATTAATAACGATCGTGTATGGTCAATAGTATTGTCATTACTTGGAATGATGGCTAGAATTGACGAAAATCCGGAATTTCTAAATTCGAGCCATCATTACTTGCAGTATTGTCATTAGTAATGACGGTAGAAGCAATTTTCGTTTTATGCAGTCGTAACACGTGCAATATCATGAGAGATAACGCGGATTTTCTAATTGATTATGTAGGTAGAGGTAATATATTGTGAGGTTTTGGCCTGGGGTTCGACAAATAGAACTCAATAAAAATTCCAAAATAATACAACAAATCTCTGTATTTAATGAAACACAACGTCTTTCAGTTTAAATACCACCAAATTAAACTTATTCCACTTATTCACAATTCAAATTCATTTTTATAATTCAACACTTTTTATTTAATCTCAATTCAATCACTTTTTACTAACGCTTCCAATTGTTAACAATATCACTTTCGAAAATAAACTAAACTTTCAATGCCATCTACTCTTGTATTTATACAAATTTACAAGCTTCTGGAAGCTTCCGTCTGGTTCTGACACAATCTAAGCTTTCAGTGCTCATTCGAGTCTCGAATTAGTACTTCAAGATCGATTTACTGCTCTGTCAAGATATATTGCAAATATCTAGCATACTTTTAAGAACATGGTTGTTGTACACAATAAATGTTGGTTGTTGTACACAATGAATCCTCCGAATATCTAATCATTTTGTTGCCACATCACAATATAATAAATACATAGAATTTTTTTGATATATTGTGATGTGGCAACAAGTTTAGATATTTGGAGGATACATTTTGTAAACTAACGACATCTGTTGGATTCATTGTGTACAACAACCACCATTTATTGTGTACAACAACCATGCCCCTAGAAGTATGCTACACATTTGCAATATGTTTTAACTGAGTACTAAATCGAACTTGAAGTACTAATTCGAGACTCGAATTAGTACCGAAAGCTTAGATTGTGCCAGAACCAGACAGAAGCTTTCAGAAGCTTGTAAACTTGTATAAATACAAGAGTAGCTTGCATTGAAAGTTCAGTTTATTTTCGAAAGTCGAATTGTTAACTACTGGAAGCGTTAGTAAAAAGTGATTGAATTGAGATTAAATAAAAAGTGATGAATTATAAAAAAGTATTAGAATTGTGAATAAGTGGAATAAGTTATCTTTGGTGTTATTTAAACTGAAAGACGTTGTGTTTCATAGAATTGTGATGTGGCAACAAGTTTAGATATTCGGAGGATACATTTTGTAAACTAACGACATCTGTTGGATTCATTGTGTACAACAACCAACATTTATTGTGTACAACAACCACTATTTATTGTGTACAACAACCATGCCCCTAGAAGTATGCTACATATTTGCAACATGTTTTAACTTAGTACTAAATCGAACTTGACGAAACAATTCGAGACTCGAATTAGTACCGAAAGCTTAGATTGTGCCAGAACCAGACAGAAGCTTCCAGAAGCTTTTAAAGTTGTATAAATACAAGAGTAGATTGCATTGACAGTTCAGTTTATTTTCGAAAGTGGAATTGTTAACAACTGGAAGTATTAGTAAAAAGTGATTGAATTGAGATTAAATAAAAAGTGTTGAATTATAAAAACGTATTTGAATTGTGAATAAGTGAAATAAGTTAAATTGGTGTTATTTAAACTGAAAGACGTTGTGTTTTATAAAATAAACAGATTTGTTTTATTATTGTGGAATTTTGATTGAGTTTTATTGGTCGAAACCCAGGCGAAAATATCACATTGGTGTCAGAAATTGGGGATAAAACTCAGTAAAGTGCTAGAAAATTCCATAGTGACATTTTCTAAAACAGTTTCAGTGACTCATTTAATTGTGAAAGTGGAATTTTCCAGAAACTATTGAACTGATTGTGCTTTAAAACTGTGAATAGCGAATATTTTTTTGTTAAAAATAGTGTTAAAAAAAAGGTTTTCTAGAGAGACATCCAAATAAAACTGACTGTGTTGCGAAAATTGTGTTTTGGTTATATAAAATGGGTCGTAAATTAGAACAATTGACAACAGTTGAGTTGAAAGAAGAATTAGGAAAACGAAATCTTTAGACTTCGGGGCTGAAAAAGGAACTATTGCTCCGACTTCAGAATGCTATCACTCAGGATGGTGGAGACCCCGATACCATGTTGTTCGATGTTGAAGAACAAGGGAAAGAAAGCACAGTAAGTACAGACGATGAAATACCTGCTTTCATGAAGTTGCTCCTGTCGAAATTCGATGCTCTGGAAAGTTCCTCGAAAGAACAAAAGAATTCGTCAGAAATGCTGCAGAAGCAACTAAGCGAACAGAAGAACTTTCTCGAAAAACAAAAGAACGTTCTCGAAAGTAAATTCGACGAACAACAGAATGAGCAGAAGAATTCGTTGGAAATTCTCCAGCAACAACTAAGCGACCAAAGGAACGTTCTCGAAAGTAAATTCGACGAACAAAAGAATTCATTAGAAACTCTCCAGAATCAACTAAGCGAAAGACTTCAAATAGTAGATCAGAAATTTGAAGCCAAAATAGAAAGCTTGGAAGAAAAGTTCGGAAGGCAAGTAGAAAGTGTAGAACAACAGTACGAACACCTGGCTAAGGAGGTTGATTCTTTGAAAAAGCAGAAGGTTCGGGAATATTCGAGCGACGGTCCACGAAGAAAGGAAATGCAGCCCCCTGTCTTCGATGGTCAAACATCATGGCCAATTTATAAGAGGCAGTTTGAAGCTGCCGCCTTGACGAACAACTGGGACAACGAAGACAAATCAATTGCTCTTACGCTTGCGCTCAGAGGAACAGCTGCCGAATTGCTGCAGACCATTCCTGAAGACAAACATCATGATTATGATGCCATGGTCAAGGCAATCGAGATGAGGTTTGGCGACGACCACATGCAGCAAGTTTACCGAGTCCAGTTGCGCCGAAGGGTCCAGGCAAGAGGTGAAACGCTACAACAATTGCAAGCTGACATGGAGCGCTTGGCCAATTTGTCTTATCCCAATACAAGCAGGGAAATCATAAACGAACTGGCAACCGATGCGTTCACTAATGCCATTGCAGATGGAAAACTACAAATGGCTGTGAGAATGGCAGGTAAGAAAACGCTCGCTGAGGCTTTAGCATTTGCCCTGACAATGGAAGCAGCAGACCAAGCTTCGCAAGGTAGCCATCGCGTCAGGGAAATGGCTACGCTAGAGTGCTCATGTCAACGTGTCGACATTGAAAGACAAAACCCGAACACTGCTCGAGGTCAAATGAGATGCTGGAATTGCAACAAGCTAGGACACCTACAGCGACAATGCAGATCTCCACAGGTAAGCTGCCCACATAGCGCGAGAAAAAGGCCTACTGACAGGGATATCGCTTACCCTACCGGGCATGATTTGGGGATACATCAGTGTGGAAAGCGCGTAAGAACCAACTTTGCAGAGCAGAAGTCGGTTGATGAAATGAACGCCCCCAGGACCATTATCCAAGTTGCGCAAACGAAACGCTGCAACCAGAGTTTGACGGTGGAGACCGTCATCGCCAACAGAAAATGTGTGGCCACTATCGATACGGGTGCCACGGCCTCCATAATTAGAAGAGGCCTTGTCCAGACGTCCTGGCTACACAACACCAGCTGGAACAGTCTGAAGGCAGCTACGGGAGAAGTAGCAAAAGTATACGGAGAGGTACTTCTGAAGATAGAACTGGCAGGGCTGACCTTCGCACATGCATTCTTGGTAGCTGACATATGCGACGACTGCATACTAGGTGTGGATTTTATGAAGGCACATGAAGTAGTCCTAGACTTTCGAATGCAGGTGTTAAGGTCTTCAATCGTCGAGATTCCAATGGTGTACGGAAACGAGAATGCTGTAAATCTTCGGACGATCAAAAGCAGTGATGAAATTCTCCGGCCATCTTCAGAAAGAGCGCATCCTAGGTGTTTGAACGGTAAGAAGGACGAAAGTATTTCTGTTCAGAGACTAAGGGCTGAACCTGTAAAGGGTTGGACTGCGGAAGAACTTCGTAATGCACAAAAGGAAGATCCTGACATCGAGCCCATTCTTGTATGGAAGGAATCTATGGATAAGCCGAATGCAAGAGACATCTCCGACAGAAGTCCTACCTTAAAGGCATATTGGGCGCAGTGGGACTCTCTCCATGTAAAAGATGGTGTTTTGTGGAGAAAATGGGAAATGCCGAATGGAAGATCCTTTAAGATGCAGCTTGTGGTGCCACGGTCGAAAGTGCAGGAGATTTTAAGGGAAATGCACTATGAAGAATCCGGCGGGCACTTAGGAATCAACAAGACACGGAAAAAGGTACGGGTACGTTTTTATTGGTTAACTGTAAGAAAAGATGTCGAGAGATGGTGTCGAAAGTGCACCACGTGCAAAGCTGGTAGAGGACCCAAAGTCAAGGCAAGCGCTAAGATGCACCAGAACAAAGTGAGCGCCCCGATTAAAAGGATCAACGACACACACCAAAGAACCCAAAGCAATATAAACATTGCGAGTGACCGCATGAAGACCAGATACGATGCGAGATCAACAGCACCTGAATTCAATGAGGGAGATCTGGTATGGCTTTATAACCCACATCGCAGAAAGGGAAAATCGCCCAAGCTTCAGCAGGACTGGGAAGGTCCCTACCAAATAGTTACGCGCATTAATGACGTCGTTTTCCGAATCCAACGAGGACCAAGAGCAAAAATGAAAATTGTCCATGTGGATCGACTGCATCGTTACCACGGAAACAATGATGATGTGCTTGTTCGGGACGAACAAAACCAAGAGGGGGACAATGTGATGTGGCAACAAGTTTAGATATTCGGAGGATACATTTTGTAAACTAACGACATCTGTTGGATTCATTGTGTACAACAACCAACATTTATTGTGTACAACAACCACTATTTATTGTGTACAACAACCATGCCCCTAGAAGTATGCTACATATTTGCAACATGTTTTAACTTAGTACTAAATCGAACTTGACGAAACAATTCGAGACTCGAATTAGTACCGAAAGCCTAGATTGTGCCAGAACCAGACAGAAGCTTCCAGAAGCTTTTAAAGTTGTATAAATACAAGAGTAGATTGCATTGACAGTTCAGTTTATTTTCGAAAGTGGAATTGTTAACAACTGGAAGTATTAGTAAAAAGTGATTGAATTGAGATTAAATAAAAAGTGTTGAATTATAAAAACGTATTTGAATTGTGAATAAGTGAAATAAGTTAAATTGGTGTTATTTAAACTGAAAGACGTTGTGTTTTATAAAATAAACAGATTTGTTTTATTATTGTGGAATTTTGATTGAGTTTTATTGGTCGAAACCCAGGCGAAAATATCACAGAATAAAGAGATTTGTTGTATTATTTTGGAATTTCGATTGAGTTTTATTTGTCGAACCCCAGGCAAAAATATCACAATATACTGTAATGGAAGTTGAGCAATCGTGCAAATTAAAAAACAATAGTTGGTTATCTGTAAAGTTGGTTTACCGACTATAATTTTACGTGATAACGTCATAAGAAAACATTGATAGCAGCAACACCAACATACACCCACAAACCCTCTCGTTAAATCTACACACATAGACCCTAATAAATACATCTACTTTCTACTTTAACAAAACCCCGCCTATTTTGTATTTCTTTTTCTCTTCTTGTTCTTTATGAGTTTGAGAGAAATTATGTTGGGAATTTGCGTTAGTTCTTTTTCATGTTGACTTGGTGCTCAGAATACGCTTCCTATCGATTTTGGTTGAAAAAACGTCCCAAAAACCCTCTTGTTAAATCCACACACACACACACCCCAATATCTACATCTACTTTCTACATTAACAAGACTCCACCTATTTTGTATTTCCTTTTCTCTTCTTGTTTTTTTTTTTTAATTTGAGTAGAACCATTGTATTGTGATGTGGCAACAAGTTTAGATATTCGGAGGATACATTTTGTAAATTAACGCCATCTGTTGGATTCATTGTGTACAACGACCATGCGCCTAAAAGTATGCTACATCTTGCAACATGATTTAACTGAGTACTAAATCGAACTTGAAGTACTATTTCGAGACTCGAATTAGTACCGAAAGCTTAGATTGTGCCAGAACCAGACAGAAGCTTCCAGAAGCTTGTAAACTTGTATAAATACAAGAGTAGATTGCATTGAAAGTTGAGTTTATTTTCGAAAGTAGAATTTTTAACAACTGGAAACGTTAGTAAAAAGTGATTGAATTGAGATTAAATAAAAAGTGTTGAATTATAAAAACGTATTTAAATTGTGAATAAGTGAAATAAGTTAAATTTGGTTTTATTTAAACTAAAAGACGTTGTGTTTCATAAAATAAAGAGATTTGTTTTATTATTTTGGAATTTCGATTGAGTTTTATTTGTCGAACCCCAGGCCAAAATATCACATTGGTGTCAGAAGTGGGATAAAACTCAGTAAAGTGATAGAAAATTCCATAGTGACATTTTCTAAAACAGTTTCGGTGACTCATTTAATTGTGAAAGTGGAATTTTCCAGAAACTATTGAACTGATTGTGCTATAAAACTGTGAATAGCGAGTATTTTTGTTAAAAATAGTGTTGGAAAAAGATCTTTCTAGAAGAGACATTAAAATAAAACTGACTGTGTTGCGAAAATAGTGTTTCAGTTACATAAAATGGGTCGCAAATTAGAACAATTGACAACAGCTGAGTTGAAAGAAGAATTAGGAAAACGAAATCTTCAGACTTCGGGGCTGAAAAAGGAACTATTGCTCCGACTTCAGAATGCTATCACTCAGGATGGTGGAGACCCCGATACCATGTTGTTCAATGTTGAAGAACAAGGGAGAGAATACACAGTAAGTACAGCCGATGAAATGCCTGCTTTCATGAAGTTGCTTCTGTCGAAATTCGATGCTTTGGAAAGTTCCTCGAAAGAACAAAAGAACTTTCTCGAAAAACAAGAGAACGTTCTCGAAGAACAAAAGAATGAGCAGAAGAATTCGTTGGAAATTCTCCAGCAACAACTAAGCGAACAAAGGAACGTTCTCGAAGACCAAAGGAACGTTCTCGAAAGTAAATTCGACGAACAAAAGAATTCATTAAAAACTCTCCAGAATCAACTAAGCGAAAGACTTCAAATAGTAGATCAGAAATTTGAAGCCAAAATAGAAAGCTTAGAAGAAAATTTCGGAAAGCAATTAGAAAGTGTAGAACAACAGTACGAACACCTGGCTAAGGAGGTTGATTTTTTGAAAAAGCAGAAGGTTCGGGAATATTCGAGCGACGGTCCACGAAGAAAGGAAATGCAGCCCCCTGTCTTCGATGGTCAAGCATCATGGCGAATTTATAAGAGGCAGTTTGAAGCTGCCGCCTAGACGAACAACTGGGACAACGAAGACAAATCAATTGCTCTTACGCTTGCGCTCAGAGGAACAGCTGCCGAATTGCTGCAGACAATTCCTGAAGACAAACATCACGATTATGATGCCATGGTCAAGGCAATCGAGATGAGGTTTGGCGACGACCACATGCAGCAAATTTACCGAGTCCAGTTGCGCCGAAGGGTCCAGACAAGAGGTGAAACGCTACAACAATTGCAAGCTGACATCGAGCGTTTGGCCAATTTGTCTTATCCCAATACCAGCAGGGAAATCATAAACGAACTGGCAACCGATGCGTTCACTAATGCCATTGCAGATGGAAAACTACAAATGGCTGTGAGAATGGCAGGTAGGAAAACGCTCGCTGAGGCTTTAGCATTTGCCCTGACAATGGAAGCAGCAGACCAAGCTTCGCAAGGTAGCCATCGCGTCAGGGAAATGGCTATGCTAGAGTGCTCATGTCAACGTGTCGACATTGAAAGACAAAACCGGAACACTGCTCGAGGTCAAATGAGATGCTGGAATTGCAACAAGCTAGGACACCTACAGCGACAATGCAGATCTCCACAGGTAAGCTGCCCACATAGCGCGAGAAAAAGGCCTACTGACAGGGATATCGCTTACCCTACCGGGCATGATTTGGGGATATATCAGTGTGGAAAGCGCGTAAGAACCAACTTTGCAGAGCAGAAGTCGGTTGATGAAATGAACGCCCCCAGGACCATTATCCAAGTTGCGCAAACGAAACTCTGCAACCAGAGTTTAACAGTGGAGACAGTCATCGCCAACAGAAAATGTGTGGCCACTATCGATACGGGTGCCACGGCCTCCATAATTAGAAGAGGCCTTCTCCAGACGTCCTGGCTACACAACACCAGCTGGAATAGTCTAAAGGCAGCTACGGGAGAAGTAGCAAAAGTATACGGAGAGGTACTTCTGAAGATAGAACTGGCAGGGCTGACCTTCTCACATGCATTCTTGGTAGCTGACATATGCGACGACTGCATACTAGGTTTGGATTTTATGAAGGCACATGAGGTAGTCCTAGACTTTCGAATGCAGGTGTTAAGGTATTCAATCGTCGAGATTCCAATAGTGTACGGAAACGAGAATGCTGTAAATCTTCGGACGATCATAAGCAGTGATGCAATTTTCCGGCCATCTTCAGAAAGAGCGCATCCTAGTTGTTTGAACGGTAAGAAGAACAAAAGTATTTCTGTTCAGAGACTAAGGGCCGAACCTATAAAGGGTTGGCCTGCGGAAGAACTTCGTAATGCACAAAAGGAAGATCCTGACATCGAGCCCATTATTGTATGGAAGGAATCTATGAATAAGCCGAATGCAAGAGACATCTCCGACAGAAGTCCTACCTTAAAGGCATACTGGGCGCAGTGGGACTCTCTTCATGTAAAAGGTGGTGTTTTGTGGAGAAAATGGGAAATGCCGAATGCTAGTAAAGGACCCAAAATCAAGGCAAGTGCTAAAATGCACCAGAACAAAGTGAGCGCCCCGATTAAAAGGATCAACGACACACACCAAAGAACCCAAAGCAACATTAACATTGCGGGAGACCGCCTGAGGACCAGATACGATTCGCGAGCAACGGCACCTGAATTCAATGAGGGAGATCTGGTATGGCTTTACAACCCACATCGCAGAAAAGGAGAATCGCCCAAGCTTCAGCAGGACTGGGAAGGTCCCTACCAAGTAGTTACGCGCATTAATGACGTCGTTTTCCGAATCCAACGAGGACCAAGAGCAAAAATGAAAATTGTCCATTTGGATCGACTGCATCGTTACCACGGAAACAATGATGATGTGCTTGTTCGGGACGAACAAAACTAAGAGGGGGACAATTTGATGTGGCAACAAGTTTAGATATTCGGAGGATACATTTTGTAAATTAACGCCATCTGTTGGATTCATTGTGTACAACAACCAACATTCATTGTGTACAACGACCATGCGCCTAAAAGTATGCTACATCTTGCAACATGATTTAACTGAGTACTAAATCGAACTTGAAGTACTATTTCGAGACTCGAATTAGTACCGAAAGCTTAGATTGTGCCAGAACCAGACAGAAGCTTCCAGAAGCTTGTAAACTTGTATAAATACAAGAGTAGATTGCATTGAAAGTTGAGTTTATTTTCGAAAGTGGAATTGTTAACAACTGGAAACGTTAGTAAAAAGTGATTGAATTGAGATTAAATAAAAAGTTGAATTATAAAAACGTATTTGAATTGTGAATAAGTGAAATAAGTTAAATTTGGTGTTATTTAAACTAAAAGACGTTGTGTTTCATAAAATAAAGAGATTTGTTTTATTATTTTGGAATTTCGATTGAGTTTTATTTGTCGAACCCCAGGCCAAAATATCACAGTATATACATTTTCTATAGTACTCTCATGGTGGTAATTTTTCGTCTGGCCATCTTCCTGGTTGATTCAGAACTAATTCTAAATAGTGGAGACGATAACCTTTACCGATATTTTACCAGTATTTAATAAACTTTTGTTGTCTGTACTTATTCTATATTCACACCAATTGGCAATTTCAGCACGCCTCATTGCGACTTGATTCAGAACTAAAAAATTATGCTCCATGATAGTACTATATGCAGTGTATATACAAAGGTAGAACTATTTTGGGAATATGCGCCTGTTTTTTCATGTTCGCCTGGTGCTTGCGATCGATTTTGGTTGAAATAACCACAGTATCGCAGCGCGCGTCACTATACTTATCAGCATTATGAGCATGAGTCAGTGAGTGACAGGCTACACGTACGAAATAACTTGGCTTACGCTGATAAGACATAGTATTTTGATATTTAGTACTAATGTATTTTTGGTATTAGATTTAGTACTATATTTTTGTATATGGTGTGGTTGTATGTTCTTATTGGTGTCATCAATGTTTTCTTATCACGTTATCACGTAGAATTATCGTCCGTTAACCGACTTTACAGACAACCAACTATTTTTTTCAAATATCAATATTTTGAAAACGGCTAGATTAATTTTTGTCTTTGTGTTTAAATTATTTTTTTATTAAATGTTTTTTTTTAAATTACGTTTTATTTAATATCGTTAATATGATTTTGAAAAAAAATACACTTTATTTTAATTTCCAAAGAAACAATATGGCGGTTACGTAATTTTTTCTTTGAATAATAACTTTTAGATTCCCTTATTATATTTCAAATCTTATTCGACGTTGCGACTTCTGACCGCACATAGGAGCAAGTACGTGCGATCCAGTTGTGCAATTTATGCCAAAATTATTTGGGGGAATCCATTGCCGGAGTGGTGAAATGAATTACAATGAATGAATGTAAAGGAAGTAATGATATTATTATTGATTGTGTAAGGTTCAAAACTAATGTGGGAGTAATGATGATTACACAATTTGTCTGTAATGACATAATTATTGGTCGTGTATGGTCCGTTTTAGATGTAAGCAAAAATTTAAAACAGTAAATAAAAAATACTGGTTTCCAAACAAATTTGTTTTTTTTTTAATAAGTGTGGTGTCTGGTGTGTGCAATTTTGTATTTATTAATTAAACAAAATTCACCTCAAACTATACAATGCTCAAACCTATCAGAAAATACGACACACTTCCAATCCAGCAACCATTTCCGTACTATGATAGCGCCATCCAACGACGACAACTACAATATTTGAAGGCACTATGTTCCGTTACCATACCATCCCAGCAAATGCTCAATCCATATTATCAATAACCCAGCCAAATTATAACGAGATGTCAGCACCTGTATTCTGGTTTGGTTCTATAATTTATGCTTGCACATTTCTAACAATATTAAAGTTTGTATCTCAAGATACAGATGTCACTTTTTTCCAATAGAAATATGGTAGTTATCATTGAATAGATTTGTAATTATATTCAACATACGAAAACTTTTTAGTACATAGTTGCATTGCTAAAGATATAATAATAAACAATGTTTGTATAAATTCGTAATCAATTCTGTTAAATTTTCTTCTGTTAAATTTTTGAGATAGAGATGAATTTTTTTTTCGAAGCTAAATGTATCTGATTAGCTTAAATAGAAAACTTCAAAGCTCCCCGAATTAAATGAATGAAACTGTTCAACATACATACAAACAAACATCAAACATTATACAAATAAAACAAGCAATTTTCTGGATGAGGACATGATCATTGTATATACACTGCAAATGTATATACAATGATATCATTAAAAATAAATTGCACGACTCAATCGCACGTACTTGCTCATATGTGCGGTCACATCGTCGAATAAAATTTAAATAAAATGCACTGGGTGGCATGAACTAGTTCTTATGCTAGTTAATTGCTTAGTGGCTGCATATGTATTTATGGGTGTTTTTTGTAAGACGTGTGGTTTCCAAGAAGAAATAAAACGCATATAGTTTAATGTTATGGCCAAGAATCTAGCTTTATTATAAAGATAAGGGTATGCATTATGTTCTAAAAATAATTTCGGGGAAGTGGCCGCCGTGGCTGGCTCGAATAAATTCCAGCCGAGGCCCAATTTTAAGAAAATCGGGATCGGTGGCCATTTCGTTTTGGGCCCATTCACCGAAAGTGTGACGCGCTTGATGGGCGTTCGGCTTCAATTCTTGAACGAGTTGGATTTTGTAAGGCTGCAAACCAAGATCCTTCCACGCACGATGGCGGATGGACTCATTTGAGTCTTCTTCGATACTCTGCTCCACCGAAACGAACCATTATTTTGGTAATAAATTTGCACAATCTGTCAAAAAGACCAACTCCAACTCTTTATTTTTTTTTAAATTAGTTTAAGTTTAGTTTCTTGGAAAAACTAAGTATGCAATAAAATTTGAAAACTAAATGTCTATCGAAGAAAAAAAATTGAAAATCGTTCGAACAGTATTTTTAAAAAGTCGTTTTTTTGAAAAACTTTTCGAAAAAAATATTTTAAATTTTTTTCTAGTATGTCATTATAAGGCAATCTGTAGTTTTCATCTGGGAAAATTATTTAAAAAAATTCAATCCACCGAATTTTCGAAAACCAATTTTTTTTTTTTTTTTTAAATCGAAAAAAAAAAGTTTTTGAAAATTTTGAAATGCGATATTAATTGAATTATAAATGACTTCCTGTGTGAAAAATTTTATTGAAATCGGAATAACAGTTTACGATGAAACCGCATTTGAAAAAACCGGTTATATGAGAGGTACCGTTATAGAACAAATTTCGAAAAAAAATTTCTAACTTAAAGATGTATTATTATAAAAAATTAGCACCCTGAAAGTCTTATTAAAATCGTAAGAGCCGTTTTCGAAAAAATCTAACTTTTTGTTCTAAATTGTATGGCAGGTACCGTTATTTTCCACTTAGAGCAAAAATGAAAAACACCCCCCGAGATACTACCTAATAAATACTTAATACAAAGTTTGAAGCAAATCGGCCGTTTAGGCTGTAGAGGTGCGAACAGACAGACGGACAGACAGACAGACAGACGGACGGAATTTCCGGACCCACTTTTTCAACTTCTCTATTATCGTAATGTCATGTTTGATAGTTAGATAATTTTTTTTGCACGAATCCATAACTTGCATTTTAGTACCTAAAGAGCAAGTTAAAATTGAAATTGAATGAATATGTCGTATGTTATTATCTTATTGATGTCAGTAAGTAGGAAGTATTAGAATAATTAAAATAAAATTAAATAAATTGAAATAAGAAAATATAAAATAAAATAAAATTAAATTAAATTAAATTAAATTAAATTAAATTAAATTAAATTAAATTAAATTAAATTAAATTAAATTAAATTAAATTAAATTAAATTAAATTAAATTAAATTAAATCAATTTAAATCAAATTAAATTAAATTAAATTAAATTAAATTAAATTAAATTATTAAATTAAATTAAAGTTAACATCAAAGCATTTATTCGATTTTTGTGACTTTTGATTGTTCGAATAAAGTACGTTAAACTGTATTGAGTGAAATAATTTAAACGCCATTTTTATTTACGATCTATAGGACATTACGATAATAGGGAAGTCGAAAAAAGTGGGTCAAAAACTTCCGTCTGTCTGTCCGTCTGTCCATCTGTCCGTCTGTCCGTATCGATTCCTACAGCCTAAACGGTTAGGCCGACTTGATTCAAACTTGGTATTTAGTATTTTTAGAGTACTCTACCCGACTGTTTTTCGAATTGGCATCCTAGCTCCAAAACTAACGGTACCTGCCATATAACTTTTAATGAAAAACTTATTTTTCTCGAAAACGGCTCCTACGATTTTGATAAAACTTTCTGATTGGTGTTTTCTATGCAAAATCTATCTTTTAGCTTTAATTGATTTTTCAGAAAAAGTACCTCCCACATGACCGGTTTTTTTAAAATCAGACTTTCTCGTTAACTAATTGACGGACTTTGATGAATTTTCAAAATATGTAGTGTTTTATGATTTAAATAATATTCCTTATTAAATTTTTCAAAAACATTTTTTTTTAACTGGTCGAACGATTTTCAATATATTTTTTTCCACGATAACCATTTAGTTTTCCAATTTTATGTCATATGTAGTTTTTCCGAGAAAGCTCTTAAACTAATTAAAAAAATTGAAGAATTTTCGAAAGAAAAAATATTTTTTTTGTATTTTAATAACACATCTATAATGCTGCCACTAGGCAACTATCTAGCATAAGAAAAAGTTCGTGCGACCCAGTCGTGCATTTTATTAAATTTTATTCGACGAAGTGACCGCACATATGAGCAAGTACGTGCGATCCAGTCGTGCAATTTATTTTCTTTGAGAAATGTTAAGAACTGTGATTTCCTTTTTCAAAATTGTAGGAACGGTTTTTTTAACAATTTTTTCTTTAAATTAAAAAAATAATTCAAGAATACAAATCTAAAGCACACAAATAACATAAATTTAAAAACAAAATTTTAAAAAAATGCACCTACCCGTTTTCAAAATATTGATTTTTCAAAAAAAAATTAAAAAAAATTATTAAAACTATTTTTAATAATTCTCCTTTTTATACTTTTCTCAATGACATACTTATTTCATACGGAAATCATTCAATGATTTCTTAATTTTAATTAATCTATTGGGTTATTAAGTACTACAGTACTATAACACGGCCATCCTGCAATTTTCATCGCTCTCGATGAATATTATTGAAAAGTATAATCTCAATATACTTGTACTAACAAATTCCCGTAGTTCAGAGGCATTTTTCAGCATGAATACTTTGATTCGAAACAAAACGATAACCATTGTAGCTCAGATGTTTAGCTCTCAGGCATAAACTTGTCTTTTATCGTTATTTTCTACTAACATCAATAAGTGTTTGGCATTTTAGCTTGTTTACAACTTACTTTTACCGTAATTTTCTATCAAAATCAATAAGTGTAACTCAGAGGCCTTTTCGTTTGTTCGCAACTCACTTTTACAAACATTAACTAAGGCTCGCAAGCCCGTACTCATCATAAATTGCTTTGTCTAAAACAAGATCCAGCTAGCACACAGATTTTATTCCCTTGACACTATAATATTATGCAGAAATAATACTAAGGTCAATTTATACCATAAGAAAAACTAATTAATTTATGTAGGTAACTTACATTATTGCATATTATTTTCATCGTCCCCAAATGTCAAAATGTAACGGCTATCTTCTTTGTCTTTCCCATGAAACGGACCCATATGAATGGTGCGTTTTTAATAGGATGTAACTAGCAATGTTTTTTACCACAGCGTCTTTTTTCCACTAAAACAAATTAAACATCATTCCACAAATTTGCGTATACGTTTTTCATCATTTTTGGCAAAAGACTATTACTGGACAGTAAGTCAGTTGCTTGATTGTCGGGCCTTTTCACAGTCGATTGTCCAATTTAATTTGACGTCATTTTTGGTTAAAGCTGTTACAGACCTAGTCTTAGCTGCAAACTTCACGTCTAAAATAGTCGATTTTGTGCTGTAAAAATTTGCACTTTTTGATGTTCAACAAAAATCCGCCTTGTTAATACAATTAAAACTATTGTGATATTTTGGCCTGGGTTTCGACAAATAAAATTCAATCAAAATTCCAAATTAATAAAACAAATCTCTTTATTTTATGAAACACAACGTCTTTCAGTTTAAATAACACCAAATTTAACTTATTTCACTTATTCGCAATTCAAATACGTTTTTATAATTCAACTTTTTATTTAATCTCAATTCAATCACTTTTTACTAACGTTTCCAGTTGTTAACAATTCCACTTTCGAAAATAAACTCAACTTTCAATGCAATCTACTCTTGTATTTATACAAGCTTACAAGCTTCTGGAAGCTTCTGTCTGGTTCTGGCACAATCTAAGCTTTCGGTACTAATTCGAGTCTCGAATTAGTACTTCAAGTTCGATTTCGTATTCAGTTAAAACATATTGCAAATATGTAGCATACTTTTAGGCGCATGGTCGTTGTACACAATGAATGTTGGTTCTTGTACACAATGAATCCAACAGATGGCGTTAATTTACAAAATGTATCCTCCGAATATCTAAACTTGTTGCCACATCACATTGTCCCCCTCTTAGTTTTGTTCGTCCCGAACAAGCACATCATCATTGTTTCCGTGGAAACGATGCAGTCGATCCACATATACAATTTTCATTTTTGCTCTTGGTCCTCGTTGGATTCGGAAAACGACGTCATTAATGCGCGTAACTATTTGGTAGGGACCTTCCCAGTCCTGCTGAAGCTTGGGCGATTTTCCCTTTCTGCGATGTGGGTTATAAAGCCATACCAGATCTCCCTCATTGAATTCAGGTGCTGTTGCTCTCGCATCGTATCTGGTCTTCATGCGGTCACTCGCAATTTTTATGTTGTTTCTTGTTCTCTGGTGAATGTCGTTGATCCTTTCTCTAAGATCTAACACGTAGTCCTCTTCGCATTTTGGGTCTTCAATAGGAAGTCCGAATCTTAGCTCACTTGGAAGCCGGGCAGTTCGTCCAAATAGAATTTCGGATGGAGTGTATCCAGTTGTACTATGAACCGCATTCCGGTAGGCCATAAGAAATAAAGGAATTCGCCGATCCCAATCCCGTTGGTTCTCGTTCACGACTTTGGACAGATGTTCCTTCAAGGTCTTGTTAAATCGTTCTACCATTCCATCAGACTGTGGATGAAGAGGTGTTGTCCTTGTTTTCTTTAACCCGAGTGATGCGCATACTTCCTGGAATACCTTCGACTCGAAGTTTCGCCCTTGGTCGGAATGCAATTCCATAGGCACCCCGAACCTGCAGACCCAGTGGTCCACTATCTGCTCGACAACGGTCTTAGCTTCTTGATTGGGTATCGCAAAAGCCTCCGGCCACTTGCTGAGTAGTCCATGACAACAAGGATGTAACGGCTACCGTTTTCAGTTTCCGGGAACGGGCCTGTGATGTCAACGGCGATTCTTTCAAACGGGGCGCTCACGTTGTACTGGTGCGTTTTACCTCGTGTTTTGACTTTGGGTCCCTTGCTAGCTGCGCATGTTGTGCACTTTCGACACCAGCTCTCTACATCGTTTCTCGCGCTTAGCCAATAAAAGCGTTTCCGTACCTTTTCCAGTGTTTTGTTGATTCCCAAGTGCCCACCGGATATTCCAGCATGCATTTCTCGTAGGATATCCTCTACTTTCGATCGTGGAACCACAAGCTGCATCTTAAAGGATCTTCCATCCGGCATTTCCCATTTTCTTCGCAAAACACCATCTTCCACATGGAGAGAGTCCCACTGCGCCCAGTATGCCTTCAAAGTAGGACTTCTGTCGGAGATGTCTCTTGCGTTTGGTTTCTCCATAGATTCCTTCCATGCAAGGATTGGCTCGATGTCAGGGTCTTCTTTTTGTGCATTACGAATTTCTTTTGCACTCCAACCCTCTACAGGTTCGGCTCTTATTCTCTGGACAGATATACCTCCATCCTTTTCCTCTTTTCGCGCACAATGTTTGCAACTGGGCTCACATGGTCTGCGGGAAAGCGCGTCCGCATTGCAGTGCAGTCTTCCTTTGCGATGCTGTACTTCGAAGTCGTAAGTCTGCAATCGTTCGATCCATCTTGCTACTTGCCCCTCAGGATTTTTTGAACTGTAGCAACCATTTTAAAGCGGCGTGATCGGTACGCAGGATGAATCTCTGTCCATACAGATATTTATGGAAATGTTTTGTCGCCAGTATCAGAGGAAGGAGTTCCCGTCTGGTTACACAGTAGTTTCTCTCTGGTCGCGACAGAACTTTGCTGAAATAGGCTACCACTTTCTCCTGCCCATCGTGTATCTGCGACAGAACTGCTCCAACACCCACGTTACTAGCATCCGCGTCCACAATAAATGTTTTGCCAGGGGTGGGGTAAGCTAGTATTGGTGCCTCACAAAGTCGCTGTTTTAGATGTTGAAAGCTTCTTTCGCACTCACCTGACCATTTAAATTGTCTACCCTTCTCAGTTAGCTGGTGCAGACACTTTGCGATTCCGGCAAAATCTTAGACGAACCTCCTGTAATAAGTGGCGAGACCTAGAAAGCTCCTCAGCTGGTGTTTATCTTCGGGAACTGGCCAATTTCTCACGGTTTCGATTTTCTCCGGGTCAATTTTTACTCCATTTGATGATATCACATGTCCCAAATATTTCACCGCAGCTTTGAACAGAGCACATTTCTTTGGATTTAGTTTCAAATGTGCTGTTCGAAGTCGTGTAAACACCTCCCTCAAGTTGTCGCGATGTTCAGCGAACGTCTTTCCCACAACGATGACGTCATCCAAGTACACCAGGCACGTTTTCCATGTCAGACCCTGTAACACACGTTCCATTAAACGCTCAAAGGTGGCTGAAGCGTTACACAAGCCAAATGGCATAACGGTAAACTGCCATAGTCCATTTCCCGTTGTGAAAGCGGTCTTTTCTTTGTCTTCTGGATGGATCTGTACCTGCCAGTAACCACTTTTCAGATCGAGGGTGGAAAACCATTTCGCTCCAGAAAGGGTATCCAAGGTGTCATCTATTCGAGGCAAGGGGTAGCTGTCCTTCTTGGTGACATCGTTGAGCCTCCGGTAATCCACGCAGAATCGAGTGCTGCCGTCCTTCTTTTTCACTAGGACAACGGGTGATGCCCACGGACTTTTTGAGTTTTCGATTAGACCGTCTTTTTCCATGGTTGATATCATCTCATCGACTTCCGACTGTTTTGCCAATGGAAGTCTTCTAGCAGGTTATCGGATCGGTCTGCTATTGCCGGTATCTATTCGGTGCTGTACTAGGTGTGTTCGACCATAGTCTCCATCTTGCGATGCAAATATATCAGCAAACTGGCCAATGAGATTTTTGGCCATGGTTTTCTGCTCCTGATTTAGCTCACAGTTTCCAAGGAGAGCATTACATACCTCAGCCAATTTTGTTGCAGAAACAGGACTCGCAGATTCACTCCCAGATGTTGTCGATATGGCTGCAATGGGTACGCATCTTCCAATCACCTCTCCTTATCTGAGCTTGACGGAGTTTTTGTTCGGATTCATCAGCCTTACCGGAACCATGTTTTTCTTTGGTTCCACTAAAATCTTTCCAACGATATAGCTTGGAAAGTCCTCTTTATTATCTGCTTCAATGAAATAGAATCGGTGGTTCCCAGGATCACCCTCCAAACGCGTCCAAAGAACTGTCTCTGAAGAAGGTGGTAGGACTTCATCTCTGCTTATAACCGCCCGAAGATTCACAGCGTTCTCGTGTCCGTATACCATAGGGATCTCAACGGTTCGATACCTTAATACTTGCATTCGAAGGTCTATGATTACCTCATGTGCCTTCATGAAATCCACTCCAATGATGCATTCGTCGCATATGTCGGCTACCAAGAATGCATGTGAGAAGGTCAACCCTGCCAGTTGTATCTTTAGAAATACCTCCCCGTATACTTTTGCTGCTTCTCCCGTAGCTGTCTTCAGAGTGTAGCAGCTGGTGTTATGTAGCCAGGATGTCTGAACAAGGTCTCTTCTGATTATGGAGGCTGTAGCACCCGTGTCGATAGTGGCCACACATTTTCTGTTTCTGATGACTGTCTCCACTGTCAAGCTCTTGCTGCAGCGTGTAGTTTGCGAAACTTGGATGATGGTCCGTCGGGGGGGCGTCGATTCCATCAACCAACTTCAGCCCCGCGAAGTTGGTTCTTAGGCGTTTCCCGCCTGCTGTTGATCAGAAGCTTGTCCAGCAGTGTGAGTGTTATTCCTGCCAGATGCTTCGTCATTCTGCCTCCTCCTTGCGCAATGTGGGCAGCTTACCTGTCTAGTTGGAGATCTGCATTGTCGCTGTAGGTGTCCTAGATTGTTGCAATTCCAGCATCTCATTTGACCTCGAGCAGTGTTCGGGTTTTGTCTTTAAATGTCGACACGTTGACATGAGCACTCTAGCGTAGCCATTTCCCTGACGCGATGGCTACTTTGCGAAGCTTGGTCTGCTGCTTCCATTGTCAGGGCAAATGCTAAAGCCTCAGCGAGCGTTTTCTTACCTGCCATTCTCACAGCCATTTGTAGTTTTTACATATGCAATGGCATTAGTGAACGCACCTTTGCCAAGCGCTCGATGTCAGCTTGCAATTGTTATAGCGTTTCACCTCTTTTCTGGACCCTTCGGCGCAACTGGACTCGGTAGACTTGCTGCATGTGGTCGTCGCCAAACCTCATCTCGATTGCCTTGACCGTGGCATCATTATCATGATGTTTGTCTTCAGGAATGCTCTGAAGCAATTCGGCAGCTGTTCCTCTGAGCGCAAGCGTAAGAGCAATTGATTTGTCTTCGTTGTCCCAGTTGTTCGTCAAGGCGGCAGCTTCGAACTGCCTCTTATAAATTCGCCATGATGTTTGACCATCGAAGACAGGCGGCTGCATTTCCTTTCTTCGTGGACCGTCGCTCGAATATTTCCGAACATTCTGCTTTTTCAAAGAATCAACCTCCTTAGCCAGGTGTTCGTACTGTTGTTCTACACTTTCTAATTGCTTTCCGAACTTTTCTTCTAAGCTTTCTATTTTGGCGTCAAATTTCTGATCTACTATTTGAAGTCTTTCGCTTAGTTGATTCTGGAGAGTTTCTAATGAATTCTTTTGTTCGTCGAATTTACTTTAGAGAACGTTCCTTTGGTCTTCGAGAACGTTCCTTTGTTCGCTTAATTGTTGCTGGAGAATTTCCAACGAATTCTTCTGCTCATTCTTTTGTTCGTCGAATTTACTTTCGAGAACGTTCTTTTGTTCTTTGAGAACGTTCCTTTGTTCGCTTAGCTGTTGCTGGAGTATTTCCAACGAATTCTTCTGCTCATTCTTTTGTTTGTCGAATTTCGACAGAAGCAACTTTATGAAAGCAGGCATTTCATCGGCTGTACTTACTGTGCATTCTCTCCCTTGTTCTTTAACATCGAACAACATGGTATCGGGGTCTCCACCATCCTGAGTGATAGCATTCTGAAGTCGGAGCAATAGTTCCTTTTTCAGCCCCGAAGTCTGAAGATTTCCTTTTCCTAATTCTTCTTTCAACTCAGCTGTTGTCAATTGTTCTAATTTGCGACCCATTTTATGTAACTGAAACACTTTTTTCGCAACACAGTCAGTTTTATTTTAATGTCTCTTCTAGAAAGATCTTTTTCCAACACTATTTTTAACAAAAATACTCGATATTCACAGTTTTAGAGCACAATCAGTTCAATAGTTTCTGGAAAATTCCACTTTCACAATTAAATGAGTCGACGAAACTGTTTTAGAAAATGTCACTATGGAATTTTCTAGCACTTTACTGAGTTTTATCCCCAATTTCTGACACCAATGTGATATTTTGGCCTGGGTTTCGACAAATAAAACTCAATCAAAATTCCAAAATAATACAATACCAAATTAAACTTATTCCACTTATTCACAAATCAAATTTTTATAATTCATCACTTTTTATTTAATCTCAATTCAATCACTTTTTACTAACGCTTCCAATTGTTAACAATTTCACTTTCGAAAATAAACTAAACTTTCAATGCCATCTACTCTTGTATTTATACAAATTTACAAGCTTCTGGAAGCTTCTGTCTGGTTCTGGCACAATCTAAGCTTTCGGTACTAATTCGAGTCTCGAAATAGTACTTCAAGTTCGATTTAGTACTCAGTTAAATCATGTTGCAAGATGTAGCATACTTTTAGGCGCATGGTCGTTGTACACAATGAATGTTGGTTGTTGTACACAATGAATCCAACAGATGGCGTTAATTTTACAAAATGTATCCTCCGAATATCTAAACTTGTTGCCACATCACACTATATCCAAATTTTGGAAACCTTTCTGATAAGTTTTAGGTTGCATTACCATGAAAACATGAACTTTTTTTTCCTTCAGGATCTATTCTGTTAATAGCTCGTTGAAAAGTGACCATCCCTTGTCTAGAGATGAAAAAAGACTAATGATCTTTAACAGTAGCACGTTAACTGTTGTTCGCTCAGAAAATGCCATCCAGTAAGTTCGATAGTTGATAATTGCTTCCTTGTTAAGACGAATATTCATTGAATATTTCTTCAACAAAATTTTTCACTTCAATGTTATGGTTCGAAGAAGTTTCACATACCTATTAAAATATTAGAATTAGAAATATTGATATGAGAGTCCTTTCGTTCTAACATCGATCATGTTTCTCAAATCGAATTTCCAGTGTAAATCGTTCAAGACGCCACGTCCAATAATTATTTCATTCTCTTGATACATTTCATCAATGATGTGAAATGTAACTTGGATATTAACTTTTTCGAATTCAGCCAACAAGTTAACTTTTTCTGTCAGAAGAATCGCATCCTTAGAAATACTTTTTACATCTTAAAACATCATAAATTGCATAATTACATAAAGTGACTTTCATTTGATCAGGACGCTGTTTCGCCCACCAGGTGCTTTCTTCGTGACCTGCTTTGTTACAAGATACAAATTTCTTAAGACCTCATTTTATTCATATTTTGATGTGGCAGCAAGTTTAGATATTCGGAGGAGGAAGTGGACTAAGTTATATTTGGTGTTATTTAAACTGAAAGGCGTTGTGTTTCATAGAATAAAGAGATTTGTTGTATTATTTTGGAATTTTTATTGAGTTTTATTTGTCGAACCTCAGGCCAAAACATCACATTGGTGTCAGAAATTGGGGATAAAACTCAGTAAAGTGCTAGAAAATTCCATAGTGACATTTTTTAAAACTCATATAATTGTGAAAGTGGAATTTTCCAGAAACTATTGAACTGATTGTGCTACAAAACTGTGAATAGCGAATATTTTTGTTAAAAATAGTGTTTAAAAAAGATTTTCTAGTAGAGACATCCAAATAAAACTGACTGTGTTGCGAAAATTGTGTTTCGGTTTTATAAAAAGGGTCGCAAATTAGAACAATTGATAACAGTTGAGTTGAAAAAAGAATTAGGAAAACGAAATCTTCAGACTTCGGGGCTGAAAAAGGAACTATTGCTCCGACTTCAGAATGCTATCACTCAGAATGGCGGAGACCCCGATACCATGTTGTTTGATGTTGAAAAACAAGGGAGAGAAAGCACAGTAAGTACAGCCGATGAAATGCCTGCTTTCATGAAGTTGCTTCTGTCGAAATTCGAAGAACAAAAGAACGTTCTCGAAAAACAACAGAACGTTCTTGAAGAGCAAAAGAACGTTCTCGAAAAACAAAAGACCGTTCTCGAATGCAAATTTGATGGTCTCGAAAACAAACAAGATGCACAGAATGTTCTCTTCGACAAAAGACTACAAACAATCGATCAGAAATTCGAAGCCAAAATAGAAAACTTGGAAAAAAAGTTCGGAAGTGTAGAGCAACAGTACGAAAATCTGGCTAAGGAATTTGATTCTTTGAAGAAGCGGAAGGTTCGGGAATATTCGAGCGACGGTCCACGAAAAAAGGAAATCTTCGATGGTTAAACATCATGGCCAATTTATAAGAGGCAGTTCGAAGCTGCCGCCTTGACGAACAACTGGGACAACAAAGACAAATCAATTGGTCTTACGCTTGCGCTCAGAGGAACAGCATGATTATGATGCCATGGTCAAGGCAATCGAGATGAGGTTTGGCGACAACCACATGCAGTAAGTTTACCGAGTCCAGTTGCGTCGAAGGGTCCAGGCAAGAGGTGAAACTCTACAACAATTGCAAACTAACATGGAGCGCTTGGCGAATTTGTATTATCCCAATACCAGCAGGGAAGTCATAAACGAGCTGGCGGCCGATGCGTTCACTAATGCCATTGCAGATGGAAAACTACAAATGGCTGTAAGAATGGCAGGTAAGAAAACGCTCGCTGAGGCTTAAGCATTTGCCCTGACAATGGAAGCAGCAGACCAGGCTTCGCAAGGTAGCCATCGCGTCAGGGAAATGGTTACGCTAGAGTGCTCATGTCAACGCGTTGACATTGAAAGACAAAACCCAAACTCTGCTCGAGGTCAAATGAGATGTTGGAATTGTAACAGGCTGGGACATCTACAGCTAGAATGCCGATCCCAACCTTAACAGGTAAGCTGCCCACATAGTGCGAAAAAAGGCCAACTGACAGGGATATCGCTTACCCTGCCGGGCATGATTTGGTGATACATCAGTGGGGAAAGCGCGTAAGAACCAACTTTGCAGAGCAGAAGTCGGTTGATGATGTGAACGCCCCAGGACACCTTTCGAATGCAGGTGTTAAGGTATTCAATCGTCGAGATTCCAATGGTGTACGGAAACGAGAATGCTGTAAGTCTTCGGAAGACTATAAGCAGCGATTAAATCATACGGCCATCTTCAGAAACAGCTCATCCTAGGAGTTTGAATGCTAAGAAGGACGAAAGTGTTTCTGTTCAGAGACTAAGGTCTGAACCTGTGAAGGGTTGTACTGCGGAAGAACTTCGTAATGCACAAAAGGAAGATCCTGACATCGAGCCGATTCTTGTATGGAAGGAATCTATGAATAAGCCGAATGCAAGAGACATCTCCGACAGAAGTCCTACCTTAAAGGCATACTGGGCGCAGTGGGACTCTCCCCATGTAAAAGATGGTGTTTTGTGGAGAAAATGGGAAATGCCGAATGGAAGATCCTTTAAGATGCAGCTTGTAGTTCCAGGAGATTTTAAGGGAAATGCACGATGAAGAATCCGGCGGGCACTTAGGAATCAACAAGACACGGAAAAAGGTACGGGTATGCTATTATTGGTTAACTGTAAGTAAAGATGTTGAGAGATGGTGTCAAAAGTGCACCACGTGCAAAGCTAGTAAAGGACCCAAAATCAAGGCAAGCGCCAAAATGCGCCAGAACAAAGTGAGCGCCCCGATTAAAAGGATCAACGACACACACCAAAGAACCCAAAGCAACATTAACATTACGAGAGACCGTCTGAGGACAAGATACGATGCGCGAGCAACAGCACCTGAATTCAATGAGGGGGATCTGGTATGGCTTTACAACCCACATCGCAGAAAGGGAGAATCGCCCAAGCTTCAGCAGGACTGGGAAGGTCCCTACCAAGTAGTTACGCGCATTAATGATGTCAAAAATGAAAATTGTCCATGTAGATCGCCTGCATCGTTACCACGGAAACAATGATGATGTGCTTGTTCGGGACGAACAAAACTAAGGGGGGGGACAATGTGATGTGGCAGCAAGTTTAGATATTCGGAGGATACATTTTGTAAATTAACGACATCTGTTGGATGCATTGTGTACAACAACCAACATTTATTGTGTACAACAACCATGTCCCTAAAAGTATGCTACATATTTGCAATATGTTTTGACTGAGTACTAAATCGAACTTGAAGTACTAATTCGAGACTCGAATAAGTAGCGAAAGCTTAGATTATGCCAGAACAAGACAGAAGCGTCCAGAAGCTTGTAAATTTATATAAATATTTACAAGAGTAGATGGCACTGAAAGTTAGTTTATTTTCGAAAGTGAAATTGTTAACTACTGGAAGCGTTAGTAAAAAGTGATTGAATTGAGATTAAATAAAGTGTTGAATTATAAAAACGTATTTGAATTGTGAATAAGTGGAATAAGTTATATTTGGTGTTATTTAAACTGAAAGGCGTTGTAGAATATAGAGAATAAAGAGATTTGTTGTATTATTTTGGCATTTTGATTGAGTTTTATTGGTCGAACCTCAGGCCAAAACATCACAATATGTCCCACATTTCCGCTTTTTTAAACGCACTAATGGTTCTTCATTAAGTCTACTCATGTTCAATCTTTTATTTGGGCTGTTATTTTCTGTTTGGCTGTTTGGTTCATACTTTCTTCCAGATGACGCACTGATATACGAGAGATGGTCATTGGACAAAAGTTTCAAACCAATATATTTGATACAATTTTGTCTTCTGGAATGTCAAAAGGCAATCGGTTGATTTGAGAAACTTTATCCATCACATAATCAGCATATGAATTAAGCCCATTGCTTTCGGAATTAGCTACCTTTCTGAGTTGACCAACAATATCTGACCCACTTGAAGATGCATTAATGATAGAAAAACGTAAATCTGACAAAGAAAAACATTGGTAGCCGAACATATTAAACCAATTTTTATGATCGTCCCATTAACGAAACACGTACACGACACACGAGGTATAACGTCAAAATCCTCTAAACAATCATGTTCAATTCTTTTGTCGATATCAGCGCACCATTTCACTATAACGACGCGTGACTGTTCTGGATCAAAAATCGGAAATCCAATGATGTCGCCCTTAGTCCTGTCATCACGTTCAACAGAGAGACATTTTGACAAAGCATCTGCGATTATTGACTTTTCGAAATTGTTTTTTCCTTTGTGCGTCCTTTTCACCAACTTCTTTATTTTCCAAATTATTTTGTTCTTCCTCCATAGCTTCCAACGTTTTAATCCTCTTCAGGGTAATCCCACTTCTGATCAAAGAGTAAATATAAAAGATTCTGTGCCTTTTACTATAGGCTAACTTCCTTCACAGTCCAGGATAGAATGAAGTCCAAAAGCACATATTCTTTGTTTTATACTTTTCTCAATGACATATTTCATACAGAAATCATTCAATGATTTCTTAATTTTAATTAATATATCAGGTTATTAAGTACTACGTTCTATAACATATTTATAAAAAACATTTGAAAAAACTTATTTCAAACTCAAAATTTCAAAAAAAGTTGTTTGTCTGCATAGTCGGTCAATGGACGATAATTTTACGTGATAACGTCATAAGAAAACATTGATGGCAGTAACACCAACATACAGCCCGTTAACTCACACCCACAAACCCTCTTGTTAAATCATCACACACACACCACAACATCTACATCCACTTTCTACTTTAACAAAACTCCGCCTATTTTTAATTGCTTTTTCTCCTCTTGTTCTTTTTGAATGTGAGTGGAATTATTTTTGGAATTTGCGCCTGTTCTTTTTCATGTTCGCCTGGTGCTCAGAATACGTTTGCGATCGATTTTGGTTAAAAAAATGATCCCCTTATTAAATCCACCCACGCACACCCCGTTATCACATCTACAAAACTCCCCCTATTTTCTATTTGTTTTTCTCTTTTTGTACTTTTTGAATTTGAGTGGAATTATTTTGGGAATTTGCGCCAGTTATTTTTAATGTTCGCCTTGTGCTTGCGATCGATTTTGGTTGAAAGAACCACAGTATCGCTGTAAACATCAGTCATGAGTCTTATCATCATGAGCCATATTGTTTATATTGGTTTTTTCAAAATTGAGATAATGTGTATTAAATTTGCTTTTAATATATGTTATTCGTTTTAATTCTTAATTGAACTGGGAAATTCAGATGATAATATGTATGTATTTAAGTTTTCGAGAAAGTTATCGTACTCTACTCTCCCCTTTTTAGACCGATCAAGATTATATTCGCAGCTGTCCCTGTAAGGTTCGCCATTTTAAAATAATTTTCGAATCCATTATTCTTTTTTTGCATTGGATTCTTATATTGCAATATCTCATATCTCATGAGGGAAACAGTAATAAAGTATGTTTAGAGTTCAAGATATCAAATATCCGCCCATTGTTCCCTAAATGGAACGGCGTTAGTGCATTCTTAACTTTGCCTTCCCTAAACTTCGTATAAGAAAAAAGCCTCAATGTGCTTTAGATATTTTCTTCCTTAATAAATAAGTTATTCTTAAACGTTAAAACAAAGCATATGGTATAACTTCTGGTACAAGATTCCAATGACCCTGGATCTGTTTCCAAGAATTAAACTACAAATAAAAAAGAAAAGAAATCTGGGAAATATATACAGCTGGTGAGTAGATCAGATTATTAAAATTTAATCTCGTTTTGAGATCAAACAGTCAGATGGTCCAAAAAGCAACAAGCATAGATGTTGTACAAACAAAGAGTCATTAGAAAGTCATCCATCAAGAAAAACAGTTTTTTCAGAACCTGCACCTAAACCTAACATTATTTTTCGTCATACGAGGTAGATGGACAACGTATTCAAGCAAATGAGAGTTAATCATCAAACAAGATGAACCAAATCAGGAGTAGACCACAAGTCCCGATAAACCTGTCTTCCATGCCAATTTATTTCAATCAAATCACTATTCCTTCTCTTGTTGCACCAATTTTCTGGTGGGCTACATGATGGTTAGGCTAAGGTAGCTTATAACACATAGGCGCCGTTCTTTCTAGCTCTTCTTTCTGATCACTGATCTTGTCGTCGATAACATGTGAATCCAACATGCAATCCTTTTGCTTCTATTTGCTGTTGCGTTTCGCAAAAACATCTAACAAACAACTTTGACGTGAAGGTAATTATTTGAAATTATTTTCGACCTCAAATTGAGGGAAATGCTTTTTACTTGCGATTTATAGGGACTGACTATAAGGCAAGTTATGTATTCGTAAAAAAAATCCAACAATCAAACATGACATTACGATGATAGAGAAGTCAAAAAAAGTGGGCCCGGAAATTCCGTCCGTTTGTCTGTCTGTCTGTCCGTATCGATTCCTACAGCCTAAACGGTTGGGCCGATATAATTCAAACTTGGTATATAATATTTTTAGAGTACTCTACCCGACAGTTTTTCGAATTGGCATTCTAGCTCCAAAACTAACGGTTACACCCATATAACTTTTAATGAAAAACTTATTTTTCTCGAAAACCGCTCCTACGATTTTCATAAAACTGAATGGTGTTTTCTATTCAAAATCTATCTTTAAGTTTTAATGGATTTCTCAGAAAAAGTTTTATAACGGTACCTCCCAAATGACCGGTTTTTTAAAATCAGATTTTATCGTCAACTAATTGAAGGATTTTGATGAAATTTTCAAAATATGTAGTGTTTTATGATTTAAATAAGATTGTTTATTAAAATTTTCAAAAACATTTCTTTTTAGTTTTTAATAATTAAAAAAAAAATATTTTGTTTTTTGAATATTTTGAAAACGGCTCTATTTATTTTTTTTTAATTTTTCTCCTAGTATAGACTATTGATTTCATTAAATTGATATACTCAAAAACATTTTAAAATATGTTTTCGAAAAGTTTTTCAAAAAAAAACATTTCTTAGGTTGTCACCTACTCGGGCTTAGCCGAGCAATATGAAATAAAAGTTGGGGGAAAATATTAAACAAATAAAATTTTTATAAAATCAAACAAACACTATTCATAGGTAACGTTTTTTGGAAAAAATGTGGTAAGCCATTTTATTTCTTTTGCTGTTTTCTATTTTATGAATTTTTCATTTCAAAATCGTTCTACCAGTTTTTTCAAAAAAATGAAAAGCCAGGAGAGAATTTGGGGTGCCAGTTACAACCCTTCACGATAGAATTAAAGGCAAAGTTTTAGATTTAAACGGCACAAAGAGCTTTCATTAAGAATTTCGGAGACCGTCAACAAAGCAATAGCGATTGTAACGGAGGAATCGATTTTAATGGTTAGAAGACTAAGGCTGTAGACATTCTGTTGGATCCAAGGAAAATTTATAACGGAGACGAAACATCTTTCAGCTTAGCTCTAAAAACGGGAGCGGTAATTGGCCCAAGAGGTTTTAAAAAACCTATTTATTATTATTATTTATTTATTTTTATTTTATAAGATTTAACTTAAATTTAGAGTTTTGTGAATTATTGTTTTTTTTTTTTTTTACTTGAGTTAAGCTAAATAAATTGCACGACTGGATCGCACGTACTTGCTCATATATGCGGTCACATTGTACAATAAAATTTAAGAAAATCAAAGTGAACACCAAAACTTATTCGATTTTTGTGACTTTTGATTGTTGGAATAAAGTACGTTAAGTTGTATTGGGTGTAAAAATTTAAACGCTATTTTATTTCTTTAAGAAATGTAAAAATATGTGAATTTTTTTTCAAAATCGTATGAGCGGTTTTTAAATGAAACGTTTTTTTTAACAACTTTTTTAAATAATTAAAACAAATATTTCAAGAATACAAACTTAAGCACAAAAATAACGTACATTTAAGAACAAAATTAAAAAAAAATTCACTTACCCGTTTTCAAAATATTGATTTTTCAAAAAAAAATTTAAAAAAATTATTAAGTATACAAAAAAAAGTTTTCAATATATGCAGTAACTCAAATATGTTTCTCTATCATCGTAATGTCATGTTTGATTATCTCAACATTTTTAATCTGCACTTGCATTCTAGTATACATATAATCCCAAATGGGTTAAGTTCAACACAAAATTCGTGTCGCCTTCTGACCTATCGATTATGAACTCTTGACCCCGAACGAACTTGTTTTGGCTGTTTCCTTCTTCCTTTGTGATCTCGACTGGGATCACAATTCTCCTGCTTCTCCTGTGTTCCACTCTGGGGTTCGCCGGTTTGACCTCAGAAAATGTCGGCTTTGAATTTGTTCATGTCTGTGGCTGGTGTTTTTGCATTTGTTTGTACCAAGAGTGCTTATGCCTGCCTCCCCTATTTCGCGATTGTGTTGGAATGTTGTATGCCTTTTTGAATGGGTTTTCAAAATCTTTTCTTAAAACATCACAATACCAACTGAGCCGGTCGTGCTCTATTTTTTCTAAGATGGTATTTTTGACAGGGGTGTACTATCATTGCTTATTATGGCTCCATCGTAAGTAAAGAATAACTAATGTACTTTTGGGTCTGTCAATTTACCTTCAAGCAGACGGTCAAGGACTGTAATAAAGAGCAATTGGCTGATCACGCATCCCTGGTGTAAGAAGCAGTACTTGATAATGATAATGAACTTTGGTGAACGAATATCCTGGAGATGGTTGCGCCCTTATTCATGTATTGTCTTGTCGCAGAATATGGAAAGCTTTGTTGGCATTAGCAACCGGTGAAGATAATACTTCCAGTTCCCGATACATGGATAAAACTGGGTGCACTTCTTTTTCGCTTCGAGCCGTACTTTTCAATCTATAGATCTAGAGGGGCACTTCAACCAAGCTTTGAAAGCTGCCTTCTTCTTGTTTATCACTGACTTGGCTCCATTACTCCACCACCATGTTTTTTTGCCTCGTTGATAGCGTCCTTCTCTACAGCATGTCCGCTGTAGGGAATCTCGCATGTCTTGTGTTCCGCTCTCTACATTCTGAAATCTGTTGATGGTATGACATATAGTTTTGTATATTGGAAATAAATGCCCCGCCTTTTTCTTTGCCGAAGTTATACCATTTGATTCCCGCGGAGTGTTGTTTTTTATTTTCCTTCACTGTTAGTATCTCAGGGGGTGTTTTTATTTTTTGCTCTAGGTCGAAAAATAACGGTACCTGTCATACAATCCGTAAAAAGTTTGATTTTCTCAAAAACGGCTCTAACGATTTTGATAAGAATTTCGGCGTGCTATTTTCTTACAACAATTCATCTTTCGATTAGAATGATTTTTTTCGAAATTTGTTCTATAACGGTACAACGGTACCAATATCCGTCACCGGAAGTCATTTATAATTCAATTAATATTGCATTACAAAATTTTCAAAAAAAAATTTTTTTCGATTTTTTATAATTAATAATTTTATAATTAAAAAAAATTGGTTTTCGAAATATTTTGAAAAAGGGTTGATTGATTTTTTTTTAAATAATTTTCCCAAATGAAAATTGCAGTTTTTCTTATAATGACATACTAAAATAAATTAAATATTTTTTCGAAAAGTTTAAAAAAAAACGACTTTTTAAGAAAACTAGTCAAACGATTTTCAATATGTTTTTTCCTCGATAGAAATCTTATTGCAAACATAGTTTTTCCAAGAAAACTCTTAAAATAATTAAAAAAATTAAAGAATTTTCGAACAATTTTTTTTTATATAATTACATATATGTAGCCACTAAGCAATTATCTAAGAAAAAGTTCGACCCAGTCGTGCATTTTATTAAATTTTATTCGACGATGTGACCGCACATACGATATAATGTAAGTACGTGCGATCCAGTCGTGCAATTTATTTACGTTTGTCTCACCAGGATGAGTTATAAGTTAGAAGTTCAGAACGAATTTGTTATCTTTTATCGACTTTTGGTCTGTTGGTTTTTAACCATGAGTGGGGTATATTTGCATGTCGCAGTTTCTTGATGTGCTTCAGCAGCCGCTGCAGAAGTTTCCTTCAGCTCCCGATGCATATTCTTCGTACTCTCTGTTTGAAGTAAGGCAAACTTATTTTTTTCTTCTTTTTTACAACATGTGTAAACCACTACACAGACGCTCACAGCAAAATGTCAAAATCTCCAATATTATTGCGCGATCACTGTCAACGCAAAAAGGAAATTTCAAATATACACAATTATTATGAAAATGTTTACTTTAAGTATATTCTTGAATAAAGTGGAAAAGCAGCACGACATGTATGATTTTCTTGCTCGTTTAATTAATTGAAAATGTTGTTGCATTAAGGCACGCGACTTTTGGGATCATTTCAATAGACTCATCCCATAGTTAAAGCTGCAGGTTTGACGTTGCAATTTTTCAACTACTGATGTGATGGTACTAATTCGCCACAGTACCTAACCCGCACTTATGGTGTGTCCCACGGAGGAGCCATTTGAAGTCTTATGGCCGGATAATTGATATTTTCACCTTCACCCAATTGGTATGGTTTTATTAAACACCTATGGGATGCACCATAAATCAGTACGCGAAACGGCGTCGCCCGGCACCAAAAAGGTGTAGTGTGAGTTATTTTTTTATGGCGCTACAAACCCGATTAGAGATCTGACAAATAAACAACCACAAACCACATGGCTCTTCACGTTCTAGGACGTGATTTCCATACATACACACGCGATTGAGGCAAGTTTAGAGAAAGTACGTATCGAAAAGCGGAACAAACCGAATTTGAATTTAACTCTGCCGTTTTTCTGGTTTGTTTAACGGTACATTGGGATAGGTAGGGCAATACAGTGCAGCCACAACAACATAACAGGAGTGTTACTTGAATATATGAACTTCGTGTGTGGTTTCAAATGGGAATTTAATTGATAGTTCTTTTCAAATAGGTGAATATTGCAAAAAAATGAAAATCTTTTCCTTCTCCACTCCTACATGTGAAAACTTATTATTAAATTATGTGTGGTGATTGCTTCAGTCTTTCTTGGACATGCAACAACTGAATATTACGCAAGTAAAAGAGTAGCACAGGGATTCGGTTAATATTCCCTAAAACATTATTATTCATTTAAATAAAAGCATCTCATTTGATTCAATTTCAGAATTATTAATTTATTTTTTTGTTTATTTAATTTCATTATTATAGTAGTTTGTAATTTAAGTCTCTGATACTTTAAAAGATTCAAATCTTGTTGTATCATTGTAATGTTTATAGTTCTTTGAAATAAATGAAATGAAATGAAAAATTAAATTTCAGATGAAGAAAAAATGTAGTCCGATATAAAAAGGTTATTGTAGATCTTCCATGCCTAATTTTCTGATTCAGCAATGATTTATGTTCTTGCATTCGCTAGGACGAAAGGCTTACGTTGTCATGAGTTTTTTTTTTATTAATTAGCTATAATAAGACCTGTCCAGCGGCGTACCGGGGCGATTTTCATTGAAATGCCGACTTTTTTAAGAAATTTACCAACTCCATAAATTTCACATCCCTATTAAAATAAATTGCACGACTACATCTCACATACTTGCTCATATGTGCGGTCACACTGTCGACTAAAATTTAAAAAAATAACTAACATTAACGTAGAAAAATAACACTATCTGGACTTAAAAAAGTGTCAAAACCACAACACTTAACGGCTTTGAAAAAATGGAGTCATCACACGTCTTGTATAGTAACGAATTTATAAAAAAAAGTATTTCGAAAATTGTAAGGCTGATTTTGGTAAAATACTGTTTTTAATTTTTAGTTTTTTGAAAAAAAAAATTTTTAAATGTTGGTTAGCAGTTTTAATTATATTAAAAATATACATGTGATTATAAAATTTCAAATAATGTTTTTTCATTAAATAAATTAAATTTATAGTCGCATCTTAAGGAGCCAAGTCTTTTTGACTTATACTCTCAACTATTCCTGTGTGTGTGTTGTTAATGTGCAAGAATGGAAGGACCTACAGTTTACCGCCGAGTCCTACATGAGATGCACTTTTTCGAGACAAATTTTACTCTTGGAGGTTCTGTCTGTTCCTCGCAAGAAGCAGTACCCCGGTAAAGAAGGTGGCAATGAGCCACCATTCATTTTTAAAATATTGATTTTTCAAAAAAAAAATTTATTAATTTTAATTAGAAAAAAGTTATTAAAAATGTTTGTATGCCGAATTAATTAGGCTACATTGATCTTCTTAAATATAAAATTTAACAGAAAGAAAAAGAGCCGATACCGAGAAAGACAAAATTTAAAAAAAACGTTATATGAAAGGTACCGTTGATAGACTTTTCCCAAATTTGGTTCTGATAAAATGATAGCTAGTACCAACAAAAAAAAAATACTCAAAAATGTTCGTCAAAATCGTTGGAACCGTTTTCGAGAAAAAAAAGCTTTTCCTTAACCGCTATTTGGCAGGTACCGTTATTTTTAACCCTAAAATTAAAATTTTAAAAAACACGTTTGAGGAATGCCAAAAATTAAAGTAATCGCTTAAGACGTTTTGGAGAAAGCCTGACTCGAAAAATCCATCTAAACAAAAACATAGAATTTGCATAAAAACACCATTTAGAAAGTTTTATCAAAATCTTAGGAGCCGTTTTTGAGAAAAATTGAAAAATCATAATGACATGTACTGTTAGTTCTAGAGCTTAAATGCTAATTCCAAAAACTCCTCTGCAGGACGGAATAATAATACTGTGTACCAAGTTTGAAGCAAATTGGTTCAGCCATTAGCACTTAGAGCCTAAGTGCAGATACAGACAGACAGAATAGTCAGAACCACTCTTTTCGACTTCTCTATCATCTTAATGTCATGTTTGATTTGATTTTCAAAAAAAAAAATCAAAAATTAATTTTAAACAAAAAATTAAATTATTCAAAATGTTGGCATGCACAATTAATTTAGGTACTTAGCTTTTTTCAAATATATAATTTTATTGAAATCCGATGAGCCGTTACCGAGAACCCCGAAAATAAAAAAAAACCGTTATATGAAAGGTACCGTTAATAGACTTTTCCGGTAAATTTGGTTCTGATTAAATGATAGCAAGTACCAACAAAAGAATTCTCAAAAATATTCATCAAAATCATTGAAGCCGTATTCGAGAAAAATAAGCTTTTCCTTAATCATTATATTGCAGGTATCGTTGTTTTTAGGCCTAAAAATTTAATTTTAATTTGTCCTCTGAGGAATGTTAAAAGAACCACATGTACCAAATTTGAAGGTAATCCCTTTAGCTATTTAGGCTGTAGATTAATAAACATACAGACGGACAGACAAACTGACAGACATACTGACAGACTGACAGATTGACAGACTGACAGACTGACAGACTGACAGACTGATAGACTGACAGACTGACAGACTGACAGACTGACAGACTGACAGACTGACAGACTGACAGACTGACAGACTGACAGACTGACAGACTGACAGACTGACAGACTGACAGACTGACAGACTGACAGACTGACAGACTGACAGACTGACAGACTGACAGACTGACAGACTGACAGACTGACAGACTGACAGACTGACAGACTGACAGACTGACAGACTGACAGACTGACAGACTGACAGACTGACAGACTGACAGACTGCAATTGAATTGAAATTGAAAACAATTACCAATCATGACTTTTAGTGGTAATGAATAATTTTTGAATGATTATTTTAGAATTAGCAAATTTCTTTCGAATGAAACAGTGGAGTATTTATGAAAGTATTGCAAATATTCGAGGTAATCCAAATTATTGTAAATACCAATGTACGTGTCTGTCCCAAAAAAGAATGAAGAAACAAGCGAAAGCGAAGAATGACGTAAGCAACGTCATAGTTAATTAAGGCTGAATCATGTTTTTTTTACTTATGAAAAAAAAACGTTTTGACTGATCCGGTTTGTTTTCCGTCTTAACAAATTTCTTTGTGATGATGATTTTGGAGAAGATTGTGGCGACAATCTGGCAATCGGCCAGATCACGGGGAACATAGCTCTGATAAATAACTTTTGCGTTTAAAATAGCACCATGCTTTGGAGACTTGAAAATCTTGGTTTTTATAGGTTCACGAGTCAAATTCCCTGCTCATTTTGATGGTAGAACTTCAAATCATCTTTAAATCAATAAAGAAGAAGAATGAGCTCTCAATATAAAGAAGTCAATAAAAAGGACAAAAATATAATTCCATATCCAGGTTTAAGATACCATTCGCATCTAAGTAAAGTTCTCATGTTCAATGGAACATTTCTAAGAATCAAAGCATAGATACCTGCCTGGATAAATTGGAGGAGGCTTTGGACAACGTCTTTTTCTGATTAGTCATCTTATAAGTAAACCACTATTATATAATATGCCTTAAGACATGTTAGTAGAAATTTAATTTTCAAAAGTGGCCATTGTTTGATATTTAAAATGGTCTTGGTACGTTAAAATATTCGATTGTCTTTAATACTTACAGCAGCGGATTGATTGATTGATTGATGCCGAGGCTGTTGTATTTATTGTATGTACGTTATTCAAGGTCTTGTTTGTGTGACGTCTACGATACAACTGCTTAAGCTAAGCTATCTTAATTCTATACTTATAAAGAGACAGAAGATCAGCATGAGCATGAGACAGTGACAGTGTTACCAGCCTACATACATCATCCCCTTCCTTTAGCCATACCTTGGACAAGAGATATTTTCCTAAGTGCATCGGTGCATAAAGGATTAACTTATATATTTTATTTTCTCCCATATAGGTATGCCACCATACATAGCTTATAGCCTGGAAATTTTACAATTATAAATGTCGATTAAATTCACTTTAGATTTCCATTGATTAATTATCTGTAGTATGGTCAAGTATATAACATAGATTCCCTATATTAATTATAGCGATTATAACTTCATGTAAACCACAACACATCAAAATTCATATTTGTGGATATTTTTTTTTTTATTTATTATTTTTTTTTCACATTTTCCTTCTATAGTTATGGATTTATAAAATATATTTAAATTATAAAATATTATAAAATATCATATATTTACATGAAGATAAAATACCGAATAATAATCCCTATTTGCAGACCTACGCATTTATATATAAATATCTTTATGTATAATTTTTTTTTTTTTTTTTAATTACAATATTTTTACATCACTTATATGTAATCCTACTATGCCCTTACTACATCAATGCACTTATGGTTTTTGTATTCATTGTGGATTCAACTTATGAGAGCCTGTACAAATCTGGGTTTTTTACTGAGCGACCATATCTAGCAGTGTATGTGGATTGAGGCAGCTCCTGGTTCTCTTTTCTGGAAAGATCTTCCTGTACATTGTTTTCTTGTTGGATAGGGTGCTGGCTATTTAAAGTGGTGTCTTTTGAATTACTTGGTAAGGAAGATTTCTCGGTTAAATTGAGGTCATGGAGGGAAGTCTCTGGTTAAACCAGTTCGCGCGACTGTTAGGCAACGGTGGCTGTTAGGCCAGTTACATAGCCTGCAAAAGTTTTCTTCCCATATTTTGATCATCGACTACATTTGTATTAATATTTAAAATATTCCCTTGATAGTCTTTGCAAGCTTCAGTTAAAGCTTTGTAGCTTTAATAGTTTCTTTACACTTTTGGTAAGACTTTGATCCTCCTTCCTCCAGTAACATCAAACATGATATTTCGACCATAGAGAAGTCTAACAAAGCTAGTGGCAAAAAATGTCTGTTTGTCTGTCTGTCTGTCAGTCAGTATGTATAACGAGCTGCAGCCTAAACGACTTAAGCGATTATCTTCAAATTTGGTGTGGGTTATTGTTTCTTTTGGCATTTCCCAGAGGTGGAGTTGAAATTTAATTTTTAGGCCTTCTCTTCTTCTCATAGTACTAATGACATTTTGATTCCTAGATTTACTTACTTACTTATCAATTTTTCATTAACGGTGTTCGCCTATGGAACTCGGTACCACGTGAATTAAAAAGATCAGAGACATTAATATCATTTCAAAGAGATTTATTCACCAATTTGAGTGTTCATAGCAGGTGAATTTGTCAGACCTCCAACATAATTTGAGTTGACTTTCTTTCTTTTTATCATTTAAAATTGCATTGGCTATGTTCAAACAAATGCTTTAACTCTAAACATTGGGTCGTACCTAACGACTCGTGTTTTCTTTTGTTCCATAGGCTGGATTTACTTTCTTTCTTTTTTCATGTCTACTTTTTACTTTTTTCTATATTCTATTTTTTATAAATTTGATTAAAGTAAATATAACTTAAATTTAATTTAATTAAAAATAAAAATAAAAATTGAAATGCAATCATATATTTATTTTTATACCTATATAAACATAAATATGTTATTGTAAATAAATTGTTCATGAATTTCCTTTAGCTAGGCTTAGTTATCTAAAAGATGTATATCTTAATATTAAGTCCCTCTGAAATATATAAATAAATGAATAAATAAATACAAATAACGGTACCTGCCCTATGAACGTTAAGGAAAAGCTTATTTTTCTCGAAAACGGCTACAACGATGTTAATGAATTTTTTTTGAGAAATTTTTGTTTTTGACTATCTATTAACGATTCCTTTCATATAACAATTTTTTTAATTTTTGCCTTTTTCGGTAAGGGCTCTTTGGATTTCTGTCAAATTTTATATTTGATAAGATCTAGGTAGTCAAATTAAATCTGCATATCATTATTTTGAATAACTTTTTTTTCTAATTAAAATTATTTTTTTTTTGAAAAATCAATATTTTTAAATTAATCAAAAAAAAATATTTTAAATTTTATAATCATATGTATATTAATAAATTCTGAAAACTGCATACCAAAATTAAAAAAAAAATTAAAAAAACTTAAAATAAAAAAACAGGATTTTATCTAAATCCGTTCTACAATTTTAGAAATACTATTTTCATAAATTCGTTATTTTCGTTATTCACACAAGACGTGCGATGGCATACCACCACTTTAGAGAGAGTTTGATGGCATTTATGAAATGTTCGAATTAGTTCTTAATAACAGATGTGAGTTTTGAACGGATCACATTGATGCTCTTGCATGAATAACTGTTTTTTTTTTTTTTTTTTTTCCAAAGTTTTCATGTTAATTTGTTGGTAGTATTTATGGCCGGATTGTCAGCATTAATTTATCATCCTTACTAACCTTCCTCATCGATTTCTTATTAATTTTTTTGTGAATTAAAACTTCTACTTATTCTTTATCCGATGTGCCGCGGCGATTGTTAAGATCTGGACTGAGAAATATAAAAAATATTGGAAACATACAAAGTTACAGGTTGTTTGCGGTTCAGAATAAAGCCAAAATGGAAATAAAATTGTCCAAGTTCAATACAAACCTTACCCTAACTTGAGGAGATTATTTGTATATGATTTGGCCTGATCAATGTCACACTGAAGCATTGGTCATCAAATTTGTTTTTCATCTATATATATGCGGGCTCTTTAACGTCTTTCATGTCCTCCTATCTACTATGCCACCGATATGGGCAGCCATCAAATATGCTGTAGGATACACTGCACAGAAAGATGTGCAAAAAAGTTTTTATAACAAAAAGCGAAACCTGGTAAATGAACAAAAATCAGAAGGACTCTGTACTACGATAAGTGCCTTCGGTCTGGTCTCAAAAAGTTATAAAGCTGAAGAAATAACCCTCCATTTAGATTCACTCATCGAGGCTGTTATTATGGGAGAATACAAAAAAAAGGAAACTTTGTCTTTCCCGTTGGTCAAAACTGCCGGGAAGAGGTGCGCGCAGGCACGACGCCTTAAGTTGATTAACAAAAGGGCAATGTAAATTAACTACGACAACAAGGAGAACGCGTCGTTAAACGCGAAAGACAAAATGCGGGATGCGAATAGGAACGGGTTCTTTCCTTTAATTTTGATTATTATAATCATAAATATCTCGTGGAGGCTGTGGACTTTTCCAGGCCAGTAACTCGGGCTGGGCAAACCACTAGGAGTTTCAAGGACAACCAAAATTGCATGGTCTTGCAGTCTCTCGCAGATCGCGCTGAGATAAACTGTTGGCGATAATCGTAACACGCGTGTCGCTTTTTATATGGAATCGCATCGAAGAAGAAGATTTGGTCATCTCATACAAAAACAATGCTGAAGTCCCTGTTTTGATCTAAAAAGGGATCCAATTCACTTGTAAGGGAACGAAAACGCAGAGGAAATGTACATTAAATACTTCTTGTCCACGAATAGTGAATTAAAGTTTATACACGACATAAACTTTTGAGTTTCTCGGAAGATAAGGCTCAATTGCCTTATATTTATGATGCAAAGATACCATAATTGTCAAATGAACTTAAAGCATATATTTTTTATTTAAATTGTACAAATTTTATGTCTTTAACTATTTTTGTACTTATATGGTAATATAATTATACCCGACGTTTTTGTTTCTGACTTTTTCGAAGGCTTAATTTCCAAAACACCTTGTGCTATTGCAATGTTAATACCTCTTTTATGTTTTCAACATCGTTCTATATACAATTAAAAAAAAGAAAGTCAAGAAGGATTTTGAGTACAAAAAGCCAACTATCGCAGTCTCAATAATTTCTTCAAGATCTTTAAATGGTCATCATTCTTTCTCGGTGGTGACATAGGTATCAGCGATGATATGGTTACTAATATGATTCCTTTGGGAATGAGATCATTCTTTCGAAATAGGGCTAGGGGTATCATACCGAAATAAAATGGTTTATAACGAGCTGTAAGGATATTTCCTTCTATACTTGCATTATTCAGCTCAATCGAAAGAGCAACCGAAAAGCTATAGAAAACTCTTAATAAAATAACAAACTGGACGAAGAATTGGGGCATTGTTCTAAACGAGTTCAAATTATCACAAGTTAACTTTACTTTCAAGAATCTTAACAATCTACCCATCTTTATCAACTCGGTTCAAATACCATATGCTGACAAAGCAAAGTACTTGGGCACTGGACACGACTCTTGGTCCTAAGCTTAAATAGAAGGCGCACGTTAAAAAGAAACGCGACTAGCTTCTATTCCCGACTTCGTCTACGTGGACTTCAGATTAAATTTTTAGTATTATTTAAATCAAAACTTGCTAAATAAAACTATTTAGATTTGTCCTTCCAGAAATGCAGTATTTCACATTTAAGCCTCTCCCACAGGAACCGTGCATTTTTCTGGCCTATGTCTCAATCTAGAACATTATCCATCTACCAGCCAAATTTCATTCAAATCATGCAAACATACCCTATACACCTATAATCGCAAGTAAAAAGGTACATACGTTAGACGTTAGTAGTTCAGAAATGTCATTCCTTTATTTTTTTTCTCTGTTGCACCATAATCATAATCACAAGGATAGTAAACTGATCCATAAAAATTGGATAATGTTAATATATGACATATCTTCATTTGACCGACCAAGCTATCATCAGAATCAGGGTTCAGGGATTATATTTCGTGATCCGCGTGTGGGCTTCGCCACATCTTAGACTAACATACTAGACATATCAAAATCGGATAGCACGTTTCATAGTTTAGTCATTCTTTCAATAGGTAATTTCACCATTGCGATGTCTGATGTGCTTTCGCAAGGCGACAGCCTATTTTTAAATTCTTGCGTTGTCATTGTCACGAATGAAAGTGGTGAGTGGTGACTAGCAATTAGAAGAGAGTCGTGATCTATGACGATTGCTTCAACACCTCAACTTGCTGGCTTAATTTTCATTGGAATTAACTTGATTCAGATATCCATGGATACATTTCCACCTAAATAGATTGCCTCAGACAAAGAAGGAATAGAGAAAGAAGTGGTTCAGGACAGAACTTAATTAGGTTGATCGAAGATGAAGGTTTTTCTCGGTCATTCCCTCCAACCACCTGTTCAGTATTCAAGTATCGTGTGTTCACGAGTGTTTCACATGAAACACAAACACGCGGACAATAGATATTTCTAGGAAAACGCAAAAATGCGCATTTGTTAAATGCAACATGACCATAGTTGCACAAGAACTGTACAGCAGCAAGATGCATGTGAAGTCGCAAATGGGCGTAAAATGTAATCGAAAACAAGGCGGTAGTAAGAATCACATTTTGTAGGTTTCATTACATTGAAATATCTTGGTGAGTACTTGTTGTTTGCGTCTCTTGCGAGAGAATGATGGATAAGCTCGTTGAAGACTTATAGATCCATTGATGTTTCATTCATATTGGTTACTTTATTGGTGTTTTCACGCACAGAAAATTTATCATGTAGACCTACAGTCTACGTTTGGGAATTTGTGTTAGTGGTATTGATATTGGGAGTATCCTGTATGTGAACTAATTATATTTACTGATTACTGATGTCCTGCACGCTAATGCTTTATTTTTTTTTTTTATAAAAAGCCCACACTAAATGGATATTGGCTACCATTAAAATGTTGTTTAAACACAGTGAGGACGTAAGGCAAGGCATCGCCAGTGAAAGTCCCGTCAAAATTGGTGCAGTTGTTCCCGAGATAGCCTGAAAACAGACAGAAAAAAAATTTAAAAAGTGTGTTTTTGTTATAAGAGTACTGTATATACTTTCGTATGCATCTTGTAAAAAGCTGTTTGATATTAAAAACAGAATTTTAATTTTTATTTATTATGCCGATGGAGGTGTGCAAGCATTAATTCATCGGCATTTTATCTTACTTGCCATTATAGGTACTATAATGCAATATTAAAAATGCATATTAAAAAAATAAGATAACAATCAAACATGATATTGCGATGATAGAGAAAAATATTTTGGTTGTAACAAATTTCTCCCTATCTGTCGATCTGTCTGCCTGTCTCTACGGATTTATAATAATGAACTACAGCCTAAGCGGTTGGGCCAATCGTCTTTAAATTTGGAACATAAGGTTATTTTGATATTCTACAGAGGACTTTATTTTTTCTTATCCCAAGTAATAACGGTACCTGCCATATAATAAAAGCTTATTTTTCTTATGAACAAAAACCAGTCTACTATTGTAGGCGTGGGTTATGTTTTTGTGAAAAATAAACTGAACGACTGGATCGCACGCACTTGCTCAAATGTGCGATCACATCGTCGAATAAAATAAGAAAAATAAGTAACATTAACGAAGAAAAATAACACTACCAGAACTTATAAAAAGTGTCAAAACCACAACGCTTAACGGTTTTTAGTAAAAATGGAGTACGCCTTCACACGCCTTGTATAATAAGGAATTTGTGAAAAAATATTTCGAAATTTGTAGGTCGCATTTTGATAAAATCTTGTTTTTTGTCTTTAGTTTTTTGAAAAAAAAATTGAAATTTTGGTGTGAGCCTGCACAATTAATGTTAATTATATACAATATATATATATAATATACATACATACATGTAATCATAAAATTAAAAACATTTTTTATATTAGTTTTAAAAATATTGATTTTTCAAAAAAAAAATCATAAATTAAAAGAAAAAAATGTGTACGACTGGGTCACACGTTCTTGCTCTTATGTGCCTAATTCCGTTGAAAAGCAAGATCTTTGACAGAAACAAGAGCATTTTCGTGGCAAATAACACGGTTTGAACTTATAAAAAGTATTAAAAACAACAATACTTAACGGTTTTTATTAAAAATGAAGTACGTCATCACCCGTCTTAAATAACAAAGAATTTATGAAAAATATATTTCGAAAATTATGACCGGTTGTGATAAAATCCTGTTTTTATTCTTAGTTTTTTGAAAAAATTTTGTTTTTCAAATTTTGGTATGCAGTTTTTTAGAGTTTATAATATACATGTGATTATAAAATTTAAAATATTTGTTTTTTGACGAGTTTGAAAAATATTGATTTTCAAAAAAAAGATCAAGATTTAATTTTAATTAGAAAAAAACAAGTTATTCAAAAATTTGATAAGCAGACTTGGTTTGGCTATCTAGATCTTCTTAAATATAAAATTTAACCGAAATCCAAAGACCCAAAAATTAAAAAACCGTTGCATGAAAGGTACCGTTAATAGACTTTTCCCGTGATTTTTTTTCTGATTAAATAATGGCTAGTACATCACAAAAAAATCTGAATTTTTGTATCAACATCGTGGAAGCCGTATAAGCTTTTCCTAAACGGTCATGGCAGGTACCGTTATTCTAGGGCCTAGAAATAAAATTTCAATTTCCCCTCTGAGGAATGCCAATAGAAGAAGTAAGTTTCCGTTCTTACAAAGCCAACCCTACAGAGGAAAATCGGAAAAAGCACAAACAAGCAAGAAACTCATGCAACTCCGTTATTGAAAGAACCAAATTTTTGCATGACCAAAAATTACGGCAAAAAATTCTGCAGTGACCCAAAGGCAGTAAAAATTTTTGGTCATTTGTAAAAAATATTAAAAACTCCTCAACATCTTCGGTTCCAACGCTCATCGACAATAACACACCAATTGTTTACTCTTCAGAGAAGGCAAACTTGCTCGCCGCCCATTTCGCTGCCAGCTCCACGCTGCCGCATAGCAACGTTGCCCCTCCTGTACTTGAGAATGTAAATTTTTCCATGGGACAGATTTTTTTTTCCGCACTCGTACAGTAGCAAGAGTTCTCAAAGATCTCGATATACACAAATCCGCTGGCCCGGATGGTATACCCCCGATTATTCTGAAGAGGTGTTCTTCCACACTGGCAAAGCCACTGCTTAAGCTTTTCCATCGCTCCTACTCTTCTGGAATCTTTCCTAGAAGATGGAAAACAGCATTTGTCCAGCCTGTCCCTAAGAAAGGTGACCCATCCTCCCCCTCCTCCTACCGACCCATAGCACTGACATCCTTTCTTTCTAAGGTCATGGAAACACTGATTAACCGTCAGCTTAAGGAATATCTCGAAGATCGTAAGCTTCTCCATGACCGTCAGTATGGCTTCCGCAGCAACCGTTCCACTGGTGATCTGATGGCATATCTCACCGAACAGTGGAACAAATCTTTACATCGCTTTGGTGAAAGTAAGATTATTGCTCTTGATATCTCCAAGGCATTTGATAGAGTTTGGCATGAAGCTCTCTTATCGAAAATGCGTGCTTTTGGGATCGATAATACTCTTGTTCGTTGGATTAGAAGCTATCTCCTGGACCGTTCAATACAAGTTGTATTGGACGGATTCAAGTCTGATTCCCATAAAATAAATGCTGGTGTGCCCCAGGGCTCTGTTCTGTCTCCGACTCTTTTCCTCATTTTTATAAATGATCTTCTGTCTGTTACTTCTAATCCACTTAACTGTTTTGCTGACGACTCTACCCTCAGCTTTTCATATTCGTTCGATAATTCACGTCCTTCGCCTTCGGACGTACAATTGCAACGGTGCCGTATGTCAAGCTCATTAAACTCCGATTTATACAGCATTGTCAAATGGGGTAATAGAAATCGTGTGGAGTTTAATGCTTCGAAAACTCAATGCTGTCTTCTGTCGTTAAAGCTAAACATTCCCCCAATGCCATTGTCCATGAATGGCACTTACATCGAAGAAACCGAAAAGCTCTCAGTACTCGGTATGTGTGTCAACGACGACCTCCGTTGGAACGACCATATATTTGAGATCGCTAAGAATGCTGCAAAGTGCTTAGGTTTTCTGTATCGGTGTAAGAAGTATTTTTCCCCATCTGATCTGGCTACAATTTATAAAGCGTTTATACGCCCTAAACTCGAGTATAACTCCCACCTGTGGGCAGGTGCTTTACAATCATCGCTTCACCTGCTTGATAGAATACAAAATCGAGCGTTAAGATTGATAGGAAATAGAACTGCCGCTGAAACAATTGCCCCTCTCGAACACCGACGCAATGTTTCATGTCTTTCCTTATTTTATCGGTTCTTTTATAAAAAATGTTCACTCGAGGTAGCCAGCTGCATTCCTCCCCTTAAAAGTTTCGCCCGTAATACTCGTCTTGCTAGGAATGCCCATCAGTTCACCCTTGAGCCCAATTTCGGACGTACCGTGAAATATAGAGATTCTTTTTTTAGCCGTACAACACGACTTTGGAATGGTTTACCCGGCGAAATTTTCCCTTGCCATTTCAACATGCAAACATTCAAAACCAATGTTAATCGACACCTCCTATCTCTCCCCTCCCTATCTTCCTATTGCCCGCGCAGTGTGTTACATTAAAAGGGAAACAAATAGTCCCTTGTGCGCGCGTTAATTATAAAAAAAAAAAAAAAAAAAAAAATAGAACCATACATACCAAATTTGAAGGTAATCGCTTAAGCCGTTTAGGCTGCAGCTCGTTATACATACAGACGGACAGACAGAAATTTTTTTGTCGATCACTTTTTTAGACTTCTCTATGATCCTAAACGGTCATGGCAGGTACCGTTATTCTAGGGCCTAGAAATAAAATTTCAATTTCCCCTCTGAGGAATGCCAATAGAATCATACATACCAAATTTGAAGGTAATCGCTTAAGCCGTTTAGGCTGCAGCTCGTTATACATACAGACGGACAGACAGAAATTTTTTTGTCGATCACTTTTTTAGACTTCTCTATGATCGTAATGTCATGATTCATTGTTATCTCAATTTTTTTTATATTCAGGAATCCTAAACTTTCCTTATAGTCCCTATGATCGCAAAGTAAAAAGGGGTAGGTGAATCTTTTCGTAATTTTGTTTTTCAATGAAATTTATTTTTGAGCTTAAGATTACATTCTTTAATGTTCTTTTTTATTATTTTTTTTTTGAAGTTGTTAAATAAAAACCATTTTATAGACGTTTAAAAAAAAAGTTTCACTTTTTCACATTTTTTAGAAATATGTATAATGGCGTTCAAAATATTCGGCTGAAAACTATTTTACGTACTTTTTTCCACCAACCAAAAGTTAGAAAAATCGAATAAAAACTTTGAAGTTCCCTTAATATTTTTTCAAATTTTATTCCACTCTTCTACCGCACATAAAAGCAATTACGTGCGATTCAGTCGTGCATTTTGTATTTTTTTTTTTTTTTTTAACTAATTAGCTGGAACAATGAGTGAAAAAAGGTTTAAGTTCCCACCGAAACCTGTCGGTGCCTACAACCTCCGGATCAAAACATAACGTGCGATACTGTTAAACGTGTCATTAGGTTTCCTTCTACTAGTTGAGTTAAAGTTACAAAAAATCTCGCATTCATGAATTAAATTCGGAACGATGAGTGTTTTTGGTAGCAGCATACATTTGTTAAAAGGAGTACCTATAGTGTTGGGAGACTCTAAACTAACGTATTATATTAAACTTTTCCAACAGTAGCATTGATATCGTCATTCCATGTGAGCGTCCTATTAACATAAAACTCTCTGCTATTTGTTCATACTCGATTGATCTTTGTGTCTTCAAAATAAATCAAATTTTTCATAAGGGGGGCTTACATGGAAAAATCATGCTCGACAAGATGAGCTCTATGAACAATTATAACTGTACTCCCAACGTTTAACGTTTACGTGGATACGTTTTTGGCAAACAAAATAAACAACATTTTAGCAGCGTTAATTTAATAACGAAGCTCTAGAAGAGGAAGGGGAAGAAAAGAAAAAGAAAGACAAATAAATTGCACGACTGGATCGCACGTACCTGCTCATATGTGCGGCCACACCGTCGAAAAAAATTTGAAAAAATATTAAGGGAACTTCAAATGTGACTTAATAGTACGTAAAATAGTTTTCAGCGAAATAATTTAAACCCTAACATATGAACCACACACAAATTGAAGCCGTTTTCGAGAAAAATGAGTTTTTACTTAACGGTTATATGACAGACCCGTTAATTTTTTTTAAAGTCCTCTGTAAAATGTCAAAATAACCTTAGTTCTAAATTTGAAGACGAATACCCCAACCGTTTAGAGGCTGTATCCCAAAATACAAACGAACAGACAGACAGACAGAATCTTGCCAGTATCATCGTAAAGTCATGTTTGATTGTTATCTTATTTTTTACTTGCGATTATAGATAGATATATATATTTATAAGACAAGTTATGCATTCGTAAAAAAATTCTAACAATACAACTACATTAAGATCATAGAGAAGCCTAAAAAAGTGATCGACAAAAAATGTCTTTCTGTCTGTCAGTCTGTCCGTCTGTATGTATAACGAGCTGCAGCCTAAACGGCTCAAGCGATTACCTTCAAAGTTGGTACTCCGGAGAGGGGAAATTGAATTTTTTTTTACGGTACCTGCCATATAACCGTTAAGAAAAAGCTTATTTTATCGAAAACGGCTCCAACGATTTTGATGAAATTTTTTTAAGAATTTTTTTGTTGGTACTAGCTATCATTTAATCAGAACCAAATTAACGGAAAAAATCTATTAACAGTACCTTTCTCATAACGTTTTTTTTTATTGTTTGGCTTTCTCGGTAACGAGTTTTTGGATTTCTTTCAAATTTTATATTTGACAAGACCTAAGTAGCCAAATTAATTGATATATAATAATATTACTTTTTTTCTTTCAAGGTTTAGCCTTGCAACGTGATTAGTTTGCCAAACACATAAGAGGAAGTACGTGCGACCCAGTCCTGCCCATTTTTTTTTTGTTTTTTTGGAAATGAGATCAAACATGTTTTCTTTATGCACTTTTCGTTATGCACTGAACTGAACAAAGTCTGAGCGACCAATCTCTTCCATCTGTCAAATATTTTGTTCAGCAATAAAAATAAATTGCACGACTGGATCGCTTGTGCAGTCACATTGTAGAATACTATTTAAGAAAATTAAAGTGAACATTAATGGATTTTTTCGATTCTTGTGACTTTTGATTGTTTGAATAAAGTACGTTAAATTGTTTTGGGTGAAATTATTTAAACGCCATTTTATTTTTTAAGAAATGTAAAAGAGTGTGTTTTTTTTTTAAATCGTAGGAGCGGTTTTTAAATAAAACGGTTATTTTTAAACAATTTTTTTTTTAAATAAAAAAAATAATGCAGGAATACAAACTTAAAGACACAAATAATATACATTTAAAAACAAATAAAAAAAAAATCACACCCGTTTTTAAAATATTGATTTTTAAAAACAAAATTTTAAGAAATTATTAAAAATACAAAAAAAAATATTGCCCTAACCGTCGCTTTACAATTGACCAAAGATTTTCATTTGGATTGAGAATAGGGCAACGCGCTGGCCTGATTTCCGTACCATTTGTTGACAATTTTGAAGAACGTTTTGCGTCCCCATCTTCATTTTCATCAGACTTCAGACTCACTATAGCTATCAGTTGTTGCCAAATATAATGGCGCAAAATTTTAAACAATTAAAACCTACTCTAAATTAATTTTAAAATGGGAGTCGGCTCTAAAAACAAAATATAAAACGAAGGTCGGCTCTATGTTAATTTTAAACGACATAAAGTATACTTTAACCTTAAACAACTTGTCTAACCTTAAAACGAGCAAACCACTTGTTTATCTTTTTAAAGTATACTTTAACCAGGCGACATTTTGTAATTTCGTACCAAAAAAAATAAGAATGTCTTATTCTGTCAATAGTAAGCCGTGTTGGGGTCGATTCCCAATCTGTGAAACTGTGAAATGGTAATTTTGTTGACGTTTTGAAGTTAAATTCGATTCAAGATGTATGAAAAAAGAAAAACAATCGTCAAAAACTTTTCAAAATGGTGAATTACTTTTCACAACCAAAACATCCCATGAAGAGCCCCGCAGTTTTGAGATCAAGCAACGATGTATGGCGAAGGTAAATGAAAAAAACAAGGGGATAGCCTCCCTTCTTTAACAAATGGTTTTACTCTCGCCAAAAATATAACTTGCAAATCTTGGCAAAGTCTTGTTCTCAAAGAACTCCGCTTCCTGATGGACTTACCACGTACCCATTTCATGTTCGTCGCGAATAAAACACCCCATGTGAGTGAAACGTCAGAATAAACGTTGTTCGTTTTTTCACTGTTTATGTTTACTCTTACGTGAATAGTCCGTTACTGAAGGTCAATAATTTTTTTCTTTAAATATGTCAATAATAATCTAGTCACCTTGTATAAAACATCAGTTAGACAAAAATATTTAAACTGGCTCGTTGGTCTAGGGGTATGATTTCCGCTTAGGGTGCGGGAGGTCCCGGGTTCAAATCCCGGACGAGCCCAAGTCGTGTTCATTTTTTCCAAAATATTTTTATTGAAGCTGTGTTTAACGTTACACTCAATCTTCTTTTTTACAAATGCAATGGTTTACGTTTACGTATGGCGCCTAAGTAATAATATGATAATAAATAAGTTATAGTAAACATTTCACTCCAGCGCATCTCATACTTTCGAGGACGGTGCCCAGACCATTATGAATGCAGTGTGAATAAAGGTGTTCATTGTTCTTCATTATGCTAGGTAAGGTAACCGTAATGAAACTATAATAACAACTTCCGTTAGGAAATGTGTGTTGAAATAGTTCTATCTTTAATTTTGTTATTTGGGATAAGCATATTATAAAACATTCGTATTGGGACACTCAAGCTCCCATGCACGCTTAATATTATTTTTGTGTAAACACAGGACGTTTGAAACAAAACAAATATCTCGCGAACCGTATCCGGTACACATATATGTGTTAAACTACGTTTTCATTAGAGACAAAATTACCTCATTTGGAAATTTGCAGAAAAAGTGTTTTCATCTAAGTTTGCTAATTTCGTTTGACACTTTCTTACTTGCGATTATAGGTACCTTTAAGGCAAGTTTAGGATTCGGGAATATAACAAAATTGAGATAAAAGTCAAACATGAAATAACGATCATAGTTGCCTAAAAAAGTTGGTGTCAAGAAATGTCTGTCTGCCAGTCTATCATTCCTACGTACATATGTAAATGTTAATTGTTTCCTTTCAAATACCTAGCCTTCCACTGTAATTACGCACATAAAGCAAGTACGTGCGTCCCAGTCATGCCCTCTTACTTTTTTATTTTCTTCTTTGACTTTTTATAATGTCAACATTGACGTTTGTTATAGAAATTTGTTCGATTGCGATTCAATTGTTTTTAAATAAGGTGTGTTCGACTTTACATTATATAAATTTCAACCTAATCGTCGAAATTAGGTGGAAATGAAATGATTTCGAAATGTGATTTTGTATGGGAAATGAGGTGATTTGGAATCAAATTTGGAAATTTTATACAAAATTAACTCATTTGGCCTAATGAAAACGTTGTATTAGTGCTAAATGAAGTGGCAAGAGTTTCGAACAAACTTCAATTTTGTTTCGCACAGAAAGTGGTAATACGTACATTTGTTTGCCATAATTACGGCTCGGAATATTCCGATTTTTTTTTAACGTGATAAAGTCTTATAAATCGATGACAGGCTACACGTACGAAATAACATGACTCATGCTGATAAGACTCATGCTAACGGCGATACTATGCTTCCTTCAACCAAAATCGATCACAAGCACAGGCGAACATGAAAAAGAACAGGCGCAAATTCCAAAAATAATTCCACTCAAATTCAAAAAGAACAAGAAGAACAAGGCGGAGTTTTGTTAAAGTAGAAAGTAGATGTAGATATTGGGGAACCTGTTTATTTTTTTATTTTTTTATTTTTCTCGAAAACGGCTACAAGAATGTTTATGAACAAAAATCAGTGTACTAATGTAGGTAAGAATTATATTTTGCTTAAAAACGCTACCTACCATAGGACCGGTTCTTTTTCTTCGACTTTCTCGAAAGCTGTTGATCCGATTTCTATCAAAATTGATATTCAAGAAGATGCTCCTGAATTACTTTCTTTGGTAGGTTTTACTATCGGGGAGGCTCTTACCGATTACGTAATAAAGAACTCTTGTATTGCCCCTACCATAGAACTAACTATGGCATGCATGAGCCATTAACTCGCATGAAAAGGTTGTATAATACCAATAACCTTCAAATTGATTTTAATTTGAACAAAAAGCAGTTGAAACAAAACTTAATAACCAGTGTTCCACGAGCATGACTTCTATTTGTTATATGTTTTATTTATCGTATTTTTATTTATCTTAATTTACTATTTATTGTAAACGTGTTTGTGAACCGTCTTTCTTTAATTTTGTAAATATTTTTATTTTGTTTTTTGTTTAAATATTGTTCATTATTTTTTTTTGTAGTTAATACATGAATTGTTAATTTTTTTTTGTTTATCTTCAGTCCTACTTTCTTTTTGTGTTGGTGTTGGGTAGTTACTAACTGCCAACACCTGCATTCATGATGAAGAGCGTAAATAAGTTGCGTACATATGATTTTGCTCTAAGCTTAGTACCACTTGACCTCTGAAATGCAAAAAAAAAAAAAAAAAGATGTAGGTAGTCTTAGTAATTTCGCATTCATTTTTTTCGAAAACTTTTTTTTGTATTTTTAATAATTTTTAATTTTTTTTTTTTTTTTGAAAAATTTATATTTTGAAAATGGCGTGCAATTTATTATATCAGGTATTGATTTTTGACCAATCAATATTGATGCGATTTTCTTGAAATTTCCTTTTATAGTATTTTTACTTTTTAGCTCATTTTGTATAAAAGAGACTTTGAGCTTTTTGTTTCAAAATTAACGCTGATTATTGAATTAATTAATTTGTGCTTACATTATTAAAAAAATATATCGTAATACCTTTGTACCCTAAGACTTTAGTATTTTTTTTATGAAATAGTTCTATATTATTCTTTTTTTTTGAGAATACTGTTGATTTTGTGTTTATTTTTTCAAAGTATAATTTAATTTTGAAGACCTAAAAATATTGTCGTTTTAATTAACATGAAATAATTAATTAATTTTTTGTTATTTTGTTTCGTAATATTTAATTTAGTTTTATATTTCTTTTTTGGGTTAATAAAACATATAAAAACGTTATATTTTGTATTACATCCGTTTCAACAGACCCCAGTCACTGTTTCAACCGCCCCTGGTACCAACAAGCTTCACCAGTCGTGTCGGTCCCTAGCTAGCTGCCTCCAGTTTCGCACCCCTCTGGGGTGGAATCGAAGATTTGTAGGGCCGGAGCATTGATGTCAGCCATCTGAGACGTTGAATTTGTACTCTAGGTCTGTGTCGCTGTACAGCGTACTGTTCTTCAATGTATCTTCTTCTCCACTCTCCGTTAATGCATGCGAGGCAGCGGGACCGAAAGCCACCCAGAGAATCCTTGTCTCGAAGCAATTTAAACATTCTCATTCGCTTTTGCGTATACACCATAGAGCAGGACTGGGATGATACAATTTAGTTGCCCGAGAGAGGGCTTTCCTACTCATTTGCCTTCTAAACCTGAAGAAGCAGCGATTAGCAAGAGTTATTCTTCGTTTGATTTCAGTGCTGGTGTTGTTATCTGATTTAATAGCGGAGCACAGGTAGACAAAGTCCAACTCATTACTCACAAACGCGCTAAACCGGGATCACGCTGTGTTCTTCCTTTTATTTCAATATATTCGGCGTATGCCAGTAATTGGACAGACTTTTGAAAGATCGTGGCTCTTGTTTTGGCGTGAGAGTTCTGCACTATTCTTTCAAGCATGATGTTGAAATAGTCGCATGATAGCGCCTCGCCTTGTATAAATCCTTTTTTGACTTCAGAGATGTCGGTAAAGCCTTTACCGACCTTGACGGAACAGCAGCTTTTCCATGGTCAGTTTAAATCGGCGGACGACTTTGGCAAGGAAGCTAAACTGCACATTGCTCTATATAACTAGTTTCTATAAATACTGTCGTACGCTGCTTTAAAATCGATAAAAAGCTGGTGGGTATCGATTTGAAGTTCTTAGGTTTTTTCCTAGATTTGCCGTAAGAATTTGGTCCATAGTGGACTTTCCTGGCCTAAGGCCGCACTGATATGAACCTATCAGGTTTTTGACGAATGGCTATAGGCAAAAAAGATCTTGTTGACGATGTTGAGGAAAATGATACCCTTGTATCTAGTTTGTGCAGTTCAGAGGGTCTGCTTTTTTAAGGATTGTGCAAATTACGCTGAGATTCCATTCATCGGGCATGCTTTCTCCTCTTCTAACCATATCTTGGTCATCGCCTGCAGCTTTGAGGAGCTCGGCAGCTAGGCAATCGCCTCCGGCGGTCATATAGTCTGCAGAAATGAGTTTTTCATATTCTCAGTGTGGACTTTGATTCCACTACGATGTTCCCTTGGTCGTCTTTGCAAGCTTCAGTTCGAGCTCTGTAGCTCTGACAGTTTGTTTTTACCTTTTGGTAAAACTTTCGAACTTCATTCCTGCGATCTGTTACTCCATTTCCTCAATCGCACGCTTCTCATGATCCCTTTTTTTTCTGAGAAGCAGAAGTTCCTCTATCCTCTTCTGCTCATAGAGCGCACGGGCAGTTCTGGTCCTTCTTTGCAGTGCCGCCGCCTTGTATGCTTCTTGTCTAGCTGCAGTTGCTTGCCGGCACTTATCATCAAACCAGGAGTTTTGTTGTGGTAGCCGTGTAAAATCCAGTACTTCAGAGGCGACTTCCCTGATGGCATTTATGCAATGTTGCAACTGGTTCTCAATACTTGATGCTGGCGGAAAAGGATTCCTTTGGAGGTTATTAGAGATCGATTGGAAAAGGACCTGGACATTTCTGGCGATTGCAGCCGTCCGACGTTAAACTTCCTCACTTCTTTGCGTTGGTCGGGATATTCTCAGTCATTCCTTGGCTACAACGAATTGGTGGTCTGACTTAATGTTTGTCTCTCGGAAAATTTGGACATCCATCATACTGGAGTAGTACCAAAGACATCGTCTCTACCCTACTTGCTATTCGAAAATTATAAAAACGGCGAACCGCACCGGTGCGGTTGCGTTGGAGTCACAAACTCAATCAGTTAAATGTGGAATCATCGGCTTATTGAAAAAGACGAAAACTAATCTAACTATGTATATTGTGCAAGATTCATTGCAAATAAGTTGCAATTAAATGCTTTTTTCTTAATATGAATAACCTAAAAAATCTCAATTTGTATGGAATTCTTTGGGTTAAATATGTAGATATTTACTCATGTAATCAGACCCTGATAACATTGCCCTATCACAGCTTTACTACATCGTATACTGCCCTCTAGAAACCTATAGCAATTGTTGAATTAATAAAGGTCGTTGAGAGTAATTAACCGCTTACTTAATGAGCCTTTCTGAACATTCTTTTGGGATACAGATACTTTCTAACACGATTACCTGGTGTTTGGTTCACTTTAATTCTTATGGATTCCTCCTTTTAAATGTCTTTCGGTAAAAAAGCATGGAGAAGAAAAATGAAGTGAAAGAAGCCTCGACGAACGGTAGAACAACGTTACGCGGCCAATTAGGTGATCATTTAATTTGCACCGGGGCAATTAATAATTAAATTCCGTTTGGCATAAATTTGTTCGCGATAATCGTAGAAGTCGTCCGTCGAGTTGTAAACCGGCCACTGTGGAAAGTCTTAATTAGGAAGCCATCCAAGCATTTAAAAATACTAACTCTAATGAATGACACCATGTAGCTTCTTTTGAGTTTACCATTGGCTAGATGAACGAGCTTTTAAACATACATATTACTTATGTATGTTTACATCTTAATTCTGGGTTCTGATATGTTATACATACATATATATATATATATATATATATATATATAGGCATGTCTCTTTTTCAACTTTTATCCCATGAGACGAAAGAACGTACAAGATTATCTTAAGGATAAGGATACGTCTCAAATTTGACAGTTCTTTTTTCCGTTTGTAATACTATACTAGGTACTTCTCGTTGGCTCGAATTTGACACTTTAATAAAACAGAAACTTCAATTTCATTTAATTTTCAACAAAAAAAAAACAAGTTGATTTAACTAGATTTCACCTTTTTTACTTTTCATTTTTACTTGCGATTATAGGTACTATAATGCAAGTTATGCATTGGTGCAGATTAAAAATTTTGAGATAACAATCAAACATGACATTACGATGATAGAGACACATATTTGAGTTACTGAACAAATTCTGTCTGTTTGTCTGTCTCTAGGGATGTATTTTGAACTTCAGCCTAAACGGTTGGGCCAATCGTCTTCAAATTTAGAACTTAGGGTTATTTTGATATTCTACAGAGGAGTTTTTTTTAATTTCTTTAGCTCCGAAATTAACGGTACCTGTCATATGACCGTTTTGTAAAAGCTTATTTTTCTCGAAAACGGCTCAAAGAATTTTTATAAAAAAAAAATCCGTGTACTACTGTAGGGGTGTAGGTATGCATTATATTTTGGTGAAAAAAAATTATTATGGTAGGCTAAAAACGGTACGTGTTTTTTTCTTCGACTTTCTCGAAAAGTGGTAATCCGATTACTAATAAAATTGATATTCTAGAAGATGTAGGTAGCCTAAGTAATTTTTTATTAATTTTTTTCGAAAACTTTTTTATTGTATTTGTTATAATTTTTTTTGTTTGAAAAATCAATATTTTGAAAACGGGTAAGTGAATATTTTTTTAATTTTGTTTTTTAATGTATATTAATTTTGTGCTTAAGTTTGCATTTTTAATTATTTTTTTTAATTAAGAAATTTTTTTGGTTAAGAAAAAACCGTTTTATTTAAAAACCGTTTCTGAGATTTAAAAAAAATCACACTTTTTAACATTTGAAGAAACAAAATGGCGTTCAAAATATTTCACTAAATACAATTTAACGTACTTTATTCGAATAATCAAAAGTCACAAAATTCGATTAAATGCTCTGATGTTAATTTTAATTTTCTTAAACTTTATTCTTCATTGTGACCAAACATATGAGCAAGTAAGTGCGATCCAGTCGTGCAATTTATTTTTAATTTCTCAAAAAAATAAGATACATTTTAGTATTCGGTTTTCTGTTTTCTATTAAAAAATAATAAAAGCATTGAAATTTTGAGAAAAAATTATACTTAATTACATACAATTTAAAAAAAAAATTTTTTTGAAAAATTCTTAATTTTTTTTTTCAAAATTTTGAGTTTAAAAATTAATTTTTCAAAAACTATTCACAACACAACTTAATTTAAAATCAATACCAAATAAGAGATTTCTATCTTTTTAAAAAGGTATAGCATTGCATTTTACGTCTTACCATTGTTTTTAAATAATTTTTTTTTTCACTCAACTTTTTAGAAAATTTCCCTCCCGCCTGAACGGGGTGAAATAGACCCCTTCCCGCACGATCTTTTGCATGTCTTAGCCCAATCTACTCGCTCTAGCTTTTGTATACAAAAATATATATGTATAAAAAATTTCAACCAAGTAAACGGAAATGTTACTTGTTTCTGTCAAAGATCTTGCTTTTCAATGTAGTTAGGCACATAAGAGCAAGTACGTGCGACCCAGTCGTGCTCATTTTTTACAATAGAAATGGAAAAGCACTGTATCTACCCTGGAACTCCAAGCACAGCAGACGTTTTCAGCTGCAGATAAAATTGCTAATGCAATAGCAAATAAACCGCCCTCCGTTCTTCGACATTTCCTGGACAATTTAGAAAAGGAAATGATGGTTGTAAAAGATGAACACCTGATGCGGGATATGAAATTTAAGATATATGACATCGTCAAACAATTTAAAAAAAAAAAAACAATTTGAACGGAATGTTACTGCACCAATTTTAAGAACTTCAACTCCATTAACTAATCCTAGGATAAGGCGCTTATCTGAAGTGACTGATGATTAAAATTTAAACTCTGCAGGTGGTTCATCATCATCATACGTTTTTGATGACAACGATTTTTTATAAATAATAATTAATAATTGTTCTTTTTTTTTGTTTGATTTGTTGATTTTCTAATGAAATGTTTTAGTTTTTAACAATAATTAAATCTAATGTTTTTTTTTGTTAGTTTAATTGATTTTTTATTGAAATGTTTTAGTTTGTAACAATAATTTATTGTAATGTTATTTGATAAATAAATTAACAAAATACTTTTGTAATTCCCTTGAGGTTGGCCTTCTTGGATAAATATTTCGCAAATTCGTCTCTTATATCATAAGCAACTTTCGTAGGCCTCTTCTGGCCGCTTATTACATTTACTTTCTAAGAAGTATGTTGTCTTGATGGACGTTGTGCAACATTCTAAAACTGTGTTCAATGCATTGTCTTGCTTGGCAGGGACGAACATTCATTTTTTTTTGTGTTTTTCCTTTGACATTTTAGAAAACGGCTTTAAAATATGCTTTTACAAACATCGTCGCGAATTATGCTATAATGTTAATTTACTTCCGCATCCGATAACTGTAATCTGGTGGAAAATACAAGGGTGGAATCGGCTAAGGTGATAGTTGACTGTCACTGTTTTGATGTCAATTTTGATTATCAACTATTCTTAGCTCTGCGTAAGGCGATCGCTAAAACATTGTCAGCGCTTGGCAGCACTCACAAAATAAAATGTCATTTAGATCAGCTGTTGTAGTGTTTTGTTGTGAAAATTTGTTTCAATTGTTTTGTGTTATTTTTTTTTTCCAAAAATATAAGTATCTACATACATATTTCTTGAAACATTTTAAGAAAAATGTTTATTTTCATTAGGGACGGCTACAAACAACAAATTTCGATGATCTCGGCGTATATCGAAACGCATCCCGGGCTGGCCAGATCCTACAATGCCATTTCAAGCTCTGGGTGAACATTATTATGTAAATATGTGTATCTTAAAAGTTTCAATGGCAGCAATTATGAGATCCATGAACGTAAATAGGCCGACAACAAAATGCATAACGTAAAAATATTTGTTTTGTTTCTTAAGTTCTTACTTTGAAGCAATTGAACTTTTGTTATAATTGTCTCCTTTCTCGTTGTGTTTGCATTGAAGTATAAATTACTACATTTTACAGTTTTTGCTTAAAATTTGATAATTTGTTCACTATTTTTCATAAAAATATCGAAATATAATAGAACTCAAGCCGACACAACTTATTTTTCCCAAACATTTTATACACAAATCACCCGCAAACCATAGCAAAAAGGTGATGGTCAATTTGATAATCACCTTACGTGGAGCAAAAGTATTATTTTGGATGATCAACTATCACCTTAGCCGATTCCACCCTTGTATTTTCCACCAGATATAAATAATTATAAATTTGTATTTTGCATCACACACAGCTAGCAGGACAATACTATTGAACCCTGTACATTGGAAAAAGAATTTTATATAGGTATTGTTAATTTTTCATACTTCATTATGTTTAACCTTTATAGTTATTGTATAGAGCACCATCTGTTTTAGACGCTTTGAAACCAATGTGTCTGCCATCCACTGCACTGCACACAAGCATAATGGAAAGTTCCATCCACGTAAATATCTCTCAGCTAAATTCTCCCACTCCAAAAAGCTGCCCGGAAATAAAAAATAAAAAAAAAAATGCATAAATTCAAAGTAAAATCACGATAATAGAATTACAAACTTTTAAGTATTGTCTAATTAAAGATAAATAAATGGCAACATTCAGGTATAAATTTACCAATAAACAAATGTGATAGTCGCGTTTGAAAGTCGAGGTTCCTGTATGATTCTCCAGTAGCAAGGAAACGTAGTAGCATTGACAAACTTTCTTGAGGATCAATCGGACCTCTCATTTGAGTCGTTTGTTTGAGAATCCAGAATTCCACATATTTTAAAATGTCATTAAAACATTTTTCATTTATTCTTAAAAAAACTACGGTAAGAGTGTTTGTCATCAAGACGAAGTTCTTCATGCAAAAACTTAAACTTTCGAAATTCTTTGTGTCTCCAAGTTTTACCCCATTCTCTTTTTTTAGCATTTGATGCCTTTTGTTTTTCTTTTGCAACTGCATAAAATTAAAGTAAATAGATTTAGTTAATTTTGAAACTTTTATTGGCGCAAAATTTTAAACATTATTCATTTTAGCAATAGAACCGACTCTAGTTAAAGAAGTTCTTTAGATACGAGCCCTTGTTTAACATTTTCTCAATTTTAAACAAGATAAACAACCCTGACAACTAGTGTGGTATGTGGTTACGTAACGTAATGTAAACAATTTTTTCCAGGGGGTCAATTCCCGATCTGTGAAAATGTGAAAAGATAAAAACTTATCATAATGTGTTAGAAGTGTTATTAATCAATATTTAGTAATTAAACATTAACAAATGTCGTAAAAGAATAAAAATAATAATATAATTAAGTAGAATGGAAACTGTAGTAGAATAAATCGGTCCACCATCATTTGGCTTCGCCATACATCGTTGCTTGATCTCAAAACTGCGGAGCTCTTCATGGGATGTTTTGGTTGTGAAAAGTAATTCACTATTTTGAAAAGTTTTGGACGCTTGTTTTTCTTTTTTCATACAGAATCGAATTTAACTTCAAAACGTCAACAAAATTTCCATTTCACAGTTTCACAGATTGAGAATCTACCCCAACACGGCTTACTATTGACAGAATAAGACACTATTTTTTTTTTGTACGAAATTACAAAATGTCGTCTGGTTAAAGTATACTTTAAAAAGATAAACAAGTGGTTTGCTCGTTTTTTTTTGCTTGTCTAACCAAGTTGTTTGACGTTAAAGTATACTTTATGTCGTTTAAAGTTAACATAGAGCAGACCTTCGTTTAATATTTTGTTTTTAGAGCCGACGCCCATTTTAAAATTGATTTAGAGTAGGTTTTAATTTTTTAAAATTTTGCGCCACTGAGTTTAAAGAGCGTATAATACAGTACCCTTGCACCCTTGAGTAGAGTCGTCAGCAAAACAGTTAAGTGGATTAGAAGTAACAAACAGAAGATCATTAATAAAAATGAGGAAAAGAGTCGGAGACAGAATGGATCCCTGGGGCACACCAGCATTTATTTTGTAGGAATCAGACTTAAAACCGTCCAATACAACTTACATTGAACGGACCGGAAGATAGCTTCTAATCCAACGAACAAAAGTATCGTCGATCCCAAAAACAAGCATTTTCGGTAAGAAGGCAGTGGTTAAAGTAATCTGTCCCATTCAAAAATTTACATTCTCAACTTTGTATATACACTGCATATAGTACTACCATGGAGCATCATTGATCATTTTTTAGTTCTGAATCAAGTCGCAATGAGGCGTGCTGAAAGGCGGGAAGGAAAAGAAAGAGACCAGAAGATTATTAAGGGTGTTTTGTTTCGCTTAGCAAAGGTGAATTATTTTTTTTGGAATTTGTACACGATAAAATCATTTTCATTGGTTAAAATCGTTTTGATGTAGCTTTTTAGGCTTTGCTAGGTAGAAATCCTTTGCAACGGGTTTTTTAAGTAAACAATTAATTGTTGTTGGTAGGAATAGGCAGTTAGGAAGATAAACAAAACTGACAAGCATATGAATTTTTGTTTATTTTCCTTTTTTTGTAGCTTTTGTTTACATTTTTTGAATTCCTTAGGTTTACAAATTTTTGTTTACTATTTTACTACAACTTGCTTTGTTGCCGTTTGCGAAAAAAATACATATACATTCTTAAAATTTAAACACAATCTTACTTTTTGTATTTATATTAATTTCCTTGAAGAAACAGATTTTGCTTTTGATTTGTAAATTATGAATTTCGCTTTCCAGTCCGTTAGGCGTTAGGTGCAAATTAAGCGCAAATTGTGTACAGAAATTTGTTAGAAAACTCTTATTGAAAATTCATAGGTACAAGGACTTGGATTATAATTATAATGGGTAGAAAAGGGAAAATAAAAATTGCCTTTGAAATTGTATGGAAATACGTATTTATATACTTACTTTCTTGCCTATGAACACGGCAACCAAAACAAAAAAAATTCATAATAAAAACAAACATTTCCCCAACAAAGCAACAACAACTTCATTCACCTCACTGCATGTATTTTTATCCTTTTCCTAATTCCTAACCTTTCCTATTTCTAACCTTTATTCTCTATTTAAAAAAAAATATTCTCTTAAAACTCTCTTTTCAATTCTGTCAGTTAGTTCTGATTTTCTGAATCAGCGAGACAGGGGGCGTACACAAAATGCATCACCATGATAGTACTATAGTTTCTATATACAATGAGAGTACTATAGAAAATGTATATACAATGTTCTCAAGTAGAGGAGGGCCAACGTTGCTGAAGCAGCATAGAGCAAGCAGCGAAATGGGCTGCCAACATGTTTGCCTTCTCTAAAGAATAGACGTGAGACCAAACCAAAATTACAGGCAAACATTGCAATTAGGGTATATCAAATTAAAGGCTTCAGAGAATTGCTATTAGACTTAAAACACGTTTACAAGTTTATTTCAATAGAAGCATTCAACATGGTTTTGAAGAGACAAATTTTGAATGCGTTCGAAAAAAGCTCTTAAATGTGTTAACTGCAGTGCCTATGAACACTTATTTTGTTATTTTTATTATTACTAACTAATTTGCTTCCACCCACGAAATCGTAATATGAGAAAAAAGCAAAACCATCCAAGAAGAACAACTACTACATTATGTAAAAGCTTAGACCGAAAGGTAGCTCAAAAAATGTAAAGAAAATATTTTTAATTTTGATTATGCCATTTGTTTCAACATGGTTTTGAAAATTCATAAGAAACATTTTAAAAGCATGTGGTAAATATTTGTGTTCAATCCAATTGTCCAAATATTAACAGATGATAAAATCCCAAAATAGAAATCGCCATGCAAATATATATGGCTAACACGAATTGGTAAGTGGTTCATTATCAATGGTTCATTATTTCTTAATTCTTATTTGGTGAAATTCTTTAGTTCTGAATTTTTTTTTTTTAATTCTTACCAGTAACTTTGTATATATACGGCATATAGTACTATCATGAAGCATTATATTAACTTGCGAATATAGGGACTATAAAGAAAGTTTAGGATTCGTGAATATAAAAAAATGAGATAACAATCAAACATGACATTACGATCATAGAGAAGTCTAAAAAAGTTAGTGGCAAAAAATTTCTGTCTGTCTGTTAGTAGTTATGTATAACGAGCTGCAGCCTAAGCGGCTTAAGCGATTATCTTCAAATTTGGTGTCTGTGATTCTTTTGGCATTCCCCAGAGGGGAAATATAAATTTTATTTTTAGGCCCAAAAATAACGGTACCTGCCATATGGTCGTTTAGGAAAAGCTTATTTTTATCGAAAACAGCTCCAACAATTTTGTTGAAAATTTTTGAGAATTTTTTTGTTGGTATTGGCTATTTTTGGCTTTCTCGGTAACTGCTCTATGGATTTCTGTGAAACTTTATATTTGAAAAGATCTAGACAGCAAAATTAATTCTGCATATCGATATTTGAATAACTTTATTTTTATAATTAAAATTAATTTTAGATTTTTTTTTTTGAAAAAATCAATATTTTTAAAACTGATAAAAAAATATTAATTTAAATGTTATAATTGCATGTATATTAATAAATTCTAAAAAACTGCATACCAAAATTTCAAAAAAAAAAAAAACTAAAAATTAAAATCAAGATTTTATCAAAACCGGTCCTACAATTTTCGAAATACTTTTTTCATAAATTCTTCGTTATTTGAGACATGTGATAGCGTACTTCATTTTTACCAAAAACCGTTAAGTATTGTGGTTTTGATACTTTTATAAGTTCAAACTGTGTTATTTTCAACGTATATGTTACTTGTTTCTGTCAAAGATTTTTTTTTATAATTAACGCGCACACAAGGGACTATTTGTTTCATTTTTAATGTAGAACACACTGCGCGGGCATTAGAAAGATAGGGAGGGGAGAGATAGGAGGTTGTGATTAACATTGGTTTTGAATGTTTGCAGATCAAAATGGCAAGGGAAAATCTCGCCGGGTAAACTATTCCAAATTCGTGTTGTTCGGGTAAAAAAGAATCCCTATATTTCACGGTACGTCCGAAATAGGGCTCAATGGTGAACTGATGAGCATTCTTGGCGAGACAAGTGTTACGGGAGAAACTTTTAAGGGGAGGAATGCAACTGGCTACTTCGAGTGAACATTTTTTGTAATAGAAACGATAAATAAGGAAAGACATGATACATTGCGTCGGTGTTCGAGAGGGGCGATTGTTTCAGCGTAAGTTCTATTTCCTATCAATCTTAACGCTCGATTTTGTATTCTATCAAGCAGGTGAAGCGATGTTTTCGAAGCATCTGCCCAGAGGTGGGAGTTATACTCGAGTTTAGGGCATATAGGGTTGGTGATAATTGCCCCCAAGATGTAATCCCCAAAGGAAAATCCCCAAATCCATAAGCCCCAAAGTGAAATCCCCAGCAGCAAAATCCCAAGCAGCAAAATCCCCAAAGAGAGAATACCCAACACAATTATGTTCAAGTAGTGAATTATGCGAATAAATCGCGCGCGCGATTAACCGCATGATTCACTACTTGAACATAATTGTTTGTATTAGATTTCATTTATATTCCATGAAATGCAATCCAAAGATTTAATATACCAATGCTTATAATGTTTGTAGAGTTTATTGAAATAATTTTTTTTTTCAAAATTGGAAATGAAATAAATAGTCATAATTCATAATAAACGTACTATGTTACAATAATGCGAACACAATAAGGTTTCTCGTATTGTTTTACATATAACGAAAAGGAAAAATGAAAGAAAGGTATCTGTTAATTCTAAATGTTTTATGTACACAAAAGAAAGTACTTCTATTTTTTTTTTTAAACTAACTTCACAAATGAAGATGTGCACGGATACTGGGGATTTGGAGAATTCGTGGGGATTTTGACAAAATAAATTGTTTAGTTGGGGATTTTATCCATTTGTCTTACGTCCCTGGGAAAGTTGGATTAAATTTGTTTGGGGATATTATCCCGTGGGGTTTATTTTTTTTTTGGGGATTCAATACGACATCCGGGCGTGGGTTGGTGATAATTTCTCCCAAGATGTAATCCCCAAAGAAAATCCCCAAATCCATAAGCCCCAAAGTGAAATTCCCAGCTGCAAAATCCCCAAAGAGAGAATACCCACAGCGAAAATTACAAAGTGAATATCCCCAAAATAATTATGTTCAAGTAGTGAATTATGCGAATAAATCGCGCGTGCGATTCCGATTTTCCTCTGTAGGGTTGGCTTTATAGGATCGGAAACTTACTTCTTTGAGCCTAATAGCTTCTTTATACTCAGAATTAAACCAAGACTTTTCTTTAGGCTTGATGCTTTTTACTCTGTTAGGAATAAAAGCATGCATCCCTAGAAGAATCACATTTGTGATCTTTTCAGCACTGGCATCAATGTCACTATTGAAGAAGCATAGTGACCAGTTAAAGTCACGGACAAAAATATTCACGCCATCCCAGTTAGCTTTCTCGTATTGCCAAACGTTCTTGGTGGGAAGTTTTTCTTTAACTGGATGGGTGGAGGATGAGAAATTAGCTGAAATGACACAATGGTCTGAAGTGCCAAATGGAGAAGTTACACTAATGGTATATTTATCAGGGTGAGAAGTAAGCAACAAGTCAAGAGTATGGGCGTCTTGCCCAGCAACATCCGGTATACGCGTTGGCAAATCGATCAGTTGGGTAAGGTGATGTAACCCGGCAAAGAGCTCGACATACCGGACGGAAATCCGTCCGTCTGTCTGTCTGTTCGCGCCTCTACAGCCTAAACGAATGGGCCGATTTGCTTCAAACTTGGTAATTAATATTTATTAGGTAGTAGCACGGGAGGTGTCATTTTTTGTCTAAGTCGAAAAATAACGGTACCTGCCATACAATTTTTAACAAAAAGTTTGATTTTCTCGATAAAGGCTCTAACGATTTTGATAACATTTCAGGGTGCTAAGTTTTTACAACAATACATCTTTCAGTTAGAATAAATTTTTCGAATTTTTGTCTATTTTTTCATATAACCGGTTTTTTCAAATTCGGTTTTATCGTAAACTATTATCCCAATTTCAATAAAATTTTACACGCAGGAAGTCATTTATAATTCAATTAATATCGCATTTGAAAATTTTGAAAAACTTTTTTTTTCGATTTTTTAAATAAAAAAAATGTTGTTTTTCAATTATTTTGAAAATGGGTGGATTTAATTTTAAATAATTTTTCCAGATGAAAACTACAGATTGCCTTATATTAGAAAATATTAAAATATTTTTTCGAAAAGTTTTTTTTTAAAAAAACCACTTTTTAAAAAAACTGGTCGAACGATTTTCCAAATTTTTTTTTCTTCGATAGACATTTAGTTTTAAAATTTTATTGCATACTTAGTTTTTCCAAGAAAACTCTTAAATTATTTAAAAAAAAATATTTTTTTTATTTTAATAGACGTGTGGTTTTCAATCTGGCAATACTTTTTTCGGAGTTGGTCATTTTGACAGCTGTCTCTTGATTTATGTTCAGTTTGGTTTGCGATTTCATAGACTTACTACCGAACAAGTTTGCAAATTGTGCAAATTTATTACCAAAATAACGGTTTGTTTCGGTGGAGCAGAGTATTGAGAAGACCCAAATGAGTCCATCCGCCATCGCGCGCAACATTTGAAGATGCGCCCATCCACTTTATGGAAGATTTTGCGGGAGGATCTTGGTTTGCAGGCTTACAAAATTCAAGCGCGTCACACGTTCGGTGAATGGGCCCAAAACGAGATGGCCACCGATCCCGATCCAGTCGTGCAATTTATGTAATTGCGAATCAAGCCGCAATGAGGCGCGCTGAAATCGCCAATTGGTTTGAATATAGAATAAGAACAAACAACAAAAGTTTATTAAATACTGGTAAAATATGTAAATGTTCTTGTCTCCACTATAAACAGTTAGTTACAAATCAATCAGGAAGATGGCCAGACGAAAAATGACAACCATGAGAGTACTATAAAAAATGTATATACAATGCCAGTAAGTGATACCTGAACCTGAACAATTATTGGATAGAATCACATATTATTTTTTACTTGCGATTATACTTAGGTACTATAAGGCAATGGGATTCGTAAATAAAAAAGATAACAATTAAACATGACAATAAGATCATAGAGAAATCTAAAAAAAATATCTGTCTGTTTGTCTGTCAGTCCTTCTGTATGTATAACGATTGACAGCCTTATTAAATAGCTACATTGATTACCTTTAAATTTGGATTGTGTATTTCGACATTCGTTGGAGGGGAAATTTTATTGTTAGGTTTCAAAATAACGCTACCTGCCGATAAAGAAAAGCTAAAAAAAAGCTCGAAAACGGCTCCAAACGATTTTGATAAACATTTTAGTTTTTTTTAGGTTTTAGCTTATTTTATAAAAAAAAATTACGGGAAAAGTCTAATAACGGTACCTTTCATATACTTAACGTTTTTTTATTCTAGACGTTTTCGGTAACGGTTCATTGAATTTCAATTAAAGTTTTTATTTGAAAAAATCTATAAACCGAAATTAATTCTGCATACCAACATTTTGAATAATTTAATTTTTATAATGACATTATTTTTTTTTGAAAATTCGTTATATTTATAACTGTTAAAAAATAATTATTTTAAATTTTATGATCAGCTATATATTAACAAACTCTAAAAAATTACATACCAAAATTTCAAAAAAAATTAAAAAAACTTAAAACAAAAAAATTGATTTTATCAAAATCGGTCCTACAATTTTCGAAGTACTTTTTTCATACATTCATTAAAATTTAAGACGTGTAATGACGTACTCCGTTTTTACTAAAAACCTTTAAATATTGTGGTTTTGACACTTTTTATAAGTTCGGTTCGAGACAGATGGAGGGGCATATTGAACCAGGCCCGTATGTGGCTTCTTCACAACTGTCCAAAAGTACACATCATTCTCAGTCACCTGATTTAAATGTAATCGATTATTTGTGGACAGAATTAAAAAAAAAGAGTCGTTAGAAGAAGAGTTTCTAGCATAAAATCTGTAAGGATTTTTCGTGATGGAAGAGTGGGAAGCTATGGAGCCATCCTTTTGCAAAAATTTGGCCGAGCGCATGTGAGAACTCTTTGAAGCTACTGTCAAGAATAATAGTGTGATATTTTGGCCTGGGGTTCGAAAAATAAAACTCAATCAAAATTCCAAAATAATACAACAAATCTCTTTATTTTATAAAACACAACGTCTTTCAGTTTAAATAACACCAATTTTAACTTATTTCACTTATTCACAATTCAAATACGTTTTTATAATTCAACACTTTTTATTTAATCTTAATCAATCACTTTTTACTAACGCTTCCAGTTGTTAACAATTCCACTTTCGAAAATAAACTGTCCTTTCAACGCAATCTACTCTCGTATTTATACAAGTTTACAAGCTTCTTGAAGCTTCTGTCTGGTTCTGGCACAATCTAAGCTTTCGGTACTAATTCGAGTCTCGAATTAGTACTTCAAGTTCGATTTAGTACTCTGTTGAAACATATTGCAAATATGTAGCATACTTTTAGGCGCATGGTCGTTGTACACAATGAATGTTGGTTCTTGTACACAATGAATCCAACAGATGTCGGTAATTTAAGAAAATGTATCCTCCGAATATCTAAACTTGTTGCCACTTCACATTGTCCCCCTCTTAGTTTTGTTCGACCCGAACAAGCACATCATCATTGTTTCCGTGGTAACGATGCAGTCGATCCACATGGACAATTTTCATTTTTGCTCTTGGTCCTCGTTGGATTCGGAAAACGACGTCATTAATGCGCGTAACTACTTGGTAGGGACCTTCCCAGTCCTGTTGAAGCTTGGGCGATTTTCCCTTTCTGCGATGTGGGTTATAAAGCCATACCAGATCTCCCTCATTGAAATCAGGTGCTGTTGATCTCGCATCGTATCTGGTCTTCATGCGGTCACTCGCAATTTTTATGTTGTTTCTTGTTCTCTGGTGAATGTCGTTGATCCTTTCTCTAAGATCTAACACATAGTCCTCTTCGCATTTTGGGTCTTCAATAGGAAATCCGAATTTTAGCTCACTTGGAAGCCGGGCAGTTCGTCCAAATAGAATTTCGGATGGTGTATCCAGTTGTACTATGAACCGCATTCCGGTAGGCCATAAGAAATAAAGGAATTCGCCGATCCCAATCCCGTTGGTGCTCGTTCACGACTTTGGACAGATGTTCCTTCAAGGTCCCTCTACAGTTTCGGCTCTTGTTCTCTGGACAGATATACCTTCGTCCTTTTCCTCTTTTTGCGCACAATGTTTGCAACTGGGCTCACATGGTCTGCGGGAAAGCGCGTCCGCATTGCAGTGCAGTCTTCCCTTGCGATGCTGTACTTCGAAGTCGTAAGTCTGCAATATTTCGATCCATCTTGCTACCTGCCCCTCAGGATTTTTGAACTGTAGCGACCATTTTAAAGCGGCGTGATCGGTACGCAGGATAAATCTCTGTCCATACAGGTATTTATGGAAATGTTTAGTATCAGAGCAAGGAGTTCCCGTCTGGTTACACAGTAGTTTCTCTCTGGTCGCGACAGAACTTTGCTGAAATAGGCTACCACTCTCTCTTGCCCATCGTGTACCTGCGACAGAACTGCTCCAACACCCACGTTACTAGCATCCGCGTCCACAATAAATGTCTTGCCAGGGGTGGGGTAAGCTAGTATTGGTGCCTCACAAAGTCGCTGTTTTAGATGTTGAAAGCTTCTTTTGCACTCACCTGACCATTTAAATTGTCTACCCTTTTCAGTTAGCTGGTGCAGACACTTTGCGATTCCGGCAAAATCCTTTACGAACCTCCTGTAATAAGTGGCGAGACCTAGTAAGCTCTTAAGCTGGTGTTTATCTTCGGGAACTGGCCAATTTCTCACGGCTTCGATTTTCTCCGGGTCAGTGTTTACTCCATTTGATGATATCACATGTCCCAAATACTTCACCTCAGCTTTGAACAGAGCACATTTCTTTGGATTCAGCTTCAAATGTGCTGTTCGAAGTCGTGTAAACACCTCCCTCAAATTGTCGCGATGTTCAGCGAACGTCATTCCCACAACGATGACGTCATCCAAGTACACCAGGCAGGTTTTCCATGTCAGAACCTGTAACACACGTTCCATTAAACGCTCAAAGGTGGCTGGAGCGTTACACAAGCCAAATGGCATAGCGGTAAACTGCCATAGTCCATTTCCCGTTGTGAAAGCGGTCTTTTCTTTGTCTTCTGGATGGATCCGTACCTGCCAGTAGCCACTTTTCAAATCGAGGGTGGAAAACCATTTTGCTTCAGAAAGGGTATCCAAGGTGTCATCTATTCGAGGCAATGGGTAGCGTTCCTTCTCGGTGACATCGTTGAGCCTCCGGTAATCCACGCAGAATCGAGTGCTGCCGTCCTTCTTTTCACTAGTACAACGGTTGACGCCCACGGACTTTTTGAGTTTTCGATTAAACCGTCTTTTTCCATGGTCGATATCATCTCATCGACTTCCTCCTGTTTTGCCAATGGAAGTCTTCTAGCAGGTTGACGGATTGGTCTGCTATCGCCGGTGTCTATTCGGTGCTGTACTAGGTGTGTTCGACCATAGTCTCCATCCTGCGATGCAAATATATCAGCAAACTCGCCAATAAGATTTTCGGCTATGGTTTTCTGCTCTTGATTTAGCTCAGAGTTTCCGAGGATAGCATTACATACCTCAGCCAATTTCGTTGCAGTAACAGGACTCGCAAATTCACTCCCAGATGTTGTCGATATGGCTGCGCATCTTCCAATCACCTCTCCTTGTCTGAGCTTGACGGAGTGTTTGTTTGGACTCATCAGCCTTACCGGAACCATGTTTTTCTTTGGTTCTACTAAAAATTTTCCAACGATATAGCTTGGAAAGTCTTCTTTATCATCTGCTTCAACGAAAAAGAATCGGTGGTTCCCAGGATCACCCACCAAACGCGTCCAAAGAACTGTCTCTGAAGAAGGTGGTAGGACTTCATCTCTGCTTATAACCGCCCGAACATTCACAGCGTTCTCATTTCCGTATACCATATGGATCTCAACGGTTCGATACCTTAATACTTGCATTCGAAGGTCTATGATTACCTCATGTGCCTTCATGAAATCCACTCCAATGATGCATTCGTCGCGTATGTCGGCTACCAAGAATGCATGTGAGAAGGTCAACCCTGCCAGTTGTACTTTTGCTGTTTCTCCCGTAGCTGTCTTCAGTGTGTAGCAGCTGGTGTTATGTCTGAACAAGGTCTCTTCTGATTATGGAGGCTGTGGCACCCGTGTCGATAGCGCCACACATTTTCTGTTTCTGATGACTGTCTCCACTGTCAAGCTCTTGCTGCAGCGTGTAGTTTGCGAAACTTGGATGATGGTCCTGAGGGCGTCGATTCCATCAACCAACTTCAGCCCCGCGAAGTTGGTTCTTAGGCGTTTCCCGCCTGCTGTTGATCAGAAGCTTGTCCAGCAGTGTGAGTATTATTCCTGCCAGATGCTTCGTCATTCTGCCTCCTCCTTGCGCAATGTGGGCAGCTTACCTGTCTAGGTGGAGATCTGCATTGTCGCTGTAGGTGTCCTAGCTTGTTGCAATTCCAGCATCTCATTTGACCTCGAGCAGTGTTCGGGTTTTGTCTTTCAATGTCGACACGTTGACATGAGCACTCTAGCGTAGCTATTTCCTTGACGCGATGGCTACTTTGCGAAGCTTGGTCTGCTGCTTCCATTGTCAGGGCAAATGCTAAAGCCTCAGCGAGCGTTTTCTTACCTGCTATTCTCACAGCCATTTGTAGTTTTCCATCTGCAATGGCATTAGTGAACGCATCGGTTGCCAGTTCGTTTATGATTTCCCTGCTGGTATTGGGATAAGACAAATTCGCCAAGCGCTCGATGTCAGCTTGCAATTGTTGTAGCGTTTCACCTCTTGCCTGGACCCTTGGGCGCAACTGGACTCGGTAAACTTGCTGCATGTGGTCGTCGCAAAACCTCATCTCGATTGCCTTGACCATGGCATCATAATCATGATGTTTGCCTTCAGGAATGTTCTGCAGCTATTCAGCAGCTGTTCCTCTGAGCGCAAGCGTAAGAGCAATTGACTTGTCTTCGTTGTCCCAGTTGTTCGTCAATGCGGCAGCTTCGAACTGCCTCTTATAAATTGGCCATGATGTTTGACCATCGAAGACCATTTCTTTTCGTCGTGGACCTTCGCTCGAATATTCCCGAAGTTTCTGCTTCCTCAGAGAATCAACCTCCTTAGCCAGATGTTCGTACTGTTGTTCTACACTTTCAACTTGCTTTCCGAACTTTTCTTCTAAGCTTTCTATTTTGGCTTCAAATTTCTGATCTACTATTTGAAGTCTTTCGCTTAGTTGATTCTGGAGAATTTCCAACGAATTCTTCTGCTTATTCTTTTGTTCTTCCAGAAAGTTCTTTTGTTCTTTCGAGGAACTTTCCAAAGCATCGAGTTTCGACAGAAGCAACTTCATGAAAGTAGGCATTTCATCGACGGTACTTACTGTGCTTTCTCTCCCCTGCTCTTCAACATCGAACAACATGGTATCAGGGTTTTCACCATCCTGAGTGATAGCATTCTGCAGTCGGAGGAAGAGTTCCTTTTTCAGCCCCGGGTTCCACAAATAAAACTCAATCAAAATTCCAAAATAATACAATAAATCTCTTTATTTTATAAAACAAAACGTCTTTCAGTTTAAATAACACCAATTTTAACTTATTTCACTTATTCACAATTCAAATACGTTTTTATAGTTCAACACTTTTTATTTAATCTTAATTCAATCACTTTTTACTAACGCTTCCAGTTGTTAACAATTCCACTTTCGAAAATAAACTGTCCTTTCAACGCAATCTACTCTTGTATTTATACAAGTTTACAAGCTTCTGGAAGCTTCTGTCTGGTTCTGGCACAATGGCTTTCGGTACTAATTCGAGTCTCGAATTAGTACTTCAAGTTCGATTTAGTACTCAGTTGAAACATATTGCAAATATGTAGCATACTTTTAGGCGCATGGTCGTTGTACACAATGAATGTTGGTTCTTGTACACAATGAATCCAACAGATGTCGGTAATTTAAGAAAATGTATCCTCCTAATATTTAAACTTGTTGCCACTTCACAATAGGTATGCTACCAAATATTAAAAGCCTTTTTAAAACAACTTTGCAGTGTCCAACTTTAAGTGCGACTCAAAATGTTTAAAAACAAAGGTACCTCCCATGGGACGGTTTTTTTTCTTCGACTTTCTCGGGAACTGGTTAACCTAGTAATCGGTTGGTATTCAGGAAGAAGTAGGTAGCCTTAGTTATTTCAATTTAAAATATTTTCAAAAAGTTTTGTTTGTATTTATAATTAAACATTTTTTTTCTTTTTTTGAAAAATCGATATTTGGAAAACGGTTTAGTGATTTTTTTTTCATTTGGTAAATTATAGATTCGCAGAAGACGGAAACAATCAACATTTACGTATAAAAATAACATAGACTGAACTTATAAAAACTGTGAAAATCACAACAATTAGGGTTTTCTACTAAAAATGGATAATCAAAATCATACGTCGTAAATAATATTGTGATGTGGCAACAAGTTTAGATACATTTTGTAAATTAACGCCATCTGTTGGATTCATTGTGTACAACAACCAACATTTATTGTGTACAACAACCACCATTTATTGTGTACAACAACCATGCCCCTAGAAGTATGCTACATATTTGCAACATGTTTTAACTTAGTACTAAATCGAACTTGACGAAACAATTCGAGACTCGAATTAGTACCGAAAGCTTAGATTGTGCCAGAACCAGACAGAAGCTTCCAGAAGCTTTTAAAGTTGTATAAATACAAGAGTAGATTGCATTGACAGTTCAGTTTATTTTCGAAAGTGGAATTGTTAACAACTGGAAGTATTAGTAAAAAGTGATTGAATTGAGATTAAATAAAAAGTGTTGAATGATAAAAACGTATTTGAATTGTGAATAAGTGGAATAAGTTAAATTGGTGTTATTCAAACTGAAAGACGTTGTGTTTAATAAAATAAAGGGATTTGTTGTATTAATTTGGAATTTTGATTGAGTTTTATTTGTCGAACCCCAGGCCAAAATATCACATTGGTGTCAGAAATTGGGGATAAAACTCAGTAAAGTGCTAGAAAATTCCATAGTGACATTTTCTAAAACAGTTTCGGTGACTCATTTAATTGTGAAAGTGGAATTTTCCAGAAACTATTGAACTGATTGTGCTATAAAACTGTGAATAGCGAGTATTTTTGTTAAAAATAGTGTTGGAAAAAGATCTTTCTGTGTTGCGAAAATAGTGTTTAAGTTACATAAAATGGGTCGCAAATTAGAACAATTGACAACAGCTGAGTTGAAAGAAGAATTAGGAAAACGAAATCTTCAGACTTCGGGGCTGAAAAAGGAACTATTGCTCCGACTTCAGAATGCTATCACTCAGGATGGTGGAGACCCCGATACCATGTTGTTCGATGTTGAAGAACAAGGGAGAGAATGCACAGTAAGTACAGCCGATGAAATGCCTGCTTTCATGAAGTTGCTTCTGTCGAAATTCGATGCTTTGGAAAGTTCCTCGAAAGAACAAAAGAACTTTCTCGAAAAACAACAGAACGTTCTCGAAGAACAAAAGAATGAGCAGAAGAATTCGTTGGAAATTCTCCAGCAGCAACTAAGCGACCAAAAGAACGTTCTCGAAAGCAAATTTGATGGTCTCGAAAACAAACTCGATGCACAGAATGTTCTCTTCGACAAAAGACTTCAAACAATCGATCAGAAATTCGAAGCCAAAATAGAAAACTTGGAAGAAAAGTTCGTAAGTGTAGAGCAACAGTACGAACATCTGGCTAAGGAATTTGATTCTTTGAAAAAGCAGAAGGTTCGGGAATATTCGAGCGACGGTCCACGAAGAAAGGAAATGCAGCCCCCTGTCTTCGATGGTCAAACATCATGGCCAATTTATAAGAGGCAGTTCGAAGCTGCCGCCTTGACGAACAACTGGGACAACGAAGACAAATCAATTGCTCTTACGCTTGCTCTCAGAGGAACAGCTGCCGAATTGCTGCAGACCATTCCTGAAGACAAACATCAGGATTATGATGCCATGGTCAAGGCAATCGAGATGAGGTTTGGCGACGACCACATGCAGCAAGTTTACCGAGTCCAGTTGCGCCGAAGGGTCCAGACAAGAGGTGAAACGCTACAACAATTGCAAGCTGACATCGAGCGCTTGGCCAATTTGTCTTATCCCAATACCAGCAGGGAAATCATAAACGAACTGGCAACCGATGCGTTCACTAATGCCATTGCAGATGGAAAACTACAAATGGCTGTGAGAATGGCAGGTAAGAAAACGCTCGCTGAGGCTTTAGCATTTGCCCTGACAATGGAAGCAGCAGACCAAGCTTCGCAAGGTAGCCATCGCGTCAGGGAAATGGCTACGCTAGAGTGCCCATGTCAACGTGTCGACATTGAAAGACAAAACCCGAACACTGCTCGAGGTCAAATGAGATGCTGGAATTGCAACAAGGTAGGACACCTACAGCGACAATGCAGATCTCCACAGGTAAGCTGCCCACATAGCGCGAGAAAAAGGCCTACTGACAGGGATATCGCTTACCCTACCGGGCATGATTTGGGGATACATCAGTGTGGAAAGCGCGTAAGAACCAACTTTGCAGAGCAGAAGTCGGTTGATGAAATGAACGCCCCCAGGACCGTTATCCAAGTTGCCCAAACGAAACGCTGCAACCAGAGTTTGACGGTGGAGACCGTCATCGCCAACAGAAAATGTGTGGCCACTATCGATACGGGTGCCACGGCCTCCATAATTAGAAGAGGCTTTGTCCAGACGTCCTGGCTACACAACACCAGCTGGAACAGTCTGAAGGCAGCTACGGGAGAAGAAGCAAAAGTATACGGAGAGGTACTTCTGAAGATAGAACTGGCAGGGCTGACCTTCGCACATACATTCTTGGTAGCTGACATATGCGACGACTGCATACTAGGTGTGGATTTTATGAAGGCACATGAAGTAGTCCTAGACTTTCGAATGCAGGTGTTAAGGTATTCAATCGTCGAGATTCCAATGGTGTACGGAAACGAGAATGCTGTAAATCTTCGGACGATCATAAGCAGTGATGAAATTCTCCGGCCATCTTCAGAAAAAGCGCATCCTAGGTGTTTGAACGGTAAGAAGGACGAAAGTATTTCTGTTCAGAGACTAAGGGCTGAACCTGTAAAGGGTTGGACCGCGGAAGAACTTCGTAATGCACAAAAGGAAGATCCTGACATCGAGCCGATTCTTGTATGGAAGGAATCTATGGATAAGCCGAATGCAAGAGACATCTCCGACAGAAGTCCTACTTTAAAGGCATACTGGGCGCAGTGGGACTCTCTCCATGTAGAAGATGGTGTTTTGTGGAGAAAATGGGAAATGCCGAATGGAAGATCCTTTAAGATGCAGCTTGTGGTGCCACGGTCGAAAGTGCAGGAGATTTTAAGGGAAATGCACGATGAAGAATCCGGCGGGCACTTAGGAATCAACAAGACACGGAAAAAGGTACGGGTACGTTTTTATTGGTTAACTGTAAGAAAAGATGTCGAGAGATGGTGTCGAAAGTGCACCACGTGCAAAGCTAGTAAAGGACCCAAAGTCAAGGCAAGCGCTAAGATGCACCAGAACAAAGTGAGCGCCCCGATTAAAAGGATCAACGACACACACCAAAGAACCCAAAGCAATATAAACATTGCGAGTGACCGCATGAAGACCAGATACGATGCGAGAGCAACAGCACCTGAATTCAATGAGGGAGATCTGGTATGGCTTTATAACCCACATCGCAGAAAGGGAAAATCGCCCAAGCTTCAGCAGGACTGGGAAGGTCCCTACCAAATAGTTACGCGCATTAATGACGTCGTTTTCCGAATCCAACGAGGACCAAGAGCAAAAATGAAAATTGTCCATGTGGATCGACTGCATCGTTACCACGGAAACAATGATGATGTGCTTGTTCGGGACGAACAAAACTAAGAGGGGGACAATGTGATGTGGCAACAAGTTTAGATACATATTGTAAATTAACGCCATCTGTTGGATTCATTGTGTACAACAACCAACATTTATTGTGTACAACAACCACCATTTATTGTGTACAACAACCATGCCCCTAGAAGTATGCTACATATTTGCAACATGTTTTAACTTAGTACTAAATCGAACTTGACGAAACAATTCGAGACTCGAATTAGTACCGAAAGCTTAGATTGTGCCAGAACCAGACAGAAGCTTCCAGAAGCTTTTAAAGTTGTATAAATACAAGAGTAGATTGCATTGACAGTTCAGTTTATTTTCGAAAGTGGAATTGTTAACAACTGGAAGTATTAGTAAAAAGTGATTGAATTGAGATTAAATAAAAAGTGTTGAATGATAAAAACGTATTTGAATTGTGAATAAGTGGAATAAGTTAAATTGGTGTTATTTAAACTGAAAGACGTTGTGTTTAATAAAATAAAGGGATTTGTTGTATTAATTTGGAATTTTGATTGAGTTTTATTTGTCGAACCCCAGGCCAAAATATCACATTGGTGTCAGAAATTGGGGATAAAACTCAGTAAAGTGCTAGAAAATTCCATAGTGACATTTTCTAAAACAGTTTCGGTGACTCATTTAATTGTGAAAGTGGAATTTTCCAGAAACTATTGAACTGATTGTGCTATAAAACTGTGAATAGCGAGTATTTTTGTTAAAAATAGTGTTGGAAAAAGATCTTTCTGTGTTGCGAAAATAGTGTTTAAGTTACATAAAATGGGTCGCAAATTAGAACAATTGACAACAGCTGAGTTGAAAGAAGAATTAGGAAAACGAAATCTTCAGACTTCGGGGCTGAAAAAGGAACTATTGCTCCGACTTCAGAATGCTATCACTCAGGATGGTGGAGACCCCGATACCATGTTGTTCGATGTTGAAGAACAAGGGAGAGAATGCACAGTAAGTACAGCCGATGAAATGCCTGCTTTCATGAAGTTGCTTCTGTCGAAATTCGATGCTTTGGAAAGTTCCTCGAAAGAACAAAAGAACTTTCTCGAAAAACAACAGAACGTTCTCGAAGAACAAAAGAATGAGCAGAAGAATTCGTTGGAAATTCTCCAGCAGCAACTAAGCGACCAAAAGAACGTTCTCGAAAGCAAATTTGATGGTCTCGAAAACAAACTCGATGCACAGAATGTTCTCTTCGACAAAAGACTTCAAACAATCGATCAGAAATTCGAAGCCAAAATAGAAAACTTGGAAGAAAAGTTCGTAAGTGTAGAGCAACAGTACGAACATCTGGCTAAGGAATTTGATTCTTTGAAAAAGCAGAAGGTTCGGGAATATTCGAGCGACGGTCCACGAAGAAAGGAAATGCAGCCCCCTGTCTTCGATGGTCAAACATCATGGCCAATTTATAAGAGGCAGTTCGAAGCTGCCGCCTTGACGAACAACTGGGAAAACGAAGACAAATCAATTGCTCTTACGCTTGCTCTCAGAGGAACAGCTGCCGAATTGACCATTCCTGAAGACAAACATCAGGATTATGATGCCATGGTCAAGGCAATCGAGATGAGGTTTGGCGACGACCACATGCAGCAAGTTTACCGAGTCCAGTTGCGCCGAAGGGTCCAGACAAGAGGTGAAACGCTACAACAATTGCAAGCTGACATCGAGCGCTTGGCCAATTTGTCTTATCCCAATACCAGCAGGGAAATCATAAACGAACTGGCAACCGATGCGTTCACTAATGCCATTGCAGATGGAAAACTACAAATGGCTGTGAGAATGGCAGGTAAGAAAACGCTCGCTGAGGCTTTAGCATTTGCCCTGACAATGGAAGCAGCAGACCAAGCTTCGCAAGGTAGCCATCGCGTCAGGGAAATGGCTACGCTAGAGTGCCCATGTCAACGTGTCGACATTGAAAGACAAAACCCGAACACTGCTCGAGGTCAAATGAGATGCTGGAATTGCAACAAGGTAGGACACCTACAGCGACAATGCAGATCTCCACAGGTAAGCTGCCCACATAGCGCGAGAAAAAGGCCTACTGACAGGGATATCGCTTACCCTACCGGGCATGATTTGGGGATACATCAGTGTGGAAAGCGCGTAAGAACCAACTTTGCAGAGCAGAAGTCGGTTGATGAAATGAACGCCCCCAGGACCGTTATCCAAGTTGCCCAAACGAAACGCTGCAACCAGAGTTTGACGGTGGAGACCGTCATCGCCAACAGAAAATGTGTGGCCACTATCGATACGGGTGCCACGGCCTCCATAATTAGAAGAGGCCTTGTCCAGACGTCCTGGCTACACAACACCAGCTGGAACAGTCTGAAGGCAGCTACGGGAGAAGAAGCAAAAGTATACGGAGAGGTACTTCTGAAGATAGAACTGGCAGGGCTGACCTTCGCACATACATTCTTGGTAGCTGACATATGCGACGACTGCATACTAGGTGTGGATTTTATGAAGGCACATGAAGTAGTCCTAGACTTTCGAATGCAGGTGTTAAGGTATTCAATCGTCGAGATTCCAATGGTGTACGGAAACGAGAATGCTGTAAATCTTCGGACGATCATAAGCAGTGATGAAATTCTCCGGCCATCTTCAGAAAAAGCGCATCCTAGGTGTTTGAACGGTAAGAAGGACGAAAGTATTTCTGTTCAGAGACTAAGGGCTGAACCTGTAAAGGGTTGGACCGCGGAAGAACTTCGTAATGCACAAAAGGAAGATCCTGACATCGAGCCGATTCTTGTATGGAAGGAATCTATGGATAAGCCGAATGCAAGAGACATCTCCGACAGAAGTCCTACTTTAAAGGCATACTGGGCGCAGTGGGACTCTCTCCATGTAGAAGATGGTGTTTTGTGGAGAAAATGGGAAATGCCGAATGGAAGATCCTTTAAGATGCAGCTTGTGGTGCCACGGTCGAAAGTGCAGGAGATTTTAAGGGAAATGCACGATGAAGAATCCGGCGGGCACTTAGGAATCAACAAGACACGGAAAAAGGTACGGGTACGTTTTTATTGGTTAACTGTAAGAAAAGATGTCGAGAGATGGTGTCGAAAGTGCACCACGTGCAAAGCTAGTAAAGGACCCAAAGTCAAGGCAAGCGCTAAGATGCACCAGAACAAAGTGAGCGCCCCGATTAAAAGGATCAACGACACACACCAAAGAACCCAAAGCAATATAAACAATGCGAGTGACCGCATGAAGACCAGATACGATGCGAGAGCAACAGCACCTGAATTCAATGAGGGAGATCTGGTATGGCTTTATAACCCACATCGCAGAAAGGGAAAATCGCCCAAGCTTCAGCAGGACTGGGAAGGTCCCTACCAAATAGTTACGCGCATTAATGACGTCGTTTTCCGAATCCAACGAGGACCAAGAGCAAAAATGAAAATTGTCCATGTGGATCGACTGCATCGTTACCACGGAAACAATGATGATGTGCTTGTTCGGGACGAACAAAACTAAGAGGGGGACAATGTGATGTGGCAACAAGTTTAGATACATTTTGTAAATTAACGCCATCTGTTGGATTCATTGTGTACAACAACCAACATTTATTGTGTACAACAACCACCATTTATTGTGTACAACAACCATGCCCCTAGAAGTATGCTACATATTTGCAACATGTTTTAACTTAGTACTAAATCGAACTTGACGAAACAATTCGAGACTCGAATTAGTACCGAAAGCTTAGATTGTGCCAGAACCAGACAGAAGCTTCCAGAAGCTTTTAAAGTTGTATAAATACAAGAGTAGATTGCATTGACAGTTCAGTTTATTTTCGAAAGTGGAATTGTTAACAACTGGAAGTATTAGTACAAAGTGATTGAATTGAGATTAAATAAAAAGTGTTGAATGATAAAAACGTATTTGAATTGTGAATAAGTGGAATAAGTTAAATTGGTGTTATTTAAACTGAAAGACGTTGTGTTTAATAAAATAAAGGGATTTGTTGTATTAATTTGGAATTTTGATTGAGTTTTATTTGTCGAACCCCAGGCCAAAATATCACATTGGTGTCAGAAATTGGGGATAAAACTCAGTAAAGTGCTAGAAAATTCCATAGTGACATTTTCTAAAACAGTTTCGGTGACTCATTTAATTGTGAAAGTGGAATTTTCCAGAAACTATTGAACTGATTGTGCTATAAAACTGTGAATAGCGAGTATTTTTGTTAAAAATAGTGTTGGAAAAAGATCTTTCTGTGTTGCGAAAATAGTGTTTAAGTTACATAAAATGGGTCGCAAATTAGAACAATTGACAACAGCTGAGTTGAAAGAAGAATTAGGAAAACGAAATCTTCAGACTTCGGGGCTGAAAAAGGAACTATTGCTCCGACTTCAGAATGCTATCACTCAGGATGGTGGAGACCCCGATACCATGTTGTTCGATGTTGAAGAACAAGGGAGAGAATGCACAGTAAGTACAGCCGATGAAATGCCTGCTTTCATGAAGTTGCTTCTGTCGAAATTCGATGCTTTGGAAAGTTCCTCGAAAGAACAAAAGAACTTTCTCGAAAAACAACAGAACGTTCTCGAAGAACAAAAGAATGAGCAGAAGAATTCGTTGGAAATTCTCCAGCAGCAACTAAGCGACCAAAAGAACGTTCTCGAAAGCAAATTTGATGGTCTCGAAAACAAACTCGATGCACAGAATGTTCTCTTCGACAAAAGACTTCAAACAATCGATCAGAAATTCGAAGCCAAAATAGAAAACTTGGAAGAAAAGTTCGTAAGTGTAGAGCAACAGTACGAACATCTGGCTAAGGAATTTGATTCTTTGAAAAAGCAGAAGGTTCGGGAATATTCGAGCGACGGTCCACGAAGAAAGGAAATGCAGCCCCCTGTCTTCGATGGTCAAACATCATGGCCAATTTATAAGAGGCAGTTCGAAGCTGCCGCCTTGACGAACAACTGGGACAACGAAGACAAATCAATTGCTCTTACGCTTGCTCTCAGAGGAACAGCTGCCGAATTGCTGCAGACCATTCCTGAAGACAAACATCAGGATTATGATGCCATGGTCAAGGCAATCGAGATGAGGTTTGGCGACGACCACATGCAGCAAGTTTACCGAGTCCAGTTGCGCCGAAGGGTCCAGACAAGAGGTGAAACGCTACAACAATTGCAAGCTGACATCGAGCGCTTGGCCAATTTGTCTTATCCCAATACCAGCAGGGAAATCATAAACGAACTGGCAACCGATGCGTTCACTAATGCCATTGCAGATGGAAAACTACAAATGGCTGTGAGAATGGCAGGTAAGAAAACGCTCGCTGAGGCTTTAGCATTTGCCCTGACAATGGAAGCAGCAGACCAAGCTTCGCAAGGTAGCCATCGCGTCAGGGAAATGGCTACGCTAGAGTGCCCATGTCAACGTGTCGACATTGAAAGACAAAACCCGAACACTGCTCGAGGTCAAATGAGATGCTGGAATTGCAACAAGGTAGGACACCTACAGCGACAATGCAGATCTCCACAGGTAAGCTGCCCACATAGCGCGAGAAAAAGGCCTACTGACAGGGATATCGCTTACCCTACCGGGCATGATTTGGGGATACATCAGTGTGGAAAGCGCGTAAGAACCAACTTTGCAGAGCAGAAGTCGGTTGATGAAATGAACGCCCCCAGGACCGTTATCCAAGTTGCCCAAACGAAACGCTGCAACCAGAGTTTGACGGTGGAGACCGTCATCGCCAACAGAAAATGTGTGGCCACTATCGATACGGGTGCCACGGCCTCCATAATTAGAAGAGGCCTTGTCCAGACGTCCTGGCTACACAACACCAGCTGGAACAGTCTGAAGGCAGCTACGGGAGAAGAAGCAAAAGTATACGGAGAGGTACTTCTGAAGATAGAACTGGCAGGGCTGACCTTCGCACATACATTCTTGGTAGCTGACATATGCGACGACTGCATACTAGGTGTGGATTTTATGAAGGCACATGAAGTAGTCCTAGACTTTCGAATGCAGGTGTTAAGGTATTCAATCGTCGAGATTCCAATGGTGTACGGAAACGAGAATGCTGTAAATCTTCGGACGATCATAAGCAGTGATGAAATTCTCCGGCCATCTTCAGAAAAAGCGCATCCTAGGTGTTTGAACGGTAAGAAGGACGAAAGTATTTCTGTTCAGAGACTAAGGGCTGAACCTGTAAAGGGTTGGACCGCGGAAGAACTTCGTAATGCACAAAAGGAAGATCCTGACATCGAGCCGATTCTTGTATGGAAGGAATCTATGGATAAGCCGAATGCAAGAGACATCTCCGACAGAAGTCCTACTTTAAAGGCATACTGGGCGCAGTGGGACTCTCTCCATGTAGAAGATGGTGTTTTGTGGAGAAAATGGGAAATGCCGAATGGAAGATCCTTTAAGATGCAGCTTGTGGTGCCACGGTCGAAAGTGCAGGAGATTTTAAGGGAAATGCACGATGAAGAATCCGGCGGGCACTTAGGAATCAACAAGACACGGAAAAAGGTACGGGTACGTTTTTATTGGTTAACTGTAAGAAAAGATGTCGAGAGATGGTGTCGAAAGTGCACCACGTGCAAAGCTAGTAAAGGACCCAAAGTCAAGGCAAGCGCTAAGATGCACCAGAACAAAGTGAGCGCCCCGATTAAAAGGATCAACGACACACACCAAAGAACCCAAAGCAATATAAACAATGCGAGTGACCGCATGAAGACCAGATACGATGCGAGAGCAACAGCACCTGAATTCAATGAGGGAGATCTGGTATGGCTTTATAACCCACATCGCAGAAAGGGAAAATCGCCCAAGCTTCAGCAGGACTGGGAAGGTCCCTACCAAATAGTTACGCGCATTAATGACGTCGTTTTCCGAATCCAACGAGGACCAAGAGCAAAAATGAAAATTGTCCATGTGGATCGACTGCATCGTTACCACGGAAACAATGATGATGTGCTTGTTCGGGACGAACAAAACTAAGAGGGGGACAATGTGATGTGGCAACAAGTTTAGATACATTTTGTAAATTAACGCCATCTGTTGGATTCATTGTGTACAACAACCAACATTTATTGTGTACAACAACCACCATTTATTGTGTACAACAACCATGCCCCTAGAAGTATGCTACATATTTGCAACATGTTTTAACTTAGTACTAAATCGAACTTGACGAAACAATTCGAGACTCGAATTAGTACCGAAAGCTTAGATTGTGCCAGAACCAGACAGAAGCTTCCAGAAGCTTTTAAAGTTGTATAAATACAAGAGTAGATTGCATTGACAGTTCAGTTTATTTTCGAAAGTGGAATTGTTAACAACTGGAAGTATTAGTACAAAGTGATTGAATTGAGATTAAATAAAAAGTGTTGAATGATAAAAACGTATTTGAATTGTGAATAAGTGGAATAAGTTAAATTGGTGTTATTTAAACTGAAAGACGTTGTGTTTAATAAAATAAAGGGATTTGTTGTATTAATTTGGAATTTTGATTGAGTTTTATTTGTCGAACCCCAGGCCAAAATATCACATTGGTGTCAGAAATTGGGGATAAAACTCAGTAAAGTGCTAGAAAATTCCATAGTGACATTTTCTAAAACAGTTTCGGTGACTCATTTAATTGTGAAAGTGGAATTTTCCAGAAACTATTGAACTGATTGTGCTATAAAACTGTGAATAGCGAGTATTTTTGTTAAAAATAGTGTTGGAAAAAGATCTTTCTGTGTTGCGAAAATAGTGTTTAAGTTACATAAAATGGGTCGCAAATTAGAACAATTGACAACAGCTGAGTTGAAAGAAGAATTAGGAAAACGAAATCTTCAGACTTCGGGGCTGAAAAAGGAACTATTGCTCCGACTTCAGAATGCTATCACTCAGGATGGTGGAGACCCCGATACCATGTTGTTCGATGTTGAAGAACAAGGGAGAGAATGCACAGTAAGTACAGCCGATGAAATGCCTGCTTTCATGAAGTTGCTTCTGTCGAAATTCGATGCTTTGGAAAGTTCCTCGAAAGAACAAAAGAACTTTCTCGAAAAACAACAGAACGTTCTCGAAGAACAAAAGAATGAGCAGAAGAATTCGTTGGAAATTCTCCAGCAGCAACTAAGCGACCAAAAGAACGTTCTCGAAAGCAAATTTGATGGTCTCGAAAACAAACTCGATGCACAGAATGTTCTCTTCGACAAAAGACTTCAAACAATCGATCAGAAATTCGAAGCCAAAATAGAAAACTTGGAAGAAAAGTTCGTAAGTGTAGAGCAACAGTACGAACATCTGGCTAAGGAATTTGATTCTTTGAAAAAGCAGAAGGTTCGGGAATATTCGAGCGACGGTCCACGAAGAAAGGAAATGCAGCCCCCTGTCTTCGATGGTCAAACATCATGGCCAATTTATAAGAGGCAGTTCGAAGCTGCCGCCTTGACGAACAACTGGGACAACGAAGACAAATCAATTGCTCTTACGCTTGCTCTCAGAGGAACAGCTGCCGAATTGCTGCAGACCATTCCTGAAGACAAACATCAGGATTATGATGCCATGGTCAAGGCAATCGAGATGAGGTTTGGCGACGACCACATGCAGCAAGTTTACCGAGTCCAGTTGCGCCGAAGGGTCCAGACAAGAGGTGAAACGCTACAACAATTGCAAGCTGACATCGAGCGCTTGGCCAATTTGTCTTATCCCAATACCAGCAGGGAAATCATAAACGAACTGGCAACCGATGCGTTCACTAATGCCATTGCAGATGGAAAACTACAAATGGCTGTGAGAATGGCAGGTAAGAAAACGCTCGCTGAGGCTTTAGCATTTGCCCTGACAATGGAAGCAGCAGACCAAGCTTCGCAAGGTAGCCATCGCGTCAGGGAAATGGCTACGCTAGAGTGCCCATGTCAACGTGTCGACATTGAAAGACAAAACCCGAACACTGCTCGAGGTCAAATGAGATGCTGGAATTGCAACAAGGTAGGACACCTACAGCGACAATGCAGATCTCCACAGGTAAGCTGCCCACATAGCGCGAGAAAAAGGCCTACTGACAGGGATATCGCTTACCCTACCGGGCATGATTTGGGGATACATCAGTGTGGAAAGCGCGTAAGAACCAACTTTGCAGAGCAGAAGTCGGTTGATGAAATGAACGCCCCCAGGACCGTTATCCAAGTTGCCCAAACGAAACGCTGCAACCAGAGTTTGACGGTGGAGACCGTCATCGCCAACAGAAAATGTGTGGCCACTATCGATACGGGTGCCACGGCCTCCATAATTAGAAGAGGCCTTGTCCAGACGTCCTGGCTACACAACACCAGCTGGAACAGTCTGAAGGCAGCTACGGGAGAAGAAGCAAAAGTATACGGAGAGGTACTTCTGAAGATAGAACTGGCAGGGCTGACCTTCGCACATACATTCTTGGTAGCTGACATATGCGACGACTGCATACTAGGTGTGGATTTTATGAAGGCACATGAAGTAGTCCTAGACTTTCGAATGCAGGTGTTAAGGTATTCAATCGTCGAGATTCCAATGGTGTACGGAAACGAGAATGCTGTAAATCTTCGGACGATCATAAGCAGTGATGAAATTCTCCGGCCATCTTCAGAAAAAGCGCATCCTAGGTGTTTGAACGGTAAGAAGGACGAAAGTATTTCTGTTCAGAGACTAAGGGCTGAACCTGTAAAGGGTTGGACCGCGGAAGAACTTCGTAATGCACAAAAGGAAGATCCTGACATCGAGCCGATTCTTGTATGGAAGGAATCTATGGATAAGCCGAATGCAAGAGACATCTCCGACAGAAGTCCTACTTTAAAGGCATACTGGGCGCAGTGGGACTCTCTCCATGTAGAAGATGGTGTTTTGTGGAGAAAATGGGAAATGCCGAATGGAAGATCCTTTAAGATGCAGCTTGTGGTGCCACGGTCGAAAGTGCAGGAGATTTTAAGGGAAATGCACGATGAAGAATCCGGCGGGCACTTAGGAATCAACAAGACACGGAAAAAGGTACGGGTACGTTTTTATTGGTTAACTGTAAGAAAAGATGTCGAGAGATGGTGTCGAAAGTGCACCACGTGCAAAGCTAGTAAAGGACCCAAAGTCAAGGCAAGCGCTAAGATGCACCAGAACAAAGTGAGCGCCCCGATTAAAAGGATCAACGACACACACCAAAGAACCCAAAGCAATATAAACAATGCGAGTGACCGCATGAAGACCAGATACGATGCGAGAGCAACAGCACCTGAATTCAATGAGGGAGATCTGGTATGGCTTTATAACCCACATCGCAGAAAGGGAAAATCGCCCAAGCTTCAGCAGGACTGGGAAGGTCCCTACCAAATAGTTACGCGCATTAATGACGTCGTTTTCCGAATCCAACGAGGACCAAGAGCAAAAATGAAAATTGTCCATGTGGATCGACTGCATCGTTACCACGGAAACAATGATGATGTGCTTGTTCGGGACGAACAAAACTAAGAGGGGGACAATGTGATGTGGCAACAAGTTTAGATACATTTTGTAAATTAACGCCATCTGTTGGATTCATTGTGTACAACAACCAACATTTATTGTGTACAACAACCACCATTTATTGTGTACAACAACCATGCCCCTAGAAGTATGCTACATATTTGCAACATGTTTTAACTTAGTACTAAATCGAACTTGACGAAACAATTCGAGACTCGAATTAGTACCGAAAGCTTAGATTGTGCCAGAACCAGACAGAAGCTTCCAGAAGCTTTTAAAGTTGTATAAATACAAGAGTAGATTGCATTGACAGTTCAGTTTATTTTCGAAAGTGGAATTGTTAACAACTGGAAGTATTAGTACAAAGTGATTGAATTGAGATTAAATAAAAAGTGTTGAATGATAAAAACGTATTTGAATTGTGAATAAGTGGAATAAGTTAAATTGGTGTTATTTAAACTGAAAGACGTTGTGTTTAATAAAATAAAGGGATTTGTTGTATTAATTTGGAATTTTGATTGAGTTTTATTTGTCGAACCCCAGGCTAAAATATCACAATATTGATTTTATGAAAAAGTAATTATTTCGAAAAGAAGTGCTTCGCAACTGAACAGGTGGTAGGCATGTTTTTTTCTCATCTTACGTTCTAGCCAGGTTTCAGGACAAAGCATCTTAGACATTAAAAAGTAAGGCTGGCTTCCGGAATACCTACTAGTAGTCTTTACCTCATACGTCCATGGTATACATATAGTAATGAAGTGGGCAAGTTGTTTTTAATATCATTTAATATTTATTATCTTAATAGTGTAGTGTGGAGTTTAAACGAAGACTGACAACAGAAAATAAAATTATCTTCAAGAGAAGCATGCATAGCAGCCAAAATGCTGCATTGCACACTTGCATTCTCAGAATTAAGAGGAAAATGCATTGCATCGGATTCAATGTGGAAGTGCAGATGTTTGAATAAACAAAAGCATACATTGGATCCGATCAACGAACACTACCCGTTCACACATACTTAAAGGGTGCGAATGTGACTTGACTATATACAAGAGTAGGTACTTACTTTTATGAGAGAAAACTCTCTTTTGAGACGCTTTGAAAGCAGTCTAACTTATACTTAATTGCTTTTATTAATAAAACCAAAAACAACTCTTCAATTCAATAACTTTTTTATTTCATAGAATAAAAGTTTTTTTCTCAATAATTTATGGGCGAAAAAATTGAGTTGTTAACAAAACAAATAAAATTAAAAAACATAAACTAATAAAACATGCACTAATTCAAATATATAAATTTGATATTGTTAATGTATAATATATTTTTAAACTCTTTCTCTCTTAGAATAATATTAATTAATATCATAGAATAATGCATTTTTCCAGATATAAGGACTAATGTAAGGAAGAAGAAATATTATTACAAAATGAAAAGAATTTACAATAAATCAACACAAACAGGTAGATGTAGAAATTAAGTCGATTTTCGGGATAATGTATGATTTGGTTGTTGGTAAGTGTGAATTATATAATTTTAAAATCTTTGTTGTTAAGTTTTTCGTTTATATTTCCAATTCAAATCTTCTCAATTGTGAGGTCGCATGATGATGCTCAATGTCCTTCCCACTTAAGGGAGGGGTTGAGCAAGGTTTACTACTGTTATTAGGCTTTGAATTGTTGTTGATGATATTCGTTGGGGTCGACTCTTTGAAGGAATTTTTGCAGAAGTTTCCTTCAACTCTATCATTTGGATCATCGATGTTATTGCAGTTATCATTACCCCTGCTCCCAGGTATCTCTGCTGCCTCCGCAGGATCGTTTTCAGCGTCATTAGATGGCGTTGTCTTTTGGATGATGTCGCTAAAACAGCTTAAGCTTATTGCTAACTTATTCTGGAGGCCATAGCTACTGCTACCATTACGATGATTCGGTCGACTTAAGATGCACATGCTGTTGCTGTTTAAGTTGTTTATGTTGTCAAATGATGACGTATGTTGGATGCTACTATTACTATTAATTAAAATATTATTACAACTTAGTCTAAGATTATCGCTTCTAAGATTATTATTAACTAATTTTATTTGAGTTAAATTTGGGTTTAGACTTTTTAATAAATTAATGTTCTTTGGTTGTTCCACTGGTTTGGTCGTCGTTGCCGCCGTCATCACCACGTTCGATGTGGATATTGTGCTTGTGGGATGGTGGTTTATTGCTTTGGTTAATGGTAGTAGTTGTTGTTGCTGTTCGTTATTATTTTGCATAGCTAATCGAGCGTTAGTGATTGGGGGAGGCTGTTGGGAGGAGGGTGATGATCTGATGTTAGATGAATCAATCTTATAACTTGTTGATGGTGTTCTCGGTATATTGCTGAACATGGGGCTCGATGATGATTTTCTTAAACCTATGAAAATAAAATAAAAGAAATTTTATATATCCACCAAAGATAAATACAAAAATATTCTTAAGAAGGAAAGAAATGAAAGAAAAACTGTAAAATGGATTTGTTAGATATTGCTATTAATATATGAAATTCCCGAACCAATGAAAACTAAAATAGAATAAAAAAGATTTTATTTATCATACAAACATGCTATTTTAGTAAGAACATGCATTAATTGTTAATTTAATGAATTTATGTAAAAATATATAAATGTATATAATATACATAAATATATACATATAAATATATAAAATATATAGGCATATTTTACATGTATAATTTGCGTGACAGGATTACGGATAGGGAGTTTTTTGTTTCTACGATTTTTTTTAAATCCTTCGATAATCTTTGAAAAACCAAATGCAATATAAAATAAGGATATATTAAGTAAAAAAAGATTTGGGAATGAATGAAAAACGCAATTTCTATGAGTCTTTTTTCAGAAGGTCATACATTCAATCCTTTTTTGTGTTATTGCGAACAGTGATCTTATCTACATCATATTTGAAATCAAATATAGACATTTGGATACTTCCAGTTTCACAGTGGGAGTTTAAACTCTAGTTTCGGTTCAACTTTTCGTTAAAGGAATTCACTCCGACTTTTAAGGCTTTTTTTTACGTCATTAAATACAAAAGCACAGCCATTTTGAATTGAATTTCGAGGTATGTACATATTTGAAAATTAAAAAAAAATATAATCGCGAGACTGAGGAGAGAAATAAGAGTTCGATGGAGGATCACGGATCACTATAACTGAAATGAATTTGTTTATAAATTTTAAATTTCGAACCGTTTTGATTCAATAGTTTTGGAAGAAATTTCATCTCACATTGAAAAAGTGAAGTAACCAAAAGAATGAATTAAATCCTGGAAAATTTTATTATACCTACTCACAGAACCTTAATCTACTGCCTTTTTTACAAAATACAAACACAGACTAAATTTTCCACAAATATTTGTATAAACAAAAAATCTGATTAACTGATTATTTCATATTCTGAACTCACAACAATAATAATTTGGCATTTCAGAACAAACTTTCTTTAGACAGAGCCTCACAAACTCCGTTTAGTTAACTGGAAGATTAATTTTCACTGTGCAACCGAACGAGTTTAACCAAAGGCTTAAACTGTTTTTGAGGTTAAGTAAGACTTTGGTTAAAGCCCCGACTGTGAAGCTGGCCATTAGTGTATTGAAAGAGATGCATGTTATAATTGTTGTTAGTTTGTCTAATACAAAGGAAGTATTTATTTTTTCTGAAAATAACAATTATTTGGCGTCAATTTCTACGGGACGTCCTAATAAAGATTTGGCTGAGTAGTAAAAGATCTTATTAGAATTCAGAAGTGGATTCATCTGCTGTGACATTCAAATCTTACTTTTGGTTTTTTTTTTAGATTGACAGTTCAACTTATCGCCTTCCAATAGAAGTTCCAGTCGAAATGTGTTCGAAACTATAGTTATCACTATCACATTGACTTACTGAAACCCTGCTACTTCCAAACGCGGTAACAGGGGAACGAATCGTTTCATTTTTTTAACGATGTGAAAAGTTATCGCTTAAGTTACAGAACATATGCGCAGGATACATTTCGACAAAAACTTCCATAGAGCGCGAAGTGGCGAAAAACACCAAATGATGGAAACACGGTCCGTAATTTTTTTTATAGCTGCACACGCACAAGGAATTTGTGTTTCCTTTATATTGTCAAACACTGCGCGAGCATAGGAAGGGATGGAGGGACCGAAGGTTTCGATTAACATTGGTTTAAAATGCATTCAAATCGTAATGGCAAGGAAAAACCTCACCGGGTAAACCATTCCAAATTCGTGTTGTTCGGCTAAAAAAAGAATCTCTATATTTCACGGTACGTCCGAAATTGGGCTCAAGGGTGAACTGATGAGCATTCCTTGCGAGACGAGTATTACGGGAGAAACTTTTAAGGGGAGGAATGCAACTGGCTACTTCGAGTGAACATTTTTTTGTAAAAGAAACGATAAAATAAGGAAAGACATGAAACATTTCGTCGGTTTTCGAGAGCAGCAATTGTTTTCGAGACAGTTCTATTTCCTATCTATTTTAACGCTCTGTTTTGTATTCTATCGAGCAGGTGTAGCGATGCTTGAGAAGCACCTGCCCAGAGGTGGGAGTTATACTCGAGTTTTGGGCGTATAACGCTTTATAAATTGTAGCCAGATCAGAATGCATCGATACGGAAAACCTTAGCACTTAGCAGCATTCTTAGCGATCTCAAATATATGTTCGTTCCAACGGAGGTCGTTGTTGACACACATTCCAAGTACTGAGAGCTTTTCGGTTTCTTGAATGCAAGTACCATTCATGGACAATGGCATTGAGGGTATGTTTAGCTTTGACGACAGAAGACAGCATTGAATTTTCGAAGCATTAAACTCCACACGATTCCTATGACTCCATTTGACAATGCTGTATATATCAGAGTTTAATGAGCTTGACATACGGTACCGTTGCAATTGTACGTTCGAAGGCGAAGGACGTGAATTATCGTACGAATATGAAAAGCTGAGGGTAGAGTTTTCAACAAAACAGTTAGGTTAATTAGAAGTAACAGACAGAAGATCATTTATAAAAATGAGGAAAAGGGTCGGAGACAGAACGGAGCCCTGAGGCACGCAAGCATTTATTTTCTGGGAATCAGACTTGAATTCATCTAATACATCTTGTATTGAACGGTTCAGCAGAGCTCCCTTTAGTGCGGGCTAATTACAAAAAAAGAAAAAAAGAAAAAACCAAGAAGAGTATCATCGATCCTCAAAGCACGCATTTTCGATAAGAGAGCTTCATGCCAAACTCTTTCAAATGCCTTGCAAATATCGAGCGCAATAATCTTAGTTGCTGTGGAAGCCATACTGACGGTCATGGAGAAGCTTTCGAACTTCGAGATATTCCTTAAGCTGACGGTTAATTAGCGTTTCCATGACCGTAGAAAGAAGGGATGTTAGTCCTATGGGTCGATAGGAGGAGGGGGAGGATGGGTAACCTTTCTTAGGGACAGGCTGGACAAATACTGTTTTCCATCTTCTAGGAAAGATTCCAGAAGATAGGAGCGGTGGAAAAGCTTACGCAATGGCTTTGCCAGTGTGGAAGAACACCTCTTCAGAAGAATCGGGGGTATACCATCCGAGCAAGCGGATTTGTGTATTTCGTGATTTTTGAGAACACTTGCTACTGTACGAGTGCGTACGCCTTTGATTTCATTACGAGGGCACAAAAAACACCAATTTTATGAGCTTTTGGAAAAAGCCTCATATAATTAAATTTATTTTTTGCTGACTGCTAGAAATAAGGAAATGCGCTATAATTTAACGATTTTTTTTTTGAAGGTGTTAATCTAATGATATTTGGTTGGAAAACTCTAAAGGTACCGTCTGTTGTGGCCACCTGGCTGTCCATTACTACAACAGGGCCTTAATATCCCGGAAATTCGTGATTCAAGATCAATGGCTTTTCGTGCACTTGTGTGGACCCCTCCACTCATACGTCAGACTCTCAAAATTAACTCATTTTGATTTATGGAGGAAATTATCCTTTTTTTATGCAGTTAAAACAGATCGTGCACTTTAGAAAATATAACATCTTCAGGTCTTTTACCAAATCTCGACCTAATGAGTGTAGGATGAGGTGAAATTGCGTACAACTCTATTTTGGCGATGTTTGTAGATGATCACTGTATTGAAACCATCGCCTCGGTCGAACGAGCAATACCGGTCGATTAGTTTTTACTGAAATTTATTTTCTTATGGACCCAGAGAAGCCTGAGAGTTTTAATTGTCCATGCACATGGTGCAGGAGGATGAAAGTCGATGTGTCTTATAATATCAGACCAGAATCCGGACAAATAAGCAGTGAATAGCTTGTTAGTTGTCAACCAATTCTTTATCTGTCTACAACTTCTTCTTCTCTAAACTGACGAATGTTATGATTCGACTGCGACCACGACTCTCCCATTTCATATCTTTTCCTTAAAGCTCCAAAGCTTAGCGTTTTTTGGTTTTATAATTTTCGACATGTACTTGCTCTTTTTCTTGAGGTTTCGGTAACTGTATCGGTGATCTTCAGTCTAGCTGCATTTTGAAATGAAATTTGATTGTGAAGTTATAGGTAAAATTATATTTTCCAAATGGGGTAAGAGATTCCTACTTAATGGTAAGTAGCAAAAGCAAGACAAGACATACACAAAACCTAAAGGTTCAAGTAAGTAGACTAGACAGTATTAAAACATAGAATATTTGTGTAGAACAGATCAGATTCATTTGCCAAAAGAATCTCTCCGATTTGATTTTACCTTGAATGGAGTTCCTCGCGGCATAATCAAATGGACCATTCATCTTGTAGCACGGATCATAACAACAATTTAAGTCATCTTCAAAGTCAGGTGGACCAGGCAATAGCAGTGAAGGATCTGACTCTTCAATGTCATTTGAATGCAGACCCAAATGTCTGTGAATTAAGGATTGCTCCTGATGTGTTGAATCTGTGTGTTCTTGCTGAGCTTGTTCTGGTGTTGTGTAACTAACTTCAAGCGCATGCTGTTGTTTTATTTGTATATTATTTTAGTTTGATACATTATATATAAATTAAAAATATATTTGTTTAGTAACAAAATTATTGTGAATATTAAAAGTTATTAACTGTTTTGCCTTATTATAAACGAATGGACGTAAAGATTTGTATCGTGAGTAAAAACTTACCTCACTATCCGGACATGGCAATTCTTCTTTGGATGATGTTAGTCCTTGCACAAAATTTTCATCACTTAATGGATCATCAGATGCTAAATGTGCACGGAACTGTTTATTTCTAAAAAAATAACATAAATATTGACTTTTAAGTGAATCAAATGTAAAATTAAGTTAAAAATTTTCAAAACGGCAATGCAGTGGGAATGAAGGGAGAATTATACTGCAGGACCTCTAAATAAAAATAATCTCTGCAATTACGAAAAATTGCTTATTCCTTTTTTTATTTTTTTTATTTAATTTGGCTTGTTTGGCTGAAAATTCAACTCCAATAAGGCTCATTTAAAAATGTTTTTTTTAAACAATTTGAAATATTGAACAAATTGTTATAAATGTTTTTACATTTAAGGTTTATATAGGCATTCGAAACAGTGAAATTTATTATTAAAAAAGTTCTAGTTCTTTTTTTTTTGAAAATGCTTCATCAACATCGAGTGTAGCTTCGGCTGTGAGGCACGCAGCGCCGTCCTGTTGAAACCAAATGTTGCCAATATCCTCCTCTTCAATTTTTGTGAACAAAAATTCGTTCAACATGGCCCGGTAACGATCGCCATTGACTGTAACGGCCACTCCTTGCTCATCTTCGAAAAATGGCTCAATTATGCCTCGGACAAAAATCCGCACCAAACAGTGACTCGTTTTGGGTGTATCGGCTTTTCAATGTATACATTCGTGTTTTCTGTGCCCAATTGCGACAATTTTGCTTGTTTACATACCAAAATCGGCATCTTCTCTAAGTCGATCGCAGGCAGTAATGTCGCAATATTTCCCAGCGTATACACAACCATATTCGTTCAGCGGAAGGATAAAACTAATTATCTGTCAAATCAGACATGAGCTAAGTGTTACCATTCACGAAATAAGCACTAGTTGAAAAAAAAAAACGTTAGATGACGAACCCGTTAGTTCTAGTTCTTAATTTGTATACTAAGGTTGCTTAAAAAATAAAAAAAAAATCAATTTATAGTGAACTGCAACTCTTACGGGCGGCAGTGGTGCAGTAGATAAGATGTTTACTTGTCAAGCGAGAAATCCTAAGTTCGACTCTCCGTTTGGGAAGTAATTTTTCTAACTTCTAGTGCAAACTAGAGCCATCCATGGTTTTTAAGTGAGAAAATAGTCACCTAATTCACGATGTACTCGCCGACAAAAAATTCTTTCTATCTCTCTAATTCCTCTAACTAGTGTCGTGCAACATCCGGTTGCATTCTAAAATGCGTTGTGCCTTACAGACACATAGTTAAAATATTATTATTATTATATTCTATAGATAAGCTTATGGAAATGAAATCTCTTTAAATGAAATATTTTGCAACTTGTTTTTCATAGCAGTTGGTGGCACATTTTTCAAAGATATTAAATGAAAATGAAAATTGCCTAGCAGTCCATACTTAATAGGTTCATGATCTAAATGCTCGATTTTGACGTTTTCACATTAGGAGTGTTCTAAACTGAAAATTTGCACTACATACATAAACCATTTTGGCCTATTCAGTAAATTAAGGCACGTTCGCATTATCATTTTGTTGAAAAAATTTTGTTTTGGTAAGTTTCTAGTTTTGTTTGAACAAAATAAATTAAAATACTGAACAAATAATGAATCGCTTTCGAAATAATGAACATTTTTATGTTTTAAAATACAAAATAATTCATAATGAACATCTACTTTAAATAATGAACTGTTTATTATAATAATGAATGGATGGTCACCGTTGATATGACCATCAATTAAAAGCTTGTTTTTCTCGGAAACGGCTCAAAATTGCAATCAAAATTGATATTTAAGAAAATGTACTAGCCTAAGTATTTTTACTTTAAAATCTTTTTCAATTTTTTTTTTTGTATTTTTAATAATTATGATTATAAAATATAATGAAATATAATGAAAGAAATATAATGGCGTTTAAATTATTTCGCTCAATAAAATTTTATGTATTTTTTTCGAATAAACAAGTCACAAAAATCGAATAAATACTTTGATGTTCCCATATCTTTTTAAATTTTATTCGACGATGTGACCGCACAAGTACGTGCGATCCAGTCGTGCAATTTATTTAGTCTGTTCTCGATTGAGTCACAAAAGACAAAAAACAGTAATTTTGTATTTTTAACAGAATTACCTCAATTCAATTTGCTGCATTTGTTGAAAATGTTTCAGTTTTTGGTTAGCCGAACGAAGTTTTTCTTCTAAAGCAGCATTTTCAACGCATTTTATTGAGTACTTCTCCGAAAATGACAATATTTCTTGTCTAAGTTCTTCGAGTTCCTCTCTGTAAAATAACAAAAGTAAAATTAAAAATAAGGAATGCATTCCTTATCAATAAGGAATATATCAAAATACTTACTCATTGATTTTGGTGTTATCGATGGAGTGTTCACCTTTTTGGAAACGCCGTAAGAATTCTTGCTTGAAACGTGCTACCTCTCGTTGAACTTCATTTTGGTGTGCCTTACGCATTGCGTCTAAAGCAGCCAGAGTTGCCTTTAAAAAAAAAACAAGTAAAGGTTTTTTTTTCGGCTAAAAATAAATAAATGTTATACCTGAGTCTCTTCAGCTAATGCTGTCTCTTTTTCTATCAGTAACCTATCGACTTCTTGCCTATGTTTGTCTTCCAAATCATTGATTATTCGGCGATGTGATGATTCCATCGCAGTAAGACCTTTTTCACAGAGTGTCTAGAGAAGGAAGAATGTTTAAGAATTCGAAATACAAATTTCTCTTAATAAAAAACTTACTCTTAACTGTTCGATTTCCTGTTGATAACGCTGACGGAAACTTTCTTCGTCAGCAAAGTTTGTAAAGTCTGAACAATGTGAAAGAATTTGATCACGGTAAGCTTCCTGAAGGCATTCAACCTGCTTACCATGTTCTACCTCTAACATTTCCAGACGCCTTTCCATTCGCCTACTACGTTCCCGTTCTTTATTCAATTCGGCCTGAATGAAATCGCGTTCCTGAAGTAAAACTGCATATTCCTCATCCTGACGGGTGCACTTGCTCTCTAAAGTATCCCGATCGGTTTGATAATTCCGAATTTTTTCATTTTGATCCTCAAATCTATCCATTAGATCTAAATTATCATTTTCCTTTCGATGGCACTCTTCTTCTTTGGACTTCAATTTCATCTTTATTGCGTTGAGCTCACGCTCGTGATCTTCCACCATTTTTGATTGCTGATGGATTTCGTCTAGAAGTGAATTACGTTCCCTTTCAAATGACTTGATTGTTTGACGTTGGCCATTAATTTCCTGCATCAATATAGACATATTTTTGGCATGGTCTTGCTGAAGTCGCATAAGTTGCGACTCATGTTCCAAATGCAACTCGCAGATTGTTTCCTGCAGTTGGGAGTAATTGGAGTGTGACGAAGAAAGATTTTGCACATCATCCAAGAGACTATCAGTTTTAGCACTAAGGTCACAACATTTTTGACAGACATCTTTGAGAGTGTTAAATTCTGTTTTATTTGCCTCGATACGAGAATTAGGGTGGATAGCACGCTTGAGATTACCAATGGACTGTTCCAGGTGACTCATGAAAGTCGCTAAATCGTTCAGTATAGCTCGATCGCTAATGAAATCTATAGTTCGATTTTTGTAAACAAACTCAAAGTCGGCTTCTGCAAGAATGTCATCAGGGTTAGAAATCTGCATATCATTTGATAGTTCTTCAAAGAGGTTTTCATACTTTTGCAAGCTGGACACGCTAAACGTATTTGGAGTACCAACGGAAGCAAGATTAGGATTCGATTCAGAAATTGTATACTCTCCTTGAAGAACTGCTATTCTGGCATCTACTAAAGCTTTATGAGCTACAATATCAGCGAATTCTGATAAAAGCTGCCGGCCTTCGCTTGCTTTGCGTTCTTGCTCCAGATGCATTCTCCACTGTCCACGTTTCATTTTTTGAAGAGCTTCTTCGTAGCATTGTGATAGCTGTTCAATTGCATTGTCCATTTCCTTGCGCAAACTTTCGTGTACAGCGTCAGCAAATGATTCAAATGTTATTCGCTCCTCAGCTGTTAATGTGTAACCAAATGATGGAGTGATTGAGGTTTCGAACCTTTCAGCATTTCTCAACATAATGTGAGCTATCTCTGATTGCACAAGCTCGGCATTGACAGTTTCTTGCGCCTGGCGCCAAGCCTCTTGAACTGCTCCTTGCACAAGGTCATTGGAGCTTATATAGCTAAGTGTCTCTGACGCCAATCCTGAAGCAAGATTTTCCATAGCGTTGTTTTTGTACCTTTTTGCGATCAGGGTGATTTCGTTTTGCTGACGAAGGAGTTCTTCCAATATCTTTGGTTCAACAGGATCCATTAGTGGCACTTTTGTTTTATCCTTGCGAAAAGAGGAGAGAACGAGACGTCGGGCCAATACTCCAGCTAGAACATCGAGACTTCCACTTGGTTTAAATGCACATTGACCAGCAAGTTTGGCTTTCAATAAAGACATTAGTTGTGAAGTTTCAGCAATTTCAGCACGGGTTTGCCTCTGTCTAAAAAGTTCTGGGTTTTCGGCGCGATTGATAGACTCTCGAAGTTTTCCGAAGCAAACACTTTCATAAGCGATCCTTTCAGCAAGTAATTCAAGGTCTTTATGAGCAGTTAATTCATTACGTTCTCTGAGCACCCGTCTTTGTTTAAGAAGATCACCTAGCTTACTCCGGAGCTGTGCTTCTAACTGTATCAAAGCTATTTTTATCGGATTGGATTCAGGAAGGAGTATTAGTCCAGGCGATGTGAGATCTTCACTAACACCGGAAGTTTCACATGATTCACGTATGAGCTTGACCACTTCAACCAGGCAGCGTTCCACAAATCTATATGAGTCTTTGCGATCGGTAATCGGAGAAACTGATCGACGGGTTCGAGACGAACATCGCAAAGTCTGCAGTTGTTGTAGACTTTGTTCAAGGCGATCCTTACTGCATATGAGAACCCCTTCCAAGCATTTTAGACGCTCGATAAGATGCTCGGACATTTTTGGACTAGATGAGCTTCGTTTTACATCAATCGTTGGTGCTGATTGTTGGGATGAGGAGCTTCGTTTGACATCAATCGTGGGTGCTGATTGTTGCGATGAGGTAAATCCATCCAAACGTTTTTCGAGGTCATTGACTCGGATCATAAATTGCAATGAATCCGTACTTGCTGAGCTTTCAAGGGATCTTCTTCGTGCTGACTTCTTATTTGTTGTGGTAAGAGTTGTTTTCACTGGATTTGGTGACATTTTCTCCAAATCTTCAATTTTTGACTCAAGTTCAGTGACTTTGATTTCTAGCTCTTTTGAGACAGTCAATTGTTCTTTACCCTTGAGTGAGAGTGATCTTCTCCTCTCTGATTTCGCAAGTTTCTGTTTTAAGGTGCGTACTTGTCTTTCAGATCCACTGTATTTCAGTGTAAGATCTTGAATTCGTTCGGCCATCATTTGCAACTGTGAACGATCTTCTATTTGCTGTCGATCGAGATCTTGCTTGAGTGAAGCGTATGAAATCTCTAAGGTATCAAATTGATTTTGTGATTCCTTGAGTTCCCTTTTCATTGCTTTAATCTCACTTACGGCCTTTTCAAACCTTGACCTGAGTTCATTGTATTCATCGGCTAGCATATCACGATCTAAACAATACGGATCAATCTCGCTGATTTGGGTTAAGTCACTAAGCGAATCCATTCTCTTAAGCTTGTTTCTATTGAGATTACTTAAACTAGAAGGACTGCAGCCCTCTACCTCTCGTAATTTTTTGTATAGTGTTTCATTTTCCTCAATACCCCGTGATAGGCGATCTTCCAGACTTTTTATTTTGTTATGACTTTCTCCCACTTCAATTGTAAGACGGTCGACAATCTTTTCTGCATTCATTTTGGCTTCATCAAGTTGGTTGGAAAGATTATCTCGAGCATCTTCCATTTCTCGTATTCGGGCATTTAACTCTTGTTCTGTTCGCTCTAGAGTTGTTAGCAGTTCTGACATTCTAGCTTCCCGTTTTTGGGCTTCGTTACGGAGCATGTCTCGTTCTTTTTCGGCAACACCAAGCCGGAATTGCAATTCATGGTCAATATTGAGTTCCTCTTGAACCGAGTGAATTATTGGAAGTTCATCGGAACCAACACTGTCAACAGTACTTCTTCTAGAACTTGGTGGCGAAGACCTACTGCGCTTGTGCAGCCTTGGGCAACTTCCTGGGCGTGATCGCATACGCTCTTTGGCTCTTAGCAATGCAATAGGTATTGGCGGTGATGGCGACAGGGGAGACCCCCATTCCACACTATCTCTGCGACCGCCCTCGGAAGCTGTTCTATACTCTTCATCTGATGAAAACATTGTGTTCTTTGGAGTTATTGGAGTTACTGGGGTAGTCACAGATTTTTGCACACTTACAGGACTTAAGTCCTGCGTTAACTTACTTCCAATTCTTTTCGTATTAAGAATCAAATCTTGATTTCTTTGAGCTTTAATGAAATCCTTTTCTATTTCGCTTTTGATATCATCGCTTGTATTATCCTTAATAATGAGTTCTGTTGTTAGATTACACTCTTTTTCGACTTTTAATTCTGTTTGGAGACCAGCTGCGTTTTTCAAAACTGTCATCCAACTGCTTCGAGAATTCGCCGATAAACTTGACAGAACCAGACGTCGTTTGTCCCAAGTTGACAATTGGAAGGCATAATTTCTTAAATTGTTCACTTCTGTGACACTTGTTAAACTATTAACATCGAGCACACCATCCAGTACTCCTCGTTCTTCTGATACAGAATCCCGATAGTAAAGCAACGCTGCTCCACTCAAGGTGAACCAATGTTTGGTCCAATCTCCTGATCGTGAATCCTGTTTCATAAGCCATCCTTTTTTTGAATTCAGGATCTCTTCGGCAGGTAGATTAACTCTAAGCTCTGATGTTTTAGTTAGATAGTTCGAAGAAAGGATATCTAAATTACATCCACCATCAGGATCTCCCCGCTCATGGGATTGGGATGGATTGTGTTGCTGTTGTTGGAGCAAACGCAACTGTTGCTGCAGCCTTGGACTAGATTTATTAATGTTTTCTGTCCCTTGCTCTAAAACGGGCGGAATTTTCTTGACTATGGCTGACACAATGGCAGGTGTTGAATTTGATGCCAGAGGCAATGACTTTGGTCTCAGATTCACTACAGTTGTGTGTGGTGGTCGAAAATGGGGGAGATCCGTTTCATCACGGGTTGGCTTTTCAACACTCAAGCCCTGAGTTTGACTATTTAGGGCGTTGTTGACAGCTCTGGCCGTTGCATTGATTGTACTTACACTTGACGTACTCCAGCGATTAGATGTTTGACTTAGATTTGTGATTGTGTTAGCGATGTCTTTAAGTTTTTCATCCCTACGTAAATCCTCGATCAATAAACACGATGAAACTGTAATGACAAACAATAATGACATACATTTAATACCAAAATAAAAATTTTAATTTATTCTAAATGTATGATTTAATTTGTCATCAAAACTAATTTGTAAGAACAAAACTAAGCCTGGTTTTATAAGTAAGCATACGTACTAAAAATGTATGAAACTTTGACAATATAACTATTAAACGGAGAACACCGCTAATACGCAGAAAACAGTGAACAGGGATAGCTGAACACAGGTTTTATAGTATACAAACGAAATGAAATACCTATAGCGAAGATAAAGATACCATTTTTGAAGGGGAGGGAATTATATAAAAAAAAATGGGCATGCCCGGGTCGCACGTACTTGCTTTTATGTGCCTAATTACATTGGAAGGTAAAATCTTGGACAAAAACAAATAACATTTACGTTGAAAGTAACACAGTTTGAACTTATAAAACCTATCAAAACCACAATACTTAACGGTTTTTGTTAAAAATTAAGTACACCACCATACGTCTTAAATAACAAAGAATTTATAAAAAAAAAGTATTTCGAAAATTTTAGGACGGATTTTGATAAAATCCTGTTTTTTATTTTTAGTTTAAAAAAAAAACAAAATTATTTTTAAATTTTGGTATGCACTTTTTTAGAGTTTATTAATATACATGTGAATATAAAATTTAAAATAATTTTTTTTAGTTTTAAAAATATTGATTTAAAAAAAAAAAAATTCTAAATTTAATTTTAATTAGAAAAAAAGTTATTCAAAATTTTGATATGCAGAATTAATTTGGCTAACTAAATCTTTTAAAATATCAAATTTCACGGAAATCCATAGAGCCGTTACCGAGAAAGCCAAACATTAAAAAAAAACCCTTATATGAAAGGTCCCGTTAATAGACTTTTCCCGTATATTTGGCTTTGATCAAATGATAACCAATACCAATAAAAAAATTCTCAAAAATTTTCATCAAAATCGTTGGAGCCGTTTTCGAGAAAATTAGCTTTTCTTAATCGGTCGTATGGCAAGTACCGTTATTTTTAGCCCTAAAAATAAAATTTCAATTTCCTCTCTGAGGAATTCCAAGAGATACACACACCAAATTTGAACTCAATCGCTTAACCCGTTTAGGCTGCAGATCGAAATACAGCCGGACAGACAGACAGACAGACGGATTTTTTTTGTCAATGACTTTTTAAGATTTCTCCATGATCGTAATGTCATGTTTGATTGTTATCTCATTTTTTTTTATATTCACGAATCCTAAATTTGCCTTATAGTCCCAGTAATCGCGAGTACCTGATCCTAAACAATCTAGATTTAAGACTTTACACATGTACGATAGGGGGATCATGTGTCATTAGATTATAGATGTCCCTAAATTGACAAATGACTCCTAGTACCTGGTGCAACAATATATATGTGTTTATATACTTTGAATGTCCTCTAGATCCTCTAAGACTTGGGCATTTACCGGAAAAATGCAACATGCGTTTCGTTGCTTTTCCAAAACGTAAGGCAACTTTACTTTTGAGCGAATAAGGGTTACTTTCTAGTTTGTGTTTTGGATTCATCAAGGGGGCTTTTGCAGTGGTCAATAGTGTGTTGACTATGTTAATACTCTGCGTATCATTGAACAACAGTCCGCTGAATTGACAGCATTTTTAACCTAAGATATAGGGATTTCGGCAATTCTTTTAACTGGGTTAACAATAAATTCATGCCGGGATTACTCTCTGGCAAAAGAATTTTCCTAAATTAGATGCTGTATTTTACCCACTACCTCATTTTTTTCCAACGACTGTTAGTGCATATCCCTGGGCTGACACGACTGGAAATCAAAAACAAAGAAAAACTGGAGCACCCACATTCAGTTTCACTGAACGAAGGCTGGAGCAATATTTCCTGGATCAAAAAATTCCAAATATACATGCAATTAGTTGGCCTCAGACCCGAAACAATCCAAAACCGGCAAGCTTGCCGATATTCTCTGAGGTCAACCTCTCGAACTCCACAGGTGAAGCCTTAGCAGAAAGGTAATAGAGTTGTGGTTCCCACCGAGATAAAAATCGTCGGCTAAAGAAGAAAAAGTATTTGGCGCGATTCTTCTTTGAGAAGCCAAGGTCCAATATGGACCAACTTATATATGTACATATTTCCTAGATGCTAAATGCATCGATTTCAACTTCGTACTACTTTATTCGAAAGAAATCTTTAAATCTTTGAACGATTTCTATATTAGTAACTGGCGTTACGCTCTATGAAAATATGTATGTTGAATAACATGTTTTCAATTCATTGCATGGTTAAGTAAATTTGGTTTTTAAAAGCGTAATTTGTTATCAAATTAATTGCCTTCTTTTGTAAGCTTTGAAGTATTCCCCATGGAAACAAACAAAATAAAAAATATCCCAGTTTATACTCAACATATAAAAAACACGCGCCTCAACAAACCACCTTAAGAATTTCGAATCAAACACAGCTAATTAAATAACGCTGAATAAATGTTATTGGTCTGTAAATATTATCGTATCTGTAGACATTAATTTGTCAAAACAAAAAAACTATGAAACAGATTTTTAAGTTCAACTTTTTCGAATTTTAAACCCACCTTGAACTTTCGCCAAATAAAATTATAAGAAAAGAAGTCGAAATAAATTATCGTACACAAATGCTTAAAATTTTGTTCAGGTCGGAACGTTGCTAAAACTTTTCCTTTCAATTTCTGAGTACAACACAAATAGTGGAGGATCCGACTATACAACGATCTGCACCCAGCTTTTTAATGGATGACAATTATTTTCGTCAAATTTAATAGATCAAGCAATATATTGCAAATAGGTTGCCTTAAAAATTCATGTGCTCGGTAGTAGAAGCAATTATTTTTCATTTTATATGAATATACAGAATCTATCTATCAATATCATCATCACAAGATTCTTCGTTATCGATCATAGAATTAAGATATTTCAATGTTTCGTACTTGGGAATAATTGTGCCTCACAAACCAAATGTCCGGAAGGTTTATCTTGGAAAGAAAATTGGTAGCATTGGTATTCAGTTTCTTTTTTCGATAATGCTCTGGGTTGCATCTGTGTTTGATTTTCATAAAACTTTCACACTGGTAGTCAGAAAGGCTTATTGTTTAATTTTTCCTTAACTAAACTAATAAAGCATTCCATCACGCCCGATAAGTTTGAAGATGGAAATCAAGATCACTCCTCCTTTATTGGAGACTTTGGATGTAGCCTTATCTTCTTCAACTGCGGTAGTAAGAACTTTCTTGTTATTAGTTGGAGCTATTGGAAATTACAGCATACGAAACCATTTCTTTCAATAGACCTTGACAATACTGTCGCCATCTGTGAACAAGAAGTTAGATTTGGTATTTTAATAGAATTTTGGTGAAGGTGAATTTTTCCTAGCGATGGTTTCGTTCTCTGAAGGTGAGTTCGTTACAGAGAGTCCAACGACTTCAAATCTTTTAACATTCTTGAACAAATGTTTGTTCAAACATTCTGGAACGTAGAAATGAGAATCATTCAAAAACATTTGAACAACTTATCCATAATATTAGGGGAGGCAGCCATAGGAACACCTACCTCATCGGGTCAATGCAAAATTTAGCCATAAATATATGGCATATTACATAAAATATACAAAATCGCTGATCGGATAGACCTTTTCTTGTCCGTTTGGCGGTAAAATAGCAACTTTCGCATGTTTGTCCCATGTTAAGTGTGTCCGTCTAGCAGATCCTTAATAAAGATGGTCTAAGCTTTCATTTGATACTCTATTTGTTCGTTCACCCATTTGGCCATTTTACCGCCAAACGGAAAAGCGGTTTTGTACATTTTATGTAATTTGCCATTACTTAATGGCTACATCTTCCATTGACTCAATGAAATAGTTTTCTTACAACCTCCTTCTGGACTATAACATTATTTTTGTTTAGATTTAGAGCATATGGTTTTCGACCATGTTTTATAACATGGATCGCACCCAAGATCACAACATAAGAAATAGATCAAAATAGGGTGAATCCTTTTGATGCTTACTTTGGTGTACCCCAGGGAAGCGATCTAGGTCCTTTTTTGTTTCTTCTTCCAATATATTATGTTACACTCATCACAGTCCGATTCTTATGTTCAATGATACGAAAATCTTTAAAGAAATTTAATCTGCAAATGATAACATCCTTCTGCAAACCGATATTGACTGGTTTGGTATTTGGTGTAGCAAAAATAGTTTAAATCTTAATGCTATTAAATGTTACACTATGACATTTTCCAAAAAAAAAAAAAAAAAGTAGTTTTTTTGACTTTTGAATTTCTGAATACATTCTGTGTCGAGTCTTTACTTTAGTTTCAATCTGGAATTCAGGAAAAACAATCATTACTTCTTTATTAAAGGCACAACTGGGTCGCACGTACTTGCTCATATGTGCGTAGGAACGGTTTAAGAAAAACGGTTTATTTATAACAATTTTTTTTTAAATAAAAAAAGATAATTCAAGAATACAGACTTCATCCCAAAAATAACATACATTTAAAAACAAAATTAAAACAAAAATTAACCTACCCGTTTTCAAGATATTGATTTTTCAAAAAAAAAAAAAAAAAAAAATATTAAAAAAGTTTTCCGAAAAAAATTAAAGCGAATTTACTTAGGTTACCTACATCTTCTTGAATATCAATTTTGATAGTAATCGAATCACCAGATTTCGAGATAATGCTTACCTACAGTAGGTCACTGATTTTATCATAAAAATTCTTGGAGCCGTTTTCGAGAAAAACAAGCTTTTACAGTGTATACTGTACGTATGCATGTGTAAACTGTACGTATTCATGTCTTTCTCGAAAACTGGTGATCCGATTACAATCAAAATTGATATTGAAGAAGATGTAGGTAGACTTAGTAATTTCGCTATAATTTTTTTTCGAAAACTTTTTTTTGTATTTTATCTTTAAAATTTTTTTTTTGGAAAAATCAATATTTTGAAAAGTGATTTTTTTTATTTTGTTTTTAAATGTACGTTATTTTTGTGCTTAAGTTTGTATTCTTGAATTATTTTTTTTTATTTTTTAAGAAAACGTTTTATTTAAGGCTAATACGATTTTGAAAAAAAAATTCACACTTTTTTACATTTCCTAAAGAAATAAAATGGCGTTTAAATTATTTCACCCAATACAATTTAACGTACTTTATTCGAACAATCAAAAGACACAAAAATGGAATAAATGCTTTGATGTTCACTTTAATTTTCTTTAATTTTATTCTACAATGTGACCGCACATATGAGCAAGTACGTGCGATCCAGTTTGATCACTGCAATATAATTTATTTTAAAATGCAAATTTCATCGTGCATCTTTATGAATCTAAGGTTTAAATAATGAATGGTTTTTTAAAGCTGCAAGTAAAGTTTTTTTTTCAGTTGTAAGTTTGTATGTATACATTTCTAAAATAGTTTTCTTCTCATTCACGAAAATTCATCCACAAAATTCCGGGAAAGTTGTTAAAAAGCTGTTTAAATTTCCGAAGTTATAGAAAAAATGCAGTTCTTCTATACGGCCATGCTACGGATTACGGAAGACATCATAGGACTGAGTGATTCAGTTTTAAGACATGATCAAGTTAAGGTTACCCCTAAGCCATAGCAATTTAAGTCCTGCAACAATGCCAATGCCAACCACTTTAGCGCTACTGCTGTATTTTTGTATAAATAAAAAAACAACATTATTCTACAGAAATAATTTTCATGACTGTGAAAAGAAGACACCGCAGGGATTTCATGTCATGCGAAGGATAGAATCACAAAATTGCATAATAGATTCACATAATAGACCCGATGCGAAGCAAGAGTAAGATTGATGGTCAACTGATGAGTTCTTTTTGATATTTCATCTTCTTGAAGACAAGCAATCATGATGTCGATAGTGCCATTGATGACTATGGTCCAAACCACAGCCCAAGAATCATTTGTTGCACAAGAAATGCAGAAAGTGTTTCCGCAATCTAGACCTGTTCCCACAAATAGTTTATCTTTTAACATAGCACACTGGACTGGTAATTCATTCACCTTCTTTACTTTTATATGAACATTGCTCAATAGAGAGGAAGTTATTTGTGACTCGGAATCAAAACTAATGAAAAAGCAATGAAAATAATATGTATGATGGCTCTTCATAGCAAAATACAAAATAAGCAAGCATTATGTGAAGATACACAGATATAGTTCAAATCGAAATTGATTACATTGATAAGTTATAGATTTTGGTTGATCATACTAAGGGTCAGAACCACAGAAAGCTACAATACACTTCAGGCTGTGCTATTACCTAAGGAATAATAATTCAGGAAACAAGATTACTGCAGCGCTAATACATCTAAGAATCGACTTCTGACAACTCGTTCTCAACACACTACATTATCTTCATTATAGTGCCAAGTCCACATTTCTTAAATTGATTTCCGAATCGGTGAAGCTTTGGGGAGGTTTAACGAAGCTCAAGATGTTGCAAAAATTTAAGCATATAGGGGATAGATCCTTAGTCTTCAGTGTTCATATATGGACAACGACTTTTTTGTGGTCGAAGATCCTTTGGAAAAGGAAGAGATGTTAAAAACAGTTTTTCAAAAAAAGGGAGTTGGGAGCTATCTAAGTTTACTGCTCATTTCGAATTAAGAAATCCAAACTTTATTCAAAGCAATAAAGGAAAAGAAGTCAAAAGGTATCGATATTATACTAAATATTGTCATGAGGATGCAATAGATTTATACAAAACACTGCTTTACAATGCGCTGTTGATAGCTGTTCTGTCCCGAACAAGAATAGTTCAAATCCAGCGAATTTCCGGTCAATACAATTTCTTTCCAGTATCAGCAAGGTATTTGAAAAAGTTTTCGATAAAGATCTGTAATATAATTCGACGACAAAAATATAATTTCAGACCTACACACAGTTCAGGTTCAAAGCGGATCATGATGCAGTGCAGTGGAACAATACTAGGAATGCTCGGCTATTTTTCTGGTTGATTGGAAAAAAGCCTTAGACAACGTCTTTATCTAATGTTTACCATATTGGGCTAAAATAAGCCACTGCTATAATTATATCCTTAAGGAAGAAAGTTTTTTTTTCAAGATTGGTGCCTATACCATAACATTTAATATTACAAATGGTCTGTAACGAGGAGTGGTTATTATCTATAGTATTTACACTAGCAACCTAATTGGCGCCTTTCTCTTTGCTTTTTCCAAAGATTTATTTGGGTAATAAATAGGTCCATAGTTGGAGTCGTCAGATTTCACTTGCAGCGTGACTTCGAACATATTCAGCGATATCGAGATGATTTGAATTATTAAACTATCTTGTTTAGAACCTTTTCTCCAGTGCTGCTAGGGCCACATGGACATCCGTTGGTAAGTAAGAGGTGTTTAAGTAACTGGGTATCTAGTTAGATCTGAATCCATATTTTAACCGGCTTGCAGACGCTGCTCTAGCCAGGTCTAAGGAAGTTTGGACCTAACAAGATTACATAACCACCTATGTATATGATTTCTTATATACCTCTAATAAGGCCGATGGATTGCACACCAATTCAACAAAATAACTTAATAAATATTTTTTTGTTAGATTTACTTATCCTTTCCAACTTTTTAAATATATCTTTAGGTATTGAACGAACAATCTACAATCGTCCACCTGGACAAAACCAATTTTTCAGAGTTATAATTCACATTCCACAAGAACTATTATAATTGTCCTCCAATCTAAATTCCACGTAGATGATTCATATTATCTTGTAGGCTTGAGCAGTTAATATAACAAAAATCCTGATGTTCCTTAATTGCAAAATGATATAATTTTTTTTTTATTATATGCCTGTAGCTGACGATGATGATGATTAAACTAAGAGGCCGCATCAACCAGGCGATACAAACACAAAGAATGTCGTGCAATCGTGATCGTAATTTACAAGGGCCCACCTTATTCTCCGAAGCGATTACTCGTTTATGTATTATAGTGCTAACAATCCTATGCAAAACTAACACGAAGCTTCGTCGCGTTTGATATTCCTGGACCTGGCTGCCAGTTTCCTAAGGCAAGAATGGGTGGAATTAATTTTCATAGATCTCGTCACTTGGCAGTGACTAATTACATTCAATCAATAATGGAAATGGCCCTTTAAATTAGCCAATTTATTATTTTGCCCTGTCTTCACCTAAAGAGGATTCTAGTATCGGCCAAGCAGATACAGTAGACTCTATTTCACTATCTACTCCACTTCAGGATTAAACTTTTTCTACGTGCCAGAGCATATTTTAGTTGGATAAATATATATGTACATACATATACAGAGAAAATACGGGCGATTACGCTCAGGTCTTCACACTTTTTATTCCGATTGGATATGGCAGCAGCAGCAAGAAGAAGACGATAGGATGAACTTCCCGGGGGTAGATCGAATATAAATTACACCCGATTCATCAGAAAACACAGTACACACAATCCAGGGAACTGATCATGGTCGTCATCGTCTCCATTTACACCTTAGACATTGGACGGCGGCGTCGGTAGGTACGGTGCTTGGGTGGACCACTACGCGACGTTGAATGCAAGAGTTTAGATGCGAAGCGGAGTTGATGTAAGCAACAGCATATCTACTGCACCACCTCAGAAAGCTTTTGGACCATTCCTAAAGGCAAATTCCAGAACAGGCAGGAATATTGGCCATATATACTAAAGGATTTTACATGAGACAATTGCTCCCGAAGCCGATTACAAAAATAGACGGAAGAGCTTATGTAAGGGATCATCATCCAGAATAAATTACTGGTTGAGTCGAATAGTTGGCGAGATGCATTCAATTTTATTTTAAGGGATTTTTTTGATGACATGGGAATCGCGTACGAAGATAGTGAAACCAATACTATTTATCGTGACATGAGTGTTTTAACAGCACTTTCTAAGCAAAGTGAGGATAAAGATTTTAAAATATGCATTACTCTAGTGAAGTTTTTATATAAGCCGGATTTGAGAAATTTCAAAATTGAAAATTATCTTAAAAATAAGTTAGGTTGAGAGGGTATCTTCCATATTTGGCTGTGCATTCTGAAAGCAATTTCACTTAAGCGCCTGACCGTAAGGTCGTATAATCTTAATGCTAGACACACACGAGGCAACCGCTGCCGTAACAACAGTTCTGTGTGTAGCTGTAATAGAGTAAAGACGAACTTAAAGTTGAAGTTGAATTGAAGAAGACGTCCCATAACTCTCTCAAATTTTTGAATTCATAAATAAAAGTAATATAATTTTCATTATTTGAAGTTGCCATTTTCTTTTTGTTATTTTCACTCCGCACAAACCTTCTTATACGCTTGTTTCCGACGAACTGAACGGGTAAATACAGTAAACAATGATAGACACGAAGCAATGGTTGCAGCAACCGTCCGAAAATATCAAATTTTTTTGATATTTCAGGCAACGGTTGCAGCAACACGAAAATCAGTGGGCAACACAGCTTCACACGAAGCAACGGTTGCTTCAACTTGGCTGAGTTGCTGCAACGGTTGCCTTGTGTGTATCGAGCATTAGGATAGGCATAGGATTAAATTTATAATATGTATGTTTATGGTATGAATTCATTTTCAGTTGCAAGCTTTTGAGAAAAAGCTGATGTGTCAAGGCCAAACGCCTGACATTCCAGTCTCTTTCCAGAGAGCCACTAGTAGAAAGTCTTAGTGCAAGCAAGTTTTGTTTACATAACACTAAGCATTTTCTATCACCACATCTACCACGAAGCTCCCACAAGGAGGACTAAGTACACCCGAGTAATTAGCAGGGGCTTATTTGGCCCGTCGTGGCGAATATTGGCTAGTGCTTTTCTCTATTTAAAAAAGTATCAAACATTTGGATAATCCATTAATCCAAGGCCTATGAATCCTAAATCGACAATAGAACCGAAGCAGCATACCATAGCATAGCAATAGCTACAGCAAATCCTCATCGTCATCATTGTCTTTAGAGATAGCATGACTCGAGAGCGGTACAACTTAAGACGAATGTACCAACTTGACTTCAATTGTGGGCTCTATTGTATTTTTATGCAGGCGCACCACTTTTAGACACTTTTGGGAATTTTGATTATGCCATCTTGGAACAATACTTCCAAGGTAATTAAACTGTTCGATCTCTTCAACAGGCGTGTCATGCAGAATAATATGTTGTTGTGTGGGGCGGCCTGTTAGCATTTTGTCTTTTTGCTATTTATTCTAAGACCGCACGACTCTCCTTTTACCCTTAGAGTTTGACACATCTCGTTCAGCCCACTGATGTTATTTGCCATGAGACATATATCTTCGGTATAGTCTCAATGGCTAAGCCTTTCATACGGTCTTCATTGAATGCCCTGTCTCTCTGTTGTATCAACGCTAGCCGTCAAAACATCATCTATGGCCAGCAGAAAAAGAATTGGCGATAGAACATCCCCTTGTCTCACACCCTGACGCACTTCGAAAGAGTCGGATAGCTGCCCATTGTGCAAAACGAAACACCTTGCATTGTTGTAGGACTCCCTTATAATGGCAAACATTTTTGGTGGTATTCCTCTACCAAGAAGTGATTTCTAAATACATTCGCGGCGAACTCGGCCAAAGGCCTTCTCAAAATCTACGAACATGAGGTAAAGCGGGGATTGAAACTCCGCAGACTGCTCAAGGACGATGCGCAGAGTGTTAATATGGTCAACGCACGAACGACCGCTGCGGAAGCCAGCTTGATGCCTCTTGAGTGTAGTCTCGATTCTAGCTTTAATCCGTTCGAGAATTAAAGTTGCCATTAACTTAGGAAAAACGGACAAAACGGTAATACCACACCGATTGTTGCAGTTCTTAAGGTCACCTTTCCTTGGCAACTTAACAATCACTCCTTCTTTACAATCCCTGGGATAGGTTTCGTTTTCCTAAACAATTTGTATCAGCGGATGCAAAATACTAGCTGCTGCATCGGGATCAGCTTTAAGGAACTCAGCTGGTACTCCGTCAAGCCCGGCTGCTTTGTTGTTTTTTAGGAGATTTATCGGTGTTTGGATTTCCGCTTTTGAAGGGGGTTCGATGTCAATACCTCTACAGGACCTACGCATCTCGTTTAGTTGGGGCACTTCAGCACTCTGTAGCAAGGCACAAAAGTGATCCTTCCATCTGACTAGCTGATCTTCAATTGATACCAAAAGGTTCCCATCCACATCCATTACAGGATGATTAGTGTTGCTTTTTTCCCGACAATTTCTTTGGATATCTGGTACAATTCTCGGCTATCTCCTCTTCTTGCAACATTTTCCGCATTATCAGCGAGCCCGTCTAACCTCACCCTCCTGTCACGTCTCACACAACGATAGACCATCTTGTGTGCTATCCGATATTCACTTCGCAATTCAGCCTTTCGTTGAGCGTGTGTCTCGGCGTTTATTTGCGTCTTCAACGATTTACGAAGCTCGATTTTTTCCCAGGTGTACCCAAGAGTATCTAACTCGCGTCCGCTTGGGCACAGTCTCGGATCCAGCCTCCATAAAAACACTTTTTATTTTACCCCACATCTCGTCAACTTATAAATGTTGAAATTGGTCTAATGACGAAGCTTTGTCGTTAAGGGTGTTGGTGTAGTTACGACATATATTGGGATCACTTAAAGCATTCGTATTGAATTTTGGACTCCTTGCTGCATCCTGCGATTGTCGTATTGCGTCCGCGGTTCGTAATTTGAGACTCATGACAACCAAGTGGTGATCGCTTCCAACATCGGCATTTCTTATACATTGACTTTCTCCATCGCTGCTGAATCATGATATGATCAATTTGGTTTTCGGTTTGACCATCTGGATGACTTTATTGCACGTCTTATGTTTAAATACAGTCCCACCCAGTACAAGACGGTTTGCGTTACAAAAGTCGACGAGCATGTCGCCATTTTCATTTCGTGACCCCAAGCCATTTTTTCCCAGCACTCGTTCCAGACCGTTATTGTCTGCCCCGACTTGTGCGTTGAGGTCTTCCATGATGATTACTATATCGGCTCTCGGAACACTACTGTAAACCGAGTTAAGATGAGAGTAGAACGCGGTTTTGTCTTCCTCGGTCGCTTCATTTGTGGGGGCGTAACACTGAACAATTGTGATGTTGCGAACTTTTGAGCGGAACCTTGCCGTCATTATTCTTTCAGATATGGGCGCCCAAGAAATAAGACTGCGCCGAGCTACTTCGTTTAACATAATTCTAACACCATGCAGCCTTTGGTCAACCTCTCTTTCATATTCACCGGAATACAGCATTCTCGTTTGTCCAGTGTCAGATCTGTACTCAGCTCTTCCTCTCCACCTAGTTTCACTTATGCCCAGGATACTGATCTTAAGGCGATGCATTTCACGCTCTAACTGCTCGTACCTTCCGTCGCCATACAAGGAGCGAACGTTCTATGCTCCGATTTTTGTACGTATGCGATAGCCAAAAGTATCCATTGCATTTCTTGAAAGGCTTCTACTATTTGTTGAAGATTCATTTATTATGGCGTCTTGGTTGACGCTGTTGCGTGAAAGATGCCACACCCCCAATTCCGATGTGCGGTTTACTGCAGCCTAAGCTGCAGAAGGATTCTCCATAAAATGGTTACCTCTTGAGGACTCATTTCCATTTGTTGTCATACAACGTATAGACTTGAAGAATTTAAACGAGATTATCGAACTTTACTTTATTATTTTTTTTAACAATGTGTCTGTAAGGCACAATGCCTTTTAGAATGCAACCGGATGTTGCACCACACTAGTTAGAAGAATTAGAGAGATAGGAAAGAATTTTTTCGGCACAGTAGATCGAGAATTAGGTGACTATTTTCTCACTTACAACTCACGGACGGCTCTAGCTCGCAGTAGGAGTTAGAAAAATTGCTTCTCAAACTGAGAGTCGAACTTAGGATCTTTCGCTTAACAAGCAAACATCGAAAATGCAAAATAAGATTTTTTTATTGTATGCGCCTGATCATTTCTCTGAGTGGCAGGAAACTGTGGAATAATTTACGCGAGATTGGAGTTGCAAAGAAAAAGTTTAGCAGATTTGGATGATGTAGATGGCAGTGCTTTAAACCAAATATTTGTCAACTTACCCTTTTCTCCTCTTCCCGCTATGGGCATGATTCATGACTCCCAAAACAACTTCAATAATATTTTTCAATTCTCAAGAACATAGAGTACGGAGGTTGTTGAGTGCCTGTTGTTGATTAAGTCAAACGCTGTCGGAGTAGATGGCACGCATCCCAAGTTTGTAAAATTCCTTTGACATATATAACACACATCTTCAATACAATTTTGACAACCGGTGTTATTCCCGATTAATGTAAAATGGCAAAGATGGTACCAGTATGAAAAACTGCACTTGAGTTCAGAACCATTTCTATATTGCCCTTCTTATCAAATGTATTTGAAAAAATTGTTAAAATACAAATCAACAGATTCCTTCGAAGAAATAATATGATATATAATATCTAATGAAACACTTAGATTGTGGTATCATTAGTTTTCTTATATTGCTTGACTTTTTCAACACTTTTGACACAGTAGATAATGTCAACCTCTGCAATAAGCTGTCACTGTTGTTTAATTTTTTTCAAATTATGCCGTTCTGTTATTGCATTCTTGGTGGTTGGGTGCTGTATGAATAGGGTAGGCACCGAAAGGCATCAAACTGGTGATGCACAGTCGCTGCAACTATATCGTACACATCAATTGTGCTTATTTTACCTCCCCGTGGTAACCACCGGGTACTGGTCTGTCCATCCGGACATTCCTGCTAAACTTATAAGCGCGAGTGTTAAACACAGAAAAAATAGCAACACTATAATGCTCTGCTTTAATGACTGTTCTGATCGATTCGCAGAGAAAGAGGACGTACGGCGGATGAGCCCAACCAATTGGACCAACGGTGGCGTCAACAGTCAGCGCTCAAATCCCCGAAGTGGGTTACTGACTCCGTATTCTCCGGTTCCTTTTGTCCAAGGAATCCAACAAAGGACCTGGCCCTCCAGGTTGGGGGTTGTGTGCGGGGTTAACAACCCTGCCACGGAAAAAAGAAAAAGTTGCGAAGCGACCAATAGCCTCGGAAAAGGACGGATTTACTGTTGACGACCCGGAAAAACGAATCAAGGACAACGACCTTTAGATCTGCACATGGAATGTTAGAATTCTTAACAGACCACGTGCATCCAAACAACTAGCCGAGGCCCTAGACTGCTACAGAGCAGGAATTACTGCCATCCAGGAAGTGCAATGGAATGGGCCGGGCAAAAGGAGGATGAAAAACTGTGACTTGTACTATGGTGATTGCGCAAGAAGACCACAGCGTTTATTTGGGTGCGGATTCGTCATAAGCGGTAGACTTAGGCAAGAAGTCTTGGGCTTTCGACACTTAAGTGAGCGACTTGTGACAATCCGTATCAAGGCTAGATTCGCCAACATTAGCCTAATATGCGCTCATGCCATCACAGAGGACAAAGATGACGCCACCAAGGATGACTTCTATGAGCTCCTCGACAAAACCTATGAGCAATGCCCTAAATACGACGTTAAGATCGTACTAGGCGATTTAAATGCCAAAATAGGTAAAGAGGAAATCTTTGGTAGGACTGTCGGAAAACATAGCCTACACGACACAACGTCTGAAAACGGGCTTAGGCTAATTGACTTCGCAGCGGCACATAACGTCACCATTGCAAGCACACGGTTTCCTCATCTCGATATACACAAAGGGACTTGGCGACACCCAGATCAAAGAACCGTCAATCAGATTGATCACGTTGCGATCGACACGCCTCCAGTATCTTGGATGTTCGCACCTTCCGAGCTGCTAACATGGACTTGGATCACTACCTTGTTGCAGCAAAGGTAAGAATGCGAATAACCCGAACTCCACAACAACGGAGTAATACTGTGAGGATGTATGACGTCGGAAAGCTGCAATCGCAAGAAACCGCCAGAACCTATGACGATCGAATATCCTGTAACCTCTCAAGAAATCCAGTACCGCCAGCATTAAGTGCCGAAGATCAGTGGCAACACTGCCAACAAGCCATCAGAGATGCCGCAACTGATGTGCTAGGTTTCACCAGACCACCACCACGAAACCTCTGGTTCGATGACGAATGCAGGCAGGCCCATGCAGCCAAACAAGAGTCATTTAAAGCGACGCTGCAAAGAAAGACGAGAGCTGCTCGCGAGCTTTACGAGCAGAAAAGACGGGAAGAACACCGGCTTCTCAAAAAGAAAAAGAGAGAACATGAAAAGTGCGCGATCGAAGATATTGAGAGATGCTACTCCAGGAACAACGTGCGGAAGTTTTACCAACAGGTAAAAAGAACATGCCAAGGAAAAAAACCCGCACAGAAGCCTGTAGAGAGAGTCACAGTCGGTGCTGAGTACATGGAAGGACCATTTCTGCAGACGGCGATGAAGGCCAAAATCCCGCTGTCAGGCAGAATGAACCATTCAACATGGATGATGACAGACAAAACTTCCGTCCACCTGACCAAAATGAAGTAAGGATAGCAATATCTAAACTAAAAAACAACAAAGCTGCTGGACCCGACGGACTACCCGCCGAACTTTTTAAAGCGGCCGGAGATGACCTGGTGGACTGCATACACCAACTCATCTCTAAAGTTTGGTCAGAAGAAAGTATGCCTGATGAATGGAACCTCAGCATCGTTTGCCCGATCCACAAGAAAGGAGACCCTCTAAACTGCGCCAACTATAGAGGAATAAGTCTCCTGAATATCGCCTACAAGATCCTCTCTGCCGTACTATGTGAACGCCTGAAACCTTTCGTCAGCAACCTGATTGGCCCCTATCAGTGTGGTTTCAGACCAGGAAAGTCCACAATAGATCAAATGTTCACTCTACGGCAGATCCTGGAAACGACCCAAGAATTCCAAATCGATACCCACCACCTCTTTATCGATTTTAAGGCCGCGTACGATAGCATTTATAGAGACGAGCTATACAGAGCCATGTCAGGTTTTGGCATCCCCACAAAACTCGTCCGACTGTGCAGGATGACGATGGAGAACTCTCGCTGCTCCGTCAAGGTTGGTACTGACCTCACAGAAGCTTTTTTTCAAGTCCGTGCAATTGCTAGCATACGCTGACGACATAGACATCATTGGCAGAACTCGGCGAGGTGTCACTGGAACGTTTGCTAGCATTGAAGCTGAAGCGGCTTAAATGGGACTAGCAGTCAATGAGGCCAAAACGAAGTACCTGCTGTCCACAAAAAGGGACACACAACACCGGCGGATTGGACAAAACATCACAATAGACAGGTACAACTTTGAGGTAGTTAGGGACTTTGTGTACCTCGGATCCGCTATAACATCTGACAACAACATCTCGTCAGAAATAAAGCGAAGAATTACTCTTGCCAATCGCTGTTTCTATGGGCTAGGAAGGCAATAGAGTAGTAAAGCCCTCTCTCGAAAGACAAAGGAGACTCTGTATCAGACCCTAATCATCCCAGTCCTGCTCTATAACGCCGAGGCATGGACTCTATCTAAAGCGGATGAAGATATCCTTAGTCGTTTCGAGCGTAAGATTCTTCGGAAGATTTTTGGCCCTATCTGTGTTAACGGGCCCGCAACTTTATTTTACGAAATCAAGTCATCAACAAAATAAGAACGCCAAAATAAGATTTTTTTATTGTATGCGCCTGATTATTTCTCTGAGTGGCAGGAAACTGTGGAATAATTTACGCGAGATTGGAGTTGCAAAGAAAAAGTTTAGCAGATTTGGATGATGTAGATGGCAGTGCTTTAAACCAAATATTTGTCAACTTACCCTTTTCTCCTCTTCCCGATATGGGCATGATTCATGACTCCCAAAACAACTTCAATAATATTTTTCAATTCTCAAGAACATAGAGTACGGAGGTTGTTGAGTGCCTGTTGTTGATTAAGTCAAACGCTGTCGGAGTAGATGGCACGCATCCCAAGTTTGTAAAATTCCTTTGACATATATAACACACATCTTCAATACAATTTTGGCAACCGGTGTTATTCCCGATTAATGTAAAATGGCAAAGATGGTACCAGTATGAAAAACTGCACTTGAGTTCAGAACCATTTCTATATTGCCCTTCTTATCAAAGGTATTTGAAAAAATTGTTAAAATACAAATCAACAGATTCCTTCGAAGAAATAATATGATATATAATATCTAATGAAACACTTAGATTGTGGTATCATTAGTTTTCTTATATTGACTTTTTCAACACTTTTGACACAGTAGATAATGTCAACCTCTGCAATAAGCTGTCACTGTTGTTTAATTTTTTTTCAAATTATGCCGTTCTGTTATTGCATTCTTGGTGGTTGGGTGCTGTATGAATAGGGTAGGCACTGAAAGGCATCAAACTGGTGATGCACAGTCGCTGCAACTATATCGTACACATCAATTGTGCTTATTTTACCTCCCCGCGGTAACCACCGGGTACTGGTCTGTCCATCCGGACATTCCTGCTAAACTTATAAGCGCGAGTGTTAAACACAGAAAAAATAGCAACACTATAATGCTCTGCTTTAATGACTGTTCTGATCGATTCGCAGAAGTCTTGCACAAGTCCCTCAGAAAGAGGACGTACGGCGGATGAGCCCAACCAATTGGACCAACGGTGGCGTCAACAGTCAGCGCTCAAATCCCTGAAGTGGGTTACTGACTCCGTATTCTCCGGTTCCTTTTGTCCAAGGAATCCAACAAAGGACCTGGCCCTCCAGGTTGGGGGTTGTGTGCGGGGTTAACAACCCTGCCACGGAAAAAAGAAAAAGTTGCGAAGCGACCAATAGCCTCGGAAAAGGACGGATTTACTGTTGACGACCCGGAAAAACGAATCAAGGACAACGACCTTTAGATCTGCACATGGAATGTTAGAATTCTTAACAGACCACGTGCATCCAAACAACTAGCCGAGGCCTTAGACTGCTACAGAGCAGGAATTACTGCCATCCAGGAAGTGCAATGGAATGGGCCGGGCAAAAGGAGGATGAAAAACTGTGACTTGTACTATGGTGATTGCGCAAGAAGACCACAGCGTTTATTTGGGTGCGGATTCGTCATAAGCGGTAGACTTAGGCCAGAAGTCTTGGGCTTTCGACACTTAAGTGAGCGACTTGTGACAATCCGTATCAAGGCTAGATTCGCCAACATTAGCCTAATATGCGCTCATGCCATCACAGAGGACAAAGATGACGCCACCAAGGATGACTTCTATGAGCTCCTCGACAAAACCTATGAGCAATGCCCTAAATACGACGTTAAGATCGTACTAGGCGATTTAAATGCCAAAATAGGTAAAGAGGAAATCTTTGGTAGGACTGTCGGAAAACATAGCCTACACGACACAACGTCTGAAAACGGGCTTAGGCTAATTGACTTCGCAGCGGCACATAACGTCACCATTGCAAGCACACGGTTTCCTCATCTCGATATACACAAAGGGACTTGGCGACACCCAGATCAAAGAACCGTCAATCAGATTGATCACGTTGCGATCGACACGCCTCCAGTATCTTGGATGTTCGCACCTTCCGAGCTGCTAACATGGACTTGGATCACTACCTTGTTGCAGCAAAGGTAAGAATGCGAATAACCCGAACTCCACAACAACGGAGTAATACTGTGAGGATGTATGACGTCGGAAAGCTGCAATCGCAAGAAACCGCCAGAACCTATGACGATCGAATATCCCGTAACCTCTCAAGAAATCCAGTACCGCCAGCATTAAGTGCCGAAGATCAGTGGCAACACTGCCAACAAGCCATCAGAGATGCCGCAACTGATGTGCTAGGTTTCACCAGACCACCACCACGAAACCTCTGGTTCGATGACGAATGCAGGCAGGCCCATGCAGCCAAACAAGAGGCATTTAAAGCAACGCTGCAAAGAAAGACGAGAGCTGCTCGCGAGCTTTACGAGCAGAAAAGACGGGAAGAACACCGGCTTCTCAAAAAGAAAAAGAGAGAACATGAAAAGTGCGCGATCGAAGATATTGAGAGATGCTACTCCAGGAACAACGTGCGGAAGTTTTACCAACAGGTAAAAAGAACATGCCAAGGAAAAAAACCCGCACAGAAGCCTGTAGAGAGAGTCACAGTCGGTGCTGAGTACATGGAAGGACCGTTTCTGCAGACGGCGATGAAGGCCAAAATCCCGCTGTCAGGCAGAATGAACCATTCAACATGGATGATGACAGACAAAACTTCCGTCCACCTGACCAAAATGAAGTAAGGATAGCAATATCTAAACTAAAAAACAACAAAGCTGCTGGACCCGACGGACTACCCGCCGAACTTTTTAAAGCGGCCGGAGATGACCTGGTGGACTGCATACACCAACTCATCTCTAAAGTTTGGTCAGAAGAAAGTATGCCTGATGAATGGAACCTCAGCATCGTTTGCCCGATCCACAAGAAAGGAGACCCTCTAAACTGCGCCAACTATAGAGGAATAAGTCTCCTGAATATCGCCTACAAGATCCTCTCTGCCGTACTATGTGAACGCCTGAAACCTTTCGTCAGCAACCTGATTGGCCCCTATCAGTGTGGTTTCAGACCAGGAAAGTCCACAATCGATCAAATGTTCACTCTACGGCAGATCCTGGAAACGACCCAAGAATTCCAAATCGATACCCACCACCTCTTTATCGATTTTAAGGCCGCGTACGATAGCATTTATAGAGACGAGCTATACAGAGCCATGTCAGGTTTTGGCATCCCCACAAAACTCGTCCGACTGTGCAGGATGACGATGGAGAACTCTCGCTGCTCCGTCAAGGTTGGTACTGACCTCACAGAAGCTTTTTTTCAAGTCCGTGCAATTGCTAGCATACGCTGACGACATAGACATCATTGGCAGAACTCGGCGAGGTGTCACTGGAACGTTTGCTAGCATTGAAGCTGAAGCGGCTAAAATGGGACTAGCAGTCAATGAGGCCAAAACGAAGTACCTGCTGTCCACAAAAAAAACACACAACACCGGCGGATTGGACAAAACATCACAATAGACAGGTACAGCTTTGAGGTAGTTAGGGACTTTGTGTACCTCGGATCCGCTATAACATCTGACAACAACATATCGTCAGAAATAAAGCGAAGAATTACTCTTGCCTATCGCTGTTTCTATGGGCTAGGAAGGCAATTGAGTAGTAAAGCCCTCTCTCGAAAGCAAAGGAGACTCTGTATCAGACCCTAATCATCCCAGTCCTGCTCTATAACGCCGAGGCATGGACTCTATCTAAAGCGGATGAAGATATCCTTAGTCGTTTCGAGCGTAAGATTCTTCGGAAGATTTTTGGCCCTATCTGTGTTAACGGGCCCGCAACTTTATTTTACGAAATCAAGTCATCAACAAAATAAGAACGGAAAAATAAGATTTTTTTATTGTATGCGCCTGATCATTTCTCTGAGTGGCAGGAAACTGTGGAATAATTTACGCGAGATTGGAGTTGCAAAGAAAAAGTTTAGCAGATTTGGATGATGTAGATGGCAGTGCTTTAAACCAAATATTTGTCAACTTACCCTTTTCTCCTCTTCCCGCTATGGGCATGATTCATGACTCCCAAAACAACTTCAATAATATTTTTCAATTCTCAAGAACATAGAGTACGGAGGTTGTTGAGTGCCTGTTGTTGATTAAGTCAAACGCTGTCGGAGTAGATGGCACGCATCCCAAGTTTGTAAAATTCCTTTGACATATATAACACACATCTTCAATACAATTTTGACAACCGGTGTTATTCCCGATTAATGTAAAATGGCAAAGATGGTACCAGTATGAAAAACTGCACTTGAGTTCAGAACCATTTCTATATTGCCCTTCTTATCAAAGGTATTTGAAAAAATTGTTAAAATACAAATCAACAGATTCCTTCGAAGAAATAATATGATATATAATATCTAATGAAACACTTAGATTGTGGTATCATTAGTTTTCTTATATTGCTTGACTTTTTCAACACTTTTGACACAGTAGATAATGTCAACCTCTGCAATAAGCAGAAGAAATAATATGATATATAATATCTAATGAAACACTTAGATTGTGGTATCATTAGTTTTCTTATATTGCTTGACTTTTTCAACACTTTTGACACAGTAGATAATGTCAACCTCTGCAATAAGCTGTCACTGTTGTTTAATTTTTTTCAAATTATGCCGTTCTGTTATTGCATTCTTGGTGGTTGGGTGCTGTATGAATAGGGTAGGCACTGAAAGGCATCAAACTGGTGATGCACAGTCGCTGCAACTATATCGTACACATCAATTGTGCTTATTTTACCTCCCCGCGGTAACCACCGGGTACTGGTCTGTCCATCCGGACATTCCTGCTAAACTTATAAGCGCGAGTGTTAAACACAGAAAAAATAGCAACACTATAATGCTCTGCTTTAATGACTGTTCTGATCGATTCGCAGAGAAAGAGGACGTACGGCGGATGAGCCCAACCAATTGGACCAACGGTGGCGTCAACAGTCAGCGCTCAAATCCCCGAAGTGGGTTACTGACTCCGTATTCTCCGGTTCCTTTTGTCCAAGGAATCCAACAAAGGACCTGGCCCTCCAGGTTGGGGGTTGTGTGCGGGGTTAACAACCCTGCCACGGAAAAAAGAAAAAGTTGCGAAGCGACCAATAGCCTCGGAAAAGGACGGATTTACTGTTGACGACCCGGAAAAACGAATCAAGGACAACGACCTTTAGATCTGCACATGGAATGTTAGAATTCTTAACAGACCACGTGCATCCAAACAACTAGCCGAGGCCCTAGACTGCTACAGAGCAGGAATTACTGCCATCCAGGAAGTGCAATGGAATGGGCCGGGCAAAAGGAGGATGAAAAACTGTGACTTGTACTATGGTGATTGCGCAAGAAGACCACAGCGTTTATTTGGGTGCGGATTCGTCATAAGCGGTAGACTTAGGCAAGAAGTCTTGGGCTTTCGACACTTAAGTGAGCGACTTGTGACAATCCGTATCAAGGCTAGATTCGCCAACATTAGCCTAATATGCGCTCATGCCATCACAGAGGACAAAGATGACGCCACCAAGGATGACTTCTATGAGCTCCTCGACAAAACCTATGAGCAATGCCCTAAATACGACGTTAAGATCGTACTAGGCGATTTAAATGCCAAAATAGGTAAAGAGGAAATCTTTGGTAGGACTGTCGGAAAATATAGCCTACACGACACAACGTCTGAAAACGGGCTTAGGCTAATTGACTTCGCAGCGGCACATAACGTCACCATTGCAAGCACACGGTTTCCTCATCTCGATATACACAAAGGGACTTGGCGACACCCAGATCAAAGAACCGTCAATCAGATTGATCACGTTGCGATCGACACGCCTCCAGTATCTTGGATGTTCGCACCTTCCGAGCTGCTAACATGGACTTGGATCACTACCTTGTTGCAGCAAAGGTAAGAATGCGAATAACCCGAACTCCACAACAACGGAGTAATACTGTGAGGATGTATGACGTCGGAAAGCTGCAATCGCAAGAAACCGCCAGAACCTATGACGATCGAATATCCCGTAACCTCTCAAGAAATCCAGTACCACCAGCATTAAGTGCCGAAGATCAGTGGCAACACTGCCAACAAGCCATCAGAGATGCCGCAACTGATGTGCTAGGTTTCACCAGACCACCACCACGAAACCTCTGGTTCGATGACGAATGCAGGCAGGCCCATGCAGCCAAACAAGAGGCATTTAAAGCGACGCTGCAAAGAAAGACGAGAGCTGCTCGCGAGCTTTACGAAAAGACGGGAAGAACACCGGCTTCTCAAAACGAAAAAGAGAGAGCATGAAAAGTGCGCGATGGAAGATATTGAGAGATGCTACTCCAGGAACAACGTGCGGAAGTTTTACCAACAGGTAAAAAGAACATGCCAAGGAAAAAAAACCCGCACAGAAGCCTGTAGAGAGAGTCACAGTCGGTGCTGAGTACATGGAAGGACCATTTCTGCAGACGGCGATGAAGGCCAAAATCCCGCTGTCAGGCAGAATGAACCATTCAACATGGATGATGACAGACAAAACTTCCGTCCACCTGACCAAAATGAAGTAAGGATAGCAATATCTAAACTAAAAAACAACAAAGCTGCTGGACCCGACGGACTACCCGCCGAACTTTTTAAAGCGGCCGGAGATGACCTGGTGGACTGCATATACCAACTCATCTCTAAAGTTTGGTCAGAAGAAAGTATGCCTGATGAATGGAACCTCAGCATCGTTTGCCCGATCCACAAGAAAGGAGACCCTCTAAACTGCGCCAACTATAGAGGAATAAGTCTCCTGAATATCGCCTACAAGATCCTCTCTGCCGTACTATGTGAACGCCTGAAACCTTTCGTCAGCAACCTGATTGGCCCCTATCAGTGTGGTTTCAGACCAGGAAAGTCCACAATCGATCAAATGTTCACTCTACGGCAGATCCTGGAAACGACCCAAGAATTCCAAATCGATACCCACCACCTCTTTATCGATTTTAAGGCCGCGTACGATAGCATTTATTGAGACGAGCTATACAGAGCCATATCAGGTTTTGGCATCCCCACAAAACTCGTCCGACTGTGCAGGATGACGATGGAGAACTCTTGCTGCTCCGTCAAGGTTGGTACTGACCTCACAGAAGCTTTTTTTCAAGTCCGTGCAATTGCTAGCATACGCTGACGACATAGACATCATTGGCAGAACTCGGCGAGGTGTCACTGGAACGTTTGCTAGCATTGAAGCTGAAGCGGCTAAAATGGGACTAGCAGTCAATGAGGCCAAAACGAAGTACCTGCTGTCCACAAAAAAAACACACAACACCGGCGGATTGGACAAAACATCACAATAGACAGGTACAGCTTTGAGGTAGTTAGGGACTTTGTGTACCTCGGATCCGCTATAACATCTGACAACAACATATCGTCAGAAATAAAGCGAAGAATTACTCTTGCCTATCGCTGTTTCTATGGGCTAGGAAGGCAATTGAGTAGTAAAGCCCTCTCTCGAAAGCAAAGGAGACTCTGTATCAGACCCTAATCATCCCAGTCCTGCTCTATAACGCCGAGGCATGGACTCTATCTAAAGCGGATGAAGATATCCTTAGTCGTTTCGAGCGTAAGATTCTTCGGAAGATTTTTGGCCCTATCTGTGTTAACGGGCCCGCAACTTTATTTTACGAAATCAAGTCATCAACAAAATAAGAACGGAAAAATAAGATTTTTTTATTGTATGCGCCTGATCATTTCTCTGAGTGGCAGGAAACTGTGGAATAATTTACGCGAGATTGGAGTTGCAAAGAAAAAGTTTAGCAGATTTGGATGATGTAGATGGCAGTGCTTTAAACCAAATATTTGTCAACTTACCCTTTTCTCCTCTTCCCGCTATGGGCATGATTCATGACTCCCAAAACAACTTCAATAATATTTTTCAATTCTCAAGAACATAGAGTACGGAGGTTGTTGAGTGCCTGTTGTTGATTAAGTCAAACGCTGTCGGAGTAGATGGCACGCATCCCAAGTTTGTAAAATTCCTTTGACATATATAACACACATCTTCAATACAATTTTGACAACCGGTGTTATTCCCGATTAATGTAAAATGGCAAAGATGGTACCAGTATGAAAAACTGCACTTGAGTTCAGAACCATTTCTATATTGCCCTTCTTATCAAAGGTATTTGAAAAAATTGTTAAAATACAAATCAACAGATTCCTTCGAAGAAATAATATGATATATAATATCTAATGAAACACTTAGATTGTGGTATCATTAGTTTTCTTATATTGCTTGACTTTTTCAACACTTTTGACACAGTAGATAATGTCAACCTCTGCAATAAGCAGAAGAAATAATATGATATATAATATCTAATGAAACACTTAGATTGTGGTATCATTAGTTTTCTTATATTGCTTGACTTTTTCAACACTTTTGACACAGTAGATAATGTCAACCTCTGCAATAAGCTGTCACTGTTGTTTAATTTTTTTCAAATTATGCCGTTCTGTTATTGCATTCTTGGTGGTTGGGTGCTGTATGAATAGGGTAGGCACTGAAAGGCATCAAACTGGTGATGCACAGTCGCTGCAACTATATCGTACACATCAATTGTGCTTATTTTACCTCCCCGCGGTAACCACCGGGTACTGGTCTGTCCATCCGGACATTCCTGCTAAACTTATAAGCGCGAGTGTTAAACACAGAAAAAATAGCAACACTATAATGCTCTGCTTTAATGACTGTTCTGATCGATTCGCAGAGAAAGAGGACGTACGGCGGATGAGCCCAACCAATTGGACCAACGGTGGCGTCAACAGTCAGCGCTCAAATCCCCGAAGTGGGTTACTGACTCCGTATTCTCCGGTTCCTTTTGTCCAAGGAATCCAACAAAGGACCTGGCCCTCCAGGTTGGGGGTTGTGTGCGGGGTTAACAACCCTGCCACGGAAAAAAGAAAAAGTTGCGAAGCGACCAATAGCCTCGGAAAAGGACGGATTTACTGTTGACGACCCGGAAAAACGAATCAAGGACAACGACCTTTAGATCTGCACATGGAATGTTAGAATTCTTAACAGACCACGTGCATCCAAACAACTAGCCGAGGCCCTAGACTGCTACAGAGCAGGAATTACTGCCATCCAGGAAGTGCAATGGAATGGGCCGGGCAAAAGGAGGATGAAAAACTGTGACTTGTACTATGGTGATTGCGCAAGAAGACCACAGCGTTTATTTGGGTGCGGATTCGTCATAAGCGGTAGACTTAGGCAAGAAGTCTTGGGCCAACATTAGCCTAATATGCGCTCATGCCATCACAGAGGACAAAGATGACGCCACCAAGGATGACTTCTATGAGCTCCTCGACAAAACCTATGAGCAATGCCCTAAATACGACGTTAAGATCGTACTAGGCGATTTAAATGCCAAAATAGGTAAAGAGGAAATCTTTGGTAGGACTGTCGGAAAACATAGCCTACACGACACAACGTCTGAAAACGGGCTTAGGCTAATTGACTTCGCAGCGGCACATAACGTCACCATTGCAAGCACACGGTTTCCTCATCTCGATATACACAAAGGGACTTGGCGACACCCAGATCAAAGAACCGTCAATCAGATTGATCACGTTGCGATCGACACGCCTCCAGTATCTTGGATGTTCGCACCTTCCGAGCTGCTAACATGGACTTGGATCACTACCTTGTTGCAGCAAAGGTAAGAATGCGAATAACCCGAACTCCACAACAACGGAGTAATACTGTGAGGATGTATGACGTCGGAAAGCTGCAATCGCAAGAAACCGTCAGAACCTATGACGATCGAATATCCCGTAACCTCTCAAGAAATCCAGTACCACCAGCATTAAGTGCCGAAGATCAGTGGCAACACTGCCAACAAGCCATCAGAGATGCCGCAACTGATGTGCTAGGTTTCACCAGACCACCACCACGAAACCTCTGGTTCGATGACGAATGCAGGCAGGCCCATGCAGCCAAACAAGAGGCATTTAAAGCGACGCTGCAAAGAAAGACGAGAGCTGCTCGCGAGCTTTACGAGCAGAAAAGACGGGAAGAACACCGGCTTCTCAAAACGAAAAAGAGAGAGCATGAAAAGTGCGCGATCGAAGATATTGAGAGATGCTACTCCAGGAACAACGTGCGGAAGTTTTACCAACAGGTAAAAAGAACATGCCAAGGAAAAAAAACCCGCACAGAAGCCTGTAGAGAGAGTCACAGTCGGTGCTGAGTACATGGAAGGACCATTTCTGCAGACGGCGATGAAGGCCAAAATCCCGCTGTCAGGCAGAATGAACCATTCAACATGGATGATGACAGACAAAACTTCCGTCCACCTGACCAAAATGAAGTAAGGATAGCAATATCTAAACTAAAAAACAACAAAGCTGCTGGACCCGACGGACTACCCGCCGAACTTTTTAAAGCGGCCGGAGATGACCTGGTGGACTGCATACACCAACTCATCTCTAAAGTTTGGTCAGAAGAAAGTATGCCTGATGAATGGAACCTCAGCATCGTTTGCCCGATCCACAAGAAAGGAGACCCTCTAAACTGCGCCAACTATAGAGGAATAAGTCTCCTGAATATCGCCTACAAGATCCTCTCTGCCGTACTATGTGAACGCCTGAAACCTTTCGTCAGCAACCTGATTGGCCCCTATCAGTGTGGTTTCAGACCAGGAAAGTCCACAATCGATCAAATGTTCACTCTACGGCAGATCCTGGAAACGACCCAAGAATTCCAAATCAATACCCACCACCTCTTTATCGATTTTAAGGCCGCGTACGATAGCATTTATTGAGACGAGCTATACAGAGCCATATCAGGTTTTGGCATCCCCACAAAACTCGTCCGACTGTGCAGGATGACGATGGAGAACTCTTGCTGCTCCGTCAAGGTTGGTACTGACCTCACAGAAGCTTTTTTTCAAGTCCGTGCAATTGCTAGCACCTCGGCGAGGTGTCACTGGAACGTTTGCTAGCATTGAAGCTGAAGCGGCTAAAATGGGACTAGCAGTCAATGAGGCCAAAACGAAGTACCTGCTGTCCACAAAAAGGGACACACAACACCGGCGGATTGGACAAAACATCACAATAGACAGGTACAACTTTGAGGTAGTTATAGACTTTGTGTACCTCGGATCCGCTATAACATCTGACAACAACATCTCGTCAGAAATAAAGCGAAGAATTACTCTTGCCAATCGCTGTTTCTATGGGCTAGGAAGGCAATTGAGTAGTAAAGCCCTCTCTCGAAAGACAAAGGAGACTCTGTATCAGACCCTAATCATCCCAGTCCTGCTCTATAACGCCGAGGCATGGACTCTATCTAAAGCGGATGAAGATATCCTTAGTCGTTTCGAGCGTAAGATTCTTCGGAAGATTTTTGGCCCTATCTGTGTTAACGGGCTTTGGAGGAGAAGGTTCAACCAAGAACTATACGAGCTGTACAGCGACATTGACCTGGTCAAAAAAATACGCATATCACGTTTAAGATGGCTAGGTCATGTAGAGCGAATGGACAACAATGCTCCGGCTCGCAGGATCTTCGATTCCACCCCAGAGGGTAGACGCAGTCAAGGAAGACCTCGCCTTAGGTGGCGCGCTCAAGTGGAGGACGACCTCAACCAACTTGGAGTGCAAAACTGGAGGCAGCTAGCCAAAAACCGAGCTGGCTGGAGAGGCATGTTGGTTGAGGCCCAGGTTCGGCCCGAACTGTAGCGCCACCTAAGTAAGTAAGTAAGTTATTGCATTCTTATTTAACTGGAAGGACATAAGCTCTGTACGCAAACGGTCAAATGTCTAGTTTTCTTCCTATTACAAAAGAGGTGTTCCCCAGGGATCGATTTTTGGTCCGCTGCTATTCTCCCTTTATAGATGTTTATTTATTTATTTATCAATGGATATGTATCTAACATTTCATCAGGCCAAAATGCCACCAGATGGCGGCTTCTGAAGTCCTGGGTTTTATCTGAGTACCACAACGAAACCTCGTAGGAAGACAATAATTTCGCTCGACCGATCTAGATGAAGTAAAACTGGCTATACCTAAGCTTAAGACGTATACTGCTTCCGGAGCCATGCACCAACTCATAAGGAAGTTATGGCTAGAAGAAAGCATTTATACATATACAATGAATGGAATCTCAGTTTTTTTTATCCCATCCTTAAGAAAGGAGACCATCTTAACTACGCTAATAACAAAGGCATAGCATCAGTATAATGAACATCGCCTACAGGATTTTTTCTAGTACTTCAATTCGATACCAATCACCTACTCATCGATTTCGTCGATTTAGCAGAACTCATAAGCCTGCAACAGATTATTGTTATTATTATTTTCAAAGATACTTCAAAAGTACGTCCAAGAAGAATTATTACACAGTGTAATGTCATAGCGTTTTATGTGTTACTAGGACGGAAGTAGCTAAAACGGATTTAGTTGTCAAAAGTCAAAATAGCTGTTATGGAAAAAGACCGGAAATTTTCGTCTTGGACGAAATTTCACAATAGACAACTCAAACTTTGAGATAGTTATTGACTTTGTCTACCAAGACTCCGCTATCAATACACAAACACAAAAAATACAAGCTCTGAGACCAAATGGAGAATAACTCTTTCAAATCGCTGATTTTTCGGTGTAACACGGCGATTGATTTGCAAAGACAGGGCCAAAAGAGTAACAACTAAACGTACCGTACAGCTGGGTAATAAAGAAGTATTAGAAGACCGAGACAATGAGGTGGCACACGACAGTGGATGAGGACCTCTTCCAACCTCATTGGCAACGTTGGAGAAGGCTAGGTATGGACCGAGCTGGGTGGAGAAGTGAGTTGGTTGTTGCCAAGGCCACCCGCATATCTTCTAAATTTGATCTTAAACAACTTTTCATATTTTCTGTAATAAAATTCAATAGTTCTAATGATATGTATATTTTGAATATTTTTTTAAGTGATGTCAAATATGACAATGTCTTTCTTAACATAACCTGAATAGCATAATACCAAGACTAAAGTGGAGCTGCCTGTCCTGGATAAAAAACTCAGTATCTACTATACTTTGTTGTTCTTGAATCTTGAGAATTCTTTGCATATATATGTGGTTTAAGTATATGTTGTGGGTACGGCGTGGCGGCACTTGGAAATAAAACATTGTTATCGTATAAGCTCCCATCTCACATGACATATTTCGTATCCATTGGTTGTAATGTTTGTATCTCATAACAAATACAAATGCTAGCAATGTCTTCTCATTGTTTGCTGGTGCTTTAAGGCAAGTGGATTTTCTATTCACTGTCTAAATAACACAATCATCAATTATTCTGACGCTGGTTTTGAGCTCAAGGCTGTTCAGTTCAAATAGAAGCGGCAATTTACAATGCACTTGTGAATGAATGAGAAAAAATCTTTTAGAACCATTATTTTTGTGGTAATTCAACGCACACACTCAGCAATTATTTATGCTATATGAGGCCTTAATTAAAGCTAATGACCGATGGAATTGCTTATTTATTTGGTCTTATAACTTGGAGACGTATTGGTAAAGCTAACTTGTGTTACCGTGTGGTGGGAGTCATCGTGATGATTAGTTTTTCCTATTTGATTTAGTTATTTGTTTGCAGTTTCCACCAGGTGCATCAAACGAAAGACAAAGGTTTTTAGAATAAATTTTAGTCAGCTATTCTTAATATAAGGTATCGTTACAATTCAAATGATGGAAACTGAGATTTAAGGACTTTCAATTAGTAAAGATCAACAGATCGATGACTTTTTAGAAAATAAAGAACGATATTTATTTTATTAGCTTTTTCCGATATAGTGACTAAGCCAACGTGTAAAGCTTAAATATTTGGAAAGAATTGTAGAAACATCATTATTATGCTTCAGTAATATTTACAGGATTTGGGCTTATGTGATTTTATAGGGACTCTTGAAGAATTAGAGTGGAGCTGATTTAAATTTAATTTTGAACGAACAATTCTATGTTTTTCTAACATTTTTTCTTACAAATTTCTTTATTTAAAAAAATATTTTTTTTCAAATAAAATTATATTTAGCGCAGGCATATTCAATTGATAAAGACGATCTCATTTTGTCATTATATATATTATGTCAAACTTAAGTCTAGTTTTTGAGGCTGTACAAAAAAAACAATTCAAACAGAAGACACTAAAGGAATGGAAGCCTTAATAATAAGATATTGCAACTATGTTGCTAACTAGCTGGACCTGCGGCTTTCCTTCCGTTAGCCTCTTTAATTTTAATCTTTAATTTTAAGATAAAGTCTTCACTTCAGAAATAAAATAATAACAAAAGGATTGGAAAATTAAAATAAATTCTTTGTTTTTTTTCCACAAAAAAAAAAGAAAAGCTTGTTTCTTGCCAGCAATGATCTCTCAATAAATAAACTGGCGGTCGAGTGCTAAATATCTTGGAGTGCACCTTGACAAGTTTCTGACTTTTGGATTGCACATTCAAGAAATTGTTAAGAAAATTGGAACGACAATCAAAGTTTTTTACCCATTTATCAGCCGTAAATAAAATATTGATATATAAAACAGTCTTCAAGGAATTTATGTTTGACGGGTCGACGGCTTGGAAAAAACTAGCAGTAAGTCATATTCGAAAGCTTCAAATTGCCCAAAACAAAGTTTTGAAAATGATTTTAAAACTTTAATGATTTTTCTCAATAGAAGAACTGCACCAGATTTCAAATATTGATTTTTTCTGAGTTATATGAGAGATATAACTATTCTTGCATCTCTTTGGGTAACATATTGATTGCAAACCTAGCTACTTAATATTAAACACATTTATTTACCATATTAATTTGTATATTTATTTATTGTACACTTAATTTATTTATTTATTTAACTATTTATTCATTTACTTATTTATGTATTTATTTATTTATTTATTCATTTTATTTGTTATTTATTTCTTTAGTTGTTCATTAATTCATTTATTTATTTTATTTATTTCCTTATTATTTGTTTTTGTATTTATTTATTTATTTATCTATTTATTTATTTTGTTGTTCATTCGTTTGATTAATGATTAATTATCATATTGGTATTTATTTATTGTAATGTTTATTTATCTTTCAATTCTAGTCATTTTAATTAATAAGTCTTCACACTTACTATGTTGTAATCTTTATTTGTGTAGCATCTATTAAAGTATTTATTTAATTGTATTGTAAAGAGTGGTTTCTGCCAAGAGCGACACCGACTTTCCATGTCTACTCTAATTAATTAAACTATTTTAATGAAGGTTTTTTAGTAGTTTCATTCATTTTCCATTTTGATCTTGCCATTTTTTTTCAAGATATGTAATATTGTCAGTAGTAAGGTAATCATGTACCAAAACTCTGTAAATTGTAAAGTATAGATTAAGATAACAATGTACCGTTTTTTCTGCTACAATAAATAAACTTAACCTAGTAATAATAATGGGAAATACTAAGATGGCGATTTATATGCATCATATTAGCATGCCTGATATTTCTGTGTATCATTGCATTTTTCTGTGAATTATAGCTCGTAGTGATTCGGTGTTAACGTAGCTTTAAAGCGGTGAATACACGAAAGAATGATTGTACCAATGGTCCAGTCATTATATACATTTGAAAATGCTAGTGAATTGAAAAAGCTGATTTTTGGATATGTTGTAGAGGGGGCTCAAAAAAGCTAAACTTGAAATTGTCGACCAAGATTTTCTGAGCTTTCGCCGCCATCTTGGAAAAACAGCTCAATTTGTTTTTTCCCCAATAACTCGGCTCTACGTTGATATACGAAAATTGGGCTTATATACTTTTTTTTTGCTTTTTTATGCTCTACAATAAAGTCGTATACATTTTTCACCTAATGTTGATCGTTGTTGAGATATCGAGCGCCAAAGTGAAAAATTGAGAGATTGAGATTTGTTTTTTTCAGTTTTCTTTTTTCTGTTGATAGATATCAAAAAGTGTTCCAAATAAAATTTGTAGAGCGTTTTAATATTATTTAATATCATTTTGCGTAATGTGGTAAGCAAATTTTTTCTTTGGCCAATTTACAATGTTTTAGTTAATTTATTAAAAAATGTGTCTTATATGTTACTCGAGTAAATATCCTATTGATAACAAAAGATTTGTTTAAATTCGTTTTGTCATTCTCGCGTGATGCGCAGTTAGATGGTGTCTTATTTAACAACTTTTTTAAAAATTAAAAAAAAATTATTCAAGAATGCAAACATGAACATAAAAATTACTTACATTTAAATACAAAATTAAAAAAATAATCCATAGTGAAATGATAGTGATGACGATGATTGAAATTTGCGTAAGTTTTAGTTAACAGACCGATCTATAGAAAAACTTCCATTCGCATAAATCATGGCCTTGGTACCCCGTCGTCAAGTTTCTGATGAACATCGATTTTAATAGATAGTTTTAATAAGACGCCTATTCTTACAAATCTTCCGAACAGTAATCTTCGAGATGGTACTAATCGAGATTACTCAACTTCAAATGAGTAACGTGACGTACAGCTAATAAAAAAATTAAGAGCCCTAGAGGCAAAGTATGAAAAATAAGAGCGACGTTTTTAAGCCTCTGAAGGATAGCGATGCTATATTCCATCTACCAATCATGAATTGCAATAACCTGGAGGAACACACGCAAACATCGATCATGCCGAAAGAGCAATTAAATTCGATCAGTTTCAGGAAATGGACATCAGTAGGTCCACCACGACAACACATCCGATAACAGTTTGAGGAACAAAGCCAAACTTATCCAATCAATGATTTCCCAAACGGAATGAAGATATATAGGTTCTCCAAGGAAAATATGAGGAACACATAGAAGTTGTTCAAAATGACCTAAATGGGGATAAAAAGGTGGACATATTCCTGTGGATTTGAATGTTTTGGCTTCCATTACATAAAATTTAAAGTTATGAAACAGGCATCTTACTGATTGTAGTAGATTGTTTTAAGGGATTTTTGGTAAACGTCATTTTACTGATTTACGTAACATTTTATTTTGTATTACCTAATGGAAAATTTCAACCTTTAGCTTAACTCTTATTCCATGGTTTAGTTTTCTCGTGGAATAAAGTTGGAATAAGCGTTTTTTTATTAATAGGGCTATAAAGGTTTAAAAAGACAATCGGAAAATAGAACACTATGTTTATGGATTGTCCCTTATTTAACATATTTGCCGATTTTTCCAGTTATGCTAATTTTTAAGATTTTGTGACTTAGACTGTAGCTTTAGTTAGAAACAGTGCGAAGATGTATTACCTGACCTGGAAAATTCAACTTTAAAGAAGTCGATAATTTTGTTTGTTTAGAGATTTGTACCTAAACCTTTGTGTATTAAAACTACTCGTATTGGAAATCGGACATTGATGAGTTAGTTAATACAATGCAGTTCTTAAACACTTGTAGGCGATTTAAAGCTTTATCTTTCGGGACCGTAACATAACTTATAAATTCAAAAGCCAACGAAATCCACCAGGGATAAGAATTTCCATTTTTTGAAATTAGTAATCAATAGTAGGTACATGAAACAAAGATGATGAAGGCAAACTCACTCACGGAACCCTGGGTAGTCGCAAGTCGGTATAATCGATTACCTTATGCCTTTAGACTCTTACCATCTGTTATCGAGTTTTAAAGTTTAAAGCTGCATTAAATAGCATCAAAGGCTTTTGATATCCACACTTTTTGCCTCAGAATTGGTGCAGTAAGACTCTTTTTCAAAAACCAAACCTGGAGAAAACGATTTTGAAACACAAACTCAAAATATGAGTCGACTACTCCTTGAAACAAATTCCTTATTTCAGGTAAGTAATGAAAAGTAAAGAAAAAACTAATTGAAATATCTTAGTAATTTTATAAGTTTCTTAGGCTTTTGGAAAGCCTTTCAAATATTTCAAGAAATACCACTCAACTCAAATTCAAAAACAAAAATTTGATTTCTATATTCTATCTCATTCGCAAACATTTTCATTATTTTGCAAGCAATAGAGTAATGTTTCATTACAATAGTCAAAACATTAGATCTGTTTCTGAAAATAAAATATTGGACTGAAAGCGTAACATCATTCTGAGCTAAAATCTAACTGAAAAGTTAGAGTCCAGCTAATAGAATCATATACTAGACATTTCTTAAAAAAATAACTGCGCCTCTTGAAGCGGATTGAAGGGTCGCGTGTCAGAAAATAAATATTTTCACTCAAACATTCACATGCCTATACAGACATTTCATAAAATAATAACTACGCCTCCAGGAGTGGATTCAAAGGCCACGTGTAAGAAAATACACTCAAAATTTCACTCAAAACTTCACATGCCTATTTCTTGTTATTTAGAGGTCTTATTACTCCCATGATAAAGAGTTTATTTACAAATCCATTTGAGAAAAAATGAAAGATGTGGAAAATTGGTCCAAATTTTACTAATGTAGTTTCGTACTGGGTGGGCCAAAAAATATGCTCTACAATTTATTCAGACCATTTTTGAAAATATTGATTAATTTCACACAAGCGAAAAATAACAAAAATACCCCTTTATCAAAGCACCTTCGAGGTGGTAAACCTATAGGATTTTCGTATTGGTCCACTAACAAAGTTATTGCAACAAGCAATTCTTTTATCTGAATTATTTCCGAATTGTGTGTTTTTTGTGTCTAACGCTACTTACTGGCCTAAAAGGAATTATTGCAAAAAATAAGTTTTGTTATTTTATGACTAAGTTTTTACATTTACCTAACATTTCAATTCGATGTATTTTTTACTTGCGTTTATAGGTACTATAAGTTAAGTTATGAATTCGTGCTAAAAAATTCTAACAATCAAACATGACATTACGATGATAGAGAAGTCGAAAAAAGTGGGTCCCGTCTGTTTGCACCTCTACAGCCTAAACGGATGGGCCGATTTCTTTCAAATTTAATATTTACTATTAATTTGGCAGTATCTTGGGGGGTGTTTTTAATTTTTGCTCTAGGTCCAATAACGGTACCTGCCATACAATCTTTAACAAAAAGTTTGATTTTCTCGAAAACGGCTCTAACGATTTTGATAAAACTTTCAGGGTGCTATTTTTTACAACAATGAAAACTAAAAAAAAAATTAAATATTTTTTCGAAAAGTTTTTCAAAAAAAAAATGACTTTAAAAAAAAGGTAGAACGATTTTCAATATTTTCTTTCTTCGATAGACATTTAGTTTTCAAATTTTATTGCGTACTTAGTTTTTCCGAGAAAACTCTTAAACTAATTAAACAAATTAAAGAAGTTTCGAAAAAAAATAGCAATAAGCAATTATCTAGCATAAAAACAAGTTCGTGCGACCCATGCGTGCAATTTATTTGATCTGTTAAAGATAAAGGAAATTAGATTCGCTACAACTTATTTGGTAAGGAGTTAGAACAACAAGCTTAGCGAAATTTTTTTTCTCGAAAAATTTTCCATTTTTCAAAGAGTATATCTCAATAAAACGGTTCTTTATTTTCAAATATAGTGCCATAGTATATTCTAGGAAATTCATCAGCTTCAGCAATCCGATTTTTTATTTCGGGTAGAGGAGACACCCCCCTACACATTCCTGCGAAAATTGGAACTACATGGATTTTTTTGTTTATTTATTATTTTCAGGTTTAGTTTGCCTGGACTATGATTCCATAAATGGTCTTCGAAACAAACTGTACAGCAATGGATTGTTATTTTAGTTCGGAAGCATAATAAAAGAAATCGTCAGCTTAACTTTGAATGTAGCATGCGATGATAATCTTTCAGATTTGCTTCTTTTTTAAACAGGATAGGAAACAAGGATGCAATTTAAATCCATTAGTCTTTGAATTATTCTTTGGAGACTATGGAAAGTGGGCTCTTTTCAGCGATCTTCAAATAGAAGTAATGTTCTCCGATAATTTGCTGCTTTTGACAATTTCCCGAATGTCTACAAATTGTGATAAATTGCACGAGTGGATGGAAAACAAAATTAAAAAAAATTCATTTACCCGTTTTCAAAATATTGATTTAAAAAAAATTAAAAAAATATTAAAAATAAAAAAATATTAAAAATACAAAAAAATTATTCGAAAAAAATTAAAGTTAAACTTTTCGAAATTACTAAGGCTATCTACATCTTCTTGAATATCAATCTTGATTGTAATCGGATCACCAGTTTTCGAGAAAGTTAAAAAAAAAACCCGTCCTATGAGAGGTACCATTTTTACGCCACCATATTTAATTTTTTTTTCACCAAAATATAATGCATACCTACAGTAGTACACTGATTTTTTATCATAAAAATTCTTGGAGCCGTTTTGGAGAAAAATAAGCTTTTACATAACGGTTATGTGACGGGTACCGTCAATTTTTGAGCTAAAAAAAAATTGAAAAAAATCCTCTGTAGAATGTCATTGTCTTGCGTACAGGCGTTTTGCGGCGAACGATAGGGGCTATTATAAAGCAAACGAAATAGAAACGAGGAGTAGCGAGCAACCTTATCTTGCAAAAATAACTTTAACAAAACCATTGGTTTTCAAAAATGTCAATAAGTTTATCGGAGCAAAATTATTCCTTTCAGCTCTAAGTATAGTTTTCACTTTTACATCGGAAGCAATTAGCCTTTATGAAGCCCACAATCTTAGGGTTTGTGAAAATCTGATACCAAAAGAAAACTGCTATAAGATTGTTACAGAACTGATAATTACGTCTATCCGAAACTACAACCAACTATATGTATATTAATTCTTGAAACACCAACTTTACGTTTATCAGCACTTAGACTTCATTCACACTACATCGTTTAATAAGGTTTTGGCCACACGGAAATGGGAGCTCTCAGAGGAGCAATTTTTGTTGTTAAATCTTACAAAGTTTAGCTGAATGTCTACAGTCTTCAGAATAACGAAATAAAATCCATATTCAAGGCCTCTTCGTATCAAATATTTTTTAGTTTTTTTAACCAAATTCTAAGATAGACTGCCCTGGCTGCGGGCCTTACCTGAGGTATTCTGAATTGGAAGTTGTAACTTTACCACCAATTTAAATAAAAAAGCTGCCAAATCAATTATATTTCATAAAGCCCTTTTTCATTCATGCATCCACCAACAAACTTACTTAGCAGCTCAGTACCCAAAAAAGCTTTGTAATGATAAATTGATCTGGGTGCACTAAGACTTGTTTCCATTGGTACAGCAGCATGAGTTAGGGAGAAAAAGAAAAAGCTGTGCCTTACTGTGCAACAAACAAATGGAACACCTAGGCCCGACACTGAAAACCGGTATGACGTAACACCTTACACGCCATAAAAGCAGCCCCTTGTCTGACTTGGCCACATTCTTCCAGTTCTGTTGCGACACATGGATAAATTAATAGCTCTTTGCAGGGATATGAACAGAGAACACTAATTTAACGGCCCACTGTGCACATCAATCAAATCCGAGATACCAGGTTGCTCGTTGCCAATGCTTTCAGTGCTAACTCAGGGTCATCGGGTCATCGTTTGGTATTACCTGAACCAAAACTCACAGTCCTAACTGCTATGGTGAAGAATGGGTAAGGTTGTGTATATTGCACAATACAAACTAACGATGACGATCAATTGATTTTTTCTTATTTTCGATTTGGGAAACTCATTTCCCACGCTTGTTGATTTTTTGTTTTTATTTTCGTAGGGAGAGGAGGGACAGAAGCGCAGGAGGCTTAGCCTGACTTGAATCTTGAAACTGTGGAAACGTTGCATAGAAAATCTGGTAATTGTTGCTGAGAAACGTGGAAGTTGCTGCTGTTAGTCAGTTTTTATTTTTTTTTTTAAGACAACTTGAATTTAGCCGGTATACCTATGAATTACTTGGCATGGCGTGGAGGTGAACAATTGGTTTTTTGAAAGATTATGTAAGCCTGGTTGCATTTGAGCTTTCCTTGTTGAGGGAGTTTCTGTGAAATCGTAAGAGGTAAGGTAGAAAACTTGTGTTAACCAGGTTGATCATTGAAAAGTTTTGGAAAAAAATACAATAATGTAAAAAAATTAATAGACACATATACATGGATTGAATAGGCTAACCATAAATAAAGTTATATTAAATTTGCCGAAAAGAGCCACCGATAATTAACATACATGTAACTAACCCGCACAAAAGGGGTTTTGGTTACCATTATTTCAATGAAGCGAGACAGAGGTTTCTGTTCTGTAAAATGTAAATAATTGACTTAACAAGGAATTGGGGCGCACTCAACAACGACAATAAGAAGTATAGAAAAGGTCAGTATCTTTCCTATTTAGTAAGACCCACTGCCCCGCTCTTTAGAAGTTAGTATGCCGGTAGTGCCGGACTACTTTGTCTATTTTCATTGCAACAACATATAAAAAAAAGAAATTTTAGCTCCAAATTAAGCTTACATTCGTGACTGTTATATGCAACATCAAAGATCTAAAATCCACGGTTCATCACGCTAAAATGAATTTTATTTTTCTCTTGCAATAAATGCGCAAAAACTACCCTACAGCAGTTACCTACATTATACTTTACCACAGTCGCACGCACCTTTGACAAGCTCCACATACAAAACATCCAAGAGACCGGGCCCAACCCACAATGAAACTCCTTTCTGGCACCTTTCCTTACAGCTATTGCATTCTATATGGCTTGTTGGGTCTATTGAACTTGAAAATAAATTTCCAAGAATGCTCTAGATAATAAAAGGCCATAGTGCATTCAATTGAAGTACCATACCACATAATTTATCTAGAAGCATAGATATGAAAGATGCACTTGGTCTTGTCGTCCACATCGACGTCATGGTTGAATGAAGAGTCTCATCGGCTTTGATGTGTAAGCCTTGATGTGCGGTGTTCGAGTTTCTTGAGGAAACGCATATTTCTTTTGACAACATGCATGCATGCAACGCTAACAATTGTGTGTGGTGAATTTGCACTACATAGCGGCAGACATAATTCAAGGTGTAGTGGATAAGGATAGCATTGAAGAAGGAATAAGAATACATCGATGTACTCGAAGGAATAAAGGCATTCAAGCGCAGAAAACAGTATGTGTCAAAAGAATGTCGGTTGATGACAAATTGTTTAAATAGTTCTGTTTAATTCTGTTTAATTGTTTAGACTGTTCTGAATTTAAATTAAGAATTTCAGGAAATAATCAGTCTATGTAGGTTAAGTATTAGGTATATATGTGTTGGTACATATGTAAATTATAGAGAAACTAATCTATTAAAGTTATAATACTTCAATTGCTTCTTGCTTTACAAAGTTTTTCTAAATTTTAAATGTTTTAATTGTAGTTTCATACTAATAAAGGTTGTTTTTTTAAAGGTATAGAACTTTAAATTGACAACACTACTTTAACTGGCGGCCATTTTGTCAGCTGTCAAGTGATTTATTTCTAGTTTGGTTTGGCATTTCAGCATTAATAGACTGACGCCTGAACAATGCGTCTAAGTTGTGCAAATTTATTTTGAAAATCGTGGTTCTGTTCGAAATACGTATCGCGCACAATCGGAGCACCTAGCAAGGCTTAGATTCGGTGAATGGGCCCAAAACAATATCGCCGTTGATCCAAATTTTCATAAGCGAATTTTGTTTAGCGATGTAGCTAACTTTTAGTTGAATGTTTTTTTTATTATTTTTTATTTAATTAGAAAATTTAAAAAACTAATTGTCATTAATTTTTTTTTCTTACAACCTACTTAAAATTAAGTCTTAAAATAAAACGTAAAACTACCTACGCTACCTATGAATTACTTACAAACTACAACAGCCACAGCAGCAATCAAATATAATTTTATAATAAGACTTATCTATACTTTTTTTACTTTTTTTTTATTGTTTTATGTTTTATTTTGTGGAACTAAAACAATGACATAAATATATACAAAAATTAACTTATGTGTATATATGTATGTATGACATCATAGGTCTCCAGTCCTCTACGTACAAGTAGAGTTAAACATGTTGGAACTTGGAACCACAAAGGAGCCCAGCCAAGGTTAGATCTTCTTCTTGGGGACTTCCACACTTTGACTGTTGATAACGGCCATCTTGTTGAAACTACATGGGTTAAAATTGCTGTCATTTATTCAGTCTGTTTTGCCAAATCACCATGGACGGATATAGCGTTCAACAACATTTGCAAATGATAAAATTGTTTTATCAAAATGGAGGTTCTGTTCGAGCAACGTTCCTCGCTTCAACCATTGTACGGTCGCCATAATCGTCCTACCGAGAGGACGCAGTTTGGTGGATAAATTTAGGTCGACTGGTTCAGCAAACGATTAACCAAAAACCGTTCGTCGACGAAACACAAGATCTACCGAAAACATCTTTACCGTCCGTGAGAGTGTGCAGGAGAATCTGAGGCAGTCGATCTCGCGTCGCTCACAAGAACTTACAAGAACAATAGTCATGGAAAATTGGACACTTCGGATGCGCTTCACTTCAAGAGATCCGCGGTGGACATTTAGACGATGTTATATTACTCACATAATAGCATAATGGAAAATAGTCAAGCGGCGTTAAGTCGCACGATCTTGGAGGTCAATTCACGGGTCTCTAACGTGAAACTAAATCAATTGAGACACGAGCTTTGTCTGTGTGATTACTAACGAAAAAGTCAGTTTGTATGGATGTAACGGTGGCTTAACATACACTTAAGGATTAACATCACTCTAAATACGCCAGTTTTGTTTATTGACGTATCCATCCAACCAAAAGTAACCTTCATCGCTAAACAAAATTTGCTAATGAAAATTGGGATAAACGGCAATCTTATTTTGGGCCCATTCACCGAATCTAGGCCTTGCTAGGTGATCCTGTGGCTTCAATTCTAATGAGTTGGATTTTGTAAGCACGCAAGCCAAGATCTTTCCGCAAAATCTTCCATAAAGTGGATGGACACATATCCAATTCCTGTGCACGATGGCAGATAGACTGATTCGGGTCTTCTTTAACGCTACGCTCTACGCAATGACTTCTTCTGTACTCACTGTACGTCTCTGTAAATGCGAATTAGCATTTAGAGTAAACGTGGTGCGAAAACGTTCCATAGATAATCGAATTAATTGCTCTGATGGACGATTATGTTGACCGTAAAATGTACGTAGTGCGCGATAGGTATTTCGAACACAACCATGATTTTCAAAATAAATTTGTACAATTTGAAAGCGTTTTTCAGGCGATAGTCTATTCATGGTGAAATGCCAACCCAAACTAGAAATAAATCATTTGACAGCTGACAAAATGGCCGCTAGTTCAAAAAGTGTTGCCAACTTAAAGTTCTATACCTTTAAAAAAAAAACCTTTTATATATAAGTAGTTCGCGCACAAACATAATTTGTATTGAACTTTATCTATATATACATAATATATATCTTTAGGAGAAATTGTTTGTAAGAATGTTTAATTCGATAGATCCGAAAGTAAGCAAAAGTTGTTAGTTCCGAGGTCCGTGGACTCTAACCCTCCTAAGGTAAGGTAACTTAGATAAACTTTCCTCTTTTTATTTTCTTATCAAAATTCTTTTCCTCAACTACAGTTTTTGAACGGTTAAACGGTTTGACCGTTTTTCATTCAAATACTGAATGTTGCACTACAGTGAGATATGACTTTTACATAGGTAAGGAAATGTGCAGTTTTAGTACACCAAATTCTTATGCGTCGTGTCTGTCCATCACAAATCTGTTCAACTCTTCTGGAATATAACCGAAAAGGTTATTCGAATAATTCGATTTCTCCGAAATTTTAAAATGAGACAACCTATCGATCTTCCAAGAATTTTTAAGGTCAAGCTTAATGACAAAAAGTGATCGATTTCAACAAATAAAACAGTTTCCATATTATTGAAAATTCTTTTTAATCAACAGTTTGAAATAGCAACAAAAAATGAAATATTATGAACGTATTCATATTCATATTTTCATATATATATACATATTTTCATATTTTTTTATTTATTATATTTTATAATTGACACAACCACAAATTGTAATAGAGGTAGAGGGCTATTCCAGATATTCTTAAGTATGTACATATGTTTATGATTTATGCAACATTATATACTGAGTCAAGCTATTCTCTTTAAAAATAACTGATCTATCCTTCTCAATAAGAACAAATCATAAGAACTGAAAATTGTTTCAAAAACTAAGATTACGCACTACTTTTTGGGAATACAATGCAAAATATACTATTTGGAGGTAAGTCAAATCCATCTATTAGATTAACTCAACAATGTACATACTAACTTAACAATCAGGAATCATCTAAGGAATTAAAAAATATTGCACTAAACCAGTGGAAACACACATTTGTACTAACCATAAAAAAAGAATCAAACCATTAATGTATTTAAGTTAATAAAGTAAAAATATAGGACATGCTGATGGACGTGTTAAATTTCTTTTAGATCAGACTATAAATTCATCAGCAATATTTAAAACACAAGTGAACAATGTTTTACACTTACTGGACTCGGGATCATCCTTTTGCACCTGAACGGATGATGGCGCTGTCCGATTGCGGTTTCTTATACGAACTTGAGCCTTCGTCTCGGGATGAATTTTATCGCGTGTGGGTGGTGACTTCGATGAAACTGGCTGATCAGTGTAAACTAAAAATAAAAAACACGAACAAATCTATTGAATTTATTGTTTCGCTAAGTGGAAGCTACTATTATGAGTGTTATTGGGAGTGGCAGCAATCCTAGATAAAGCAACAATGTTTTCCCTTAGGAAGACTAACCCAAAAATATTTCTTATTTAAAATATAGTTGGCACATAACAATTTGTCCAAAATTTGAATTTTAAAAAAAGGAATTAAATTTTTTCCTATAAAAAAACACCACGGGCTATGGTTGAATGCCCGCCGTTATTTTCACTGAAAAAGAAAATAATTGGGCCAAATAATAGCAGATGGTTATCATTATGATTTTTAGATACAATTTGCGTTTTTGGCAAAAAAAAAAACTCTACATAAATCTCTCGCTACAAAGCTTGGAAGGAAATCAAGTTAAAATAATGTAATCCACGCAATAACTGATATAAAGATCTAAGCGATGTGTAAGTTTTTCTCCAGCCAATATGCTTAGGTTAAGTAAATAAAATTCAATCATAGTTGCCATCACTAAAATGTTAAGTGTAACACAAATTATAGAAATTATAATGACATCAGTTACGTAATTCAAGAAAATATATTCAACGTTGCATACTCAAATTGTTTTTGAAAGAAGGAAAATACTACAAAAATTATAATTGCGTGCGTTGTCTTAGTTCTTCAAAAAAATATATGTCAGGCTTACAGGTTTTCATGCAGTCAAATAAAACTTGGTTTCTAGAGGTAAATGGCCGCAACGCACGCTACATAATGACCTATTACTTAAGCGTAACCTGCGAAAAATACAAAAAGATACACGCTTCATAAGGCATAACTCAAGCCCTTTTGTCAGTTTACTCTCGATTTCATTCGGCATGTAATCTTTTGTTGCGCAACTGAATTCATTAAACATTTTTAAAACGCATACGAACATATTCCCAAGAAAAAAGATACAAAACTGTCAGAGCAGGCAGCCAAATGAAAAGTAATTTCGAGAAAAACTCAAGTTGTATTGAAATACAGCTCGTGGGTGGTTATTTCAATTATTCATGAATTTGGACATGTCAATTCTTTTTGTTTTTCTTTCAAGTAAATAATTCATTTATTGTAATAACAGATTGTTATGTTAATAAATCTAGATCACATCACTGCCTGCCCTCAGTTGAAATATAATTTAAGTTCCGACTAAGCGAACAACTAACATTAATGTTTGAATAATTATAATCAAAAAACTTACCACGATTTGTAATCTCGTTACCGGCATTTCTGTTATTCTCATCTTGTCCTTCATTTGATGACTTTTTACGATCTATGCCACAATTTTCATCGCCATTTTCATCATTTATATCGTTTATTTCATTCTCATCATCGATGTTACTTGGATCCCAGGAATCTAAAGCGTCGGTAGTTCCCAGGCCGGTAATAACATTCTTGTGATACGAATTATGGCGATTACGTGATCCCACAACACAGCCTGTGGTTGCACTTGTTGGTTGTAATATCGTTTTTGTTTGACCGCCTGGAAAGGTTGCATTTCTTTTGTGTCGTCCTTTAGATTTGGGAAAAGCCGCCAAAATATTTAACCACCATTTTGACTCTTCGGGACATGTACCCTTGATAAAAGTAACACGGTCTGGTGCTGTAATGGCAACTGAATTTGTATGGCCGGTGACATCTTCAGCGGTGGTCACCTCAATGACTTTGGTCATATCGATACTAGCCTGCGGGACGGTTTCAGGCTGAAAGGAAGCAAAAAAATGCTTTTAAATTAAATTCATTAAATAAATAAATATATTTCAATAAAATAAAGTTTTCTGAGAATTTATTATATGACTTAGTTCACTGAACTTAGTGAAACTACCCAAACATCAAAACTCATCAAAAGCATTAAACTCCAACTGGTAAGTAACTTCGTTTTTGAATGATAATAAATTGGAAACCATTCTGTTTCTAAGAATTTAAGATTTTTTTCACAAAAAATGATTTCCTATCCTACCTATATACTATATGCATTACACTAAAATTGCCAAATGAGGCTAATGTATTGGAAACAAGCACCCCTGAAGTAGTATTCAGGATGCGGCGACTTTTCTTTTCCTTTTTACTTGCTATAGCTACTATATGGACAACTTACAGATACGTGCATATTAAAATCGAGATAACAATCAAATATGATATTACGATGTTAAATTCAATATGGTGAAATAATTCGGTTTTTTAATTTTCGATTTTATTGATTTCAGATAAACTTTATATTTGAAAAGAGCCAAACATAAGCTTAATATCGACATTAGAATTTTTTTTTAATTTATAATTAATTTTAAAAAACTTGTTTTCAACTTTTCAATAGTTTTGAAAGTAATCACATTTTTTTTTAATTTTATGAACAGCTGCGTATAAAATCAATAAAATATGTACTTCAAAAAATTACAAAAACAAAATACGATTTTATAAAGATCTTTTCTACAATTTTCAAAATACTGATTTCATAAAAGGTGCTTCAAGATATTTTCTACTGTTTTGTGTGAGAGCCTAAAGCCATTCGTCAACAACCTAATATGTTAATATCGGTGCGGTCTTAAGCAAAAAAACTCTACCAACTACCAAATATTCACATTTCGGCAGATCTTGGAAAAAACCAGAGAACTTCAAATCGATGCCCACCACTTTTAAATCTATCGTAGGCAGCAATTTATAGAAACGAGTTATCCTGGGCTCCGCTATCTACTCAGAGAACAACAATAGTCAGCGCTAATTGCTGTTTATTAGGGCTTAAAAGGCAATTGGGTAGCAATTCACCTTTATCAACCAAGTCATTATGTAAGATGCAGAAGAATATGGAAATTGTCTAAAGTGGATGGGGACGCTTTAGTTTGCTTCGAGAGCAAAATTTTCTGGGTGATTTTTGGTCCCATTTGCATAAGCGTCGATTGGAGGAGGAGATATAACGAGGAACTGTATGGAATGTACGCGACACAGCTGGAAGTAAAGAAACAAAATATCTCAAGCGTGCGCACACCGAACAGCAAAGTCAATTCCTACTTCAAACTCCTTGATCCTGATGGTACAAATAAAAGCAGAAACCATAGTATTTGTAACGGAAAAGATTATCGAAGTTTTCCGAAGTAAGCCCAGTGAACTTCACAACCGGATATGTCCACCTTATCGCTTAGAAAGGTGACCCCTCCTCCCCCTCCTCTTACTGACCCATAGCACTTACGTCCCTTCTTTCTAAGGTCATTGAAACGCTGATTAACCGTGAGCTTAAGGTATATCTCGAAGATCGAAAGCTTCTCCATGACCGGTAGTATGGTTTGGCAGCAATCGTTCCACTGGTGATCAATCTGATGGCATATCTAACCGAACAGTGGAACAAATCTTTATATCGTTTGCACTTGATATTTCTAAGGCATTTGATAGAGTTTGGCATGAAGTTCTCTTATGGAAAATGCTTGCTTTGCGATCGATGATTTTTTTGTTTGTTGGATTAGAAGCTTTCTTCTGGGCCGTTCAATATAGGATGAATTGAAGTCTGATTCCCACAAAATATATGCTGGTGTGCCCTAGGGCTCCGTTCTATCTCCGAGTCTTTTCTTTATTTTTAGAAATGATTTTTTGTCAGTTACTGTTACTACTTATCCACTTAACTGGTTTGCTGAAGACTCTGCCCTCAGCTTTTCATATTCGTTCGATGAATCACGTCCTTCGCCACGTGCCCAGTTTTTCATGATTTTACCAGATCTAAAAAACTTAAAGAATTCAAGCTTTTGCAGGCCAGTGCAGAACTGAGTACTAGCGTGCAAGTGTTCTTGCAAACGGGTATTCATTTCGGGTATACCATCAAGTTCAAGCATGGCTGGGAAATGCCTTGCTACCAACAGATTTGTGATGGAAATCTGTCAAAAATAAGTGGCTGCCCATTTCTACTGACCTGTTACCGTATCCAGAACATCTAATCAAGTTGATATTTTATAACTGTCGTACTCAATGCACAACAAGAATGTAAGCGGTCAGGAATGCTGTACTCAGCAATGTTTGGGACCTGTCAAGCGAATAAGATCTCAATAATATCGGACCAAATACTGAGCTACAATTTTAAATGCCTTTATAATTAATATTTTAATGAAAATAAATAAATAAATAAAACTAATGTATTATACAAATAAAAAAAGTTTGAAATAATAAAATATTGACATTAATATTTTAATTTTTTTTATCATGGATTTTTGAAGGTTGGTTTCTTAATAAATAAAACAAAACAGCTTAAACGACGACAAATTTAATCTCACATAATGTTATAGAATACTGTTTTTTTTTAAATTAGTCCTGCTACCTGTTCTATTTTTACAGTTAAACCCCAAAAATGTACTTGCTATTAGGATTTAGCTCAACTTTGAACAACTTAATGTTACACAAAACTGTAAATTATTAACTTTTCCATCGTTTGAGCCATTATTTGAGTTTTTGCTGTGTACCGTTCGGAATTATTTTCATTTTTCTGAACACATAAAATTAGTCATTATAACCTTAATTGCAACCTTTAGAGGTGGTTAGTACTGCAAACTTGTAAAATTTCGTTTCTATTAGAATTATTTAAAACTTTTGCACAAAATTTCTGCACTATTAGGTATAAAGTTTTTATACGCCATTAACTTGAATATAAATCACACTTCTGGGTAGGTGTTTTTCAAGCATCGCTATAGCTGTTCGATATAACTCAAAACAGAGCCTTAAAATTGATAGGAAATAGAAATAACTCTGAAATAATTGCTTCTCTCGAGCACGGACGCAATGTTTCATGTCTTTCCATATTTTATCGTTTCTTTTACAATAAATGTTAACTCGAAGTGGCCAGTTGAACTCCCCTCGTCAAAAGTTTCTCCCGTAATATTCGTTTCGCAAGGAATGCTCATTAGTTCACCCTTGAGCCAAATTTCGGATGTACCGTGAAATATAGAGATTTTGTTTTGCCGAACAACAAAAAATTGGAATAGATTATTCGGCGAAGTTTTCACTTGCCATTTCAGTTTGAAAGCATTCGAAGCCATTGTTAATCGACCTTCTATACCTCCCTACCTAACCATCCAAGCTTGCGCAATGCATTTAACATTATAAGGGCAACTAAACCAATGTGCGCACGCATAGTTAAAATAATATAGATTGCACGACTGGATCGCACGTACTTGCTCATATGTGCATTCAAGTCACATCATCGAATAAAATTTTTAAAATAAGCAATATTAAGGTAGAAAAATAACACTATCTGAACTTAAAAAATGGGCACGACTGGGTTTCACGTACTTGCTCTTATGTGCTGTGCCTAATTATATTGGAAAGCAAAATCTTTGACAGAAACAAGTAACATTTACGTTGAAAATAACACAGTTTGAACTTATAAAAACTATCAAAACTACAATACTTAACGGTGTTTAGTAAAAATGAAGTAAGCCATTACACGTCTTAAATGAAGAAGAATTTATGAAAAAAGTATTTCGAAAATTGTAGGACCTGTTTTTTATTTTTAGTTTTTTGAAAAAAATTTTTTTTTGAAATTTTGGTATGCAGTTTTTTTAGAGTTTATTAATATGCATGCAATTATAAAATTTTAAATAATATTTTTTGATTAGTTTTAAAAATATTGATTTTTCAAAAAAAAATTAATTTTTATTACAAAAAAATAGTTATTCAAAATTTTGATATGCAAAATTAATTTTGCTATATAGATCTTTTCAAATATAAGATTTGAGAGAAATCCATGGAGCCGTTACCCAGAAAGCCAAAAATTAAAAAAACCGTTACATGAAAGGTCCCGTTAATAGACTTTTCCCGTATATGTGGTTCTGATCAAATCATAGCCAATACCAACAAAAAAATTCTCAAAAATGCTTTCCTAAATGGTCATATGGCAGGTACCGTTATTTTAAGGCCTAAAAATTAAATTTCAATTTCCCCTCTGGAAATGCCAACAGAACCCACACACCAAATTAGAAGATAATCGCTTGAGCCGTTTAGGCTGCATCTCGTTATACATACTGACAGACAATCAGACATTTTGTGTCGATCACTTTTTTAGACTTCTCTTTGATTTTAATGTCAGGTTTGATTGTTATCTCAAAACAGTATTCAAATTCTGATTGCATCTGTGGTTGAGTTTACTGGCCTACATTGGTCAACAGAAATCTTAGTTTGATTGAACGATAGCTATTGCTACTTTGTGTATCACACTACCCCTTTGTTGATTGGGTAAAATTTGATAAAAACGGAAATGTTTGCAAATGAGAATCGTAATCTAGAGGCCCAATGTTTCTCATTTTATTTCAAAACTCAGGGTATCTGATTCTGATCCAATCCATCCACTTTTTTATTTTTTTTCTGGGCAGACCTAAGTTCTTCAACTGTGATCAAGAGGACTTCTTCGTTTTAACTTCCAGCTGCGGAAAGTATAGGTAGTATATTCATTTAAAAGTCAATCACAATAATTTCGGCAGCTGTGAAGAATTGTGATGTCATTACAAAAAGTTAGCTTTGTTTGATTCGTTAATGAATTTTCATGGACGAATCTTCTGAGCGTTTTTCCTTCTTTGAACGGAAATTTTGAAAATATTCTCAACCTTTATCATATCTATCTCATGTAAGCAGACTGTTTTCTTGGCAAGAAACGAGCACAACTTGGACTACGCAGCCAGTAGGGTGCTAAATAGTAACCAAACATCCTTTTTACAAAATATCATTTTGCGTTTAGTGGACCATAGAATATGAACACAAGTCTGCTGGCTTTACTTCGTTTAAAATAATCACATATTTCACTCCTTCCTTAGATACCTTATTGCTTTTTGTGGGAAAACATCACCATAAAATGTATCTAGCCACTCCCATATTTTCTGACATGTGCGAAATTATTATCACTAAATTATAATTCATAAAGTGTCAATAAAACGCGCAACCGATAAATAGAGTACATTTTAAACTCAAAGAAACTTTGCCTGGAACATAATATGAAAAATGTCTGAGCGCAAAATTAATTCAAAGCCCGTAAATACTTATCGCATGCTCAAGATCTGGTAGTGCAGTGCAGCCAGCAGCTGTTGGAATTCACTTCAATTTCAAATAATCGAAAGTGGTCAGATGACGTCCAAAAATCTTGATCTCCTTGCTGCAGAACGGGTAAATCTAGATTTGTTGCGAATAGTAATTACAAGCGAGATATTTTAAGGCTTTTTTATGATAGCTGGATGGGGGGAGAAGGGCTTGTAATTATTTTGAAAGGAAGACATAATACACTTCACTCGTATTGAGTTTTAAATGAATAATGGAAATCAGTTTGAGTTTAAGTTTGTTCTAGAGGGTGAGTTCTATTAAGGTGTGACAAAAAGCTAGAGTGTGTATTTATACGATATGGATGTTTTGAAGAGTGGAAAAGCTATTCATGTATGGTACTTACGTGTTCGTCCACGGAATATGTAAGCTCGCCGTCGTCGTATAACACAAACCATCGTCTTTGCCACCTCTGAAAAAAAAAATATTTTTTTTACTTTTGTGAATAAAATCAATGAAGATATTTTATTTTTATTTTATTTAGATATAAAGTAAATGGATTTCATAAAATAATTTGAAAACAAACAAAAGGGGGTTCAAACCTATAAAACTAAATTTCTACACAATTTTGGTTCATATATAAAAAAGAACGTGACCAAAATAATTTATTCTCAAATTCGAAATAAGCTGTCTGATGCCAAATAATTAGTTGAATACGCATACAGCATAGCTCGACTATTGCAATCTCCTCGTTTGTTGTAGCATCTAGCATCCCCATATTGGAAGGCAATATATGATCGAAAAAAGTAACATTTACGTACAAAAACAACACGTTCTGAACTTATAAATAGTGTCAAAACCACAACCATTAACGGTTTTTAGTCACATCCATCACACGTCTTGTATAATAACGAATTTATGAAAAAAGTGTTTGGAAAATTGTAATACAGATTTTGATAAAAACCTCTATTTTATTTTTAGTTTTTTGAAAAAAATTGTTTTTGTTTAATTTTGGTGTGCAGTTTCTTAGAGTTTATTAGTAAACATGTCATTATAAAATTTAAAATAATTTTTTTTGATTAGTTTTAAAAACATTGATTTTTCAAAAAAAAAAATCAAAAATTAATTTTAATTAGAAAAAAAAGTTATTAAAAATGTTGATGCAGAATTAATTTGGCTACCTAGGTCTTCTCAAAAATAAAATTTCACAGAAATCCAAAGAACCGTTACCGAGAAAGCCAAAAATTAAAAAAAACCGTTATATCAAAAAACCGTTGATAGACTTTTTCCGTAAATTTGGTTCCGATCAAATAATAGCCAATACTAACAAAAAAATTCCCAAAAGTGTTCATCAAAATCGTTCGAGCCGTTTTCGAGAAAAATAAGCTTTTCCTAAACGGTCATATGACAGGTATCGTTAAGCCTAAAATACAATTTCAATTTTCCCCTGAGGAATACCAAAAGAATCACTCACATAAATACTGACAAACAGACAAACAGAGAGACAGCCATACAGACCGACAGATAGATATTTTATGCTACTAACGTTTTAAGACTTCTCTATGATCGTAATGTCATGTTTAATTATCTCATTTTTTTTATATTCACGAATCCTAAACTTACCTTATAGTCCTTATAATTGCAAGTAAAAAAAGAGTTGGTTTTCTGTCTGTAAAGTCATTTTACGTGATAACGTCATAAGAAAACATTGATGGCAGCAACACCAACATAGAGTCGGTTAACTCACATCCACAAACCCTCTCGTTAAATCCCCCACACACCTCAATATCTACATCTACTTTCTACTTTAATAAAACTCCGCCTATAACAGCAGAACCCTAGTATTGATGTTAAAGTTTCTGGAATTTGAATAACCTTGCCGGACTAGACTAGAGAGGTTTTATAAGATTTTAGCAACTTCTCGTATATTTTTTCCTCCATAATATTATCACTTAAATTTTGACCCAAGGAGATAGGGATTGCTTTTGCACTGCTTCAAATTCATGCTCTAAGTATTGGACCAAGACTATTCGCAACTATTCAACTTCGCTTGTTGACTTTATCGGTTGATGATGATATTGATATCTTTTGCGTGATACAGGGTGGGAAGTAATTAAGGCTAAAGCTGGGTAAGCTAGTAATAAATAAATCTTTATAAAAAGGACTGTGATTCACTTTTTATGAACATTTATTATTTATTGTAAATTATTGATAGCATTCTGACATAATCAAATCGTAATCTCTCTATGAGCGACTTACGTCTGTAACTTTAAGGTCATTCAAAAAACTCTATAATACCTCCCTTATGATTGACACTCTATTGCAAGTAGAACACCAGTGTTTTCCGTTCTATTTAGCTGCATAACAAGACTTAATTAAAGACTGCATGCAGGTTACATAAGTATGACATTTCATTGTGTTCTACTCTTAAAGTCTTTTGTTTAGTATTAATGTATATACTACAAATAACGTCTAATCTAATTATACCGGCCGTCATTTATATTTCTACATAAGTATGCGAATGCACTTCTAATAAGATTTTCTTTTGTCACTTGAGAGAATTCTTTTTTTTTTATTTGGAATGAGTCTAAAACACCAATAATAGGCTCTGGGACATTCTGACATGCAGCAATGCAGGTTTTCTAGTACTTTTCAAACAAAGGCGTATTAATCTTCAGTTTCGCCCTAGGCTCCTTTATGATATTTGATTTTAAATATAAAATATCAAGAAGGGGAAACCATACGACAAAATAGCAAAGCTGAACTTTGAGTTGTATTGTATAATGTGGGTGGCGAGTTCATAGGCCATAACAACACGGAGGTCATAACAGTTTTGACGAAGCTCAGTCCCAGAATTTGCAACCGTTGCCACAGCTTAGACATTTTGCTGCTAATAGAGAAAGATCTGATCGTTGCCCTATGTTCCCGGAGTAGTGAAAGGGTTGCGGTGAATGTAATTTTCGAAACACAAAGAGAAACCCGTAAAGCGGTGCCAGGTAGTCTTAACAGTCACCACTAAAATTGTTGATCACCAGGTTGTTTTTAGTCCTTTAACCCACCATGCACCCTTAAAAAATACATTCCAAAACTGCTAAGGAATTCGTTTGGTTTTCTTGATGTGCACAATGCCATCCCCACTTTCGTGATTTCGCAACTTAACATTTTGCTTCTCCTGGAAAAATGCCGCGCCTGAAATTCTTCCTATTCAATCCATACCTTAATCCGCGTCTGCTTTGAAGCCAAGGCATACATTAGTGACGTGAATGCCGTGTCGGTTTTCATTTCACATGAGATTAACTCGGAAAAAAGAACCCCCTTATCACATACATTGCAAAGCAAAAGGTATCCGAGGAAGCTCAAGATGATATTTGCTTTGTGCGCATTATTATTAAAAATAATTACTACCGCAGTTGTGCGGTATAGAAAATTGTTTTCCGTCTTTGTTTTTTTTTTTGTTACTTCCTTCAGGAGTTTCATTTCGTTTAGTTTTCACCGGGAAATTCATTGAAGAAATTCCATGAACCGCAGACAGTTTTTGCATATGAGGCAGTCTCTGGGAACTGGGGTTTAAAAACGCACACTTGCTTAGCAGTTGTTTGTATTCGCAAATTGATCTCCTCTGGTAGTCGATGAATAGTTTTGTGTGTAAAGGTTGGCGGCTTTTAGGGTAATCTTTTCGATAAATGTATCTAATTACAAGCGATACCATCAAGCACCGCATTTTATTTCATAATCGCCCATAAGAGACTTCCAGTGGATTTGAAGAGCTGTCTAAAGTATCTGATACGAATGTAAAAAAAATTGAACCCAAAGTTTTCAATTGCACTCTAGATGTAATTTTGTAATTGAGAAGAAAGTTAAGTGGTTTATGGCATTTAATATTAAGTATCGTTTCGTATACCTTACCCACCCAGTGGAACTTGATGTCACAGTTTCAAGCTCCATCATACTGTACTTATGAAACGAGCCAAGTACATACATATAGATACAAATGTACATGGTACTTTTATTAGAAATAAACATAGGTAAGATATTTGATGCATGTATGCTTTTATGCATTGCATTTGTATTTGTATATACATACATGTATATGTGTTTTCATTTCTGTAAGCAATATAAATTGGCAGTAATTCAGGTCAATAAAATGTGAATTTTCTGTGATTTATTGATACGAAGTCTGAAATTAAGGCTGTCGTTCAACGATTTTATTGTTTATCTGAAGTATTTGATATACCTACAAATGTATGTATAAAGACATCAAATACATAATGTTACACAGGGTATGAAAAAGGGTGTATCCTTATTTGGAGAACAAATTTTTGGAATCTCTTCTAATAAAACTGGCAAATTATTTTGCAAGGACTCCAGATCTTACAGAATTCAGCCTACTTTGTAGCTTGAAGGGACTCTAAAATTATTTCCAATTAAAATTGTCCTAATATTAAATGTGAATCTGTTTTAAAATGATGACTGTTTCTTTCCTGGTTGATACTCCGCTCATAAATGAAGATTTTGAAATTTGATGGATCAGCTCTTCATGCTTCTAGTTATGCTTTCATCAGCAATAAATCCTTCTTCATGCGTGTAGCGCGGGTATTTAACGTAATTCTTATTACTGTATGTATCATCGTTGTGCTCTGAAGCAACTTCCACTGCACGCTCCATAAACGTATAAATATATCTGAGCTTTTTTTGCTGGTAAAAGAAGATTAATTGAATAGGTTGGGGTCAAAATTCTTAACAAAATTCTGCTTTTAAAATTCTGCTTTTCAAAATTTTGCTTATAAAAAATCTGCAAATAATAATAATTTCTTTATCATTTGCAGAGTTTTTATAATCAAAACATACTCTTACTTTCTTAAGAGTTTACCTAATAAAAAAGTATAGGTTTTTTGTTTCCTATCTACGTATATATACATATATATTCGCTCTACCTCTACTTCTTAACACTATTTATAACTTAGTAAGCGTCATTTATAATCCATTCGTTAAAGTATTCTTTGTATTTGAAAAATAAATTTCGACCCGATCCCGATTTTAAACTCAGTAATGTTATATGGGAACTGGATTTGGACGATAAGTATCTAGTTCCATTTAATGTTTCAACCGAAATTGAGTCATTAGTTATTGATATTCGGTCAATTTAATTTAAGTTAAGGTAACAACGTATGTAATAGATTACATCAAATGTATCTAGACTCAATGACCAATGAGGTGCCTAGAATTTGTAACTTGTTTGCAAATTATTTTTAATCAGTATATTCTGTACAAACTCTCCTCGTCCATGAGATGCCCCATGTTGGTAAGGTTGTGGACATTCATTAGTTCTAAGCTCAGTGGAGATTGAATCAAAATTGGATGATGATAAGAGTGAAGGTCATGTTGGAATCCCAGCTATTATTTAAGAAAAATTACGTTGTCTATAAAGTCGGTTTACGGAAGATAATTTACGTGATAACGTCATAAGAAAACATTGATGGCAGCAACACCAACATACAGCCCGTTAACTCACACCCACAAACCCTCTCGTTAAATCCACACACACACAGCCCATTATTATATCTACTTTCTACTTTCTACTTTAACAAAACTCCGCCTAATTTATATTTCTTTTTTCTCTTCTTGTACTTTTTTAATTTGAGTGAAATTATTTTGGGAATTTGCGCCTATTCTTTATCATGTTCGCCTAGTGCTTGCGATCGTTTTCGGTTGAAAGTACTACAGTATCGCAGCGTGCGTCACTTTTCTTATCAGCATCATCAGCATTAGTCTTATCAGCATTATCAGCATGAGTCTTATCAGCATTAGTCATGTTATTTCGTATGTGTAGCCTGTCATCAATTTTTAAGACGTTATCACGTCAAAAAATGTGCACTTTCGATAAGTTTCTGTCTGTCAAAATGGTTTTGTGGCAGATAAGTCAACAGTAACAAACTTGGCTCTTTTAACTAATGCTGTTTTATCCAATATGGAAAATACATTCCAAACGGATATCATATTTTACAGATTTTGCAAAAGCATTTGACAGAATTAATGATAAAGTCTTAATTCATAAGTTAGTTTCTCTATATGATAAATAAAGCTAATCAAATGTTTGGTTTCATTAAAAGGAGTACCATAGAGTTCTCTGACCCTTTTACCATAATATCCTTTATTATTCACTTGTTAGATCAGTCTTAGAATATTGTTTTATAATTTGGAATCCATGTTACAATAATTCTTTGGATAGAATAAAGAAAGCTCAGAGGAATTTCACTAGATATGCATTCTATTAGTTAAATTGGAATATTCCAAGACCATCTTATATTAGGTGCTTATTGTTTGAGTAACATTCTTTTGAAAATCGCAGAACATACTTTTCGGTAAGGAGAAACTTTGAATTTTCATATTAATTGTTCTCCGTTGCTGTTATTAGTAACTGGAGTTTTCCCTCCAATCAGAACTACACGGTTTGGCTACGGCAGGAATGAGCCCATAACACGTTGCATCAGAGTTACAAATATGATTTGTAATAGATTTGGTGATTTCCTCTTTATGTACATAAAATTTCTGCAAAAATCATTCGAAAGGACACCAAGTCTCTTGATGTGTTTTTCAATCCCAAATATGGAGATAATACTATTGTTTGTTTTGTTTTTGGCATCTTATTTTAGAATAAGTTTACATAAGCAGGAATTGGTAAACCAATTTTAAACTTGTTAGAAAGGATTGGTATTACAGTTCCTTTCCTGGTAAGTTCTTCGGCCCTACAGTTTCGTGGGATACCTCTGTGCTCTAGCACCCAATTAATTGTTGAACTGTTTTGTCAGCTCCATTAGATATGGTCAATAATTAGGGGCAGTAACACAGTTTTCGGGAACAAAACCGAGTGGTTGAGGGCTGCTTAGCTATCTGTGAAGGAGCATTCGCATTCGAATTTGATATCACGTTGCCTTTAAACCGAAGACCTTTTTGTCATCGGTTTTTAACTCATTTATGTAGATATGAATTCATTCATCAATCCCATTTTTATCATTGTCACAGGTCGCATCTTCTTCATTTTTCGGAGAAATGGTGTTTTAAAGGTGCAAGCCTACTATCAATTAAGGCCTATGCAATTTTTTTATTGGGGTTGTGTATGTGAGTAGGACTGCTTAATAGAACCATTACGGAACCTTATATTCTATTATTTACGGAAATAATTGGACAACGTAACAATCAAAGCAAAAATTACGCTGAAGAAACCCCTTATTTGTCAGCCAACAAGTTACTATAACGTAAGTAGGCTTGTTCATAGTTTTCTGCGAAATTAAACGAGACATTGGCTGAGTTCGTAATTGCAGGCTTTGTTGCCCATGCTTTACCTAAAATATGCTCACATACGTTTATGAACACAATTACAACTGCATGTATGCGGTCATCGTACTTTGCTTAAAATGAGTTCATAATATCAAACGTTGACAAAATGAGAAATATAAATTATTTTTAAGACGCTTTTGATTTGATGTGTAGTACATACATTTAAAAAATGGCTATCAATAAAACTAATCTAAAACTTATTGTTCTAAGCTTTGCGGAAGAAACCGTTTTAGAAAACATGGGACAAAAATTGGCAGAAATAAGAGAATTAAAAAAACCAAAGAAGAAGGAATATGTTTTTGAATATGAAAACCTTTAGAACGATGTTAATAAGGCATATTCCAAAAAATTAAAATTTCTTTAAAACGTTCAAAGAATTTCCGGATGACATTTTTCAAAACCATTTTGGTATAAGCATGTCTACATTTCAAGTAAGCCCTTTTGTATTTATAACTGTTTCTTACAAAAATTACACAGAACTTCCAACAGTTTGTTTTGAACGAACTTAAGCCATTTTGGAAAAACTCAAATTGCGGACGGCCGAAAATAGATACATATGTATGTATGTATGCGGCTGGCAGTCTACCTCACTATTTGAAAGCTTGCGTGCTTAAGAACCAATCCGTTTCCAAATGTTCTTAGATGTGTAGACGGAACAAATTCCGATCATAGCCCCCAAATCAAACCCTACTAGTTACTTAAATCGTAAAGGAACATTTTATATTAATACGCATCAGACCACAGTTTGAACTCAGATTCAGTCCTGTGAAAGAAAAATAATTAATTTCATATTTAAAGCTAAGAAAACCAAATATAATTACAATTATAAATAAATTTAATTAAAAAAATACAAACTTCAAATTCGGCAACATAATAAAAACAAATGCCAACTTGACCGCAAGTTGACTGTCGTTTTACTTTTATGAACACTTTTATGCCATGCTCACGCAGAGCTTATGCGTTTTTACTCAGCCATTATGTTCATAGATACAACTTATCTTAAAATGGGACTTGAAAGTACAGATTTTGATTTTGTCTGTGCTTTAGCATTTATCAGCTTGTATTATTATAGAAATGCTAATTGTGCATCCTTGAATTCTTTTGTCAGGCATAAAAATGAACAAACAACGCCCTAAAATATGCAAAAATGCAACAACACGTGTCTATCTGTCAGTCATGCCAGTGGACTTCTGCTTGCGACTTTAAGTTTGCCGTCTGCCTTTAGGCCTGAATGCATTATTTATGCCCACCTTAAGTCGTTCGTCAAACAGCACACTTATCCCGAACTAATTCAAACAAATGTCTTTGCAAACACTCGTTCGTCCGATCCGAGTGGCAGATCTATTTTCTTGAATGCAGTTCATGTTGCAGCATATACTTCTAGACATTGAAAATAGGTGTGTGACCTTTTTTAGCATTATCATTGGCTTCGCTAGTAAATTAGCATCCACAAGATGCAAATATGTCAGGTGAGTGATGCGATGTTTGAGCGGTGGGTTGTGTCTTGTGTTGAACTGCTGATCCATCAAATGCAGATGGTTGATGGCTGATACTGAAATGATGATGGGTTTTGTGAGTGAGAGATGCACATTGTGGGCAAAAGGTGTGTGCAACAACGACACGTACATACATATGTGTATGCCTATGGCGGGCACACCTTCTTTTAGATATGCGGGGTAAATAGTTTCTTCCATTAACATCACCACTATATTTGTTCCACTATTAGCTCCACATCCATCCTAAGCCTAGATTATGTAAGAAAGTTTTTGGATTGTTATTTATGAGAAGAGAACTGCTCTCAATTAATTCCAAGAATATTTTATCGCGAATTTGTAGAGTAGACTAACAGCTTAATTGACGTGAAGCAGGAGGGGATTCTACGATTTGCATATCAAATGCATTCATAAATCTAGGTATTGTGGGACTGAAATGTTCAACTTATAGGAGTGTTTTGTGTGTAGAAGCGGAAGTTGTGATAAATTTGTCAAGATCGTTAATGGAATTTGAATAGTTCATGACCGGCATATTAAGAGACGAATAGAATTATAAATGTTGGTAGATGCAATGATAAATAAAAATGGGTATGGAAAAAAGAATCTTTTGTAGTTATGGTGAATGATAGTTCTAAGATTGATTTGGAGAGAGAAAAAACGGCACCTCTCATAGCCCTTTATGTCTGTCCTTAGTATTTCTGTTAAGTATAGAACTCACAATGTATGGCTAGCAACCAAATATTTTATCTACTGTACCACGGCCATGCTTCATAAAGTTATCGGCTGCTACTTTTGACTAAAAGTAGTTAAAGGATTGGTGAAGCAACGCTTCACGCAGAGGCAGACACTTTTGACGTGATAACGTCTTATAAATTGATGACCGCCGGCTGCACGCACGAAAAAGCATGACTCATTGTAACGTTCCGCCTGAATCGAGTGTGCAAGCGAGAGCACCGAAACAAGCGATAGAGAGACACGATCGCCAAATTATCGTCCGTAAACCGAAAAATATGAGGAGTTCCTCTTCTTCCTATTTCTCAAAGCTTGTCTTAAATGAAACTTTAATTATTAGTGCTCAAGAGAAAGCTAATCTTTTTGCAGTTCGCTGCTAATTCTATTTTATTATATTTTGGTAACCGATCATCTTGAAATGCTCGGTATGTGTATTACTAACAAACTCTTGTGGAACGATGGTTAGTATTTTTTCCCCTTTCTGATCTGGCTCCTATTTACAATTCGTTCATCCGTCCAAGACTAGAATACAACTTTCATATCTAGGAGCGTGCTCCATCGACTCTCTTGAGTCGTTTAGATGGTATTCAAAGAAAAGCATTCAAAATTATTGGAGATGATAGCATCATCTGAACATTCACGTCACTCGAAAATGACATAATGTTTCGTGCCTCTCTTTTTTACCGTTATTTTTACGGTCATTGTTCTAGAGAAATAGCCACTTGGATTCCTCCAATTAAAGAGTTTCACCGTAATACTCGCGCTTCCAGGAATACCCACAAATTTACCCTCGAACCCAATTTCGGTCGTAAAGTTAAGTACAGAACTCGAATGTGGAATGTTTTGCCTAACTCTATTTTCCCTACCCATTATGATGTTCAGAAGTTCAAAACCAATGTGCATCGGCACCTCCTTAAACCTACTCCTGTTTTTCAAAGCTCGCGCTGTGTCTACCGACATAAAAAAGTTAGCCCACATCCCTTTAGCGTGTGCTGATTATATAAAAAGTTGGTTTTCTGTAAAGTCAGTTTACGGACGATAATTTTACGTGATAACGTGATAAGAAAACGTTAATGGCAGCAACACCAACATACAGCCCGTTAGCTCACACCCACAAACCCTCTCGTTAAATCCACACACACACCCCAATATATACATGTACTTTCCACTTAAACAAAACTCCGCCTACTTTCTTTTTCTCTTCTTGTTCTTTTTGAATTTCAGTGGAATTATTTTGGGAATTTGCGCCTGTTATTTTTCATGTTCGCCTGGTGCTTTCGATTGATTTAGATTGAACCGTATTGCGGTTAGCATGAGTGATGAGTCTTATCAACATGAGTAACATGAGTCTTATCAGCATGAGTCATGTAATATCGTACGTGCAGCCTGTCATCGATTTATAACACGTTATCACGTCAAAAAAAAAAACAAGATGTTAAACAAGGTTTTTTTTTAATTACTCTGTGACTGTTCATGATTTTTGTAAATAATTGGTAAAAATGAGTTTAAGTTGGCGTTGAAACAAATCTCGGTTTGACATTTTATATAATTAAGACATTAAACTTTTGAAATTAAGATTTGAAGTACAGTTAATCAAAAAAGTTAGGTGCATTTGGCTCTGTTGTTATATTTACGTTAATATTCGAATGCCATTTTACAGCTAACGTAAAATAACTTGTTTTTTAGCCAATTTGAACAATAAATGAAAGGCTGGTATCATGTTTTGGCTACACATGATAAAAAGTGAATACAAAGCATTACCTGCAAGAACATTGTGATCCAAACAACTGAGATGCAGATTCTGAGAAGGCATTGCAAGTAGTTTAAAAATAAGATTTTATCAAAATCGTTGGAGCCGTTTTCGATGGCATGTATTATTCTCTTGAACTGAAAAATATATCAATACTTCCTCCAGGGAGAATATTGACAATCTTGAGCCTCGACGCTCGAGGTAAATACAAACAAAGAATTGCTAGAACGACTTTTTTCGTGCTCTGCTTCATTTTATGTTTATTGTTTTTCCACTTGTTTTAATATACACAAAAGAAAAAATTAACATAGTTATGTCCATATGTACATATATTACATAGTACCTATGTATGGAAGTATATTGCAATAATAAAAGCTTTTACGAGTAAAATAGAGCCTAATGGTTCATATTTGCGAGATATGTATGTATATGTACATGTACAATGGACCAGATGCATTTGTTGTAGAAGGATTGTTTTTTTTTATTTTATTTTTTGTGTTTTGTGAACCAATTTATTTGGATTATATGTATAAATAATATAATTAATAGATAATTAAAATTCAACCTCTTTTTCAAAATTTAGGACAAGATGAGTTCAGTTGACCTAGTCAGGTTTCAGGTATTGTCAGTTATTTAATTAGCCTTCATTTTTGCATGCTGTTTTTTGCTGATGATTCATTCCACTTAAGAACAAACACAAGGAACGTCTTTTCCGTGTCCTAAATTTATCTGTACTTCAGAATAAATGGACTTAATTTGCCAGAGAGATTGCGAAGCTGCATTTGCCGCATAAGAATCTCAAGTGGCAGCCATATGGAAAATTAGTTTGTTTTTTAAATTGCTTTTAGAGATGCTGCATCACGCGAGCACGCAAAATGCAATTGTTAAGCTAATTAAATCAATTTTCTGATTTATTTTCAGATCATTGTTAGTACTAAGTAACAACAATTTTGTTTCAAATTAAAGTGGATTATTGGTGGATGGGCAGTGGCATACAACGGGGAAATAATTTTTATCTGCTAGAATCTAGACAACTAATTAATAAAGTTTGTAGAACTTAAAAACTAAGCAACCTTGAAGTTGCTGAAACCGTTGATCGTTGCAACTTGAAAATTCAAATTTTTGCAAGCAAAAAGAATGCATATGAGGTCGATGTGTGCATATAAAAATATGTACCCATCTACTTAAAGATTGCCAGTAAAAATGTATTGTACTCTCTTTTTGAAACAAATTATAAGTACCTACATGAAGATAGGATAGTAAGGTTTCACTCTGATTGAAGTTGCGTTAATGTCTATGACGAATGAAATAAATCATTTTATTAAGATGTTATTTCGTAGGCAAGTCGAAAAATTGCCAGGATTGATTTCTGAAACGCACTTAAAAAAGGAAACTGAGATGGTATTTATATTTTTTTATTTATAATATTGACCTTTCCTTAAGATTATTAATTGTAGGTCTGTACAGTCAATATAGAAATTCGACTTGTACCATTGCATCAATTTATTGTCCTCCTTAATACCACATAAAAAAAGTCAAGCAACTTTTTACTTGTGATTATAAGGACTATAAGGCATGTTTAGGATTCGTGAATATAAAAAAAATTGAACAATCCAACATGACATTACGATCATAGAGAAGCCTAAAAAAGTTAATGGAAACAATTTGTCTGTCTTTCGGTCAGTATGTATAACGAGCTGCAGCCTAAACGACTTAAGCCATTATCTTCGTTTAGGAAAAGCTTATTTTTCTCGAAAACGGCTCCAATTAGAAATTTTTAGTTGGTATTGGCTATTATTTAATCAGCACAAAATTTACGGGAAAAGTCTACCTTTCATATAGCGGTTTCTTTAATTTTCTTCCTTCTCGGTAACCGCTCATTAGATTTCAATAAAATTTTATATTTGAGAAGATCTAGGTAGCCAAATTAATTCTGCATATCAAAATTTTGAATATCATTTTTTTTTATTAAAATTAATTTGCGATTTTTTTTTGTTGAAAAATCAATTTTTTTAAAAATCAAAAAAAAAATTATTTTAAATTTTATTTTATTTATAAAAATTTCTGTCAAGAAACTAAAAATAAAAAAACAGGATTGTAGCAAAAATTCGTCCTACAATTTTCAAAATACTTTTTTCATAAATTCATTATTATACAAGGCGTGTGATGGCGAACTCCATTTTTACTAAAAACCGATAAGTGTTGTGGTTTTGACACTTTTTTTTAATTCAGATAGTGTTATTTTTCTACGTTAATGTAACTTATTTTTTTAAATTTTATTCGACGACCACACATAGGATTCAGTCGTGAAATTTATTTTTTATTACAAACATGAACGGTACTGCAAAAAAGAGTTGGTAAGGTGGGAAGTAGACTCGTTTCCCTCTAACTGATGTTCTTCAAAGAATAAAAGAACTCTTAGAAAATTCAAAAGGCGATCTCAAAAGCTCTTTTCCTGATTTAAACAAATATTTTGAATGGGTAAGATATTCGTTAAATTTAAATTTTAATGCGAAGTCAATGCCAGAAGGATTCATGTTGGTTACAAATTCAACATCAGAATCCCCGTTAACAAAAAAGTGTTTTGAAAATGATCTTACTTTTTCCATCTTCTTATTTATGTTAAGTTGATTTTTCGGTTAAAATAACAACAACCATAATCAATATTAACTTTTCCCTTAATCTAAACTATGATCTAGAAGAAAACTTGTGTGAGTCTGCATGCAATTCTGGGTGTGAAAAACCATTCTACTGGGCTATCGACCTGGCCAAGAGACCAGAGCTTGTAGATTTTTTTTATCACAAAGGGATCAAATAAAATACTATAAAAATGAAGAAAGCTATTGATCACTCCCATTTAAGTTGGCGGTAATTAGCAACATAATGCTCTATTCAGCAAACAAACAGAACTAAGAATTTTGTTCAGGTTGCAAATCAACTATTGCCCTTTAAATTTCTAAATAGAACACACAAATTACTCTCTGTGGAAGACAATTAAAGGTATACAAATCGCCAAGTTACAATCATTAACAATTAGTACAAACGATGAAGGTTAATCTAAAACCGATAAGGGCAAAGTTTGTCGGCTCGCTGGATACATCGAGAAAATTGTAAGCCATTGAAGGACAGCAGTTGGTAAATAACTTTTCAATTTTGAAAATGTTGAACTTCGAAACATCATATTGCCAGAACTTTCAAATCCAAGCAATACAAAAGCAGAAAAACAAAAAGCTGGCAAATGCCCGCATTCTTAAAGAATTACCGAGAAAAGAAATTCTAAATATTTAACATCTCATTAGTGCTAAAGAAATGCAAAGCTACAGAAAACTCAGAAACCGCAGGTGCATTTAACGCACTAAACGAGTTCAAATCAACGCTTATATTCACTTACATAAAAATGTAAACAATCAACCTACCTTTATTAACCTCGATAAAAATGTGAAGGCATGCTAAGAAGCTCAGATGCTAAGCTTACACCAGTGTGCGCGTACGGTATACCACTTTGATTGTATAAAATGAAAGTATGGGCAAACATTGCAATTATTTGAACTAAAGCTTTCAGGGTAATGGTACATACGAAATAGTGGTTTACACACAGGCTTGTGATTAGAGACTACAATTTTTTATAAGACGGAACCTTGATGTCCGCTCCAGAGAAGGGTTTATTTTCTGCTTCACCAAGTCATTTTTTAAGATAAAAAAAATCATGTTCGTGTTTATAATAATAGTTTTGATCCATTAAATAAGCAACAAGGCAAACATAACCATTGAACGCCTTCATTTTCTTGTTGGTGCAGCGATCTGCTTGTGTGCAGTATTTATGACGAGGATCAGGATGACCTACTTCTACTCCTATATTTTGAACAGTATGCAACTGATATCAATACTTTTTTTTTTGTTAAATTACAGACATTTTTAAAAAGCTTTTATTCCGCAATTTCATTTTTTTAATTGCTTTATATATCAATATTATAATATTATAAGAAAATTATAATTTTAACCCTATTTCAAACAAACCAGCTAAACAAGATACAAAAACCAAAGAAATTAGAAAAGTTAAGTTTTATGTTAAGACACAATTGAGAGCAACAACCATCTAGTATATGTAGGAAGGCAGAAAATTCAATATTCTAGAATAACTTGTCTCAATCAGGTCAAACAAAAAGTCATAACTTCTACCAATGCCCAGCAGGCGAAAATTCCCATCTCTCCTTGACTCTCTACGTCACTAATCACCACCCAGCAGCAGCACTAAATCTATGTCAATTGCAATCAACTATGCATCTCATCATTAATAAACAATTTTCCACTTCGCAGTGAAAAATGAGTATTATTTTTCTGTTCCTACAGGAGCAGAAGTCGCCTTTTCTGGCAAAAGTTGATTAAAATAACATGCGCGCGAATCAGGTCCACACAATCCACCTCAGCAACCTGCTTCTTGAAATCTCGTTTCTTAAACACCCCAACAAGATTATCTTCGGCTCCTGCTCCGCTTTGCCGTGTCCAATTTTCAGCGCATTTAGCTTCCAGTTTTCTTGCGTTAGATTGTTCTCGCCATAGAACTATTTTATGCCCGAACTTAACATTACATCTCGGTTGTGTATTCCGGGCGCACAATCTCGAAACATTGATTCAGCCTTACTGCTTGTTGGGGTGGAGGTGGTGGCAGAAACAGCAGCGGTGGCAGACGATTATTGCTTGCTTGATTTCTATTGCTACAGCTGCTAGCTGGCTGGTAGGACAGCGCGATAACAAGTGCGCTTCTGCCTCGAAAAGTAGTTGCAGTAATAATAATAAAAACTATAATGGCAGTAGATGCCATCAGTGGTCTTTAACTTTGAATACCAACGACTCAGGCAGAAGATGCTTAAGTCTTATAGGAATTCCCTAGGCCACTGTTGGTAGCGGTTTTGTAACACATTGATGGACAGCGTGCTTTCTTTCGTATGAGGATCACGGGAAATCTTTCAATCAGATTGACAGGGCTGTATTCATATTAAGGCGCCATATTGTTTTTTATGGAAACAATTGATTTTTTAAAATTGAAAACAAGGATGAGGACAGATATTGGAGCATCATTGGGAGAGAAACATTTACTATAGATACAAAAAAGCCTCAGTCATAGGTGACAAGTGCATACCAGCATTTAGATGTTTTTTCAGAGTTGGCTATCAAGTTCTACCTTCTAACCCTTTTGGAATACCGTTGGTGGCAACAAACGATAGTGTGGAGAGCAGTATTGCCCTTTTGGCTAACACTTCTTCTTCCATAAAGGAGCAGTGGAAGAATTTCCAAGGTAGACTAAACAGGGGCGTCTACAGTTCCAGTCGGGTTGAACTGACAAGTGAAAACCTTATATGGGCAACATTGACGTTTTTGAACTTATAAGGAGCGATTATTCGGCTTCTGGTTTTTAGAGTATTAGTACTTGGTCACACAATTTCGGAGGTCATAACGTTGTCGTCATGTTACGAATATATAGGTTTCGATACGAATACATTCACTCATGACAATCCCTGCGAACAAACAAATTCCAGATTTACTATATTGCAATGGAAGCAAGCAGGCTCCAGTGTCCAGTTTAATGGATGTCCGCAATTTCCGAGGAGCATATATCGACTGCGACGCGAATGAAGAGGTTATATTGTGCGGTAGTTTCAAGTCAGGCCTCTACATTAGCAACCTACCTTCGAAGAAGTCTTTCTGCGGCATAATCAAGTATGGAGAGCCAGTGACAACTTTACTAAAATGCACTATGCAGCTAAGCAGAAAGCTGCAGAGAAGGACGAGAAGGATGAGGAGGAGAGAAAGTAGGAAACCATAAAAAAGAAGAGCTACAAAGCTCGAATCCAAGCGTGCAAATACATCGTCGTTGAATTGAAGTCTCTTCCGGGATTTTAGGAAACTATTGAACGAACCAAATTTTTGCATGACCAAAAATTACGGCAAAAAATTCTGCAATGTCCCAAAGACAGTAAACATTATAGGTCATTTGTAAAAAAATATTTAAAACTCCTCAACATCTTCGGTTCCAACGCTCATCGACAGACAGTAACAAACGAATTGTCTACTTTTCAGAAAAGGCAACTTGCTCGCAGCCCATTTCACTGCAAACTCTACGTTGCCAAAAAGCAACGTTGCCCCTACTGTACTTTAAAATGTAAATTTTTCCTAGGGACAGATTTTTTTCCGATCTCGCACAGTAGCAAGAGTTTTTAAAAATCTCGGTATCCTTTTCTTCTGAAAAGGCGTTCTTCCACACTTGCAAAGCCACTGCGTAAGCTTTTCTATCGCTCCTACTCTTCTGGAATCTTTCCTACCGACGCGTATTAATTACCACCCTTCCTTCTAAGCTCATGGAAACGCTGATTTACCGTCAGCTTAAGAAATACCTTGAAGACTGAAAGCTTCTCCATGACCGAGAGTATGGCTTTCGCAGCAATCGTTCCACTTGTGATTTGGTGGTATATCTCACCAAAGAGTGGATGTGGAACAAATCTTTATACCGCTTTGCCGAAAGGAAGATTATTGCACTCGATATTTCTAGGGCATTTTATAGAGTTTGACATGAAGCTCTATAGTAATAATAATAATATTTGAATGCTTTTGGTACCGATGATACTTTTAATCGTTTGATTAAAAGCTATCTTTTGGACCGTTCAATACCCGTTGTATTGGATGGATTCAACTCTGGTTCCCACAAAATAAATGTTGGTTTGCTTCAGGGCTCCATTCTATCTCTGACTCTTTTCCTCATTTTTATAAATGATCTTCTGTCTGTTACTTCTAGTCCACATAACTGTTTTTCTGACGACTCAACCCTCAGCTTTTCATATTCGTTTAGTGATTCACGTTCTTCACCTTCGGCATATTTCTCATTGAACTCCGATTTATACAGCATTGTCAAAGGGGGCAATAGGAATCGTGTGGAGTTCAATGCTTCGAAAACTCAATGCTATCTTCTGTCGTTAAAGCTAAACGTATAAACCATGCCCATGCACTCACATCGAAGAAACTGAAAAGCTGTCAGTACTCGGTATGTGTGTCAACGTCGACCTCCGTTGGAACGACCATATATTTGGTACCGTCAAAAACGCTGCAAAGTGTTTAAGTTTTCTCTGCCGATGCAAGACATTGTTTCCCCTTCTGACCTGGTTACAATTTATAAAGCGTTTATACGCCCAAAACTAGAGTGTATAACTCACACCTCTGGGCAGGTGCTTCTCAAGTATCGGTACACCTGTTCGATAGAATACAAAACAGAGAGTTAAGGTTGATACGAAATGGAAATATCAATGTTTCATGTCTTTCCTTATTTTACCGTTTCTCTTATAAAAAATATTCAATCGAAGTAGCCAGCGACGTGTATTCTCCAGTAATACCCGTCTCACAAGGAATGCTCACCCTTGAGCCCAATTTGGACGTACCGTGAAATATAGAGATTCTTATGTTAGCCGAACAACACGAATTTGGAATAGTTCACCCGGCGGGGTTTTCCCTTGACAGAAGTGGCGAAGATGTGCCTAGCAGTTAATGAGGAAAAATCAAGTTAATACTGTGATGCTTCTTGGACCTAAGAAGGCCATTGAGTAGGAAAGCCGCCAGCTAAAATGTCCCTTTTTAAATTCATTATCCCATTACTTATGTATGGTGCATCGGTATAGACCAAAGTAGACGAGGATGCTTTATGCTGCTCGAGAGAAAGATTCTCCATGTGACTTTTTGTTCCGTATGCATTTCCGGAGTGTTGAGAAGAAGGTTCAATGAGGAACTGTATAGGCTACAAAGCGGTATGTACTTAGCCGAAAGAGTAAAAGCTTAACGTTCCAGTTTTCTTGGTCATATATGTAGATCGAAATGGCACCATTGCTCCGGACCAGATAAATCTTTGATCGCACAACGAAACGTAAGGGAGACCACGAAAAACTTCATGCGCAACGCTGGATGCAGCTAGAACCGATATTATAGATAGAAAGTTCTGATCACAAATATTCTACTTTTTACGGAAAAAAATAAAATTTTTGTATTGTTTGGGTTAAACAAGGGCCGAATTGAACATAAATACGCCTCTGATTCATGGAATGTATTCACCAGAAAATAGTCCAGGACCGACATAGTCGACATCTTTAAAAAGAATCACTTCCTGATTATTACCGGGGGTTGTTAAGTTGAGGTATTGCCATTCGGCTCAGTAGTGGCATCACTCGTTAAGCTTAGCCATGAGGTGCCTGTATGATGTAAGATCTAATTTCCGACGCAATGATGAGGTTGATTGTGAAGCTGGTTGATTTGTTACGCTTACTCACGTCGCGTCGGCCAAAACACCGCATCTATATAATGTCTTTCAGTTTCTTTCCTTTGCAGCATTAAGTGGCAACAGGAAACATGTTAGTGCAACGTAAGACTGATGGTTACGCACGATTGAAGAATCAACTTAGTTTGATCTAGAGTGTGTGCATTTGATTGCTGTATAGAGTCATGTTTTTTTTTATCGATTTACATACGTAAGGGATATTTTTCCAAATTGCCACACCCCATATTTCCAGGGCACGAAATCAATAATCGATATGCTTTACATATTGTTAGATGTAATTGTTCTTTTTTACTGCACATTTTAGCGCATCTTCGTTGCGAAAAGTTGGACTATGGCCAAGTTAGTGATACGTAAGGCTGTTCAACTCACCCTGTTTGCTAGTGCAAGTTATTTTTGGCTCTGACTTTAGATGCCTAGATTCGTGTATTCTAGTATATTTTAATTTCTGGCAGAAAATTTTCTTGCATGTGTCATTGAGGCTTATTATGTGCAAACGACTCGGTGACCATTTGAACGAGTAAATTATTGCAATTTAACGAATAGGAATTTGTATGAAAGCCTACTTGGACACATGCCCTGTTAATAAAAGAAATCAACTTCGTTGAGAGGCAGAGTTTGAGCGGGACATTAGTAATTGTTTTTACATAATTAAATTTGCGCTGGGATTTTAAATGATTCAGAAATGAAACAGAAACTTAAAAGAATTGCAAGAAAGCAATAATATAAACACAAAAGGATTATTATTAAATAAATTTAAGAAATACTGCGAGCCCTAGAAATATACTGCACGACTAGACGTACTTGCTCATATGTGCGGTCACATTGTGAAATAAAATAAAAAAAAAAATAAGTAACATTAACGTAGAAAAATAACACTATGTTAACTTATAAAGGGTGTCAAAACCACAACACATAACAGTTTTTAGTAAAAATGGAGTACGCGACTGTTTCGATCTAATATTGAAATCATACTGCTATATGGATACAGCACCTGGAAAATTATTTTAGCTGTTACAAGGAAGTTGCAAAAGTTCGTTAATACTGCGGGCGGTGCAGTAGGTAAGATATTTGCTTGGAAACCCAGATATCGTAAATAATAAATCTACCTTACCAAATTCAAACTGGAGTTATAAAACGAATATTTTTTCAATTTGTACTCCTCATAAAATCGGACTCGGTTTGCTATGTAGGTAAGACTAATACAAGTGATTCGCTCTCCATTCACCAGGAAGGTTTCCCCACTGACTTTAAAGTCTCAAAAAGCTCTACATCAAATATCATGAGTTTTTCAAAAAATTAGGAATGATCTTGTTACTTTTGGACAATTCATACACTCAAAACGCATTCCTCACCTTAGCGCATCAGAGCTGACCATGAAAGGTTGTTAATAGAGCCCCTCAGAACCTTCCTCTTACATTTTATTATCAAAACTTAAGAGGACTTCGCTCAAAAACACAAGTCTTGACTAAAACTAATCTAATCATCAGCATAAACAACAAGAAATTGTTCCCATCTACTTTCAATGTTTACCGAGATGACGATAAAAACCGCGTTACTGATGACGAGACGTCCTGTACGCAGATTTTTTTATAAGACAATTTCTTCAACAGAAGACTCTTTCCATTTACAGCAAGATCTCGATAACTCGTCTCCTAAACCACCCAACCAGTTAGCTTATAGGTTTCTTAGTTCTTAAGTTAGATTAAGAAATAGCTTGTATTAAGCCGAATAAATGGATGTTTTTCCGCCACCAAAATCATATTAAAATTATACTTTAAACTTAGAGAACTGCTCTAACCTTAAAACCAACAAACCACTTCTTTGTCTTCTTAAAGAATACTTTTTCCAGCCGACATTTGTAATTTCGTACCAAAAGGAAGTAAGAAAAGTGTTTCCGAGAGAGCAAGATTTTAAAATTTTGAAGTTTCAGAAATTTTAAGAAAACCTAGAGTTCTTAAAACTCGAACCAACCAATTTTATTCGAGATGCAGTTTCGGTAAGGAAACTTCAATTCAATTCAGTTCAAAATCGGAACATATCAGAGCCAGTCACCGATTTTGCAATTGAAATGAAGAAGAAATGCCCAGCAACACGATAATAGCAAGCATATTTAGGATCTTGTATAGATATATGTATATATCAAAAAGAAACAAACTTAGGTATTGTTCAAAAAAAGAGTCGATTCTATTGCTAAAATTAATAAGAGCCGTGTTTTATTGGTGAGTGTATATCCAGCACGGTAAAATTTTATATGGAAAACAACAAGAAGCAATAAGTGTCGATAATTTGGTTTGTGAAATTAGAGGAAATAATAAGTTGAGATAAAGCTTGGAAAAAAATGTCAACCAACTGGAAACTAGAAAAAAATGTACTTGAAGGTTGGCAAGATTTTGTTATTTAAGGATATGTTCGTTGAGTATTATGATACAAGATTACAAAACAGTGCCCGCATTTTGACGTCAACAGTGACCCAAATTGGCTACATTAAATACGATTTTTGTAGTGCCCCGTGGCTTAGTGGTTAGTGTGTCGGACTGCTAAGCGAATGAGCCTGGGTTCGAATCCAGCTCATAGCCATCTTTTTTTCGGGGTACTGCCTCTTGCGAGGAACTGAAAAAACCTCCAAGAGTAAAATTTGTTTTAATTGTCATCAAGGGTCACTGATGATATCATGGTTGAGAAATCTATCCGGATGTCTTTGTCCAAGAACTCAGTTGAATTGAAGTTGAACTTTTTGCAATTGTCAATATCGGCTCTAAGCCTATGAAGAAGAGCTTTCAACTCTTCAAACAATCATTAAAAGATGCTTTATAGTGATCTACATGTCGACTTCTGCTAAAAACGATACAAAATATAAAACTCATACTTGTTCGATAGGGGAGATTAAAATATACAGATCTTCATGGTTGAAGATTATAGGAAATACGAGTTATTAAGATTGTAAAATATACTGAAGACGAAATTTATAATAAAAGAAAGCACTGTAACAACAAAAACATAAAACCCTACCTTATATATTACATTATATTACATATTGATCTGATATGTAAATAAATCTACGAAGTAGAGACACTTATGACCACTGGCTACTGAGGCCATCGGCTCAGACAATTACAAGAAAAGACACAAGACGACATTGATACAGAACAGAACAGAAGAAAGGGAGAGAACGGGAAAATAGAAAACACATAACACATGCATACAGCATGCAGTTGATTTTCGAACGGTCCCTTACCGTATATATATACCTCACCGATGTAATACTATACGAAATACTGCTTTCAGTGTGTCTTTTTCTTTCCATTATAATATAGACATATATTGGTCCTGCTCTTTTGCGCGTCTTTCTTTATTTCCCCTCATTGACCTGGCTGCATGTTGGTCTATCTCTCTCTCTCTCTCTCTCTCTCTCTATCGAAATAGTGTGATTTTTTTAATTTTTTATCCTTACACCGTGTCTCCACGATCTATATTTTATAGAATGCAATCTGTCATTTTCATAAAAAAGGAAAGAAAATAGAATGCTGCAAAATTCGTGATGGGTATTTCATAGAATACTGTTTCCTTTGCAGAAATGTCGCGGAGAAAAACGTATTTTTGTTCTTGCTCTAATAGCATCAAAACCGAAAATAAAAACTCTAAACATTCTTGACCTGACTCCCATGTATATTCAAACTCGAAGCCGACTCAACCTAAAAAATTTATTGCACATCTTTGGAAAACACTCTTATAAATTTATTCAACAGGACGTCAGTTGTCACTTCGGGGGGTTAAATTAAAAGTGAATTATGGAGTGAATATATGTAGCGTTTTATTGGGACTTCCAATACTGCGCTAGCTTTAGATTACGAATAAAACACGGCTACTGATTAAAATTTTCCGCTATTGTATTCTTCAAAAAAAAAACCTTTGAATGAAAATGTATATTATTCCAAATGCACTAAGTTTTCATTTGTTGAATAATAATCATCATTATCACCATCATCATCATATTCCTCAACACCATCATCTTAATCCACAAACTATCAAATGCCGTTATCTTTTGATTATTACACAACGTGCTGGCGCATCGCTAACAGTGACGATGGTGGGCACAAGTCAAAGAATTGATTCAATGACTGTCTTTTTTCGGTAAGAGTTGTCGGTCGGTGCAGATATATCCTACCCAGTTGAACTGAAGCCGAATAAGGACAAAAAAAGTTGAACAACAACAACTATGGTTAGGCGACGAGTTGTAATACACTCGATTTCAACAAGTTACGTTCTAGACATTGGCTTCCACGCCTTTGGCAGATTAGATGAGTAGGTTACCACTTTAAGGCATAAAGGTATTATAGTCAACGAACACCTAAAGACTAGGTGACTGCTGCAGAACCAGCGCAGAACAGAAACACCAAACCAACGGCCATTACTTGACAAAGAGGTGGATGAGGAAATGCTCTCTTCTTTCTATTGCTTTTGGACGTGTAGGCCAACAAGCCAAGCACAATCCACAAGCTGGAGGAGAGCACATCATGAGGAACAATTACTTAAGCCCGACGCTCACGAGATTTTACGGATTTGATATAAAAAGAACGGAATTCTTCAGTTTCGAGGAACTATCTGGATTTATTATTTTTTGTTCAGAACTTCTTCCTTAGTCTCAGATGAATGGAATTTCAATTAAAATGAAACCAAACGGTAAGCAGGCATAAAACATGGTTCAAATGGTTTTATAAGCTTTTTTAACAACTTCAGTTAAGTTGGAATGAACAATTAAAATAATCAATTAATTGTAACAATAAACAAATAAGTTCATAGTTTGAATGTCAGTCCCTAAGCCAGATATTTAAGAATTCGGTAAGGAAAAAGTGAGTGAATATTTTACTTTACAAAAATTAATATAATAAAATAGTCTTGAAGGCAAGATTAATATAATAAATATTTCTATCTAATCTTTTGTGAATTTACTATCGAGATGAACACGGAAGCAGCTTCACGGTTCAACATACCAATAAAGCGAACTCAAAATAGTGTAGAGGAACGAAAATTTAACCTTAAGTCTTGGTTTTAAGATGAATCTTACAAATGGTTCAGCTAAAGAATGAGCAGAGAAAAAATACAACATGTATCAGAACTAATCATCTTTTTAGACATAGAGCATATAAACATTTGTTTGGTGTCCGAAACTCACCTCGCTGTTGTCGCTATAGAACAAAGTCTTGATAATAAATTACCAAACTATACATGTTATCACGCTATTAACCCAGCTGAAAAAGCTAGGGGAGGTTCAGAAATACTTACAAAAAAGTGCTTGAAACACTATGAAGAACCAAAGTTTACTAATGAAAATATGCAAGTTACAACGATAAGTATAGGTATAAAAAAGAAAGACTTTAAAATAGCAGCTATATACTGCCCTCCGAGGCGCTCTCCAACTGAAGAAGACCATGCAGAATTCCCAAATTTATTACGACATAACTTCTTTGTTGGTGGCGACTTCAATGCTAAACACACCTACTGGGGATAGGCTTATAACAACAAAAGTTAAACGGCTATACCAAACAGGCCGAAAATAATATATTCTTCTGGTTCGCCAACATATTGACCATCTGATACTAACAAAATACCAGACCTAATAGACTTTTTCGTAGTCAAAGGTATTAAACGGAATTATGAATGTCCAAGGTAATTACGATTTATCACCGGAGCATACTCCAGTAATTTTATCACTGAGTGAAGCAGAAATAACAGAAAAAGTAATCTTAAGCTCGAGAACAACAGAACAAACTGGAAAGTTTCATAAACCTAATATCCCCCACCACTAACAATTAAACACATTGATCATGAAGTATAGAACAATTTATCGCTGATGTGCAACAGGCTGCAGCAGAAAGTGCTCAAACTATTTTAAACTCGAGAAGAGCGCGAAGAAAATGGCAAGCTACAAGGTTTCCAGATGATAAGGCAGTTTTTAATCGTCTTAACCACGAACTAAAAAAAAGAGTGTGTGAATTCAAAAACGATTCACTTAGTAAATTCCTGAAAAATCTGAGGATACTTCTACCGAATACCCCTTTTTGAAATCTGGCAAACGCCACCATCGCCGAGCGAAATGGGCCAAGTTCCCTGCTCATCACGAAGGTCGAACTACAAATGATCTTCGCATCATTACACCTCTCTGAGGAAGCAGTAGACATATACACAACACTGTTCAACAACGCGCTGAATAATGCATATTATCCAGTGAGTTAGAAGACAGCCTCATGCAATTGCGTATGCCGACGATTTAGTTGCATACAGAACAGGTCCAAAAATTGAAGTCATCAGAATTCTCTTGCAACGTGATTTCGATAAAATTCAACAATTGTGTAGTGATTGTAAGCTGAAAATTAACTTCTAGAAATGTGAAACTATCCTGTTTAGAACCCCCCCTGTGTCTAGGGCTTCTAGGGATACGAGAAAGAACTGGCGCAAGCTAGTGATCGCTATCCTACATGAACATCTTTACGCGAGTAAAAATGTGGTAAAGTACATTGGCATCTGGCTGGATCAGTTTCTATATTTCAATCGACATATAGAGGCTGCACTTGATAGGGCTAGGGGAGCTTTTGCACTGACAAGACGGTTGTTTTATGGCAGCCGCCTTGATAGCAGGGTGACAGTGATTTGCTACATGGCCCTAATCAGGCCGATGATTGCCTACGGATGCCCTGTGTAGTTCAACGTTGCACCATCTCTGATGGAAAAGATTCGGATGTTTGAAAGACAGTGTCTTCGCACTTGTCTCGGACTTTATAGAACATTAGAGTCGGAGTACAAACCCTATTATTCCAACGCGGTTGTATACAACGGGGCCAATACAAACAGGATAGATAACTTTTTAACTAAGCTCATTCGCGGACACATTGCAAGGGCGATGACCTCAACTAATGGACAAATCTTCGGGGCTTACTACCCTCAAGATGAATATTTTGAAAGCACACGTTCGAGTGGTTTTATCCCGCCCGAGGGCTGATTCAGGATAGATCGGCGATTCCGTTGATCTACGACGTCGGCCACAGAACAGTCGATAGGCGGCTCCTCTACGACCGAGACATAGTCGCTGGGAGCGAAGCAGAACGCCTCCGTTTCAGTAGGGCCGTGCCCGACCGGGATCGGAAGGAAGACCGTGATCAGGTGAACAAATTCTGGTGGCTTAGTTAAAACAAATATTTTCAGTCGACATAGACGACAACTCGCCTATGGTCGATTTACATATATCATAGGTATCTTAAATTTGGGTAGGGTAGATACGGCGGCACCAAAAAAAACCCCAGACACAAACCCGCCAATAAAATCTCAAGATTTTAAATCGATCGGAAAACCAAGACAAAAAATCACCAGGGTACGATCTAATAACTGCTTAGGTTTTGAAAGAAATGCTGTGAATAGCCTTCAAAAAATTCCAATTTATAATAAAGGCATGCCCTAAACTAAGATATGTGCCACATCATTTAAAAGTTGCAGAAGTAAGCCACCAATAAAAGTAACATCTTACAGACCTATGTATATCGCTTATACCAATCATGGCATGAGTGCAAACTGCATAGAAACCTTTCCAGGCAGTACTACAGAATACTGAAATCCTACGTTACCAACTCAACGAACTAATCTTGTTCAAGCTAATCTTACCAAAATTGATTTCAGCGATGTTCAAAATGCGAGGACAGCTGGTAAGGTTGAACTTCATCTCCCATCGTGACGATTTGCCTATAATTTGCACTTTGCAGTCTTTGTAACCTGTCGATAAGAGAAGATATCGTCCATTTATCGGAATATGTCCAATACTGAAAGAAGTAAGAAGGATCTTTCTGGCAGCGATGTAAAAGACGAATCGGAAGTAATAGCGATACTAATTGCTGAATTATGAAGGCGATGTAAACCAGTTGTTTAATTTTTACGAAAAAGCAATCGTGTATAGAAGCAAGATCATAAATTAATTAATCTTTCGAAATTTGTATGTATGTATGTATGTATATTTGTTCATATTCTCGTTTACAATGTTATTATAATTACTTAAGGCTGCAAGCTTACAATTATTTTAAGAGAATAGTTTGTAGCTTTTATATTTAAAGAAAAAATAGGGTTAATGCTACATTTTATAAACAATAAACTTGTTTTATAACAGTTTTTTTATTCAACTCTCTCGAGAACTGCTTAAAAGATTACAATCAAATTTGATATTCAGAAAGATGTAGATATCCCAAAATATTCGGCATACAAATATTTTCGAATAATTTTTTTTGTATTTTTAATAATTTTTTTTTTTGAAAAATCAATATTTTGAAAACGGGTATTTGAATTTTTTTCTTAGTTTTGCATTCTTAAATATTTTTTTTTAATTTAAATAAAAGTTGTTAAATAAAAACTGTTTTATTGAAAAAACCGTTTCTACGATTAAACGTACTTTTACGTACTTTTTTCAAACAATCAAAAGTCAGAAAAATCGAATAAAAACTTTGAAAAAACTTTAATATCTTTCAAATTTTATTCGAAGCTGTGACCGCACATAAAAGCAAGTACGTACGATCATGTCGTGCAATTTATTTAACTTTATTCGGCTTTCGTTCATGCTGATTGCATTGGTTTACTTTTTTTTGTGTTTTGCTTTCGGATAAGCATATTCCTTGAACTCAACCACATTAACTTTTTTGCAGTTCTTAAATGCTCGAGGCGACATTACTCGTGATAGAGTAGAGTATCTGCATGTAGTACACACAATACTTTAAGACTCAGGGCTTGCATTGTATTCGCCCATGAAACGCAAACGCCTATGATCCACAGACGACACACGAAATTTAATTGAAAATTATTATTTGAGGAAAGAGATCGCCTAGCCGATGGATATTATATTTAATTATATCTCGTAGACTTTTGTGTGGGATTGTTGGCCTCGTAAGATTTATGGATCCTAAGTTTGCTGGAAATTAAATTTTATAAAAGGGTGCCGAAGAATCTGAGCGGTATAAATCAAAATCAAAGAAGTCATCTTGTAACTATAGAAATATTAATATTGGATATGCGTGACTAACGACGTGACGTTAAGGGCGTAGGCTTAGCACTTATTTTTCGATTCTGCAAAGAGTACCTAATGACTCAAAGCTGTACCGCTAAAATACTAGGTATTCTCATGTAGTTGATTTTTAAGGCACTTATTTTTATAACAATAGCATGTGGAAAACTTCTATAGCATTTTTTAACTCTTCTTATCCCAACCAAAGAAGTCCTGATAATGTGTAATTTACACTATAATCAAGTTTTGTGTAGATATCGAAGCAAGCTTTAGGATTTGTTTTGACGAGCCAATTTTTATTTCATCTTTACCAGGCATTAACAAGAGTTTATTTTTTGTATCTATTTTTCATACATATGTACATATTTTTGTATTAATTATATTGAGTAAAATGATACAATTTTTGGACACATGTAATTAATTTGTTCTTGACTTACTTATTTGAATACAAACATGCATTCACCTAAAATTTTAATAGTAATTTACTTCTTTTTTTCAGGGATAGTAAAATATTTTATTAGAAAAAAAATTAAGAATCGATTCAAAAGATTATCCTACTAATAATATTAAAGTGAATGATTTTATATTTGGATGTTTGTTCCGCAATCACACCTCAACGGCTTAGCGAATTTGGAAGAAGTTTGGTAGGTAGATGGTCGGGGTTCTGGATTGAATAATAGGCTATTTTTCATTCCGAAAAAATGCATGGTTTCTGTGTTTGGCCAGAGGTATATTTAAGACGCTTCCATGCTTCAAAGACTGCGTGAATTCGTGAATTTTGATAGAAGTAAGAGTTACAGAATTCACTATACATAATACTACTCAAGCTACTATTATTCCGAAAAATGCATCGTTCCTGCGGGAGATATCTAAATATTTTCTTTAAGAAATTTTGATATAAATAAAAATCATTTAATCTGAAGTTCTAGCAGGGGAAATCGTGGGTGGGCATAATCGTCTATCTGAGCAGCTACAGCTTATACCAATTCACTTAGCCATTTTACTGCGCATATCTCTTCAAATGTCTGCTCATCTCATTAATATTGAAAGATTCAATACACACAATCACGTTCCAGCGATTGACTTTCCTTACATGAGGTATAAAAATGGCTTATTATGCAGTTATCAAAATAGTATTTCTTCTCTAGCATTTTACTCATTAAATTTGTTGAGCACTATTTTTGTTCTCTTGAATCCTCTCTCTGCGCATCCGACCGTTGGCCAAGTGATTTGATTCAAGCTAGAACATGCAATACTATGGATCGATTCATGATCATATTTACACTTTTAGATAAATTTCATCCAAATCGATCCCGTAGCATGGGTACAGAAGAAGCCATTGCCGCTGTAGACGTGACAAGAGGTCTCGAATTTATCAATCCGACGCCGTTGTCAGCAAAATTCAGTCTCCACCCGTCCACTACTTGGAAAACTGGAAGTTGAACCAGATTTGTATGGTTAAATCATCTTCAGCGATGAGGATCATTTCAGGCTTAACTGGTATGTAAACAAGCAGAATTGTCTGTTTTGTTTCGTGATTTGTGTATTCGTCTTGGAGGAGAAATGTTTCCTACAAGACGGCGCAACATGCCATATAGCAGGGCGTGCAACCCTCACCTTGTTAAACCAAACGTTTGGTGACCGAATCATCTCAATAAATGTACCTGTGTGTTGGCCACCTCATTCGTGTGATTTGACACCTTTGGACACTTGTGAGCGTACGTAAGCCTTTGGTGTATGCTGATATAACTGTTGATAAATAAGACCGGGTATACTCGAAAAAGATGTGCAAAATTGGACCGAAATGATGGTGTTCATAAGGCGCAGTAGCGGAGGACATTATGCCAGAAATTATTTTGAAACATTAAATGCCATGTAATTTGTTGTAAGATAATAAAGCCATTGGTCATTGTATTGATTTGTGTGTGTATTATTTTTAAAAAAAATGCTTTATACCTCTTAAGAAAACACCCCTTACATACTTCAATCACGTCAAATGGCGAAAAATATTATGTGGTAAAAAGACCCAGAAGGACGACTCCGGATCAGTTGCCTTAATGGACGAAATGGCAAAAAAAACTCTAAAATGTAGTTGTCGACCTGACGTCAAACCCATCTTTCTTGGAGTCATTCGATAAGGAATAGGAAATCTCAGCGTTGGAGGCAAAGATATGGCTATAAGGACAAAACAGCATCTGGAGAAACGCAGCAACAAAAGCTTACAAGCCACAGGCATTAATAGTGGAACTGATCCAGTAACACTCTTAGGGTTCATTGGGCTAAGTCATTCTACTCAGTAATATATGCACATTCAACGGAAACACCCAATGCTTTCTAGTTCAATTTTTTGCCAAGAAGTAAACTATAGTTTAATGAGTATCTTTGTGCTAGACTAAACCAGGTTGTTAGGTTGTTATTTTGAGTACAATAAAGAGACGAGATGGCATGCATGTGAAATGCAGCGTCGTTGCTTTAAATTCAGTGAGAAAAACAATAATTAAAAAGAGTAAAAACTCCGAGATACAGAGGCGCCCTGATCAGACCAATGCAAGACCGAAGACGGCCGAATACGTCACCGCTTTTATAGCAGAGATAAAAAGGTATGCAACGTGACCAATGATGGCCTATATATGGATGCCTCTGGGGAGCAACATTCAACAATCCCAAAAGGAAAAGTTTCGGGTGTTTATGAAGAAATGTCCTTGCACCTGTGCAGGATTATGTTGAACGTATATCAACGAAGTGCGAGATTTTCTGGGCTAACTACTCCAATGACTAAAACTCTCAGGATGTTTTTTAATTCCGCCTAAAGCTGTAAATAGGCGCTTCTTTGCGATCGAAACGAGAATGTTGTGGCCGTCGGAAGGAAAGCTAAGAACATACAGTTTAGTAGCATTGTCTTACAGGGGCCGAAAGGAAGAAGCAAAACAACACGTGAAAAATGCTTTTTGTGACGTCTTGAATTTGGGGCTTTTCTCCTTGTCAAAGAGGAATGTTTTTTTTTATATTTCGTATCTTCTTTTTTGCAAATGTCAATATGCATATCCATTTAAGGCTATCTTTTATCTTATAAAGTTAAATACAAAGTTGCTCGAATCATTTTGTCGCCATTTAAGCTGATAATTTTTTTTTAACATTTCTTGCATATTTTGCTTCTCTACGCATTGAGCCTCCTCATTTTAAGCATCAAGTATAAGCCCACTCAAAACAAGTACCAATCCTATTTTGAAAAGTGGCACAACGCATTTGTCAAATTAACCTAACCTTAGTGAAATTGCATTACAACTTTGACGTTAGATACTTTGATGTCGCACATAAGGCCCGACCAGGTGAGACATTCAACAATCCCAAAAGGAAAAGTTTCGGGTGTTTATGAAGAAATGTCCTTGCACCTGTGCAGGATTATGTTGAACGTATATCAACGAAGTGCGAGATTTTCTGGGCTAACTACTCCAATGACTAAAACTCTCAGGATGTTTTTTAATTCCGCCTAAAGCTGTAAATAGGCGCTTCTTTGCGATCGAAACGAGAATGTTGTGGCCGTCGGAAGGAAAGCTAAGAACATACAGTTTAGTAGCATTGTGTCTTACAGGGGCCGAAAGGAAGAAGCAAAACAACACGTGAAAAATGCTTTTTGTGACGTCTTGAATTTGGGGCTTTTCTCCTTGTCAAAGAGGAATGTTTTTTTTTATATTTCGTATCTTCTTTTTTGCAAATGTCAATATGCATATCCATTTAAGGCTATCTTTTATCTTATAAAGTTAAATACAAAGTTGCTCGAATCATTTTGTCGCCATTTAAGCTGACAATTTTTTTTTAACATTTCTTGCATATTTTGCTTCTCTACGCATTGAGCCTCCTCATTTTAAGCATCAAGTATAAGCCCACTCAAAACAAGTACCAATCCTATTTTGAAAAGTGGCACAACGCATTTGTCAAATTAACCTAACCTTAGTGAAATTGCATTACAACTTTGACGTTAGATACTTTGATGTCGCACATAAGGCCCGACCAGGTGAGACTTCTCTGATGATGAAGAAACAATAAACGAAAGAAGTTTGTATAAAAAAGCGATGACACATAAAATGACAGAGTTGACATAAATCAATTTGTATTATTCAATACCCAGAGACTAAATTTAAGGTGCTGCTGCAATTAGTAATGACAAACTTCACGGGAATTGAGCCGTTTCAACCATTTATCTTATATGTAGTTGTCATTGATATTAATTCCTATTAATCTATCATTGGATGAGACAGGCACCGTCAAAGATGTGGGATGCAAAAAAAAACAATAATATTGTTATCGGACTTGCAACTCGAAACTAGGGAACGTCTAAGGAAATCTAGGTTGACATTAAGCAGCTGATTGTGAGGTATTAATGGAACACTACTTTTAATAAAGATGCATCGACTCTTGTGATGAATTTAGGAATTCTGGGGTTTATGAGGATCTTTAAAATACAAATTCTTGTTGACTATGCCTTCCAAAAGTACATTTAATTGTGTAGAAGATGTAAACCTACGTGTTAGGTATATCGTTATTATTTATTTATAATAAATATATATATATTTAATTGAAAAAGTGATTTGTTATTACAAACAATTTTAAGGCTTGGAACTATGATCACAATAAAGAAATAAGGATTCCGAAAAGAAGTAGCGCGCGGGTTTAAGAAACAAAATTAAAATATTACATACGACGATGAGGATAGCAAGAACCTATGTGTCAATTATAGCTCCAATTTGATGCTTTCAATGAAATGCTGAAAGATTTCTACCCAAAAACTTTTAACTTGTAATTTTGTCAATTAAATAGATTTTCAAGTTTTGTGAGAAGAAGCTTGTTGAGTTGTAGATACCTTCACCTAGTCAGGAACTTAGGAACATGGAAAGAGATACGCCCTAAAGATCGTCCATGATCTGTAAGACTCATGCGCAGGCCTCACGAGTGGTCATGCGAGAAAACCATTGTTATGAAAAATAATAGGTATGCCTCGGATTACCAAACTAATATTGTTAATAACACTACCACTACCGACTACCCGTCCCGCAAACAAAAAACGGACAATGATTTCACGTCGAATGTGGGTACAATAATTAGGCCGTTTAGAGCTTAACAGGTATTACTATTAGGCGTTCAACAAACACGGAGAGGAAATTCATTGTTGGACTCTCATACTTTGTGTGCATTATCAGCCATTAATAATCATATAAAAGCTCTAGACGAATAACGAAGCACGTGGCCTTCTTTTAAGCGTAGGAATCATATTATGATCACAAAATATTGGATTCATCCACCCTAGATTTATTCGTACTTGATATCGGTATCTGAAAATCATTCGATATTCTGAGTGTAACGAAGCTATCAGTGTATGAAAAAAGATTTGAGTTTTCCATACACTCAATTAGGAAGGAAATTATTTGCAAAAAAAACAAGAGACTATCAATTTGTAAAATAATGTTTATTCTAGCGGAAGGCTAAATGAAGACTCCCACTAACAAAAAAGAATCCAAAAAACTAAAGCACAGCAAAGAGAGTAAAAATCAGATCATAATGCCGTTAACTGTGCTGCGATTGAAAAATACAGTTTGCTATGATCTATGTATGGTGAATTAAGTGTTGCCACTGTGTATGGTAAGAAAAATGTTGCCATCTTGTTATCCATATATAGTTTTCGCGTACATTTACTGCCCGGCTGGGTCGGTAGACTCAGGACAAGTGCCTAATAGTCTGCACACCTTCTGTGATGGTCGAGTTGTAAGCTTCAGATTTCCGCCAGTGCCATCGTTATCCAAATGATATTTGACAGTGACGTTACGAACCAAACCGTCACTGCCTGGATGTACGCCAACAATGCGTCCAAGTCGCCATTTGCATGGTGGTAGATTCTCGTGACGAAGAACCACGACATCGCCAACTCGAAGGTTCTCAGATGGTCGCTGCCACTTCGATCGCTGTTGTATCGAGGCCAAATATTCGTCATGCCAACGTTGCCAGAATGATTGATGCATTTGTCGAAGAAGTTTCCAATGTTTGAGTCGGTCCATTGGGATTTCAATTGCCGATGGTTCAGGTAAAGCCACAATAGAACGACCGATCAAAAAATCAGCTGGAGAGAGTGCCAAACGGTCATCGACTCCATCGTATACCGCCACCAATGGTCGCGAATTCATGCACGCCTCAATTCGCACTAGCAAGGTATGCAATTGATCAAAGTACAGCGTCTGGCTGCCAACAACACGTAATAAATGTTTTTTCGCCGACTTCACCGCGGCTTCCCACAGACCGCCTTGATGCGGTGCTGCTGCTGAGATGAAGTGCCATTGAGTCTTCTGGTTTGCTAACTGCTGTTGGGTGTATTCACTGCGCCACTCAGCCCAGTCTCCCAATAGGATTTTGTTCGCCTTCTTGAATTGCGTGCCATTATCGCTATAAAGATGATAACAAGGGCCACGACGACCAGTAAATCGCAAAAATACATTGATGAAAGCTCTGGCCGACAAATCTTCCGCCAGCTCAATGTGTACGGCCTTAGTAGCCATGCAAATGAAAATAACCACATATGTTTTCTTTGTAGTACGTGTGCGCTGTGATCCGATTCGAATGTTGATTGGTCCACAATAATCGACGCCTGATGATGAAAACGGTGGGGAAGCCACGACCCTGGCGGTTGGTAAGGATGCCATTTGTTGCTTAGCCATCTGTTGAGAATGTCGTCGACATGTGACACACTCATGTATGCATTGCTTCACGAGCGCACGGCCAGAAATGATCCAATATTTTTGTCGAATTGTTTGCAACATGAGCGTAGTTTGTGCATGGGAGTTTGTGAGATGAAGGTCCTGAACGATGAGTCGTGATAGGGTGCTTGATTTTGCCATGATGATTGGATGTTGCTGTTCCATAGGAAGTTCAGCGTGCCTTAGTCGACCCCCAACTCGCAATATACCATTTGAGTCAATGTACGGTGCCAAAGATGCCAATTTACTTGTTGTTGGAACTTGCCGTACAGTTTGTAACTTTTGAATTTCATTTAGAAAATACCTGGATTGTTCTGCTCGAATGTGCCATTTCAAAGCCACAGCCATTTCCTCGCTATCCACTAGTGTGTGATGCCAATATTGGCGTCGGATTGGGTTGGCACGCAGCACATACGCCGTGGTTCGGATCAGCCTTCCAATGGTTGAGAAGCGTTCGACCAAGTCGATTTCGATTGTTGCGTTAGCACAGTGATATCTTGTCTGAATTATATGGAGCGGGACAAGATGCACAACGTTAGCCTGAATTGGTTTAGATTCCACTGCCATAGCTTCTTCCTCCGCTTCCGAAGGGATAGGGATCTCTCCTGCCATGTGGTCGCGCATAAGTTCAATTGGGCCATGCCACCATAATGCGTGATTTACCAGTGCTTCGGCAGAAATACCTCGACTCGCACAGTCAGCGGGATTCAGATGCGTCCGTACATGTCGCCAGTCAGAAAAATTTGTGTGTTGTTGAATGTAGCCAATTCTATGCGCAACATATTGTTTGAGCATCGCCGGTGATTTACGTAGCCAACAAAGAACGATAGTTGAGTCACTCCACAGTGAGCAGGGTGCATGCGCCAAGTCCAATGCGTGTTTTACATGGCCAATAGTTTCGGCTAATAGTCGTGCAGCACAAAGCTCCAAGCGGGGTATCGTGGTGATCGAATTGCCTTGGTTATCCGCTCGAGATGGTGCGACACGAGTTTTCGCAGTAACCAGTGCTGATGTGAAGTCACCATTTGGATTCGTTGTACAAACGTATACGACCGCCGCATAGGCCTTAACGCTGGCATCGCAAAAACCATGCAAATGTGTAGTTACCAATGCCTTCATTTGCAAACAGCGTGGAATTCGGAGCTGTTGAAGTCGATGTAGACTGTTACGAAAAGCCAACCACTCTTGAAGTAATTCCAACGGCAATGGCGCGTCCCAATCCAAGCCAATACGCCACAGATTTTGGATGAATATTTTTGATACGATGATAACAGGTGCCAGCATGTTTGTAGGATCATATAACCGTGCAATGTCACCTACCACTTGTCGCTTGGTTGTAGATGTAGTTTTACCATCGCCAATGTCAATGCGGTAGAAGAGTTCATCCGTCGATGGATTCCAATTTAAGCCCAAAACTGTCACCTCGGAAGTGCTTATTCTGACTTCACTTGCTGAGCATGGATTGTCGGTGATTTGAGCCAATGCAATCTTGTCGTTGGATTGCCATTTGCATAGTTGAAAGCAGCCTTGTCGCAATATCTTATCGACGTCATTTGCCAATTGCATTGCCTCTTCCATAGTTTCTGCACTTGCCAAATAATCATCGACATAAAAATCTCGCAAAATGCTCTTGAGAGCGGTTGCTTCTCGAAAGCCGTCCGCCAGGATATGACAATTGTCTCGAGCGCATTGTTGCATTGCCCTAATAGCATTGTAAGGACCAGAAGCCATGCCATATGTTACAGTGGTTAATTGATATGTGCGAATCGGCTCACCAGTTGATTCTCGCCACAGGATCTGCTGCCAACGTTGATGACGCTCATCCATCTGAACTTGGCGAAACATTTTCTTGACGTCTGCCGAGAGTGCCACAGCAAAACGCCGAAAACGGAAGATGATTGTAACAAGCAACTCTTGTATGAGAGGTCCAGCCAATTGGGTCTCATTGAGGGAAACGCCATTTGATGTTTTCGCTGATGCATTGAAAACAACGCGAAATTTGGACAGCACAGCATGATGTGGTATGAAATAGCATTGTGTAGGTTCATATGACACATATGAAACATCCTTCATGTGGCCCAAAGTGATGTAGTCCTGCATGAAAGTCACGTATTTTTCTTTGAGCTCTGGATCTACAGCCAATCTACGTTCTAATTGATAAAACTGTCGCAATGCCAGTGGATGAGAGTTGCCAAGAGCCGGAGCATCAGGCCGGAATGGAATTTGTACGATGTACCGGCCATTGGGGGCACGGCGGTGCGTAGCCAGGAATAAATTCTCACAAGCCTCGTTCTCGCTATAAGCTGTCGGTGTGTCAGCGTCCACCTCGAATATTCGTGCCATTGCCACGTCTAGGTGTTCATCATCCTCTCCTACGCTGCCATGAATGGTGTACAAAGAGCTAATGCCTGATGTCAAAGAAGTGTTGATTGTTGCCTTGCCAAATACCACCCATCCCAATGTGGTTAATTGTGCAAAAGGTTCACCTGCTGAGCCACGTACTATGCCTTCGCGGATGATTTCACCCCATACGTCAGCTCCAATAAGCCCATCAATTCGACCCGTTCGACCAAATGAAGGATCTGCCAAAGCCAAGGTACGTAAATGCTGCCAGCAAGATGGTGCAATATCAGCAATTGGAGTCGATGTAGTGATGGAAGTAAGTAAATAGAACTCTACATCAATGCCAAATGTATTGTCGCTCGAAGCCATATGGATTGAAGCACAGCCACGTGTGTATGTCACAACTGAACCAATACCTTCGACTGGGATTGAAGCAGGTTTTCTGCAGATAGATAACTGATTAAAAAAGCTGTATTTCATGAAACTAACCTGACTGCCCGGATCGCAAATGATCCGGCACCGATGGGTAGAGCCATAGCCATCCTTAATGTGAACAATTGCAGTCGCCAACAGAACCAATTGTTCACCTTTTACCAAAAATGATTTGGCCATTTGTGGTAGTCATGCTGTATAGTTCCGAGGTGGTTGCGTTGATGCTGCTGTAGGCGTTGGAGCAGCCGTCATTGCCTTAGACCTAGCGTTTGTCGTATTTGTTGGGCCGGAAGGGCCATTGCGACACAGCAACGTATGATGTCTGCCTTGGCAACTTCGACAGTTACCACCTGCACAAGACTTGGTTGCGTGTCCAGGCCGCAAGCAATTGAAGCAAAGATCGGAGCCACGCAATTTGTTGAATCGTTCAACCACAGGTAAAACCAACAGTTTAGGACAATTACTTATACGATGTATGTTGGAGTCGCAAAATTCGCAATTGCCAGGTGTGGTTGCAGCCAAATTAGTTTTCACTAAACGCAATATGTTATTAGAAGGGTTAGGATTCTTCCTTACACCAGGTTGATTGTGGATGTCGACTGTATTCCATCGCAGTACATCCGATGCCAAACTGTGAGCGCGCTTCTCCACGAACGTCAACAACTCCTCGAGCTTAGGAATTTCGTTAGTCGTTCTGCTCATACCCCAAGCCTGCTGGGTCGTTGTCGGAATTTTCGATGTCACAATAGGAACAGCTAGTGCGTCCCAAGATTCCACTGGTAATTTCATCCTCACAGGAGGCACCAAAAATGTATGAAAAAAGATTTGAGTTTTCCATACACTCAATTAGGAAGGAAATTATTTGCAAAAAAAACAAGAGACTATCAATTTGTAAAATAATGTTTATTCTAGCGGAAGGCTAAATGAAGACTCCCACTAACAAAAAAGAATCCAAAAAACTAAAGCACAGCAAAGAGAGTAAAAATCAGATCATAATGCCGTTAACTGTGCTGCGATTGAAAAATACAGTTTGCTATGATCTATGTATGGTGAATTAAGTGTTGCCACTGTGTATGGTAAGAAAAATGTTGCCATCTTGTTATCCATATATAGTTTTCGCGTACAATCAGGCTTAAAGAAGGAAGTTTCCGATCTTACAAAGGCAACCCTTCCGAGGAAAATCGGAAAAAGAACAAACGAGCAAGGAACTCTTGCAACTCGGTTGTTGAAAGAACCAAATTTTTGAATGATCATATATTACGGCAAAAATTCTGCAATGTATATATAGGTTATGATCCCACTACAACAACCTACCCAAAGAGGAGCATTCTCGCTAGAATAACACACAACACAACACCCAAAACTGGATGAGGTCATCTTTAAACAAAGATAACGGCACCAACCAGATAAGCACATTTACATCCGACACCAAGGAAAGTCACAAAACGATAAGAGTATTTGCATACGTACCCAAGAGGAACCATAAAACATAATCAGTAGATTAACCAAACATCACAAAAACTACCAATATATCACGTACGCCACTTCCAGAAGATAACAAGAAGTCATGTACACACATCGTACTACACTTTGGTTCAGTCGCGACAAATACCCTTAAGCCTTTCTTATTATTAAAGAAATTGTCTAATGTATAAGTAACTTAGTTACACGTTTCAAATAAAGTATTTTAATTAAGCTTACTCATCGCTGTTCTCATATTACTTGACGAGTTAAGACACATTGGAATACTAGGATATCCTTCCTAAGGACATCCTCTCTAATTAATCCTGAACTAGCTAACCGAACTCTCAAGAACCAACACAGCTACCGACCTTCTTAGTCAACCTGCTAGATCAAGATTAAAATTTATATGTATATACAATATACAATGGTAGTAAAATATTTTTTGGACTGATTTTTTTCCGCACTCGTACAGTAGCAAGAGTTCTCAAAAATCTTGATATACACAAATCCGCTGGCCCGGATGGTATACCCCCGATTCTTCAGAAGAGGTGTTCTTCCACAATGGCAAGGCCACTGCGTAAGCCTTTTCATCGCTCCTACTCTTCTGGAATTTTTCCTAGAAGATGGAAAACAGCATTTGTTCAGCCTGTCCCTAAGAAAGGTGACCCATCCTCCCCCTCCTCCTACCGACCCATAGCACTAACATCCCTTTTTTCTAAGGTCATGGAAACGCTCATTAACCGTCAGCTTAATGAATATCTCGAAGATCGAAAGCTTCTCCATGACCGTCAGTGTGGCTTCCGCAGCAACCGTTCCACTGATGATCTGATGGCATATCTCACCGAATAGTGGAACAAATTTTTACATCGCTTTGGTGAAAGTAAAATTATTGCTCTTGATATCTCCAAGGCATTTGATAGAGTTTGGCATGAAACTCTCTTATCGAAAATGCGTGCTTTTAGGGACCGTTCAATACAAGTTGTATTGGAAAAAATGCTCTGTTTTGTCTCCGACTCTTTCCTCATTTTTACTTGCGATTATAGGGACTATAAGGCAAGATTAGAATTCGTGAATATAAAAAAAATTGAGATAACAATCAAACATGACATTATGATCATAGAGAAGCCTAAAAAAGTCATTGGCAAAAAATTTCCGTCTGTCTCTCTATCTGTCTGTCCGGGTGTATATCGAGCTGCAGCCTAAACGGGTTAAGCGATTGCCTCCAAATTGTGTTTATCTTTTGGCATTCATCAGAGGGGAAATTGAAATTTAATTTGTAGGGCTAAAAATAACGGTTCTTGCCATACGACCGTTTAGGAAAAGCTTATTTTTCTCGAAAACGGCTCCAACGATTTTGATGAAAATTTTTGAGAATAGTTTTGTTGGTATTGGCTATCATTTTAATAGAACTACATATACGGGAAAATTCTATTAACGGCACCTTTCATATAACAGTTTTTTTTTTAATTTTTGGATTGCTCGGTAACGGCTCTATGGATTTCTGCCAAATTTTATATTTGAGAAGATCTAGGTAGCCAAATTATTGAATTTTTTTTTCTATTAAAAATTAATTTTTGAAATTTTTTTTTTTGAAAAATCAATGTTTTTTAAACTAATCAAAAAAATTATTTTTAATTTTATAATCACATGTATATTTATAAACTCTAAAAAACTGCATACCAAAATTTAAAAACAAAATTTTTTTTCAAAAAACTAAAAATAAAAAACAGGATTTTATCAAAATCCGTCCCACAATTTTCGAAATAATTTTTTCCTAAATTCTTTGTTATTTAAGACGTTTGATGACGTACCTCATTTTTACTAAAAACCGTTAAGTATTGTGGTTTTGATAGTTTTTAGAAGTTCAAACTGTGTTATTTTGAACGTAAAAGTTATTTGTTTTTGTCAAAGATCTTGCCGTCCAATGTTATTAGACACATAAGAGCAAGTACGTGCGACCCAGTCGTGCCCATTTTTATAAATGATCTTCTGTCTGTTAGTTCTAATACACTTAACTATTTTGCTGACGACTCTACCCTCGGCTTTTTATTTAAAATATTCACTCGAAGTAGCCAGCTGCATTCCTCCCCTTAAAAGTTTCTCCCGTAATACTCGTCTCGCAGGAATGCTCATCAGTTCACCCTTGAGCTCAATTTCGGACGTACCGTGAAATATAGGGATTCCTTTCTTAACAGAACAACACGAATTTGGAATAGTTTACCCGGGGATATTTTCCCTTGCAATTTTGATTTTAAAGGATTCAAAACCAATGTTATTCGACACCTTCTGTCCTTCCCCTCTCTATTATCCTAATGCTCGCGCAGTGTACCTAAATACCTTAAAAGGGAAACAAATAGTCCCTTGTGCGCACGTTAATTAGAAAAAAAATTTGATATTATTGAAATTATGTTTAGGAGGCTCGTTAGATACAAAAACTAAATTTGCACAACCACGCCCCCATCGCTTCCTTCACAATTCGATGAAAATGATTGAAAATCGGAACTTTTTCCACTCTTTGGACTTTAGCTCTTGTTTGGTGCATTTTAAAGCACAATGACTATATGCCTACTTGTAGAATTTGTATCTAATTAAGTTTTTCTTTATTTTGTTTTTGCATGCTTCAAGTGCCTTTTACATTAGAAGGTCTCCAGGTGCGATCTTCTAAGCGGTCCATTTTTATGATACAGAAACCTAAATTTAACCCTCCATGAAGATATTAATGACGAGCATACTGACCACTTTTATTTTCTTGGGCTCCCGGACTATTACTGATGCCTTTGCATCTGAATATGAGCAGAATGGCAAAATAACAAAAAACCAACCGACACAGGAACTCAAAGAAATAATGAATTTTCGTTTTGCGCTTCATCGTCAATCAAATCAATCCTTCGAAAAATATAACTAATACTGATTTTTTTAAAAGGAAGTCCTCGGTTTAAGGTATTTTCGTCGTCTTCTAATGCAACTTCTAATGCACATCCCAAAAAGTGGATAATAAATGTGTTTTCTTGTTTTGTAACAGAAGACATTTAAAAGAAAATTTCTCAGTAACTACCTCGGCGTAAAATATATCAGAAAAGCTGTGCTTTTTTCTGCGTACCCAAACAATCAAACAATTTATCAAATTTATTAAAGCGCTGCTAAAAATACTATTTTTTTAAATACGCAGCCCTAAACAAAGATTATATCCCTTACGGATAGTTTGTTTTTAACTTTTTCATAAATCATTCTAAAATTGTTTCCATCGAATTGTATTTATCTATGCAAATAGAAACCTATATGGTAAATTACCTTATAAGACGATAAACTGAAATGTGACAATGAGTTCCAGAAAATATTTTTAAACAATTAGGTAAATCATGTTGGTTTTAAATTTATTCCACAGAAGTAACAATGATTCACACCATCGTAATTAGCAGGTAATTGTTACTAAAAAACATCGGAAATAGTATTGATTAGATTGCAAACAAAGTACGAACTTTTTTGGCGAGACACTCAATTGCTAAGTTGGGGTTAGACTGGGTGTTTGCAAATGAAAACACAAATTTGTTTTATGTGACCACTTTTAGTTTCAGATATGTCAACGAAAATAGAACAACATAATATAAGAGTTACCGGAGTGGCAACACTGGTTTGTAAGTAGTAAGTGTAAAGGTGAACGTTCGAGCTTATTGAAAATTTAATTTAGAAGTTATAAGTAAACAATAAAAACTTAAGGTTAAAAAAAAAACTTAAGACATTTTAGGGCGGTTAGGCATTCAAGCTTTAAAAGCGAAAATCGGGTTCCATGAAACGATGCTAACGATATCCATAAACAAGATTTAACTGAGGGGCAGCCCAATGGGATAAATAAAATGAATATTTTAGTGATCATTGAATTATTACTTATCGAACAACTTTATCTGACTGGAAGGAATATTTTGTTTGGCTTAAATAATAATTTAAGTCGTAAGCTTTACTTTTGCATCAACATAAACGCTGATTTAAGTTTTGTGTTTTCACAAGAAAGTCGTCTGGAAATGGTTCAATGGATCATATATGAGGTGCGACCATTACAAAAGGGAAATTAAAATGGAAGAAGTCGAAATACTGCTGTTGACAACGCTGAGCGATAAGAAGGTACTTTCCAAGAAATGTCAAGATCGCCATTTTGCCTTCCGGTTTTGCGCATTTTAGAATTTGTTTTATTTGATAAACCAGCAGCGCAGCAGCCATCATCCTAAACTATCCTAAAATTAGATATTAAATCTAAAAATAAAGCAGAATTAATTTTGTAAAGACTAATGTTAGTAAAAAAATTAATTCTTTTATAATTTGTAAATATTTAAAAATTCAAATAAACGGTTGTAACTTGGTCATCAATAAAACGTGTTTTTTTATTATCACCAATGGTGTAAGTTCACAAGCGATGAAAGTTAACAGCAAGTCACCAAAAAATATCCAACCAACACCAACAAGTGCTTCAGGACAGAAAAGCAGCAAGCTCAAGCAAAATTCTTCAAATACAAATCAACCCCTTTAAGGATGTTTCTACATATGTCTGTTTTGTACTAGAAACTATTCCACAGGATTCTATTGGATTAAATTTAAATTGAACTTCTCTCCACTGATCATAATCAATTAACTGATATAGGCATTTCAAAGCTATTTAATAAAAAAGACATTATTCAACAAAGAAATGATTTCCTGGTTGCAAGAGCTCATCTTAAATGCAATAAAATTCTTGATAATATATGCAACTTAAACCTCTGCATCGTTCAGTTTCAATTTTAACTTTTTCAAAAGATACATTGGCGCATGTTAAGGCAATGATTTCATTATAATTGCCACCAGAAACACGAGCACATTAAGAGTCAAATGATTCTGCAACATAAGTCGAAGATATTAATTTTCTGAATGACACTAAATTATGATAAGCTAGTCCTTGGCTGGGCAAGGCGATTAACGATTATTCGAGTGCGCTTCATTTCTTAAGTTCAGGTGGTAAGAACGATAAGTGGAGAGTGGTGTTTCTTTAAGTAGTTATCCACATTCCCTATTGCAGGAGATGTTGAACATCAATTCTCTTAAACGGACTCTAGAACTTAGCTGTGATGTTCTGTAGATAGAAAAAGGAAATTTAAGTTCATTTTCTACGAATAGAAATACGAATCAAGTAGGCGAACTTTCGCCTAGTTTCCTTCCCATATTCGTGCACCATGTAACAAGCATACATAGTTCGATGCTATTTAAGACATGCATGTAAGATTGTTAGGTTAGGTTCAAATATTTGTCGAACTAAGTCAATGTCAAAGAAAACACGCACCTTGGCCTACAGGTTCACTTGCAAAAAAATTCAAAAAATGAGGTAAGCTATTCAAGGGCTAGTAATGGAATCTTCTCTCAAGACGACTTATTCGTAATTGAAAAAATACTAAACTTTTACACTGATGCTTAGTTTTTCGTGAGTGGAAATAGTCTTCTCAAAGTCTTCAGAAGTTATTTTATTTGCGATTTACATAACAAAATATAATTAGTTCGTACTATAAGGGAAATTGCATGCACAAGAAATTAAAGTTATCTTTGAAGGGTTCATAAAAGCAAATGGAATTTATTGATTAATTGGAATCTTAAGCTTATTTTATAATGTTGCGTTAAAAACTCTTTTTTTAATTCTAACAGAATTTAAACATTTACTTTTGTTCCGAAGAATATACTGACGGATCAAAGAGTCTTAGCAACGCCTTATGCAATAAAAATAATAACATCTTGAGAGAGTTTCAGGAGGGTTATACAAAATTATTCGACTTAAGATAACATTTATAATCAACTTGAAAGAAGCATTGATAAGGTTTCGAGTAAAATGCTCATCTATTAGTTACACGAAATGGGAGTTTTAACTAAATTTGTCCATCTGATAGAAAATATTTTTGCCAATACTCAATCTGCGGTCTGGACAGGAAAAAACTGTCCGAATATTTTGAGACACTATTTGGAGTTGAACAGGGGTATGTGCTCTCACCATTACTTTTTGCATTATATGTAAATAATCTGCATGAAAATCTTGGAGGATGACTGCTTATGGAATATCGCCTCGCTCAATATAAGATTTTTGTTATATGCGGACGGTATGGTTAGATGCGGCCGATGTCAGGATGTCACAACAGCAGATGATAACGCGAATAGAAGCTTGCTGTCGAAAATGGAGACTAGAAGTTAACCTATCATAATCAGAGATAATGATGTTCAGACATGGAGGCAGGCTATCTTGAAAAGGAAATTGGAAACTGATTGGGCAAAACATACATACGTATTGTTTCTAATTTAATTAAACATATTTAGGATAGGAGTCTTACTTTCACAGAAAATTTCGTTTTCAAAGCATGTGAAGAAAAGAAACAGTGCAGTAAAGAGCTACATAAGGTCGACGTGGACAAGTAAAAGTAAAAGAGATAAACAATCTTGGGCGTTGTTTTGAGTTGTCTTGGGATGAAAGAGATTTCATTAAAATGCAAAGGCGAATTTGGCATTATTCCAATTTCAATGTTTCACCAAGGTGGATTATAAGTCCCACCAAACATTTTTTTGGAAAAGGTGTATGAGGTGAATAAATACCGTAAACTTTAATATACATATCAAAGGGATTCAGAACCAAAATGTAAACCTACATCAATGGCCGTTATATACACCCGACCTGAACATCATGGAAAACTTGTGGGGTTGTCTTTCAAGAAAAGTCTACGAAGGCGGTTGGCAATATAATGAAACGGAAGAGATTATTGAAGCCATTAAACGAGCCTGGTCCGAAATTTCGCTAGATTATTTGACATCACTTTATGGATCTCTACACAGCAGGCTCTAGAGATCAAGTTACTAGAACAGCATGTTGGTAAAGCAATATATAACAAAGCTTTATTTTATAACATTTGTCAATGTTTACAACAATTATGGGTCTTTTTCAACTATGGATTGCAAACAATTTATATTTCTGTTTGCCTTCGTGCTAATATCGTCTTGTATTCTTTAATTGTCCTATAAAAATTAGCCAAGCTTAACTGCGGTTAAGTAGGAATATTACTTCTAGATCTATGCTCTGTCACCAAAGGTTCTCCCGAAAAAAAAGGATTGTTTTCACCAACACACATGCATCTAAATTGTTATAAATATATTTAAATAAAATGTACATATTACACTTCTTAATGTCCAAAGTGTGCCATAGGAATTTAATAATTCTATTTTCATATATGCATCTCATTCTGAGAGGAAAAACCAGTCAATGCTCATGTTCGACGCGTTAACAGAAAATTAGAAATGTCAACTCCAATGGGCAAAACATCCCATTTTGTATTTCCTTCTACCTATGGTGATGTGATGACCAACCGTGAATCTATATCTATTAGGTAAGTGCTATATACATATAAAAACAATGCTGCATCGTGCGGCGGCTCACTTCAATGCACAAGGCGTCTTCGGTAGCAATCACCCGTGCAAAGCGATGACGGCCTATGAATGAAGGAGCTCCATCTAAGATATTTTCTTATTGCCAACTTGGATCATAATTTTATCAACGCATGCGCTGCAGGCTGCCTCCTGCTGGCGCAACACGGAAGTTGTCAAGAATTGCGTGGTTATAAACGTAAAAGCGGGCGGTGTGAGAACAATTATTTTAGTAGCGTGTCTAACTCTTTAATGAGAAATAATTTAATTAATTTTATCCGCTAATATAACTTTGCAAAGTTATGATTACCTGATGAAGGGTTCATTGGACCTAGGATTTATTGACAGCGCTTTCACTTATGTTGTCTATGTTAATGCTAAACTTAGCATTATTTGTTGTTTTGGAAAAGCATTCGTTGGGTTAAACATGTTTGCTCTATCAGATTTTTTCTATCTAATGGCACTGTGGACATAAACGTCTAAGAGAGTTTGGAAAACATGAAATGATTTAGGGCCCAACTATAAAAGGATGACACCAAGCTTGGGCTACTCTTATTAATTTTGGCACAAGCGCAGTGATTTCAAAGATCCAAAGATTATGTGAAACCCATATTTAAAACCACTAAAGACTTACCTTAGTTCTGTAGAGGGGGTTGTTGAAATCCCAATCCGGCGCGACAAACAAGTAGCCACATTTTGAAATTTTACGTGATGCCTAAAATCAAAGAAAAAATTTAAGTTTTTTTTGATAGTTACATGTAATAAATAGTTTCTATGCAACTTGATAATGATGGAATAAATTTAAAAATCACAAATAAATATATATCAGATACATCGCAACAATCTTTTTTTAATCTATTGAGTAGATGGTTGGTATTATAAGCATATTATTATAACCCATGCTTTTATTTACAATAAACATCTACAAACTAATCACTAGACATCTAAATCTTGTTTTTCTTCGAAAATGAATCAAAACTAATGCGTTTGATGGATCTCTAAAAGGTTGCAATTGCCAACAATCAAAGCCTAATCAACTTGACACCTTCAAACCTTAATAGATACAGCAAATAACTACAGTATTACAAAATTAGAATTCCCCAGACATACAAGACACTAACAATCAAGCAATCCCATTGTGATCATTTAAATTCCCATTAATCACCATTAAATAATTTTTTTTTATCTTGTTCTAATAGTTTCGGATACAATTGTTTCCAGAGGCTAAAGTTACAACGGCTCCAAGAGTTGCTACTGCACTGCACTCAAGCTGTTGAACAGAAGTCTTTTCGCAGTCAACCATGTGTCCTATATTAAATTGGCAAGCAATTTAGTTTAAGAAGTAACATTGGGTTACTGGGTGGAAGGAAGGTAATGATGATGATGATGACTCATTTAGTCACGACTTCGTACCGATTTCGTATTGAACATTTTTTGAGGAACGACAGTGGGACTGTGTTGTAAAGGGCGGTGGCCGACTTTCAATAATTTTACTTTCACGCAGGCAACCAACAAAAAGTGATGTAGTTGCTTTCGTATGTGTGAAAGTCAAAAACCGTTTCATAGGTTGAATAATCTTGGAAGCTCTAAGTAACGGTGATTTTTTCAATTGATTTAATTGCAATTGATGCAAAGCAATGCTCCAATATCCTGGATGTTCGAGCTTTTAAAGGTAAATGGTAGACTGGGACCACAACCTCTTATTAGTCAAAGAAGGAATGTGGTTATCCGGACCAAATCCAAGAAAAAAATAATACTGTGATGAATTTTTGAAGTCGCAATCGTAAGAAATGCTTTCTGATCAAGTCTCTTCTAACTTGCAAAGAAATATTAAAAGGTAGCCCAGAATAAAGGGACTAACACTGATCTCTGGCTTTATGAGCAGAGGAGTTCAGAGAAACACTGGCTTCTAAGAAAAAAGAAGAAAAAGCAGCATACGATGCGCTCGTAGCGCACCAAAAAAAAGAGATCAGTTATTAGTTACTAGAGCTTCAAACATTGTACCTTAAATAAAAAGAAACTAGAAACAGAGCTTGAACCAAGGTCGGCAAGAATAAGTAAGGGAAGATCATTGTATAATTGCAGTTGATGTTGAGACACTGGAAGGAAAAATTCTGCAGACTGTAAGAAGGTAAAAATTAACAAGGACTCTGCCCACTCCATTAAGGAAATTATGTGTATCTAAGCTTAGATCCAATAAAGCTGGAGATGATGGGCTAACTACCAAATCTCTCAAAGCTACATGCGGAGATTTTTTAAGGATTACGGGCCAACTCATAGGCAAGGTACAAGGTGTATATGGTCAATGGATGGTATGACTAATGAATTTATTCGAATGTTATTTGTAGAAAGAAGACCCTCAGACATGAATGCCTACCATATTTTTACTGTTAAACTTCATAGGTTCACATCAGTAAGGTTAAGGACATTTCAGTTCATCTTGCCCGTGTATTATAGCATTTATAAAAGACACTGCTTACAGAGATTTGTCTAGTTGTTTATGTACAGCACCGATTGAAAATGCACTTTATTCCATAACTTACCGACTGTTACCTCACTATCACTATTGTTGTCGAACGGATATTTAAAAACGACGATGCGCACTATCAAGCGACTTCATCATTATCATACTTTAATGAAATATGGAGAACAATCAGGCTAACACCAGAGCTACGATCTTTCAAAAGTCTGTTCGACAATGTTGACACAATCGGAAGAATAAAGTGTCATAAAGAAAAAAAACAACCAACACTGACATCTTGGGCATAACATTACGATAAAAAGCTATAACTTTAGCTAAGGTTAGGTAATTGGGTTAATGGTTTATGGTGTATTCATTAAGCTTATATATATTTTGGCGATCAAAAAACCTTCATTGTTTTTCAGAGTTTAAATTGCAGTATCAACAATCCCTCGTAATACTAAAAGCGGCTGATTGAAACTGTACCAATGAAAGCAGAGTTTAGTATAAAGTTAAGATATGCTTTTACCATTATTGGCTTGTAAAGTAATTTTATTTATTTTGAGATTCATAATTTTATAAGCTGCGTTTTAAATCATAATAATTGAATAAAAAAAATAACGATAAATATGTTAAGCTATGTGTGTAGATATTGTAAGAAATATGAATATATGTACGACTAAAAAACTTTAAACCAGGTCTTCTAAGAATAATATGAGTTCATGAGTTTCAAAAGTACTGCAAAGATCTTTATTTTTCAAAATTATATCAAGAACACGAGTACTTACAAAGGTCGACAGAATTGCCGGCTAGACATGTAAAAATAAATTAAAATACTTAACCAAAAATAATAAAATTTTCATAGAAAATTACAATAAATTACATATATAGGGTTTGTCAATGGTCAAGATTTTAAAAGTTTCGTGGTTTATAAAATATTCATACAAAAATTAAAAAACAATTACAAAAAATTTGGTTGCTTCCGATATAATGTAGGTACTATAAGGTTGGGTTGTTGAGTTTAAGCTTCAAATTTAAATTTGTATTGACGAAAGTTTTGCAGTAAGTGTTTGACTGTTTGCTTGCTAATCTTGTTGTTGTGGGGTCAATATTTAGCTAGTCGTAGCTCGCGGATCTTAAACGAACATTTTTTTCAAACTAGTTTCGTGCATTATTAAAATAAAATACAATTTTTTGTAGATGTCTTAAGGTTTGTCTCTTTTGTTTAAACATTTCAGAAACATTTAATAAACATATCAGAAATGTTTATGAAATGTTTATTTAGGCCTGGATGCTTCGTTGAAACATTTCTGAAATGGTCATGAAATGTTTCTCTGTTTTCCGTGCAAAAAAAAACTAAAAATCATACAACGATGGCTGTCATAGAACCGGTTTTTTCAAATGCGGTTTTATCGTAAACCATTTTCCCGATTTCAATAAAATTTTGAACAAAGGAAGTCATTCAATTCAGTTAATATTGCATTTCAAAATTTTCAAAAACTTTTTTTATCGATTTTTTTAAATTTTCTAAAAAAAGATTTTTTTAATAATTTTCCCAGATGAAAACTACAGATTTTTTTTTAATAATTTTCCCAGATGAAAACTACAGATTGTCTTATAATGACGTTAAAAAAAATTTAAAATATTTTGTCGAAAAGTTTAAGAAAAACGACTTTATAAAAAAACTGGACGAACGATTTTTAATATTTTTTTTCCTCGATAGACATTTAGTTTTCAAATTTTATTGCATACTTATTTTTCCGAGAAAACTCTCAAACTAATTAAAAAAAATTCGAAAAGAAAGAAAAAAAATATTTTTTTTTATTTTAATACATTACATGTATACATACATATGCAGCCACTAAGCAATTATCTAGCATAAGAGCAAGTTCGTGCGACCCAGTCGTGCATTTTATTTAAATTTTATTTGACGATGTGACCGCACATTATGAGCAAGTACGAGCGATGCTTGATGTTCGTCATTACAAGATCTTTCGCTATTGATTATAGATCCATGTTTAAAAAATATTTCTGAAATGTTTCCCATTTATTTAAAAAACATTTCAGAAATGTTTCTGAAATTTCTGAAACATTTCTTAAATGTTTATATGTTTCCCATTTTATGTATCCAGTTTTGTACTTCAAGATGGATTGTAAAAAAAAGAGCAATCGTATTTTGTCATCATGAACAAAATACAAACATATAAGAACATGCGTCACGATAAAGGACACATTAATATATAGGATTGTTAGCTTTTGCAGTTTTTTAGTGTATCATCTTTCCAATTGTTGTTTACTGTTTATAATATAATTTGCTAATAGAAAGATATAAAGGACTTTTTTCAGTTTAATTTTCATTTTGGTATGGAAAAAATTGAACAACTGGCATAGAGATTCGTGTGAATCAGCAGTAGGGCAATAATGCTAGGAATAGGGACCTATATAGGTCCCAATAACAATAATTTACTTTTTGAAATCAAATTAATTAAAATACCTTAATTATGTTTGATGGATCAATAAACTTATGGTATTAATGGAATTTATTAAGGATATTAGGTACTTATAATAAGGTTGGAAGGAAGGTAGGTACTAAAATTACTAAAATTAAGATACACATTCCAACCACTGTTAGCGAGTGGGTATAGAGACAATATTAAAAGTTAACACAGTGGTTTTGTTTATTTAGGGGCAGGTGTAAGCTTTTGTTTTCTTATCGAATAGTTGTTTTATTTGTTAGTTGTTTTTGTGTTTATCAAAGGCTTCCTTATTTATTCTGTGTGCTTTTATAATGATGAAATGCTTTAAAATACGTAGGTATGTATGTAAGTTTTCACCTTCTTTTATTTGATTAATGGCTAGGGCTTAGCCGAGCAATATGAAATAAAATTTTGGGGAAAATATTAAACAAATAAATTTTTTATGAAATAAAAAAAAAAACACAATTCATAAGGTTTTTTGTCAAAAATGTTGTTAGCCATCTTATATCTTTGCTGTTTTCTATTTTATGAATTATCAAAAAAATGTTTTTTTTGAAAAACTTTTCGAAAACATATTTAAAATTTTTTTTGAGTATGTCAATTCAAAGAAATCTATAGCTTATACTAGAAAAAAAAAACCGTTTTCAAAATATTCAAAAAACTAAATATTTTAATAAGCAATATTATTTAAATCATAAATCACTATATATTTAGAAAACTTCATCAAAATCCGTCAATTAGTTAACGAGAAAGTCTGATTTAAAAAAAACCGGTCATATGGGAGGTACCGTTATAAAACTTTTTTCTGAAAAATCCATTAAAACTAAAACATAGATTTTGCATAGAAAACATCATTCTGAAAGTTTTATCAAAATCGTAGGAGCCGTATTCGAGAAAAATAAGTTTTTCATTAAAAGTTATATCGCAGGTACCGTTAGTTTTGGAGCTAGAATGCCAATTCCAAAAACTGTCGGGTAGAGCATTCTAAAAATACTATATACCAAGTTTGAATCAAATCGGCCCAACCGTATAGGCTGTACGTACATATCGATACGGACAGACAGACAAACAGACAGACAGACGGACGGAATTTCCGGACCCACTTTTTTTGACTTCTCTATCATCGTAATGTCATGTTTGATTGTTAGATTTTTTTTTTTTACGAAAGCATAACTTGCCTTATAGTCCCTATAAATCGCAAGTAAAAATTATTATGTTGTGGACATACCTCAAGATATTTAAATTTTCGGAAGCACTCTTCTATTCAAATAAAATGTCTGGATAAAAAAGTGGGCATGATAGGTATTAAGTTTTTTCGAGCTAATACGGTCCGTCACATTGTCTTCTAGCTTAGATAAAGAGCGACAGACACAAGACGCTTATGAAGTGTACATCAACTTGATTTGGTTTTATTTGGTAACTATTGCGAACATCTTACTGATAAGGTACTCGATCAATGCTTATAAATTAGAGGATGGGAATATTTGGGGGGCCGAATTAACGCATCAGTTATCGAGCAATAAGTGACTAAATTGTATGTGTTTGGCATTACCTCTCATGTTATCGAGCACTCTATTACGATTTTTTGGCATTTCCACTTCAGTCATCGAGCAGATTTTCATTCGATATATAAAGTGCTCACTGATTGTTACCTTAACGAAAATATATGAACTTTTATTATGTTGTCGTTGTTTGTTAGACATTTCTGTTCAAAATTTCAAATGTTTTACATTCGTTTGATGAATATGAATCATTTTACATGTTAAAATAATTACAATATTTTCATCTTCATTTTAATGTCTGCAATGAAATTCTTTTATCCATAACAAAATGTATCCTAACAACATCTGTTAGGCAATAGAGAATTTAATATATACACCATTAAGTTGAATAAAGCTAGTACAATTTATAATAGTTAAACGATACGTCAGACTACGAATGCCATCATCCCAGAGTGGTAACTCGTGCATTCGATCACTGATGGCTCTCACTCACTCGCTCACTGGAGCCGAAATTCGGCCCCTGATTTCAATTATATTTTTCCAGAACTTTAAAGGTAACCCATGTGACCACTTTTCCTTTTTTTGTGTTTTGACCGCAGGACTACCTCCTTCATCTATGGTTGGGCACTTCTTCATTGTTAGCTTATAGGTCCCTCACAATTGTCTCCATATCTCTAAAATTTTGTTATCATTCACAAAAAGTTAGCATTGACCTTATTGAATTTTGATTAATTAATGTCCTTGGTAGTCGATATGAGTTGCTTTTCCAGCATGGTTATAAGTGATATGGCGCTAAGGCCATACGCAAATAATTTAGAATGTACTTGCCAGGAGGTTTCTCAGTTCTGTTTCCTTACAATTATTGTAGTCCGCATGGTCCTCGCCAGACCATTCAACATTTTCATTCAAATCGCAGCCTACAAACAGAAGTTCATCATTCGAATTCTCTTAAGGTAGTTGTGCAAATCTATTAAAAACGCTTTTCCGCATAATCCAATTCAATTCCGGGAGCATAAACGCTGAAAATATTCCACATCCATCCTGCAAAGCCTGCAAAGCAGAAGCTTTCTAAACGCTAAATCAAAAGTGTCATCTTGCAAAGGACTACTTTCAAACTGTGAGAATAATATGGATCACATATTTGTTATTATGTCTATAGAATTTGCTGCTGTTCATTGTAGTTGGTTTGTGGTATTGTTAAATGTTTGCCCTGGTGATGATTACAATCTCTGCAACGTTATCTTAGACGTTTCTTTACCATCATTCTAGTCGACAGTCATGCTGCCATCATTCTGGTTTGCTTCCATTTCTGCACCTTTCGATTTCAATATTGCTTTCGCTTGCCAGACGACATGCAAGTAAAGTGAATCCAAGAGTAACATCTTTTCTTTTTGGCCCAGAAAGATCGTGCAATCGATCGTTTTGTGAAATTGGTCCTCGAAGAAACTGTATATATACTATGTATGCATATACCCATTCAGAGTTTATCGTCAGTCTTTCCTAATGATTGTCCCATTAATTCATTAGCCGACGATAAACTCCAAGAAAACAAAACCAAAAGCGAATGTCATTCCCAGTTGATTGAGAGTGCTGATAGACAGATGGATCGTGCCCTTGTGTGTCAAATCGATCTTGAAATGTCATTGGCGTTTGAACTTTTGACTTTGTTTGGCTTAGAAAAATTAAAGTTTAGCGGCTGCATGATTATAATCGGTTTTATTTGTATTCTCTCTTTCTTCTAACAGCTTTCGTTGGTAAGGGTTTATCCTTTTTATTTGATATTCCAGTAACCGTGTCTCAGTTTAAATTATATTGTATATTGTCACGTTCAAAGTTTCATGTCATGGGATATGTTCGGATTTTGTTTCCAAGATTTGGAAAGTGAAAACATACGATTGATTGATTGATATCTAAGAAGATGCAACATTTAATGGAACTTGTAAGTTTAGAGCCTATTCCATAATACAACAGGACTTGTGGACGAGTAATAACAAATAACAAATAAATATATATTCAAAAAACTATAAACCTATTTTACATGTCGATAAAAAAAAGGTTTTGTTAATTGAAGACGATGGTCTGTGAAACTGTGAAATGATTATAAAAGCAATAAATAAAACCTTTAACTTTAAAACCTTTAATTAATTTTATTGATATTTTAGTTAAACTTAAACACAAATGCATCTTTCTAGTTCAACCGTTCGTTTCTTAATGCCCCTCGCTTTCTCTCTTTCTCGGCTGTCTTCATCGTAACAGCTCATTATCGTAGCAGTTATTTATCGTCACATGATATATTTTTTCACGTCTACACACTAAATTGAAATCAAGATCTGAGGAAAATTGAAAACAAACGTCAAAAACTTTTCACAATGAAGAATTATTTTTCAGAACGAAATTATCCCGTGCAGAGCACCGCAGATCAAGCAAACATGTATTAGCCAAAGGCAAATAATGGGGGGCCGATCCATTCTACGGCAGATATTTTTTTTTAATTATTTACTTATTTATACTATTTTTTTATACTTTTAAGGCCTTTTTAAATGTTTAATTAATAAAAACTTCTTATGAACACTTCCAATGCGCTAGAAAAAAGGAATAAATCTAAAAAAAGCTACAACATTTATCAGTTTGTACTTTTTAGTACAGACTGTGGCACCGATTTATAAAAATGAGATCGAGAATCGCATCAGCGAGTTTATGAAGTAATAAAGTGAGAAGTCTTTGTGAAAACTGAAATGATATTTTTTTTATTATTTCACAGTTTCACAGATCGAAAATCGAAACCCTGACGCCTGGCGTGTACAAGCGTCGGAATATCTACAGCGCCACCTGTGTATCACCGGATGGAGAAACTTGCAACCAAAATGACCACATGTTTAATAGAACGTCGTATCGCCACCACGTGACCCTGATGACGGATCAATATCTTGTTGACTTCACGGACAAGAAAACCTAGCCAGGGAGAAAATATTGTCTGCGAAATGGAAATGGGGAAATCTGATCACCGATCCTGAAGGCATCCTGGAGCGATGGGAAGTTTATACTTTAATGATTGTTGATCAGCCTCACGAAAAAATTAAAGAATCCATCACTTCAAAAAGCCAGATTAGTTTTTTTTTTTTTTGTTTATTTACTAATAGCCTATACCTAACTTATAACTAAAATAAATAATGTCGGCTCAACAACAGGGGCCATACTTCCATTGACTATACAATTATATTTTTGATTATATCATACTTTTGTTTAAATAATCTTTTCCATAAAATTGTTTATAAATTATTATTTACCATTACTGTCTGGTTGGATTGAGATTTAGGGTAAGGTTGCGGATTTGTTATCCTTTGTTATGTCCGATTCTCTCGTAGAACGGGGCTGCGTCATTGTTTATAATCAGCCCTATGACAGATTCCCTTGTAATCAAAAATATGCTCCGAATCCCGAAAAATCTAGCACAGAATCCATTCGTAGTAAATTCATAGTGGAAAATCTGCTACGAATTTCGAAATTCGTTTATTTTTTTTGATCACTGAATCCGAATGAAACGGAAATAATTCGTTTTTAGTTAAACGTTTTTTTTAGTAAAACTTAAAGTTTTTTTTTTAATGAATTTTTATACAAATAAATGTTTTTAATAAAAAGTATGAAAACCACTTACCGAGCTCAATATGAATAATTTTTCTTTGCCGACGCAATAATATTTATGTGAGAAACTCGCCTTTGAGTAAAATTTGTTCAGTCACTTATTTCAATGCAATAATTGCAAATGGAATCCATTTTTTTGTAAATAACAATAAAAAAATACTGAAATATATTTACAATCGATATGAACCGAAATTTAATTCTTTATAATTGGGCGAGTTCCCATTTTTACCGGATTTGCAATTTCCGATACATAATTTTTTTTTGTGAACGAACAAACAACCAACAACAACCACATAGGTTACTTTTCAAAATTCGAAGCAAAAGAGAAACACCAGGCAGCTGTTCATCACATGTTTCTTCAGACAGAAAAGTATTCAACAAATTTTAGGTTACATTTGATTTTCTCTGTGTTTCCATTATGTTCTTCAATCAGCTGTGTATCAGATGTCTTATCCAAAGTATACAAATGTGAATGCGGCTACTGAAGGTGATTGGACCATTGTATATACACTCTAAAGTACTATCATGGATGTCATTTTGCTTCTTGCCATCTTGAGGGCAAATCTGAATCTAACTCTTAATAGTGGAGACGAGAACATTTGGATACATATGTATAATACTCTTTTATGTTAGTTTCATTCTTATTATATATTTCGCAACCAAATGGCGGTTTCAGCGCCACACATTGCGGTCTAACACCTAATTAAAAAATTTTGTCACGTGAGAAGTCACCCAGGTTCTGCTTTTCAATTATAGTGAATTCACATGATGAACGTGAATTTAGGTGTTCCAAAATTCGTTATTTTGAATTAGATTTTTGAAAATGAAAATGGATGTTCTGCATTTCGGTTTACCCCATTTTCTGAACGAATTAAAATCGCTTTGTTTATGTTCTGTGAATTGTTTGGGAAATTGTTTTGGAATTATAATTGGCTGTGTAAGTCTCTGTCCAAAATGTAAGAAAAAGTATGTACAGTCGATTTTTAGTATTAATTCACTGCCAACAGAAGCTATTCTTGAAATACTCACATGTGTTCGGTAGATTTAATACATTTGATTTGTCTCGCAAAACTTCTGCATCCTTGTTTCTCTTAAAATCGCCATTAATGTTGCATCCATGTTTATAAGCAGCAGTAATTTTACTTTAGAAACAAAATAAAAATAGATGAAACTTCATTCAAAATAGCTTTTTACACTTCAGTTTTGATATTTCGGAGAAATTTCGAAGTTTTCGAAATCGATCGAAATCGATCGAAATCGATCGAAATTTAGAACACGCAATTTCATTTCACTTGAAATTAAAGTGATTTCAATTTAGTTTCGATCGAAATGCAGAACATGGGCAACTATAGAATTTATATACAATGATTTGACGAAACATAGCCGATTTCAAAATTGAGTATGAGAATGTTAAATAAGGCCCTCGAATAGGTCGTCTGTGCTGGAGATAAGATAGTGATGTTTAAGATCTACATAGTTGTCGCTAGATTAGTAGCTGGACTTCCCAGTTATGATGGTTATGCAAGTTTCTCATATTTCTATCGCAATTAATAATAAAAATCGTTTTCGATCTAGCCCCATAGTGTTACTTTCTTCCAAAAGTAACTGCGGGCCGCTGTGGTGCAGTAGATAAAGATGTTTGCTTGCTAACCCATCAGATATCATTAGTTGGATTCTCAGTTTGGGAAGCAATTTTTCTAACTCCTAGTGCAAGTTAGAGCCGTTTTACTGCGGTAAACCAAAATCTGTCCTATCTTTCTAATTCTTCTAACTTGTGTCGTGTGTCGTTGCATTCTAAAAGGCATTGTGCTTTACAAACACGTTGTTAAAATATTATTATTAAATATTATCAGCTTAGGCGTGTAATATCACGTTGAGGAATTGAAGTAAAAATTAGGTCCTATTATAAAAGAATATTTCATATGAAATGGATTACATTTTGTAAGTAAAGCTAAGCAAATTTGTTGGAAATTACAAGTCGAAAGTTTTACAAATTACATTCATATCGATAAAACGCGCACACTTCATACTTGATTTATCATCACAACAATGTTTAGCATAAATGAAATTCTAGCAGAATATATTACCAGAAGAATGGATGCACGGAATAAAAATAAAAATAATTAAAAGAACACAAAATTCATTTAATGTTCTAAAAAATGGGCACGACTGGGTCGCACGTACTTGCTCTTATGTGCCTAATTACATTGGAAAGCAAGATCTTTGAAAGAAACAAGTAACATTTACGTTAAAAATAACACTTTGAACTTATAAAAAGTATCAAAACCACATTACTTAACTTAAAATAAAGTACGCCATCACACGTGTTAAATAACAAAGAGTTTATGAAAAATGTATTTCGAAAATTGTAGGACCGGTTTTGATAAAATCTTGTTTTTTTATTTTTAGTTTTTTGAACAAAATTTTTTTTTGAATTTTTTTTTTGAAATTTTGGTATGCAGTTTTTTAGAGTTTATTAATATACATGTGATTATAAAAAATTAAATAATTTTTTTTGGTTAGTTTTAAAAATACTGATTTTTCAAAAATAAATTTCAAAAATTAATTTTAATTAGAAAAAAAAAGTTATTATAAATTTTGATATGCAGAATAAAGTTAGCTACTTAGATCTTCTTAAATATAAAATTTTACGAAAATCTAAAGAACTATTACCGAGAGAGCTCAAAATTAAAAAAAACCGTTATATGAAAGGTACCGTTAATAGACTTTTCCCGTAAATGTGGTTCTGATCAATTGATAGCCAATACCAACAAAAAAATTCTCAAAAATTTTCATCAAAATCGAGAAAAATAAGCTTTTCCAAAAACGATCATATAGCAGGTACCGTTTTTTTTAGGCCTAAAAATAAAATTTCAATTTCCCCTCTGGGGAATGCCAAAAGAATCACACACACCAAATTTGAAGATGATCGCTTAAGCCGTTTAGGCTGCAGCTCGTTATGCATACTGACAGACAGACGGACTATAAGAAGATAATTTCTTATCTTTATAAAGAAAATAAAGAATTTTTGTCAAATCATGCAAACAAGCCCACACGAAATATTAAACTTAAGTCCTTTAAATGACTCAATTAAAGTTATCATCGTTTGGCTATAGTTACTATAGAATTCGAAAAATGTTTACCCTTTGCATCTAACCTATAATACCTTGCCTATAATTAGAAAATGCAAAGTAAACCTTAGCAACTTTGGTTGTCTTAATGAAATTTTACAAATCTTTTACAAAAATAAAAATCCGCCATTCAATTCTAAATAACGACAGTTTAATTGAATCCGCAGAAAGTGAAGCGATATATATACATAGTTACAATGAAACCAAGTTAGTGTATACCTCAGCCATTCAGACTCAAATCAGATTAAAAGATTTGTCTTGATATTACTGTCAAAAAAGAGCCTAATAAGTCCGTGTCTCACTAATAAAAACCTTTAGGCAATTTCCTGAAACAAGTTCGCATTAATATTTTTTTGCAAACAGCTCAAAAATTCCACCACCCTCTTTTGATCTCAGTTTTGGACAGATCCAATCTGATGGCTGAAACATCCACAGAGCCGTGCAATGCACTAAGGCTTGGCCGACCAAGTCGCTGATCGGATGCACTCAACAATTTTCATCATCTGATTGAGGAACGCGGAGCATGCATGCGAAATCGCTTGCTCCACCTGACCTACTCACTGCGCAGAAGAAGACAATGTGGAAATCAAAAAGATAAATATCTGCAGCATAGCAATCATACCAATGAGTTAGTCTTGCTCTGGTGATGGAAAATAGTAGTGGGATGCCTTGATCGCTTTCCGGTCCAACATTCGTCAGAATTTATCGCGGAATGGTTAAAATGAGATACAGATGCCGCTTTTGAATTAAACACGGCTTTTTGTTGATTTTCTTGTTTTATTTCATACGTTAACCCAGTCAGTCAGAATCCGGCCGCGGTGAAGATGAACAAGAGAAAAATGTCTTAACTTGAACGGACATTTTGACGTTTTTGGCGTTTGGAACAGCGTTCTTTAATTTTTTGTTGGCCACAATCGACGGATGTCGTTGAGTAGCACTACAATTCCGTCATCATATACCTTAGTCGACTTTCTTTATCTTTTATCGGTGATGAAACATTTCTGATGGTGGGAGATGAGAAAATGAAAGTGGATAATTGAATCTTAAAGAATACAAGTATCTTATGATCGCGAACTGGTTAAATTGGATTCTTTTGAAGCATTAAAATAAGATTTAAGATGTATTTGTGTGAAAATAGTGAATCGCACTGATGTTGCATTTGGGTATTGTCTGTTCTTCGGCGAGGTTGTGGCGCTTAATTCACTGACAGAGGAATTTTGATTGGACATCTGGATTGTCGTCGATTGTCGAAGCATAAAGCCTTGCTGCAAGAATACCTGACAAAAAATATGTTTGTTGGGTAAAAATGGTAACTTGCCTGAATAGGAATTTTAAAGTAAAGACAATTTAAAACTTGTTAACACATTTTCGTTTATCTTTGTTGTTTTAATGATTACACAAATACTTTATAAACATTTTTTTTTAATGTTCAGGCAAGAAATTATAAGGTACTATAGCCTTGCGAATATTTTATCTCAATACCTTTTTATCTGAGAATATGCCAAGGTTTTTGCAGTTTTCTGACACTTTCGATTACAAAATCATAGAGTTTGAATTTTGTGTCCGGTAAGTAGTTTTTTTTATAATTAACACACGCACAGGGGACTATTTGTTTCCCTTTTAATGTAGAACACGCTGCGTGTGCATAAGAAAGATAGGGAGGGGAGAGATAGGAGGTGTCGATTAACATTAGTTTTGAATGTTTGCAGATCAAAATGGCAAGGGAAAAATGATTTTCTTCGACGAGTAAGTCATGTTGCTACTTACTTCTTTCCATTAATTTTAATTTGCCAATTGTGAAAAAAGAACACAATTTCAAAAATTCACAACTATACCTGACCTTCTGTAGGGTAAAACCTGTTCATTTACAGGAATAGATCGTGGAGTAGGGCTATTGCGGAAAACCGAGCCAATTCTACTATCATACATTAGTACATTTTAGAATCGCTTTTTCTTAGAAGCGGCGAATCTTGGGAAAAAAATGTTTTATTGTTTTATTGGAATTTTAATTCCAGGAATTTGGTATATAGTTAAATGACTAGGTCTAAAAACAAACTTATAATCTGAAATTTCGAATAGACATTTGAGTGATCCATTTTTTCTAAAATTTTACTCAAAGAATTAAGCAAGTAAGCTTATAGGTATATAGCTTACTGGATTTTCCAGTAGATTTCTTGGTTTCGTAATTGCGATAACTTTACCAACTTTCCAGCTTTTGGGAAAGCAAATTAGTTTGATGCAAGAGATTAGAAAGATGGTAAGAAATTAAGTACACATATGAGGAAATTTGTTCAGCAGAGTGTTGCTGATGTTGTCGATACCTGGAGATTTTTTGGAATTTGTAACTTTTATAAGATGCTTACTATTTTTATGGCTCTTTTCGGTAGTTCTTTAATGGTGGAATGCCATTGCCTTTTTTTCTTTTTAAATGTACGTACATTTTTGTAATTAGGTTTGCCTTTTTTAATTATCCTTTTTTTTAATTTTTAAAAAAGTTGCAAAAAAACCTTTTATTTACAAACCGTTCTTTTACGATTAATTGTGATTAATCACAATTTTCACATTATTAAAGTAAGAAAAAGGAGTATAAAGTATTCCGCTGAAAACTATTTTACGTACTTTTTTCGAATGTAAAAATAACCTTATGTTCAAAATTTGAAGACGATTGTACCAACCGTTTAGGCTTAAGGTAGTTCAGTATGCATCCGTACAGACAGACGGACAGACATACAGACACATTTTGGCAATACCTCAAATATGTTTCTCTATCATCGTAATGTCATATTTGATTGTTATCTCAATTTTTTCTGCACGTATGCATAACTTATCTTATAGTACCTATAATCGTTCATTTAATTTGTATCAAATGTTTTATTTAAAAAGACCAAGGTAGCCAAATAAATTTTGCATACGAATCATTTGCATATATGTATATTTTTTGTGCATTAATAAATTTTTTTTTAATTTTCTTTGGAATTTTTAATATTTTAAGAACTAATCGATACATTCTATTTAATTTTATGCTTAGTTGAATATTCTAAAAAAATTGTGTACAAAAATCTTAAAAACTTCGGTGATACAATTTTCGATAGTTTAGTATTACTTAATGGCGTACTCCATTTTAAGTAAGGAGCGTAAGTGTTGTTAATTTAACACTTTTTATAAGTTCAGAGCGTATTATCTTTCTTCGTAAATTTTAATTGTTTCTGTCGAAGATATTGCCTTCTAATGTTAATAGACACAAAAGAGCAAGTCGTGATGCAACAAGTCGTGCCCATTTTGATATTCGCCGCTGCAGAAGCGATTATTTTCACTAGTCTGTCTAAAACCTCCATTTTTTTAAAACTAAAATACAAAATATTTTCTTACTTAAGAAAAGTTAAAGAAAAATTAACCCTTTTCATTAATTAATTGACATAAAAGTCCAATCACTAAAGAACCAAGAATTTTTTTTATGGGGCTTTAATTTGTTTAATTTTCGCAAAAACTACATTCAGAATTAATAACAACATTGAATATTTAAAACCTTAATTGTACTTAATAAAGAAATCAACTTTGTTTCCAAGGAAAAAAGGAGAGGAATTCTTTCTTTAAAATAGGGTAAGATATATCATGTTTAACTTCAACGTTATTTATCAATAGTTTTTTTTTTACTTTTTCTGTATCTTTTTTTTAAATGCACATCTTGTCAAAAGTGTGGGAATATCATGATACACAGAAATACAAGGTATGCTCACTTTGGCTGATTTTGCGTGTGACGTCACATTCTTCTGAATTTTGTTTTTAGAGAGTGTAAATAAATGTATTAATTTGTCGATTTTGTTATTTTTTATGTTTATTGTTCTTATAATCATAAAAAAAACGTTTAAATCTTCAATTTAAAAAAAATAATATTCACTTAATAAATAAAATAATAATAAAAGAAGAATGTGACGTCATAAAATATCAAGATGGCGATTTGTATGCCTTTACGAGCATACCTTGTATTTCTGTGTATCATGTGGGAATATAATCAAGAATTTCTAATTGTATTGATCCTTTTTTTATTATACTCTGTGTGAATCATCCTTTATGCGTATATCTACTAACACAAGAAACATTTTTGTAAGAATAATTGTTTATGTTCACTATGGCGTATGCGTACTTTTTTTCATGTTTTGTCGTAAATTTTAATGGTTTCCGTCAAAGGCCTTGCCTTCCAATGTGATAATGTACAAACGAACATGTACGTGCGACTAAGTCGTGCCCAGTTTTTATATGAGCAGATGTGTATTACCAAACTCTAAGATTTGGCTTACCGCATAATCTTAAAAAATAGTTTTGTTTCAAAAAGCCTTACTAGAATACTTCTTTAAAAAACTAATCCCAACATTGTAGAGATTCATAAATTAAATACATCTAAGTCAATTTCTTGAACTTCTTTTTCAAGGAAAGCTTGGACAGAAAAAAATTCTAATACTGAGCTCAAAATATTATATTTTATTGTTATAAAGCAATAAAAGAACAAATTCCAGTATGTCCGAAATTCCAAGCATACCATAAATTCAGAAGCTTTATTTGAAGCCCAAAGCTATACAACATCAAACTGAGATTTCACCTGCCTGTCCACCACCAATGTTATAGGAAGGGAAGTCACACTTAACGCATTGATGACGACGACGAAGAAATCGAGACGAAGACACTCTAGGAATTCAAGCGTTCAAGCTGGAGATGAGATGCTGATGATGGAAAGTTGTTTGGTCACTTTTAACTTTTTTCCTAAACAATCTTTTGAGTGTGCGATACATATTGTGCATAGTTTTTATTTATTTTTTTATTTTTTGTAACACCGTCCCATGGTCTGGGCCTTTTTTTAATGCACATGTTTACTCTGGGCTTGTATGTGTAAGCCCAAACTAGGCGAATGATGCTGTCTATACATTTGGTTACCTTATGAGACCATATAAGCATTTTTGGTTGCATATACTGTGCTGAGGTGTAGGAAGTAGTAAGTTGTGGTGCATGCAACGAACTCCACCTTGCTTTTGCCGGAAGAAGGAGAAAGACAGGTTCCACTTTCTGTCTAGCGAGCCATTTAATTTGAACATATTAAAGACCTAAGTTGTGATCAATGGTTAATGCTAATGTCGATTACTTAGACGAAGAATTTAAGCCCGGCGGAAGAGTGTGGAAATTGGAAGGTAGGTAGGTGTCAACTTTCTCATTTCTTACGATACAGGTGTTAAACGTATAACTTTTTTGTTTCTTTCTTAGGATAGTGTGATGTAGGTTTTTGCTAATGAGGTTTGGTATGTATGCATTAAAGGTTTTGACCATGAATCTCATTAAATGAATGATGACTTTTAGTATGACTTTTGAGATAATTGATGCTTTAGCTATGAGGTAAAGAAACTTTTAGTGGAATTCTTTAAAAAAAATAAGTAAAGCGAGTTTAAAAATAACATGCATTTTCATTGAATTCAAGTTATGATGATTTAAAATGCTGCAAAAGCACGACTTGATGGCCGTTATGGGTAAGATCCAATCGAAGGGCAAAAGGTTTATATATTTTATTGTATTATAATTATTAATAGATATTATTATCATAATAATTTAATTATTATTATCATATTATTTTTATTCGTCAATGGCCTTGGCTCCGATAAAGCATCGCTCCCGTGAGATCAGCGAAATCAAACATAGTTGCTGTTGACATATGTTATGTGTTTTCTGTTTTCCGTTCTCTCTCTATCTTCAGTTTATGTCCTGTCTTCTGTGTCAATGTCGTCTTGTGTGTTGTCTTGTAATTGTCTGAGCCGATGGGCCTCAGTAGCCAGTACTCGTAAGTGTTTCTACATTAAAAATTTAATGTAATGTAACGTTTTTTTTTTTATAATTAGTGCGCGTACAAGGGACTATTTGTTTCCCTTTTAATGTAACACACTGCGCGGGCATTAGGAAGATGTATTTTTATTTGAGCGTGCTCCACATTTTCAACAAACCAGCCAACTTTTTGCGCATGTTGAAAAACTACCTCTAGGACCGGAAGTTGATCTATGAGACCATATAAGACACATAAAGGCATCTCTGGGGCAGATTCATCTTAGAATCTAATCCCTGGAACATCTCATATGATGGCATACTCCGATTGTTCATGAACGGTAAAAAAATACTGGAAATGCACAGGAGAAGTTGAGCCAGTTAAGCAGTGTGCAATCCGCTTGGCTACTCTCCTTTTGACTAAGAAGAGGTTCCTCATACTAACTTGCTAATTGCATCTGAAGGCATAAGAAGAAAGGCCGCGATGAAGTACTTAGGACTGTTATTCTTCTGGCAACAGATAAAAGTTGCAGCGGAACAAGCATCAAAAGCCACAACAATGCTAAATAGATTGATTGCGAACAAAGATGGCTCAGCAGCAAGAAAACGAAAGCTTCTGATTTCGACCAGCCACGCCACACTCCTTTAAGGAAGCGAGATCTGGACAGAGCGGAAGTAGAGTGGAAACGGAAACTGAATAGGCAGAACAGCTCAAAAAACGGAAGTAAATAGGAAGCTTAAGCTTTGTAAGCAGAGGACAAGTGAGAGGAAGGCTGATTATGGACAATGTTGAGTGGAACCAACGCAACACGCTGACGTCAACTTTTTTGTCACTCAGTTTCTCAACGGACAAGGATATTTAAACGTTTTCCTTTATAAAATAAGCCAAATAAACGGCCTCCAAGCAAGGTGTATAATATTTAGTTTTAATTATTATTAGTATTATTTCATTATTTTTTTTATTTTTATTTTCATATTAATTATTTTTGATATTATTTTTATTTATTTTTATTAGAATTATTTTATTTTTTTATTTATATATTTATTTTGTTATTATTATTAATAACGTAATTCTTTTTATTATAATTATTCCTATTATAATTATGATTAATATTAGATACTACTATTTTTATTCTTATTAAGATTATTATTGCTGTGTTAATAATAAAAAATGATAATAATAACAAATAATATTATGTTTATTTTTTATATAATTATTATCATTTTTGTTTTTACTAGTTATACCATTAATATTACAACTATTGAGGAACTAAAGTCAAGGCTTCGTAATCACAACCATTTCTCTGTGTGTAAATCCATCCTATCCCATTCGTATAATGGGAGGGACCAATTTCCTCAACATTCCAAAGGACTACATCGAGAATTTGTCATTTCTCGAAAGAGATACAACCTAGGAAAAATACAAATCAATATTTGTATCATTTGGAGAATATAAGAATATCGTAGTTGATATTTCGTAAGTGTTTTAACTAAGTTGCCATTAAACAGCTTTAGGGATGGCGCAGTAGAGGAAGACCTAGACTCAGATGGCGCATACAATTGGAAGAGGACTTCGAACAGCTTGAAGTGCGGAACTGGAGGCAGCTATCAAGGGACCGAGATGGCTGGAGAGGCTTGTTGGTTAAGGCCCAGGTCCACACCGGACTATAGCGCCAGCTAAGGTAAGGTAATCTCTAATTTGTAAGATTTTCTTATCCGAAATTACTAGTCCATTTTAAAAGAGAAAAAGAGATCGGCTAGAATCTAAAAACTCATTGACAGCTTTTGTTGTTAGAACGAACCATGGCACCACTACCCCATTCTTAATTCTCGGTTTGTGCTTTACAATTTACGAAGATGTGAACAATTTTTCACCATGCCTGAAAGAGCCTGAAAATCCATAGGTGACAAGAATATAACAAACATACATGTTCATCTCTTAAGAAACAACTTTCATTGTCTTATGGCTATTTTTCTCTAACCGCACCAGACGAATGTATAATGTCTATATTTTTTTTAAATTCAAAGAACTTGTAAACTACCGTGAATATGTATCTCCATTCTCCAATCACAACATTCACTTTTTTTTTTAAACCGACGATTGTTATGGCGTAGAATTTTATCGCAACTCTCCTACTTTTATTATTCGCCCAAGGATTCCACGGCAGTCCTCATGGATTTAGATTGTACCATGTCTCAAGTGTCAGCTGTCTTTGCATTTGTTTGATCTCCAGTCGTGTCAACTCAGGAATTTGATACACACTTTGTGAGAAAGTTGTTCTATGCTTAAATGTGATCACATTATTCGCTAGTTCCCAAAAATGCTCCAGCTGCGTTCATTATCATTTTGACATTTCCTCACATATGTACGAATATCTTTAAATATATTTCTCTCAAAGCACATTCTTTATCCAATTATGTAGCTTACTAAATTTAATAAATAAATTAAATCAATAAATATTCCTCAAATGTCAAAACACATTAATTTTTGATTTATTTAACAATCCAAAAATAATTTCTCTTCAAATGTATTACCGATAAACAAATTATAAAAGTTTATAAAAGTTCATAAGAATGTATTATGTTTTCATTTTCATACTCGCATTCAAACTTTCACTTATGTTCATACATATATCTGCTATCGATCCTTTTCTAACATTTTAAGTGTTTGTTATATGTATGTCTGTGCAATTATCACCGCCATTTTAATAGAAATAAAAAAAATAAAAAAACACGAGAAAAGCAATCTTAACATACAAATTGTTTTCATCTGACCGACGGATATCTACGCGCACACGCAAGACCTTTATCATTGTAACTTGTGTGTGCACTAAAGTTTCACTCTCAAGTCTCAACTCTCATACTAGTATCCATGTATGTATGTTTGTTAATTTTTTTTTTGTTATGTGGAGAACACATAGAGCAAAATAAAATCTAATTGAGTTCATAAATATATTTTTTCTATGCGCGCATATGTAGATACATTATATGAATACTCCGCTAAAATCTTTTGCACGATTGGTGAAACGAGTAATGATCGTGATACTATCAAGGATTCCGTCAGTCAGATACATTAAGACACAAAGACGCCACTGGCTGGTTATTCTGGCCAATATTTTGTCCAGATGAACGGATGCGTGCTGGAAACCAATTAAGCATTTAATTTGCGCATATTTTTAGTTCATCCAGATTTTTTTAGTTTGATTTTGAACAGGGAAAGTGATGAATTGCTTACCTGAAAATAAAAAAAATATTATCATTAATATTTAAATTAATCATTTTTGTAAAAAAAAGTCTATACTATTTAAAAAGATTGTTTCAATACGAGATGGATTTCAGGGTCAACATCGATCTACCGCACAAGTTGTGGCTGAAATAGAAAGACCTAAAGAAAGCGCTGTAAAAACTGAACACAATATTTCCTGGGGTCAAAATTCATTTTTGTTCGTAGACTGCCAGAAAGGATCCAATACTTCTCCATAATTTCCTAAATAGTCAATTTATTTTTGCAGGTGTAAGCTATCATCTTATCAGGACCAAATTTACGGGAAAAATCTATTAACAGTACCTTTAATATAACAGTTCATTGAATTTCTATCAAGTTTTATATTTGAATAGATCTAGATAGCCAAACAAATTTTGCGTACCAACATTTTGAATAGTATTTTTTTTCTATTTATTATTAATTTTTGCATTTTTTTTAATTCAATATTTTTAAAATTATATATATTATTTAAAATTTTATCATTTACTGTATATTTATAAACTCTACAAAACTGCATACCAAAACCTTAAAACAATGCAAGACGCAGATTAAAAATTTTGAGATAACAATCAAAACATAAACATGACATTACGATGATAGAGGAATATATTCGAGTTACTGGTCAAATTCTGTCTGTCTGTCCGTATGTCTGTACCAATGTATTTTGATCTACAGCCTGAAGGGTTGGGCCGATCGTCTTCAAATTTAGAACATAAGGTTATTTTGACACTTGAGGATTTTTTTTTGAATTTTTGTTTAGCTCAAATATTAAGGGTACCTGACATATAACCGTTAAGTGAAAGCTTATATTTCTGGAAAACGGCTTCAAGATTTTTTATGAAAAAATCAGTATAATTTTGTAGGTGTGGTTTATGTTTTAGAGAAAAAAAATTAAGTTGTTATCAAAGTTATCAAAATTTGGACTTTAAATGCGATTTTTATAAAAACCATTGACATTAGTAATTTAATTTAAATGCAGGATTGTAGACAAACTTCTGGCTTTCAAATACAGCATAGCACTTTATTGTAAGTGTTGCCGTTGTTTTTCTATATTTTCTTTTAATTTAAACCATTTTTTCTAAAAGTGCCTCACCTCCTAAACGAGGGAGATAGACCCCCCTCCTGTAGTAAAAAGTGCTTGTTTTTGACCCCTCTATATACCAAAACCCGTTATCAAATCTTGGCGGCCAAGTTATCGTACTCTTCCCAATGTTATTTTCGTGCTTAAGTTTGCATTTTAGAATCAATATTTTTTCTTTTAATTTTTAAGAAAAGTTTAAAAAAAAAAATTTTATTAAAAACCATTTTTACGATTTTGAAAAAAATATCACACTTTTTCACATTTTTGAAAGAAATAGAATGTCATTTAAATTATTCGGCTGAAAACTACTTTACTTCCTTTTTCGAACAAATATCACAAATATCGAATAAAAACTTTGAAGTTCCCTTAATATTTTTAAAATTTTATTTGACGCGGTGACCGGACTTAAGAGCAGGTACGTGCGATCCAGTCGTGCGATGCATTTTATAAATTTCGTAAAGAATATATATTAATATTTTCAAATATACATATGCCAATATCGGTCAAGGTACAGTTTAGGAGACTCACTCACCACCGATCATCTTGAATTTGAAATATGTTTTACAGTTCGTTACTCTGAACAATAATATACAAATATGTTGGTCGCGGAAACGTCATCTTCACATAGTTTTTTATGTTTGAAAAAAAAAACATGAAAATGAAATTTTCAAAGCATGATTTGCGCAATGTGCAACAATACCAAGTTACGGTTACTGCGCTTTGAATATAACGATAAGAATAGTAGTATGAGGAGCATACTTGCCCTTCGCAACCCCCGTGCTTTGGGTCACTATTGAATTTAGGCTAGGTAGGTATATGCAAATTTAATTTTAATGTTAATTATTTTTTCATATAAAAAACTTATTTAACTTAAAAGTTAATTTGCATACCAACCTATAGTCGGCAGTCAAAAATAGATGTTTAGGGTGACATTTCGAAATTCCCTTTCACTGTATCATTTTGTACCACAATCAAGCCACCTGGGTCCCTTTCCGTTTATTCTCGTCATTGGATGTAGATATTCATATTTCAAAGATGGACACTATTATTTACCACAATTCTATTAGGTTTCATCCAAAACTAGCCCATTATAGTAGCTTAGGTAAAAAGAATGCTTTAAACTTTCTTACACCATTATCGAAATTTTCATAACCCATAACCGATATAATTTGAAGTCACAACACGCGGAACGGCGGCGCAGTGTTGCGACATGGCACCGCACTAATAAAAGTCCAGTGCAAAATACTATATTTTGGTCTTTCTTTTAGGTAGGTCACGACACGTCCCCACCCAAAAGATATTTACTAATACGGTTACGGGACATTTTTGTGCCAAAAACCTACTGCCCGACAATGATTAACCGTTCAGTCAGCCCCGTTCATTACTGGCTGGCGGGATACGACTCCTGATTGTAAGTATCTTTTTGGCATTTTAATAAACTCAAAAATATACAATAGTTTGTGCAACCAGTACACACATTTTTTATTGTCCATTGTCTTGCGTACCTTAGATAGCTAAAGTTGTGTAAGACAAAAAATATCTGTTTACTGGTTTACCGCGTTTTTAAAGGAGTGTAAGACCAAACGTGAGTTTCTTCTCCGAAACGGAAACACAAAATGCCTAGGCTCTGGTATGAATTCGGTAGGTTACGATCGAATTAGAATATGAGTAGGAATGGCAAACGAATAAATGAAAATAAAAACAAACCTCAAGTACGCCGCTGTCAAATGAGTATAAGATATAATTTTTTTATTATTTTGAATGGAGTTTGAGGTACGAATGCGTTTCTACACGTGGCATGTTTCCTTAAGTGAGTAAGCATTATACGAATTGGCAGAGCAGAACAGAGGTCACTTTGCTTATTGGTCCAGGAAAGACACGTCTTTATTCCCGCAAGCTCAGGAGTGTAGAGGAAACGTTGAGGTTTTTCGGGCTACCAGCCCAGTCTCAACTTCATATATTTAAAGTACACAAATGAAACAAATAAAAAGGAATTGTCGGCAAGATATTATTGATTATAGCGAAGCAGAAGCTGTTGAGAGCTTTATCAATAGCATTTCAAAAAATGTGATTCAGATCCTATGATACTGCATAAAATCTTGTCGGTTAAAACGATGGAAAGAAGACCAGAAAAATAATCAAAATATAAAAATGGTTAAAAAAAATGTTACAGGGTTTAGAATATCCCCGCATGTGAATCCCAAAGATACGTAGAAACGGCCTTTGTCATTTCTTGATAATAATATAAATAATTTTTGTTAAGAAAAAAACACCAAAAAGCGACATTAATTATAACATAAGGCTTAAATTTTAATGAAATATCAAACTTAATTTTAAGCAATAACCTTCTATTGTAGCCACCGATTCTAATTGAAGTGTGTGTGACACCTATACGCGAAACTGTACCATCTATTACAGAGAAAACATTCTTTGTCTACGTATATTGAGGTACTGTTTCGACCTCTTATCCAAAGAGCTCTCTAATTGAATCTCCTACAAATCTAAAGTGGATCACATAAGTTGCTCTTGTCTAGTGTCTTCAGCTTTGCCATTTCGGTCTTAGCAGCAAGTCAAACAAAGAAATGTATTCATTTGCCAATTCAGGAGATGTGTTACCACTCTAAAGGCAATCTTTCCGCTAGCCCCTGCTTCTCATTTGAAGTAAACTCACAATTTGTAGGCTATTTCGGTAGAGATTTCTTGAAAATGATTTTAATGCCTTTTCTACGTGTACGTGTTTTAGTTTTTTCTTCTCAATAGTCAGTTAAAAGTTCTTGCACATATGTGCAACAGTAAGAGCAGCAACAAACAAAAAAAAAACGACTCAAACGAAAAACCAGGAAAGATAAAATAGATTTTAAATTATGCACACGGAAGCGTATCCATGGAAGATTAGTTCTTGCTTACCTTCATCTGCCACAATGATCCGCGAGAGCTATGCGTCTGCACCTCCCTAACTACTCCTCGTTCATACATGTATCTATCTACGGATACTTAACATTGTTGCTTTGTCGATTGCTGCATATTGTTGTTAGTTTCTAGTTGCGTTCCATTGCTGGTTGATTCGGTCCTGGAGGCAACTTCGGCGGGCCAGATTCACAATCCCTTCTCCGGTTTGCCCATTTCTGAAAATGCCGTCTTGGCCATATTCGGGAGGAATTGGGTAGACTGAAGATTTTTATAAGACATGGGCTCCTGTAACTCGTTGTGTGTGCGCGAGTGTAACGGCGACAACTACGACCGACGACGCATCCGTTAACCGGTCGCAAGCAAATCCATAAAAATGGCAAACTTCCCATATGTGCCCAGTGCCACATACCGACTTGTCAATCAATCTCTTTACGCGGTGATTGTCGATCGATAGTGCGGCTTGCACTCCTTCCATGATGACTCTTTTCTTGATCTCATCGTAGAGATTCTACGTTCAACAGGGCCGGATTTGATTTTTTTATTTTAGGTTTGTACAACAATAAGCGTTATTTGATAAATCTGTGATAAGATAGTCCTAATGGCGAAATAATATGGGGGGGGGGGTCAAAAATGTGATAAGTTTTTCGCACACAACCGTATAAACATATGCAGTGTAACTTTTAATAATATTTTACCTTAAACTTGAGTTTAAATTTCGTTGACGTTTCTGTGCTGTCTAGAATTACAATTATTTTATTTTATTTACAAAATATTTTAAAAGTGAATCTTGATAAACATGCCATTTTAATCTCAATACCTTATCCCTTCACGGAAGAACCATTGCGAAACGGTGTACTTAAGGTTCAGGAGTTTCAAATACAGCCATGTAAAACATTTCCACAGGAGAAGGCCAATATGTGAGTGGAATCTCTCTTTGACCATTTTTGGTAAGAAGACGGAAAATGGAAATTCTGATTGTATTTTTGTTATAAACGTTATAAAGAAAAGCAACAAAACATCAAGTCTAAGCAACGCAACCCAGGAGGATGCTTTGAGCTTATAGCACTGAGCAGCAAAGTTTTCCCCACAAAGTATCGCCTTCAATAAATATGTCAAATTCACTTAAATGCATTTGCCTCATCAACAACCTCCACAACCAATATCACTTTGAAAACGGGAAAGCAATACATTTAGGCTGGGGTTGCAACCTAGAGTAGCAATGTTAGCAGCTTCCTCGTCAATCTTTCCCCATAGAGCGCTTAACGCAGAAATGTTTTGTGTCAATGCGCTACTTCAACGGTTCTTACTGGCAAAAGAAAAGTTATGTGTTTATTTTATTGCAACTCCAATTTTGTTAGTCAGTTTAACTTCACGAAATGGGTTAAAATTATATCAAATAATTGAATACATTGATACAGGGTGAATCATTTATATTCTCGGGAAGTCTTAAATGGTTTCTTTTTGCGGTTTTCATGCCCCAACTGTTACTTATGTCCGTGATACACGATATTTTCAGTCGTTAAGCTACTTTCGAAGCTAAAAGATCGATGTGAAGAGCAGTAAAAATGTCACATTCCCGAACTTATTTAAGTAGCAATTTAGCCTGAAGGAAGATTGAATGACAGTGAGGCGGAGGGTTCCGGGTTAAAATCATACGTCGAAAAAACAAAAATTAATTACTGATTTTGATAATTTTTTTAATCAATTTTTCCAAAAAAAAAATTGGACAAGACGGGGTCACACGTTCTTGTTCCTGTGTGCTTATAATCACACAAAATCCTGCGTGTCTATTCAAAATGGCGTACGTCATCACATCACACTTTGATGTTTGATCGTTCATTTTTTATTGTAGCTGAATTATTATATTTTTTTTTGTTCAACCTATATTGCTCAATTTACAGAGAGTTGCTATAAGGCTTACTACTGAAAAATTTATAACAATGATTTTAAATACATAAATTAAATAATAATTTATTGGTACAAGGAAAAGCTACTCAAAAAACTTTCAATACAACTTGTATTGAACGGTTCAGAAGATAGCTTCTAATCCAACGAACAAGAGTATCATCGATCGCAAAAGCACCCATTTTCGATAAGAGAGCTTTATGCCAAACTCTATCAAATACCTTGGAAATATCAAGCGCAACAATCTTACATGCGCCAAAGCGATTTAAAGATTTGCTCCACTGTTCGGTAAGATATGTAGTCAGATCACCTGTGGAACGATTACTGCGAAAGCCATACAGACGGTCATAGAGAATCAGCGTTTCGATGACCTAAGAAAGAAGGAACGTATGTGCTATGGGTGGGTAGGAGGAGGGGGTGTATTGGTAACTTTTCTTAGGGACACGCTGGACAAATGCTGTATTCTAGAAGAGTAGGTGCGATGGAAATGCTTACGCAGTGGTTTTGCCAATGTGGGAGAACGCGTCTTCAGAAGAATGGGGGGTATATTATTCGGGCCTGCGGGTTTGTGTATATCGAAATCTTTGAGAACTCTTGCTACTATACGAGTGCGGAAAAAATCTGTCCCATGGAAAAATGTACATTCTTAAGTACAGGAGAGGCAAAGTTACTTTGAGGTAGCGTACAGTTGGCGGCAAAATAGGCTTCGAGTAAAAGTGTGCCTTCTACGACGAGTACGCAATAAATTTGTCATTAGCGATAAGCGTTGGAGCAGAAGATGTCGAGGAGTTTGTTTATATTTTGTACAAATGACCAAATTTGTTCAGGGTACGGGAGCCCGTTTTTTTAAAAACCGTCCATAAAAATCCCGTTTTTTTACAATCCCACTTTTAAAATCCCGTTTTTTTAAATCCTGGTCTTTAAATTCCCGTTGTTATAACCTTGCTTTTCAAATAAACAAAAGGTGTTTTATTTTTAAAATCGCGCGATTTTTAAAATAAAACACCTTTTGTTGATTCGAAGAGCGGGATTGAATATAATTCTTCGGCCCAGTGCACGGGATGGTGGCTGACATAATTTCTAAAGGACATAATATTCATGGGCGTCAAGTTGTAAAAAAAGAGAAAAAAAACAAACACATATTTAACCAAGGCATTTTTATTACTTATGGAAAACAATAACAAAACAAATAAATAATATAAAACATAACAAAAAAGTAGGTACCAAAAAAGAACATATTTTTGCCAAATAACAAGAAACTATCTCTAGTCTATAGTTTTATATTGTGAGCTATACGGCGCAGAAAATCCGTTTTATGTATTGCTTTTCTATTTTTCATAATTTTTGATGTTGCTCTTGATTTCAAAACAGTTTTTTTGAAAAAAATTTGTTCTCTATTTAAATTTTTTCAATTTGAGATTTAACAACAAAATTTACTTTGCTTAAATTTTCGACGAGTTTATATAAACCTGCACTTTTGCTTACAATACCTATTTTGAGATATATTTATCTAATTACCAAACGGGCTAAACGGGATTAAACGGGATTTAAAAAGGCGAGCTTTGCAGACACGGGATTGTATTTGAGCGGGATTATGTAAAGCGGGATTTACAAAAAACAGTATTTTCGAAACGGGATTATAAACATTTTTTTTCGGGATTTTGAAATACGGGCTTCCGTTACGATCCCAATTTTTTCTTCTGTGGAATAATGCCAAGGCAAATTCAGCATTCTCCTAAGTACATGACTTTTTCCCCATACAAGCTATCCGTACATTATGATGCTTTGAAAAATTACTTAAATATATGATTAATTTGTTTTCGTCACTAAGCTTTGAATTTCTATTAATAAAAGTATAGAGAATTTTTATTGCTAAATTATCTTTGTGTAGTTTGTTGAATATGCAATCCAAAATTTAAAGTTTTGTCTAGATGCACGCCCAAGTATTTTGGACTAGATTTCCATTCTGTCGGAGTTCCGTTAATTGTTAACTTTCGGCTTTGTAGAAAACAAGCTTTTCTTTTCCTGAGGAGAAAGACAGTTTGAGCCTTTCCAGCATTCAATTTGATTTTCCATTTATTGAAATATATTTGAACATCATCTAAGGCAGATTGCAAATTAGTATCAATAACAAAACTATCCTGACTGAACTTTGGAAAATCAGATGTGCATATGTTATACAAAAAAATTGCACGACTGGATCGCACGTACTTGCTCATATGTGCGGTCACATTGTCGAAGAAAATTTAAATAAAATGCACGAATGGGTCGCATGAACTTGTTCGTATGCTAGATAATTGCTTAGTGGATGCATATGTATGTATATGAAGGATGTTTTTTATACGTTAGGTTTTCAGGAAGAAATAAAACGCATATAGTTTAATGTTATGGCCAAGAATTTAGCTTTATTATAAAGATAAGGGTTTGCATTATGTTTTAAAAACGATTTCGGGGAAGTGGCCGCCGCGGCTGGCTCGAATAAATTCCAGCCGAAGCCCAATTTTCCCAATTTTATGAAAATCGGGATCGGTGGCCATCTCGTTTTGGGCCCATTCACCGAACGTCCGACGCGCTTGATTGTCGTTCGGCTTCAATTCTTGCACGAGTTGGATTTTGTAAGCCCGTAAACCAAGATCCTTCCGCAAAATCTTCCATAAAGTGGATGGGCTCATCTCCAATTGTTACGCGCGATGGCGGATGGACTCATTTGGGTCTTCTTCGATACTCTGCTGCACCGAAACGAACCATTATTTTGGTAGTAAATTTGCACAATTTGTAAACTTGTTCAGGAGTAAGTCTATTCATTATGAAACCGCGAACCAAACTGAGCATAAATCAAAAGACAGATGTCAAAAAGATTTATTTCGAAAAAAGTATTGCCAGATTGAAAAAATAATTTTTTTTTAGAAAATTCTTTAATTTTTTTTAATTAGTTTAAGAGTTTTCTTGAAAAAACTAAGTATGCAAAAAAAAATTTGAAACTTAAAAATATATTGAAAATCGTTCGACCAGTTTTTTTTTAAAAGTCGTTTTTTTAAACTTTTCGAAAAAATATTTTAAATTTTTTTTAGTATGTCATTATAAGGAAATCTGGTAGTTTTCATCTGCGAAAATTTTTTTAAAAAAATCCATCAACCCATTTTCAAAATATTTCGAAAACCAATTTTTTTTTTAGAAAATTTTAAAAAATCCAAAAAAAAAAGTTTTTGAAAATTTTGAAATGCAATATTAATTCAATTATAAATGACTTTCTGTGTGCAAAATTTTATTGAAATCGGGATAATAGTTAACGATAAAACCGCATTTGAAAAAACCGGTTATATGAGAGGTACCGTTACAGAACAAATTTCAAAAAATTCATTCTAACTGAAATATGTATTGTTGTAAAAAAATAGCACCCTTAAAGTTTTATTAAAATCGTTAGAGCCGTTTTAGAGAAAATCATTATCATTATCATTATCAATTATTTTTCGACATAGAGCAAATGAAAAACACCCCTCGAGATACTACCTAATAAATACTAAATACCGTTTAGGCTGTAGAGGCGCGAACAGACAGACAGACAGACAGACGGACGGAATTTCCGGACCCACTTTTTTCAACTTCGCTATTATCGTAATGTCATTTTTGATCGTTAGATTTTTTTTTGCACAAATCCGTAACTTGCAGTTTAGTACCTAAATCGCAAGTAAAAAGGCCCCAAAACAGATCCTTGGAGAAGGTCTGCCGAAATTGCATTGTCCATAAATGAACATGCATTGTTCATAAATGAACATAATGAAAGAATGTGTGCCTCTGAGTCATCATCAAAGATGTGTGCCGCTGTTATTGTAAAATTGTAAACCAATAAATAAAGATACAGTCCAACAATTTTTTATAGCAGGCAGCAGCACAGATGATGCTACAAACGGTCGTTAAAATTTTATGTACCTTATAAACACCAACGACTATTTACTTACGACAAAGCGAATGTTCTTCAATAGATATAATTGTATCTGAGGAATGCCATATTGGCATTCCAAATTTGAAGGTTATCACTGTTGCCGATTTTTTGTCACTAACTTTATTAGGCTTTTCTATGATTTCAATGTCTTCACGAATCCCAAACTTGCCTTTAATATCTATGTTTAATCACAAGTAAAAATATGGATTGAGTTATTTGTGGTAAAGCAGGGACTTCGTCGGTCATTTTATTTAATACAAATTTGCCTATAAGGGGAGGAGAAGGCTTTGCAAAAGCCGCTGCCAACGGTGAAGTCAGCCAAAGTTCACAAGCAGCTTTCAAGAAGTCAATTATGCCGGTGCGATATTGGCGAAATAGAAGGACTTTAACTCTCATCCTCTTCATCATCAGCTGCATCGGATGAAACTTTTTTTTTATAAGAAATAAGCAATACTGCCGTATTGAGAGAAAAGTCTTCAAAACTAAGCCAAATGAGCTATAAAAAAGAAGCTGAGAAGGCTAAAATGAAGTAAATTACAAACATACATAAAAATAAAATAAAACTAAAATAAAATAGAATAAAATACAATAAAATAAAATAAAACAAAATGAAATAAAACAAAATTAAATATATCTCAATATTATATAATCTCAAAATATTAATTCCGCCTTAACTTTATTAATACATAATTATTTATTATAATCTTCATTACGCTAACTTATATTCATGCTTAAACAGAAATATATTTTTATATATATTTAAGTGCAACAGTAAAAAGTCTGTTGTTTATATTCAAATGCATATTTTTACTTTCTAACCGAAATTTGCATAATGAATTGTAAAAGCTGCAACAAAAATAAAGTTAATGCAAAACTTTCAGCATTATTTGAATCCATTTTCATTTGCATCAAGTGATTTTCGTGCTCAAGCCTTTTGTTTGGTAAATTTCCCAACACACAATAATTATGATGAGGCACTTTACCACCAGACCTCAACCTCTTCAATCGCCCTTCAATATATGCAGATTTACAGATTATTATGGGAAAAATAACTGAATCATGGAAATTTCCTCATAGAAATTTGTTTGTTGTGCTGCATCTTATCTTCTTTTTACTTAAAATCTTTTCAGGATAGAAATAAAATAATAGAGGGAAATTGGCAGAGCTCCATATGTGAATTTCCAACAGTGCAGACATGTACCTTAATACATCCACGAAGTGGTAGCCAATTTTCCTTTCACGGAGTGATATAAAGGAATAGATACACTTCATGCAAAAGATACATTTTTGCAGATACAATTTTTTACCGATTGGCAACAAGACACACAAGGTAAGCTGATGCAAATCTCTGATTGTCAGACATCTAAAGAGCTTGCACAAAGGAAAAAGGAAAAGTACATGCCAAATCAATATAGCCCCTCTTTTCGGCTGCAGTATCTTTTTAACTCGGGCTATATATGTAGCTATACATAGGTTTTATATAGGCACGTTCTTGATTTGCCAATATAAAAAAATACGCCTCGTCAATAAAAATAATTAGCCAAGTTGAGTGTCGGACTGTTTACAAAAGGGTTCGACACCCCATCAGAGCCACATTTTCTCCGGGGTACTACCTCTTGCAAGAAAATGACAGATAAAATTTGTCTCGATAAAGCTTATCTCATGTAGCCGTTTAGAATCGGCGGTAAATTTTAGGTCCCTTCCACTCCTGCAGATTTACAACACACAGAGTTAAAAGTATCAATAGGCCTTGACTGGCTGTCGTGCTAGTAAAATTAATTTATTTATTTTTATACATATAAACATTACATATTTGCTACATATTTGGTAGAGTATATCCTTAAATTATTATATTCATTATATTATCCTTAGAACTCTAGCACCCTGTTCTGAGTTAAATTAATAATATTTTTTAAACAAGTAGGAGCAAAGGTTCGTTATTTTTTCTATTCTCTTTTAAGTTTGTATTCTACATTTTCTGCTATTCGTCAATATGCTTTTAGACCGGTTAGTTGTAAAAATAATTAATTAAGGGTTCTGAAGCACCCTTGGGTAGTAAAATTGTAAGTAATTAGAAAAGCATTTCGAGGCCATTATGTATGTTTTAAGGCCTGCTGAATGCAGTGGGTATAAATTCTATGATATTACTAAAGTTAAGCTTGGCTCAAATAAAAAAAAAAATCATAGCATACAAACTTACTTGAAGACTTTAACAACGGAACTCATAAAACCGTGGCTTGATGAACGAAAAAAAATGGCCCAATTTACATGCAAAAATCCGCCAAATGATTGATGGAATTTTGAAGAGACCGGACATTCCACAACTACCAGCAACTGAAGTTCCAAAACAAAGAACATGTAGGTTTTGTCCGTACTCGAAGGACCGCAAAATTAAGAATATTTGCAACAGGTGCAAAACACCCATCTGTGTGTCGAATGTATTAAATAGACAATTGATTTAAACTTGTGTGATTTTTTTATTGAAATATTTACAAAAGTGAATTGTAATATATTAAAAATGTTGCTGTGAAGCTCATAAAAGTAAGTGTTTTTAAGTTTTCAAAAAAATCTTTACATCATTTATGTATATAAATAGATAGAACTAATGTATATAGATAGATTGAAGAATATAAAAGACATCCGTTTATAACCAATTCTCTAATATACATTTATAATGGATGTATATCCATATATATCCATATATATTAGATTAATATATTTTTCACCACTATTATGTAATGAATTCAAAAAATATGTACTCATTTCAAAATTTTTCCCCCATAAATAGATTATGAATTAATAAATTATCTACTCATTACATAAATTCTTCACCACAAATATGTAATGAATAGCGAATGTAATGATTACATACTCTATGTACTTATTACATAAATTATATAGCATAACAAAGATAGTCCACAAATATTATGCGATAAGTACGGGGAATTATGTATTGATTAAATAGAACTGTAGAGATTATGTATTCAGTAAACATTTCAATATGTACTCAGTAAACAATTTATTTGTGCAGAAATCTATGCAATGATTACAAACATTTATTGACTGGATACATAACTTTTTCCTTCAGTGTTGGAAATGCGAACATTTAAACTTTTGATATCTTGTATCTATGTATGATCGATAACGAATTTTGTAATGGCGATATCAAGAATCGCGTAAGTATTGAGTGGATGAAGTGGCAGGAAAACTCTCTGATCGTCTGCAATTGATAAATACCCCCTTAGCTGATAAGATTTTCTACACGGCAGTGGTTGTCCAGCGCTAAATGGGCATAAGTAACACACATGGTAAGGACATTCACCTGGGTGTAAAAGTACCTTTATTTAGATGCTCTGGCTAGACAAGACGATTTTTTATAGCCCATCGAAACTTCATAGTTGACCATTACTGAAAAAGTTTCTGCACCTCTTCTCCAAGAATTTAAATAAAATAACCTTTTTTATTTTCCTTCTTTTCGGTTCCACAATTCAATGAAAACGTGCGGTTACGAAATTTGTTCCATTTTCATTACTAACCCGACTTAAGCAAACACCTGCATGGCTTCCAATGAACAACACCCACCACCAATTACATTCGCTGCAAATCAATTTGGATTGCGGCCACTCAATCGATCTAACTTATTTTTCATACAATGGATTTGACTTACTTGCTCAGTGGTTTTTCCAAAGCTTTCCTTAGACGTAAACACTTTCAACTTCCCCGACACAATAGTGCTATTCAAGATCCATTTGGTGGTGAAAATCATGTTATTTGTGTGAAACAACAAACACCAATATGAATTCAGATAAAGTGAAGAATTCCTGCTGCAACATTGTACCCCAAAAAAGGCGCCTCCATTCTGCCCACAATAACAGACTTACAGAACTTTGTATATCCTACCAGCAGCTTTGAGCGTGCAATAAAAATTCTTTGCATATGACCCCAATTTCAAGGCTTCGTATACATATAAACATGCATTCCAGCACCAGGCACTCCTTTCTGTTCCAGTCCACCTCTGCGCTAGCTTTAGCATTAGCACAAACATCATTGCTACATCACCAACAAACCGCATAGCACAACAACATGATATTAGAGATGGCTCCATGGTGCACATAAACAACTTAGGTGCCCGTAGAAGCAGGTTTTCTATGCGTCCGACCAAAATGGCAGAATTCTAACATTATACCGTAATCATAATCAAGATTGAAACTAAAGGGGACGAGAGACAGAAACGGAAAACACGCCGGCGATGTTCAAGCTAGAAGAACCTTATACCCTTCAGTCGCACTCCTCTTGGGAAGCTCAAATTAATCACTATCACTACATCCAGTGCCATGAATGCATGCATCAGCATTTGGAATCATCATCATCATCTTTAAATTTCTGTGCAATCTCTGGAGGAACGTTAGGAAAAAATAGTATCACTCCCAAGAGAGCGGGACTTTGCATAGCGCTGACTGGTCAGTAGGAAAGGAACACTTGTTACGTGTTTTCTTGGTGGTTTTGTGCGCGACAGAAGGTCATTTTCCCGCGATATAAAAAAGGTATCTTAAGAAGAGGATTTGCCTATGTTGGCACGGTATGCATTAGCCAAGCAGGCCGGTGTCCAAATGAATTTGCTCAATGAACTGGTCTTAAGAATTATCTCTCATCCTGTTTCGTCCCTTTCCTGCGGTTTGGTGCGCTAATGGCGATGTCGCAACTTGTCTCCATCGTATTCTGTGGTTATTCAAGTAGTTCTATAGATAGTAATCATAATTTTCTTGTGGCTATAAGTATGGAATTTGGAATTCCAGCTTTCATGGAATACGTTGTCGTCATGTTCATTGGTGAGTTCAAGCATTTGTACATAGTGTAGTATACAATATAATCACTTCCTCCTTGAATGTTTTTTTTTTCTATTTTGTTGACAGATTATATAAAATGAATAACTCTGATGTAATGAACATGATGACGGTTAACAAGAGGATGTGAGTTAATAAACCTTATATATGGTAAAGGAAGAAGAGGATATCTTTCAATGGGAGATGGAAATATTGAAATTGTTTTTTAGTAGTCAAAATGTAGGCTCCTGCATTAAAAGCAATTAAATTAAAATTAATAGGCAAATGCTAAGAAAGTGATGTTATTTAACGTAAATCATTTAAATTATAAACGATGAGTTTTAGCAAGCTTTATTTTTATATAATTTTCTTAACAAAATTACACAAAATTGTAGGACATTTAGTTTAAATACAAGCACACTTAAATCTTAATATGTACATACACGGTACACGGTAGTGCCCCGTGGCTTAGTGGTTAGTGTGTCGGACTGCTAAGCGAATAAGCCTGGGTTCAAATCCAGCTCATAGCCACCTTTTTTTCTGGGGTACTGCCTCTTGCGAGGAACTGACAAAACCTCCAAGAGTAAAATTTGTCTCGAAAAAGTGCATCTCATCTAGCCGTTCGGAATCGGCGGTAAATTGTAGGTCCCTTCCATTCTTGCAAATTAACAACACACACACAGGAATGGCTGAGAGTATAAGTCACTAGGCCTTGGCTCCTTAAGGAGCTGTCGCGCCAATAAATTTATTTATTTTATGTACATACAATGATAACTTAAAATAATAAACTTACAACTAGGATTTCACAAATGCTTGGGGGTTTTATGAATACTAAAATTAAAAAAGGATTTTATGAAAGTAGTATTAAAGAATTGGATTCTGTTAAAATAAAATATTAGATATAGTAGGTATATTAATATTTATAATATTAATTTTCAAATTAAAGAAGATTTTTACGAGGGATTGATTTGGAGGTATTGAAATCGAACAGATTTGGGGAAGAGTTAACATGACGTAGCATACGTTACATAGGGTTATTAAATCTGTAGTTCGTACGGTGAAAAGGAATGATTACGATGATGAGTGTTGATGGAGATCAAAACAATCAATGTTTCCACTTAAAAGGTCGTGGACGGATATAACTGCGATCTCTCGCCTTTTTTAAAGGGACTGGAGCCCAATTAGATGCAGACGATGAGCATAATGTGGCGAGCGATATCTACATATGCTCCCAAGGCAAGGAAGCTTGCGCAAGGCAAATAGAAGAAATCTGCGTTGCACATTTTCGAGATGTTTAGCCTGTGTAATCTGATATGGTGACCTCTATTTATTAAAGAGTCGATATGGGAGTGAAAGTTAAGTTCTTTATCAGTAACGTCTGTCTGTCTGTCTGTTTTGTTCAACAGGCAACTCTAGAGCCTAAACGGATGGGCCGATTTGCTTAAAACTTGGTATTTAGTATTTATTTGGTAGTATATCGGGTTGTTAATCTGCAAGAAAAGAAGGGACTTATAGTTTACCGCCAAATCCGAACGGGTACATGAGATGCACTTTTTCGAGACAAATTTTACTCTTGGAGGTTTTGTCAGTTCCTCACAAGAAGCAGTTCCTCGGAAAAGAAGGTGGCTACCAGATTGGTGATAGTTGGCCTAACAGCTAGAAAGCACTGTTGAACAGAAGACAAATTTGTTTTTAATGAAAGGACAGTGTTTCGTAGATAATGCTTTCAAATAACTTCGGTATGCATGATATCTTAGCTATGGGACGATAATTGGACACATCGTTCTTGGTTCCTTTTTTGACAATAGGGACAATACATGATGTTTTCCAAAATATTGGAAAAATCCTTGCAAAATTGATAGTTTGAAAAGGGGAGTAAGTGAATGAATTAAGATGCTCGAACATTTTTTTAACAACAACTGCCGAGACTGTCCGGTCCAGAAGAGTATTCGTCTTCGAGCTTATCTATTTTACCTTTAATCGTGGATGAGATTATGTTAAGCGAAGAAAATGAAGTTTGTGGAGTTTTTTAAATACTGAAAATATTGAATATCCGGTTCGACGTCGCAGTCAGTAAACTATTGTTCAAAAAACTTTGCAATTGTTTTTGGGTCTGATTAGAAGTTGCTGAGAAAAGAGAGGGAAAAGGATAGCCTTTGGATTTTCTTTTTATATTTACAAATTCGTAAAAACTTTTGTGGTTAGACTTAATCGAAGATTGCATATAAATAATAAAGTCATTATAGAGATGTTCACTGAGTTCCGAAAACTGGGATAAAGGTATTGAGAAAGTTGATTAGTCGCTTTGTGATTTTTTTTCACAATTTATTTCTGAAATTCCGAAGCGATCGAAGTTCTTTATTGTACCAAGGTGAAGAAGAAGTGTAGTTTTTACGAGGCACGAAAAGCACATTGAGCAAAGCATTTCGGTATAGAATAATGTCCCTCACGGTTTCAAAAATTGAATCTGTAGAAAAAGTAAAATCAATGTTGGTAAGAAGTGAATTTATATAATTTAGGGAAATCAGCTTTTCTTAAGTTGAAAAAGTAGTCTATTTCGATAATAAGTAATTTCGATATCACTGACTTGAAAAAAGTTTGAGTCAAGTATGCAATCAGTAAAAAGTATTTCTTTTTTCGGATGTGGTAATTTTTGATGATAGTAGGTTCCATCACTGGAGGGACACCAGTGGATATAGGGGAGGTAAAAATCCCCCGTGCATATAATTTCATCATTACATTTCGCAGCATCAAAAAGTAAATCTATTGCATCAACTATGAGCTGATATGATTTTGTTGGCTGAGAAGATAGTTTTATCTTTACTGCTTCAAATTCGAAGCAAATGCTAACTGCTAATAGAAGCTTGTTTCAAGCAGAAATCCCTTTAATCAAAGAGGTCTTATTTAGGCTAAAGTAAAACATTTTTTCCTTATCGAATAAAATTTTCTTTAATTCGGTTCTGTTGACACAAACTTTGTTATTGTTTTTATTGCCAGAAACTGTATATCATCGATTATGGAGATTCCAGAATAGAACAGTTTCTATGACACATTCCAAGAAATTTTAAGACTGACGAAATCTACAGAAAAGGAACTATAGCATATTCAACGAATGTCTGCATGATCAAAACTTAAGGCAATAAATACTACAATGTCCCATTGATTAGTAGTAAACATTTTTGGTCGTTTGTAGAAAAATTGTCAGTGGCAATCATCTCGTTAGGTCCTTAGAAAAAGTTAACATATATTTGTAAGACATTTCGCCGCCAATTCCCGACTGCTAGATAGTTTCATGGATTCCCCATTTCTTGAGCGGGTAAATTATTGTATGGGACAAATTTTCTATAGCAAGAGTTTTAAAATATCTTAAAATACATAATTCTGCTAGTGTGGAAAACCTATGCGTAAGCTATTTCATATATCCTACTCTTCTGAGCTTGTTCCAAACAATTAGAAAACAGCATTTGTCCACCCAATTCCCATAAAAAGGTCAATGTTTTTCACCTTCAAATTACAAATTTCTGAGGTCATGGAAACGCTGATATAAATAATCAGCTTAAAATTCAATTTGAAGGCCGAAAGCTTCTTCATAACCGGCAGTACGGTCAACTGATGATCTAATGGTTTAATCTCACCGAACCGTACAACAAATTTTTATATCAATTTGAAGAAAGTAATATTATTGCAATCGATATTTCAAAGGCATTAGATAAAGTCTGGCATGTGACGTTTGGCTCTGTTATAGAAAATACTAATCCTTCCCAGCAAAGATGCAATGCAATGATGCTTCATAAGAGTGGCTAAGAAGAAGAACAAATCGGATGAGAGGAGCAATGCGTTTATATGGTCTGACTTTGTGCTTCTCAAGCAATGGACCAAACGCCGAGACCGATTTTGTTGAAATATTTTGAAGTTTTTAAATTGGCTTGGCGTTGGAGTGGACATATTTACGAAAAATTAGTTTTCCCTCTATGAAGTATGAAAATGGTGCTTTTGGTTGTTTTAAGGTATTATAAATAGTTGTACCCGCGAAGCTGTTGTTGGTATCCAGACAATATTTTGTGTTTCAAGATGGCTGGGGGCACTCATTATATTCCTGATTTTGCTGAAATTTGTAGATAATCATAACGCTAGCTCAGCTGTGTATTCTGTGTAATTTGGCAGCAATCAAGGCAATTTTGATTCAGTTTTTTAATATGGGTAGGAGGCACTGTTTTTATAGAGGTTTGCTTACTTGAAACATGGCCAACCACATATCATCCAGAATCTTTAGATACGCAATAATATGTGCTTCCCGTGTGAAGCTCTTTGTGATCCTTTAAGATTTTGACCCGATAAGCGACGCTCGGATTGAGATATTAACAAAAATATAGTTTTCCCTATAGGTATATAATTTCATAACAACAACAATACATTTTAAAGAATTAACCGATTTTGAAAAAATTTGGGTGTGTATACTAACATGATTACTTTTGTAGTTTTTAGCTATAATTGGACCCAATATGTGGCACTTTTATCGGTATTCAGAAAATCTATGGTAAACACGAGCAACACCGGGTGGGTCAGCTAGTACTTATATAAACCCGAAGCTTAAGTATAAGTTATATTTAGAGGCCGGTGCTTCAGTACATTTTTTAAGTCTCTTGGATATAATTCTAAAGCGAGCCTTTTTTTTTTTTTTTTTTATAATTAACCCGCGCACAAGGGACTATTTGTTTCCCTTTTAATGTAACACACTGCGCGGGCATTAGGAAGATAGGGAGGGGAGAGATAGGAGGTGTCGATTAACATTGGTTTTGAATGTTTGCAAATTGAAATGGCAAGGGAAAATCTCGCCGGGTAAACCATTCCAAAGTCGTGTTGTACGGCAAAAAAAAAGAATCCCTATATTTCACGGTACGTCCGAAATTGGGCTCAAGGGTGAACTGATGGGCATTCCTAGCAAGACGAGTATTACGGGCGAAACTTTTAAGGGGAGGAATGCAGCTGGCTACCTCGAGTGAACATTTTTTATAAAAGAAACGATAAAATAAGGAAAGACATGAAACATTGCGTCGGTGTTCGAGAGGGGCAATTGTTTCAGCGGCAGTTCTATTTCCTATCAATCTTAACGCTCGATTTTGTATTATATCAGGCAGGTGAAGCGATGTTTGTGAAGCACCTGCCCACAGGTGGGAGTTATACTCGAGTTTAGGGCGTATAAACGCTTTATAAATTGTAGCCAGATCAGATGGGGAAAAATACTTCTTACACCGATACAGAAAACCTAAGCACTTAGCAGCATTCTTAGCGATTTCAAATATATGGTCGTTCCAACGGAGGTTTAAACGAAGCATTAAACTCCATACGATTCCTATTACCCCATTTGACAATGCTGTATAAATCGGAGTTTAATGAGCTTGACATACGGCACCGTTGCAATTGTACGTCCGAAGGCGAAGGACGTGAATTATCGAACGAATATGAAAAGCTGAGGGTAGAGTCGTCAGCAAAACAGTTAAGTGGATTAGAAGTAACAGACAGAAGATTTTTTCTAAAAATTAGGAAGAGTCGGAGACAGAACAGAGCCCTGGGGAACACCAGCATTTATTTTGTGGGAATCAGACTTGAATCCGTCCAATACAACTTGTATTGAACGGTCCAGAAGATAGTTTCTAATCCAACGAACAAGAGTATTATCGATCCCAAAAGCACGCATTTTCGATAAGAGAGCTTCATGCCAAACTCTATCAAATGCCTTGGAGATATCAAGAGCAATAATCTTACTTTCACCAAAGCGATGTAAAGATTTGTTCCACTGTTCGGTGAGATATGCCATCAGATCACCAGTGGAACGGTTGCTGCGGAAGCCATACTGACGGTCATGGAGAAGCTTACGATCTTCGAGATATTCCTTAAGCTGACGGTTAATCAGTGTTTCCATGACCTTAGAAAGAAGGGATGTCAGTGCTATGGGTCGGTAGGAGGAGGGGGAGGATGGGTCACCTTTCTTAGGGACAGGCTGGACAAAAGCTGTTTTCCATCTTCTAGGAAAGATTCCAGAAGAGTAGGAGCGATGGAAAAGCTTACGCAGTGGCTTTGCCAGTGTGGAAGAACACCTCTTCAGAAGAATCGGGGGTATACCATCCGGGCCAGCGGATTTGTGTATATCGAGATCTTTGAGAACTCTTGCTACCTTTAAAGCAAGTGGAGAGAGGAACATCATAGATACATTTTCGTCACGTGAAGACGGTCGTACTATTAATTCTAGTACTAAGTACTAAACATCTAGTACCAAAAATACTACTTTACCAGCAGCCTAGTACCAACAGGCACCAGTTTTATATTTGACTAGCGGTACCCGGCGCTCGTTACTTCGCCCTAGAAAATACATGTTTTAATGTAAAACGCGAAAATAATGCTAGCGGGGCCAAACATTCAAAGGAACGGTCCCTGGGCGGTTTAGAATTGCATACTCGACTTATACATACACACATCCATACAACTGATGTTCACCTGGTGCTCAGAATACGTTTGCGATCGATTTCGGTTGAAAGAACCACAGTATCGCGGTTAGTGATGAGTCTTATCAGCATGAGTCTCTTCCAACATATGTCTTATCAGCATGAGTGTTATCAGCATGAGTCTTATTAGCATAAGTCTTATTAGCATGAGTCTTATCAGCATGAGTCTTACCATCATGAGTTATGTCTCATGTTATTTCGTATGTGTAGCCTGTCATCGATTTATAAAACGTTAGCACGTACAACAAAAATAAAATATAAATGCAACTTTAGATCATGTTTATAAATTTCGAATTGCATCTGTTCCTGTAGTAGTCATAATGCATGACAACAATCAGGCACTCATCCTCCCCACTTTATTTATCAACATTAACATTTCGCGATAAATAAACAAATAGTTATCCCAAGTTAAAGTCCGCCAGCATTAAGAAATGATCGGCAATGGGTTCTTTTTAAACGAGTAACATAATAGTAATAATGGACACAAAAAGCGGGTCACGATTCTCGATGAAACGATGATGGCACCGTATCGTCGATGTCACCGTGTATAATGGTCGCGACTGAGTCCAAAAAATATGTGCCACCAAATTAATGGCAAGAAAGAAGAGTGGCCAGCGGTACCTCTGGCCTTTTTTTAATTCGGTATTTTATTCGCAACAAGAAATTTATTTCGGTATTTTTATGAGACATTTTTATTACTGCGAGAAGAAATAACACCAGCAACTGACCACTGAATTTTGGGCACCCTTTTACTGGCGTTTAGGGCGTTCCAGCACCAAGACCGAACAGTTCTGGTCTCTTGCACCAGTCCATTCATTATTGTTTAACTGGATACATTCGTTTTATTATTTTTTGTTGTTGTTCAGACTTCAGAGTACAATGGCCAAGTGAAATGATTGGCAGATTTATGGGACTTGAAAAGCTTGAGGCTAGAGATACCCTTTTGACCGTGGAGTTTGCATATACATTAAACGAGGTTAGCGACTTGGCCATATAACCATAGAAGTTCGTGTTTTTTTTTTTTTTTGTAAAGTGAATCTTTGGGCATTTTGCAATTGTCCATGCGGTCAATAGGTCAAATGAAAGAATTATTTTGCTCGTTGCCTCAAGCACATTAGGACTGATAAATCTGTAGAACGAAACATTTGCAAGGAAACGATGCTGTATAGAGAGTAGGTGAAATTATTATCGTCATGTAAATCAAAGAAGACGTACACAGGCTGTAGATTTATTTGGTATTTTTTTTATTTCTTAATCAATATTATTTAGGGTTTTGATCATGCAGTCGATTTTCTGTGAGAAAAAATTTTTTTAATACAAAACTGTATTTTATATCAAAAGAGATTTCTTTCCTATACACACATGTTAAATAAATTTTAAACGATTGCCAGGGAGAATGCTGCCATACTTAGACCATTAAAAGTTGGTCTATTATACCACTTGTTGGAATTCTCTTCAGAAAAGGTTATTAAATGTATAAGACTATGTATGGCTTGGATAAAGAAAAAGGTCTCCACTCCACAGGTCTTGGGGTGTTAGTGTTCAGAAGGTGAACAGGCAGTCCAATAAGAGACCAGGTTCTATTTAATAATAATCCTTTGTGTCCATGAATTGTCTCTAATACGAGTAGGATGAGGTCCACTTTTTCAGGTCAAAGTTAACACTACTCGCGCACTGTGTTTAACATTATAAAGGCCACTACCTAATCCACTGTACGCGCGCATAATTATAAAAAAAAAAATGATTTATTACATTGTTGAATGCTAGGTTTGTTCGAGATGATATCACGAACTCTCGGGACAACCGGGACATAGCAAGTCCTGAATGTCGTTATATTCATGGAGTTTTAGGAATCAACTTATAAATACCCAAAGCAAGTTGCGATACAAAACAAACAAATCTTAAATGGAAACTGTACAAATGTTCTACATTGTTTGTGCGATCATTGACATTGTCATTTATGACCTAAAAGTTCTCTTAGCGGAAAGAGAAAGTTGAATAGTTTGAACAGCGTAAAAGTTGAAATACAAATATCATATATGCATTTTAAAATGCATATCGATAAAAAAAAACTGAAAGTTATAAGTGTTTCTCTCTTACGAATATTTTTTTGTTTCATTCATCCAATGCACACATTTGTTTATAAAATATGTATCTGAAATTCCCATCTTTTACCGCCATTTGGTTTTTGATTTAATTTAATCAATTAAAAACCAAAATATTGTTATGTTTTTTTCTTTTTATTATTCATTTGTATGTGAACTTCTGGTTCAGTTCCATTGGTTCACAATCAATTGAATTCCAAAAAAGTTTTCGAATAAATTATTTTTATTTTTAAATTAATTGGGAAAGGTAATGAAATGCAAAAAAAAACATCTTAATTCTCATTAATTAATTTTTTTTGACAACTAAATTTATGAGGTTCAGTGACTTATAAACAGCTTTAAAAATTAATTATTTATTTATACACTGAGAGCTCGTTAGAAATATGTTGAACGAAAATTATTCAAAATGTGTAGCAGCGTTGCAATTTGGCCCCCACTTTTTCAAAAATGATAAAAAATGGCCCCTTTCTTCAGTTTATTCTAGTAACATGTTACTTGCTTATGAAGATGAGTTGAATATAACATCAAACGAAATTTTAACTGAAGATGTTCTCTGTGTTAAGAGGCATGTTTTTTTTTATAAATCAATAAATAAATGAGCTTTCGAAAATCGTCAGCATTAAAGATAAAATAACTTTCCGGATTAAGATTTTTTGATCCTAATGTAATAAAACAAAAAACTGGGTCTAATTAAATACATCTTGATTCTGATTTCCACAATCTAGAATATAGTATCAAAATCTAAGTCACTGAGGAATACAAATCGATTTTTGTTTTGCTTTAATAGTTTTTCGTGTGGATGCGTTTGAGCGGTAATTATTTCAATGAAATTCTAGGTCAAAAGTCTCAAATTAATTATAGTTTTTGTTGACTTGTGAGTATAAGGCGAGACCTGTTTGCATCTTAACTTACTGAAAAGAAGACTGTATAGTATGAATGTATAATTTATTATGTGTTCATTTGATTTGAAACACAATTTCTATACTAATCGATGGCAAATCACTCATAGAATTGTTCTTGCTAAGAAAAATTTCAACTGAACGAATATTTGTTTTAAAATATGTATTTTTTTTATTTTCCTCATGGAATTTTATTTTTCCTGCCAGCTAATTGTTATTTCACAAGTAATGTTCCAATTTCACTGTTCCAATAGCATCACTTTATCTAAAATGGACATTATCAGACGACAAACCGTTTACATTGCTCATAATCCCACCTCTGCAAAATAATGTCGGTAAGTTTATCGCCTAGCAGATTCTAGCCTTTGCTAAGTTAGTGGAATTTTAAATTACATGGGCATTCAACAATAATTATTATTTTGCAAGTTACTTAAAAAAATCTTTCACCGATGATTTCTTTGTTCCTGACGCTGCACATTTCAAAAAAATACGAAATTTCTCCTTTGGTCTATTTCTACAGCGTTTTTCGACTCCTATATTATTGAAGAAAAGTTAAATCAACTAAATTAGTATATTCTTGGTGCTGATGGTATCTTTGCCATATTCCTAAAGAAATGCTCCTCCACTCTTTATCTTCCCCCTTCATGAATTTTTAGCTTATCTATATCTCAAGGAGTAATTCCTGAGGTATGGAAAACCGCGTTTATAACTCCTATACACAAAAAACGTCCAAAATGCGACGTCAAAGACTATCATCCCATTCCTAAACTATCGCATATACACCCCAAGTTTTCGAAAGTATCTTGTATGAAGGTTTAAGTTTTCATTGCGAATCCCTCATGTCCCCTAGACAACATGACTTTCTCAAAGGCAGGTCTACAACAACAAACCTCGTTGACTTTGTGTCATTTTCCCACTCAGCATTGGAGAATGCAAAGGATGTCGATGTTATTTCAACTGATTTTAGTAAAGCTTTCGAAAAAATCTTCCAAAATCTTATTCTTTTTAAACTATCCATCCTCGGCTTTGAACCCATTCTGTTGAAATGGATTTCCTCCTGAAACCCGTTTTTACAGTGTTTGGTTCAGATCCGTCTTATCAAGCTGTTTTTACTTGCGATTATAGGTACTATAATACAAGTTATGCATTCGTGCAGATTAAAAATTTTGAGATAACAATCAACCATGACATTACGATGATAGAGAAACATATTTGAGTTACTGGAAAAATTCTGTCCGTCTGTCTGTCTGTCTGTCTGTCTGTACGGATGTATATTGGACTGCAGCCTAAACGGTTGGGCCAATCGTCTTCAAATTTTGAACTTAAGGTTATTTTGACATTCTACAGAGGAGTTTTTTAATTTTTTTTAGCTCAAAAATTAACGGTACCTGTCATATAACCGTTATGTAAAAGCTTATTTTTCTCAAAAACGGCTATGTATGCATTATATTTAAGTGAAACAAAATTTAATACGGTGGGCTAAAAAACAGTACCTCCCATTGGACCGGTTTTTTTTCTTCGACTTTCTCGAAAACTGGAGATCCGATTACAATCAAAATTGATATTCAAGAAGATGTAGCTAGCCTGAGTAATTTTACATAAATTTTTTTTCGAAAACTTTTTTTTTGTATTTTTAATAATTTTTTTAATTTTTTTTTTTTTTAAATATCAATATTTTGAAAACGGGTAAGTGAATTTTTTTTTAAATTTTGTTTTTAAATGTACGTTATTTTTGTGCTAAAGTTTGTATTCTTGAATTATTTTTTTTTTATTTTTTTAAATAAAGTTGTTAAAAAAACCGTTTTATTTAAAAACGGCCCCTACAATTTTGAAAACAAAAATCACACTTTTTTAAATTTCCTAAAGAAATAAAATGGCGTTTAAATTATTTCACCCAATACATTTTAACGTACTTTATTCGAAAAATGAAGTCACAAAAATCGAATAAATGCTTTGATGTTGACTTTAATTTTTTCAATTTTATTCTTCAATGTGACCGCACATATGAGCAAGTACGTGCGATCCAGTCGTGCAATTTATTTTAGCTACATCGGGTGTTCCCCAAGGCAGACATTTAGGCCGACTCCTTTTCATTCTTACCATTAGAGACATTGAAATGGTCGTCAAACATTCCTGCATCTCACTGTACGCAGATAATACCAAGTATTTTAAGACCATTTCTTCAACTGAAGACTCTTCCCATTTACAATAAGATCTCAAAAATTGTTTAATATGATGCTCCAAAAACTGCTTGGAGCTTAATATTTAAAAGTGCCAATCGATAACCTTCTCACGTAAACCCTTCAAATCTCCTATCCCATAAATAAAATATTCCGCCTGATACCAAATGTGAAGATTTTCGCCTTAGTCGCAACCTTCCATGTCTTTTTAAGATACCTAGCAGAAATTATTATAAAGAAAATAATCATATCTCACATCGATCAAAATAATTTTCTTACACCTTTTTAATCAGGATTTATGAAACATGCGCAGACGACATTCGGGAAGGTTTTGGTAAGAATGAATTAACATTTACTTCCATTTTACCTTCATTTACCTTCCGGTATCCTCCTCAAACATCCATTCTGGGAGCACAACTCTTTTCGCGGTAGATAAAATGTTTGCTTGGTAACCTAATGATCGTGTATTCGATTATCATTAACTGCTCATGTAAGCTAGATGCCGTCCGTGGGTTTTGAGTGAGAAAGTGTCGATCTACTGCTCCGAAAAACTTCTTTCCTATCTTTCTAATTCTGAAGTGTCGTGTCGTTCAACGTCCACTTGCATTCTAAATGTGCCTTACAGACTCCTTGTTAAATATTATTATTATTATTTTTGAGAATGTCAAGTTGGGTTCATTTTACACAACAAAACTTGAAACTCAGACATGTATTCATGTCATCAGTAATTACCAAGTTTCTACACCACACTATATAGAACAACGAGTGTGGCACTATAGGATGAATACCATCAGAAATCACACCAGCGCATTTTTCTTTGATGCGTGCAAAGTAAAAGATATGTTGCCGAGAGGGAAGCCTTTACCCAACCGGACATGACCATCATTTGCTATAAACAAACGCAGATGGGTTTATTATGTCTATGTCTTTAGACCAAGTCCATAGCACTTTTATTCTTACTTTTTTTTTATTCCACACTATTTGGATACTTTTGTATCTTTTACAATTTATTTGGCAAATTAGACGCTTCACCAAATGTCAAATAAAAATTGCTCAGTTCATAATGCGAAGGCCAGATAGGGCTATAAAACCATGGTGAGGCAGAGCAAAGCAAATAATGGCATGCTTACAAATGTTTGCTTACCAACACGCAAATATCGACTTGCCCAAAGAAAAATGCAAATGACTGACATTCTTTGAATCTTTGGATCCATCAAGCTTCATCGGTTTAAAATTCATAGAGACTCTTACAAAAACAAAAAAAGTTGGATGATTGCTGTTGTCTTACACGAGAATATAATGTTACCGGTGCTATGATCTAGCAGCAGCTTTAGCAATTTTGCAACAACTGTGTACAGTAGCCTAGCTATGGTTAGATGAAGGACCCATCACCCATCAGAGACGAACGTTGCACAGAAAATGAATTCGCATCAATCAAAATCACTTTTTGAACCACCCCAGTTACATTGTGGATTATGTGTATGCAGATGCTGCTTCATCATTGTTTTTGACATCATCCGCGGGAGATGCCTCTGCGGTGGGTCAATTTACTGAGATATGGTTTGTTTAGCTTGCCTTTGGTTGCTTCCAAGTACAAAGTCACTGTTTACATAGAGAAATATAATTGATTTCGTATAATTTCTTCTTTTTCGTATTGTTTGAAAATAATTTGTTAAATTATTCTTCAGAAACACTTGTTTAAAAAACATTTCTGAAATGTTTCCCATTTGTTTAAAAAACATTTCGGAAATGTTTCTGAGATATTTTTTTTGGTGTGGACGCTTTCAGAATCATTTTTGAAATGTTTTTTTTTTGTTTCTAAGCATGGGAAAACCTGGCCAGTTAAAACCGAAACCGGTTATTTTAATTTTTTTTATTTTTATTCAGCAGTTTCACATTAATCAGCATAGTGTGCTTTTACATTTAGACGTTCTGCAGTCCACGTGTTTCGTTTATCTTTTTTTGAACATTTGTCCATCGCGCGTGCTTACACATGGATGTTTTTTTAAATCTTCTATAAAAAAAATTCTATATTTTTTTATATAACTTAATCCGAAACGCTTTTGAATTTTTCCAGAAAAACGTATGCCTGGTTTGACATATAAAATAAATAAATTTATTGGCGCGACAGCTTCTGGAGATACCAGTTCTTACTTATAGGTGCGAAATATTTTACAACTGCGATGTAAGCAGTAAAAAAAAATAAAAGTGGCTTTTAATAGCACCATACGCTTTATTTATGGTTTAAGAAGGTATGATCATATCTCAAATCTGCAGCAGAGCTTTCTTAAAATGTCGTTCAATAATTTCATCAAACTTTAATTCTATTCTTTAAAATCGTAAAAACTAGTCAAGCCAACAATTTGTTTGAAAAACTCCGGTTACCAGCGTCAAATAGATCTACATACATAATATTACCTCACTTTTCATGTCTGACCTCCGAGAGACAATTCTTTATAGCTGCTAGTCGCCTCTGGAACTCACTCCACACTGATTTACGAGACATCAGTGACAATCCAGTGACAGTGCGGCTTCGGAGAGGTTAGTGTCGACTTTAAATGAAATCATTTCGGTGAAGAGAAATCGCCTTACAGATCAACAAATCGCCGATAGAGTTTTTTTTAAATAGATTAGAAGTTTCCCTTCCTATCTGACGACCTAAAATTTGGTTAAAGATTTATAAAACTTAATTTATAACGTTTCAAAAAAAAAATATAATTTGTTTCTTGGAAAAATAGTTCTTTTTAAACCGGTTATTAGGGGCGGTTAAAACTGCTAGGTTAAACTGAAGGAAAAAACGAAAAACCGAAAACCGGTTTTTTAAACCGACAACCCATTTCGCATTTTATGTATCCAGTTGTGTACGGAGTAGCAACGCGTTTTGTCATCATGAAAATAATACAAACAAATAAAAACAAAAAACCTGTCAACTAGATTAAAATGCTTAAAAAAGAAAAAAATCGTTCGCAAAGGGAAACGGAGAAACATTTCAGAACTGTTTCGCGAAGCGCGCAGACCTACATAAATAAACATTTCAGAAACATTTAAAAAACATTTCAGAAAAAAAGAAACATTTCTGAAATGTAAAAAAAAATGGTAAGTATACATACATACATACATATGTATTTACACTTTCGCACACCTGGTTTGTTGGGTAGGTATACAACATTCAAAACTGGACCATTATTCATATTTTTTTTAATATTCGTGTTTACGGCGGATTTTTGATAAGAAATTTACTTTTAAATATTTTTTTTCCATAAGTTAACTTTAAAATACTTTTTGTTTATTATTTACCCATAAAGTCTACACTTTTTCAAACAGTTTTTTTGATATTCAAGGAAAGCGTTTTCTTTTGAATTATTGAAAATATTTTTTTCTTTATGTTTATGTATGTATGAGATAAACAGAATTTTTTTAATTTTTTTTATAATACCAATAGAAAGAGATAAATATAAATATTTCATTTATAAAAATACGTCTTTTCCTTTAGTTTCCTTCAGAAATAGGCAATGCAATAAAGTCAAATGGTTGTAGTGCAATAAAGTCTAAAATTTGGTTTTGGGCTATATTAAATTCGACTTTATTTCATGGCACCGTTATAACTATCAGTAATTTAAAGAGCTTTTTTGTTATCACGTGCCAAGGTACACCAGTATTTTTATTTGTCGTTTGTTAGGCTCTTTTTTGAATTCAATCTCAGAAATCCAAATGTACAAGGATTTTAAGTGCACTGGTCAAATATACGAAATGAACGTGCTTGCTTGGGCATTGAAGTTTACGCGGTATCCAATTGACAATATTGTAGAGGTGTTCTAAGCTGTCGAAAGTAAGTGAATGAATGATCTATCTTTTTCTGACGATGGAGACATCATAATTGAATTGATGTATGGGAGGATGTTCTGGAGGACATAGATACCGAAATAGAAAAAAACGTTCGAAAACTATTTCGGAAGAAAGGTAGGCGAAAACTTACGCTATTTCATTCAGACCATGTTTGTTTTTTTTTTAAGATTTCTATGTCATGAAACGTAATTGATACTTATAAAAGTGTAAGACCTACGACATCCAATGAAAGCTAAAGATATATCACGAGTTTTAAGATTTTTGAGATAATTTTAGTAATAATACCTTTGATATGTTTGAATATTTGAATTTGTTCCTTACCTGTAATTAAAGAAAAAAAAATTAAATTAGAATTATAATTATATAAAAACAATAAGTTTTAAATATATGGAAGAAAAATATTTTTGTGACAAATAAATGAAGTTATCTGTCGAACGATAATAATCGAATTTATTAACGAATAGATAAAATAAGAAAACACGGATAGTGAAGTGCAGATTATTTAAAATTATTTAAAAATAAAAAAAAAAAGTAATTCATGCATGCAAACTTTAACACAAAATTTCTAACATTTAAAAACAAAACTAAGAAAAAAATTCAAATACCCGTTTTAAACATATCGATTTTTTCAAAAATATTAAAAAAATTGTTAAAAATACAAAAAAAGTTATTGGAAAATATTTTTATGCCGAATCGGTTTGGGTATCCACATTTTCCTGAATATCAAATTTGATTGTAATCGGTTAAGCAATTCTCGAGAAAGTCGAAGAAAATAAAACAGACCTATGGGGGTACCGTTATAGAACAAATTTCGAAAAAATCATTCTAACTGGAAGATGTACTGTTATAAAAAAATGGGGACGTACTTGCTCTTATATGCAAGTGGAAAGCAAGATCTTTGGCAGAAACAAGTAACATTTGAGTTGAAAATAACACTGTTTGAACTTATAAAAAGTATTAAAAACCACAATACTTACCGGTTTTTAGTAAAAATGAAGTATGCCCTCACACTTCTTAAATAACAAGGAATTTATGAAAAATGTATTCCGAAAATTGTAGCACCGGTTTTGATAAAATCCTGTTTTTTTATTTTAATTTTTTTTTAATTTTTTTTTTAATTTTGGTATGCAGTTTCTTAGAATTTATTAAAATATACATGTTCTTATAAAATTTAAAATAATTTTTTATTAGAAAAAAAGAGTTATTCAAAATCTTGATATGCAGAATTAATTCGGCTAGCTATATCTTCTTACATATAAAATTTGACACAAATCCAAATAACCGTAACCGAGAAAGCCAAAAATTAAAAAAAAAACCGTTATATGAAAGGTCCCGTTAATAGACTTTTCCCGTATATGTGGTATTGAAGCTGACGAGCCTTAACATCCAAAATTCTTCGGTTCTGTTTCGGATTGGTATCATGGATCAATTGAATAGCCCATCTTTAACTAAACGATTTTTCTCGGTAGAAGTTGTTTGTTAAATTTGGTGGTATTGGGCTCAAAAACATGAACGGTTTTATAAAATGAACTGTTAAATAGTTTGAAAAGATAAACGCCTTTTTTCCCATCATTGCAGTGTTTCTTAATGTGAACAGGTTGAAATCTACATTCTCGAAAAGATGAATGCTTTATTTCTAATAAGATTTTTTTTTTTATTTTGTCACCCTTATTTCGCAATGATATTTCTTAGTTACTGTATTAAATTTTACCAACGGTTTGAAAGTTAGTAAAATGGGAATTTTGTGAAGAGAAAATATGCCTCCAGTGAAAGGTAGAGTTAAGTTCTTTAAACAAAAGTTTTATTTTTAGAAGACATAAAGAATGGAAAATCTTATCGAAATATTGAAAAAAAATATCTTCTCGATAGTGTAAAACATCGATTTCTGGAGCCGAAAAACGCAAAACATTGCATAAATCAGAAATGCCGAAAATAGAAGCGGACTTGTATAGATCGTTCCTGAAGCTACAACACCAAACTAAGGTCAAACAATTGCACACTATTTTGAAAGAGACAAATTCATTTAACGCGAGTGGTGGATTTTTTTATTTATGTTATATTTTTTGTTTTTTTTTTCAAATAAAATGAATTGTTATTTTGATAAATTTGCAATGTTTTTATACATACATCAGTTTTTCTTAAGAGTCTAAGAGCTAGCAACGTCGCCAAAATGTTTATTTTAGAACAGCTGATTTCTTGATGTTGCATTTCTTATTGAATTTAGATAACAGCGTGGTACGTCTGGCATCTGCGAGCAGTAGGGTTTACCTCACCTGTGAGGTATTTAAGAAACTTAATTGCTCTGGCTCCAAAGTTAACAACCGAAATTCTGTTCTTTGAGAACAGTCATAATAAATCCCCAAACATACTGAAATGGTTTTTTTTTTTTTTTTTTATTATTTAAATGACGTTTGGCAAGAGGTTAGCAACGACTAAACTGTCTGGGGCAATTTATATATATTTAGTTCTAAAATTCTTTCTCGAAAACGTTGCTAGCTCACGTATTATAAAGTAATTCTCGATGTTTGGAAAGATCAACAATTTGAAAAGATTAACGGGGTATGTTTTAAATTTGTTCATCTTTTCGAGACTCTATAGTGTAAGGATGTTAACAAGATTGGTGAGAACTGTCCAAGGGCAAGATTGCTAAATTTAGACCATTGTGAGAGTAAGCCTTTTGTAGAATTAACCTACAATAAGCAAGGGCCAAAGTTAAACTTATGTATGATTATGCTGTTTCTACATAGCGGGTGAACTTCAATACTTGCCACATATCTAATGTGATATGATGCTAAATCTTAATGAAAATTTGAAGCAAAAAAAACAATTTAGAAGTAATATACAAATGTGTTTACCCTAGAGTCACATGTGCTAGTAATAAGTAATAGTAATATTCTGTGTTGTTAATAAAGTTAGAAATTTTTTACATTTCATTGTGCATTTTTCATTTCTTTTTGTTTGATAAGATTATAAAAAAAAAATATATATTTAAATTTCCTGAGTTTACCGAACTGACCCATTTGACATTTTGTTACCAGTGTACTGTACACGAAATAAAGGAATTCCTGAGAACTAATAAAAGACTATAGGTGATAACCTACATTAACCTGTAAGTTAATGGTTGTATTGTATAGTCATGGCACATAGGGCCATCTGGTAACTTCAATTTATTATTAGTGCCGAGAAAAAAATAATAATAATGTTTGTACCGCCAACATACGCCTTTTTGGGTGAATACAGAAGAGAAAAATAAAAAAGAGGTTCACAATAAGCTTCTAAAATGATGTTGCTTCTTTGATACTTCCCAGCGAAAGATATTAAGGTGTATCTTAAATGTCAGCATTTTTTTCTTTCAATCAATTGTGGGTCATTTATCTGCTTTGATATTGAATAAGTTACAAAAATGTGCCTAATTGTAAGAGCTATTCCACAGTGCTGACATTCCTATTGCGTTTCCCTACTCAAACTCGTAGAAAAAGAAAAAAACAAATCGAAATGAACTACTAACTGGGTCATTCTCTCGGATTTTATTTTGTGTCTTGTGTATCTTCCAACACATTATTTTAACTCACAACTTCTTCGGCTTTTTATAGTTTGAATTTTATTTAAAGATTTGAACCTCTCGCGCTTAATGTCAACGAACTTTTCGGAAAGTATATAATCGAAACAAGTCAGACAAAGAAATAGATTTAAAAAGACGAATCAGGCAGATACGCAGACACCACCACTCTCTGGACATTAAAATGCAAATATCTTTTCTAAAAAAAGAACTAAAGGTGTCATAAATTCAAGTTTTTGTTCTTTTTGTGGTTAGGCTTTTGAGCCCTTTGTGATAGAGTTTTATTAGTTGAATAGAGTCAATTTAAAGGTTTTAAATTCAATCTCTCAATGTGTTTTTATCCACCAAAACCCAAAGGGAAATTAAAACGTGAACAGTTAAATTCTATTCGAAATGGAAAATATACGTAATTTATTAAAAAAAAATTCTTTCTGAATTTTGAAAATTTGTTAATAATAGCCGTGTTTTTTTGGGACATCTATTGGCAGTGAAGTTGGATTTCCCAAAAAAAACCCATAGGCGCCTTCTGTAGTATGTCAAAAGGGACATCTCGACTACTTAAAGTAACGGGGTTTGTTTGTAGAATCAGGTATATGCCATAAAAGTTTATGGATGATGAAATGACAATTGTGCTTGGTGGTTGGGACTTGTTAGAAAAATTCTAACAATGCAGCTATGTACGTTCAAGGCTGCAAAATTGCAACAGTAAATAGTAAATAATATTTAAAATATTTTTTAAAACGTACTCCTCATTTTTATTAAATAATTTTAAGATTGACGTTCTCAGCAGAATTTTTGATTTGGAAATTACAAATACCTTATTCACAATGCTTCAATTTTTAAATTTAAGAACTTAAAAGTGCAGACACTGTTTTGCAAAAATAGTGTACATATTCTTATCACACTCTTAACATTTTCAGTTCTATTATGTTCTGTTGTTTTGGTTGGGAATTTTACGTGGTTCTGAAAGAGATACGACTATGATTTTATATACTATTTTACTCTGCCTTAAATATTTAACTTTTACATTCCTTAATACGCATTTCATTGGTCTGCATGGCAATATCTGAAAAAAGGATGCAAAATAAAAAAATCATATTTGTTCGATGGAATGAATGATATTCCAGATTATAGGAAAAACAAGTCATGAATATTGCAGATTATAGTAAAGGCCACCATGTTCATCTGCTTTATAATATTTCATCTGCACAGTTTTGTAGTTTTTTTTTCAAGTAATATTGAACATCTAATACATAAAACTTTAAATTTGTTTGTTTCTTTCTTTGTTGTTTTGTTTGTTTGTTTGTTCGTAATGCGCTGCCATACTGTTCACCCAATTGTAATGAAACTTTGTCAGCATATGGGAAGGTTATAGGCATAGTAAAATAAACGCCCAGTAGATGGCGCGCATTGTGAATTTCCCATGCGCATTCTCCTACTTCCCATACTCTTGTTTGATTGAGTACCTACCTATATAATCACATGTTCTATTTAATGAACGAAAACTTTCAGATACACAGAAATGCATAATACAAGTCTTATATCATGACAAAAATGATATATTGTGAATGAAATCTTTTTATGTCAAATATTCTATCCCCAGCCTAATTCAACATCTACTTTTATGGGCAGCTAAATGTTTTTATCGGCAGGTGGTTGTTGTTTTTGCAATGCGTGTAAAATCCAGCAGCGGATAACTTTGCCAAAAAAAGCACGGCTAATGTGAAAGATTTTCTGTACAAAACAAAACTCTTAGTCAGTGTGATTTAACAATGTTAATCGCAAAAAAAAATGAATATTTATTTATTACTATTGTATGCATACAAGTTTTTAATTGCTTCAATTACGATAAATATGATTATCTTTTGAGGGTTAGTAAAATACTCATCTACACATATTTTCAATATTTGTAAATTTGATAAAAAAATGCTATGTAACAGGAAATGGTTAATCCGCTATTCTTTTTAGTATTTACATCAGCAATTGCGTACATCAAAGTCGCCAGAATTCACTTACAAAGTGATTTTGGCAAGATTCAATGATATTGCTATGACTGGAAATTAAAAAAATCAACCACCCGAAGTGTCAAACTATCTTCTTTTAGAACCCCTGTGCTTTGAGCTTCTAGGGATATGTGAAAGAACTGGTGGAAATAAGTGATGGTTCGTAGACCCAAACTGAAAGAATAAAATTGAAACGAGCAATAGCCTCCCCGTTGCGGGCTCTAGAGTGGTACCGACGCGTAAGCTTTAACTTATCTTATACTGCTCGTACAAAATCTTTTTCGGGCTTTGAGATGTCCGCTTATATTTGAGGAGTTATCGCGGCATGCGATGATATTACTGGGCAGGGTAGACTCTATCCAAGCGCGATGAAGGTTCCTTGACTTTTCTAGCGCATAACAATAACAACCGCTATTAATTGATGATACCATCCTTGAACCTAATTCATCAATTTTAATGACGTGTGATTTATACAAGCTGGTTGTAAGCAACATAAAGAGGCTATAGCTAAGTTCAAAGGTTGTGGTTGTGGCAAGGGAATTTTGGTAATCAAGAAGATCCTATCTTTGGCTCAAAGAATATCTAAGTGATACATGATAGGATATCCGCTTAAATAGAAATAGATTTAATTATAAAAAATTTAGTTATATAAATTTTAGAATTCGGTTAAAAAATCTCTTATGACATGGCTAAAGCCGTCTGCGAAGGTCGTGTTCGAGTTTGAAATAGTAATTTCAATTTCGTCAATATACGACGATTGTGCTTCATTAATAAATGCTTTAAGGATCTTTTCATAAAGAGCCTGCAGAATATTGTAAAGTTCAGCTTTCAACTGATGGCGGTTCAATTTCTGAGCAGGCATCCTTTCCCTACTGCAAGCTCCTTCCATTTTTCAAAGCATACAGTAGTTTTAGTGATAGCATGTATAGCTACTATTTTTGGTAAGAGTGATCCGTGCATGTTAAGAACTTTAAGGACATAATCAAAGTGAAGTTTCTGCGTTGAGAGGAACATAGCTGTCGCCAGTTTCAACGTGCAACATATATGTGGGAGTAGTCCGTGGGAGGTTCAGGACTCATTTAAGCAAAAATCTCAGTTGTTCCACAGTCTCATTTTGTAAGCAAAACATAACCGAGCTCGCTGTCGCCTCAAAGAATCCAAGTTGTGTTTATTGCAATTTTCAACCTTTTTTTGTTTTTCTATTGAATGGAGTTAATATCACACCGAGATATTGATAATTATCAACCACTTGCACTGCATCTCCCTAAAGTTTTCACATGTATCATTGCGTTGTCTCTTTTTTTATAATAATATTTAACTATGTATCTGTAAGGCATTAAAATGCAACTGGATGCTGCACGACACTAGTTAGAAGGACTAGAAATATAGGAAAGAAATTTTTCGGCGCAGTAGATAGAAAATTAAGTGACTATTGTCTCACTTAAAATCCACGGACGGCATCTAGCTTGCACTAGGAGTTTGAAAAATTACAACCCAACTGAGATTCGAACTCACGATTTCTGGGTTCACAGGCAAACATCCTTCCTACTGCACCACAGCCGCCTTGGTCTTCCAAAAATAATTATTTGGGATTTTCCATGGTTTACTTTCAGGTTCCACAGTTTGCAGTGTTCTTCGAGATTAGTTATCATCATCTGAAGTTTTATCGTCGTATCAGCTAACAGTATTATGTCAGTATTTTGTCATATTTGGGATTTTTGTCATTTTGGAAAGTATCTCATAAAACTGTCGAAAACCTAAGCGAATTTGTCATATCTCCTTGCAAATAGATTATGGAATATTAAACAGGTCTGGTATGTACTTTTACAAAAAAAGCGTCTACTAAAAATTAATTTTTTTTGAGATACGACCTTTTCGCTTAGGAGGGCAGAATAGTAAAACATATGTGTATATACATAGATCAGTGTCTATATTTAGAAATTCATGTATTCGTCTCTTCGACTTCCACGCCACTTGCTGCAAGTTCATTTTACTATGTTTCATAACCTTCTCGTAAGTGCAAGCAGTAAGCTGATAAGATCTTATCAAAATAGGATGAACGGTATCTTTTTTTCTATAGTAATACATAATATTTTTGTATAAATATATTAATATAGTTAGCCGTTATATGTATGGTGACCATCCGCTCCGTATTTCCCTGGACAGTTCCGTATTTAACTCGTCTGTCCCGGCTAAATTTTGAAAAAATCCCGGACGTATAACTGTCCCGTTTTTTATTGTTTGTCCCGGATTTGTCCCGTATTTCCATATATCTACATATGCGAATAACAAAATGTTCGAATTTTTTAAAATTTTATTTACAATAATTGTATTATGCGTTCATTATTATTTATGAAGAAACTTGAAGTTTTAGTTTGGGTAGTTCTCCGAAATGAAAAGAAAAGAATTATCGTTATCTTTTGTCAACCAAAAGCGGAGATTTCAACTTATTTGACGAATTTGTTTGACTAAAATTATTCTTAAATGGAAAGGAATTTTTAAGCATTTTTGGAAGAAAAGTATAAAATTTTAAAATCTTTTACTAACTTGGGTCTGCCAGGTTTTAATGCTCCACTCAAAAGAGTTTTTTGCATAATAAACAATATTTAGACAAATGAAAACAACACAATTAAATGTGAAACTCCCAGAGCTATGTTAAAGGTAAAATTAAACTTTAATTTGAACTCACAGAAATTTAAAAACAAAATTTTTAAAAGCAAAAAAATACCAATAGTGATCTTCTTGATAAAGTGTAATTTATGTTTATTTTTAATAGTAATAGTTCAAAAAAGTCTGAATTTAAAAACAAATTAAATTTAAAGTTTTTGTTTTAGTTCTAAGCATTTTGTGTTATGATTTTATATTATTTTCTTTTTGAGATTGTTTTTGATTTTTTACCAAATAAAAGTTAATTTTTTTTCAATTTTCGAATTTGTCTCGGGTTTTGCTCAGAAAAAAAAATGTGTTCACCGTAGTTATAAGTTACATACAAATGTAATTAATATGTTCATTTTAATTAATTGCTAAAATATCGTATAAGTTTTGGGGGGAAGTTTATTTTTTTTCCATTGAAAACGATTCATCAAATGAATTTCAACTTAATGATCATAAAAATAAGTCTAACAGTCTTTTTCTTTATTAATTATATTTGTAGGTAGCTGTATCGAAATGTCAGGAAAAAAATAGTAGTTTGCGAATTCCATAACTATAATTAAACTTCTTCCACCTAAAAAAAAAACAATGTATTCAATGTGTCGATGACGACTCAAGTCGTAGTTAAAATAGTAAACTAAACTTTCCTCATCAACCAGTACGTGGCAAGCTGCTGCAATCGTTAGGCATATCAGAGTGTTATAGGTATATCGAAGTTATTAAAGCATATTTGCGGGTATTCGGACTTGAAATAGGTTTTTCTAACTGTGTTCAGCTATGTGTGAAGCCGAGTATCTCGAAACCCACACCAGTCCTAATAACGTTTAACAAAAAAAAAACACATTACAGCTTAAGAGGCGAACAAGTTTTTCCAGTCAAAGACTGGAGACTTGAGAGTATCACAAGCTTACCAGTCACAATGAATGGTATCTATCAGAAACCGCACAAGCCGCACTTAACGCTTTGCACCACCGCAAGTGAACCAACCAACAGTCATGACCATGTATATCTCGTTCTATTTTATTCATTTTTCACAAATGTATCTATGAAATAAACTGAACGTTCTCATTACAGCCTTCATTTATATCTATTACTTTTGCGCGCAAGTGCAACAACAAAAATATTTAATTTTGTTTTGCTATGTAACATCTAGCAGTGGGATGAGAGGGGATTTGTGACCAACCAACCAAAAGGAACGAATAAACAAACTTAACGATTGTTGTTTTTTTGCAAAATAACACATAAACATTAAACATTTCAGAAGTTGTCATTAGTAAGTTATAGTATAGCAGTGAGAATGTATCTCTCAATACAGTAGAGGGCGATGAAGGTTATAGATATCAAACGAACCGTCGCGACGTCGAGCCACCTACAGCAAAAACGAGACTCAAGAACCGCCAAGCCAAACTCACGCATGCATAAAGTTTTATTGTTTTGTAACACATATTACGATCTTTTTGTACCTACAACATTGTTTAATGCAAAAAGCTTAAATAACCACCTACACTTTTCGGTTGCCGTAATTCAAATCTTCGTTAAGCTCGTTTTTGACAATTGTCAATTTTCAGCGCCATCTGCAATGGCTCGGATACAACGCCCAATCCACACAATATGAAGGTTATCTACTTCAGCTTTCCGGTCAAAGTCAGTGTCCACATCCACCTACAGTAGTTTTATATATAAATGAATCTACAGATTACTTTAAAAGCTATCTTGGCTGTAAAATTATCACTTTTGAGAGGCATTTAATGTCATAAAAAACCTACTACGGAAATTGACTTGTTGGTGTAATTGGTTGACATTTATCCATATTCGGCAAGACAATTTTATATTTCGCCGGATAAATAACTTTATTTTATTTATTTCAACATATAATGGCAGCAGTGATCTAGTTTCCCGACATTTTTTTGACAATTTAAAATATTAGATCAACTTACGCAAGTGGTAGTTTTTCGTTGCAAGTTTTTTGAATTTCTTTAATATTAGCTTTTGTACCAGGTTCTGAGGGAATTTCCTCTTCTACACGGCAGTATCAACTAAGTTTGTCATGCTGTATATTTTGTAAGATGGTATTCTTAATGTGAAGGCTTTCTCGCATTTTTCTGCACTTTATTCGATCACCCTTTGTAACTCCTGCTTTCATGTGAAGGATGTAGGATCTTTACTTGTAATGGCTCCGTCGTAACCAAAAATTATTGATTCAATCTCACCCTTTAGCAAGAAAGTAATAAAGACAAAAGACTAAAAGCATACCAACTTTCACTGGAATTTCGGAACACTTTGTTTTGATTGGCTCATACATTTCTATGATGATCCACACGTAGAGTTCTGTAATTTCAAGTTTCCATAGGCAACTCGTATTAGATTTCATGGTTGTCTATCGAATGCTTTTCCAAAATTTACCAAAACAAATCTCTTGAGGAATCCCGATATTTCTCCATTATGATGTTTATAATTGGATAACATTTGTAATTGATTTTATACGAAGTATAACCTCACTGGAAATAAATGCAAAAAAGAGACACATGAAATATTTGTACTATGTGTCTGTAAAGGTATGTCCATACCAAAGAAACATTTTGTAAACATTTCAGAAAAATTTCAGAAATGTAACTTTGTTTCTGAAATCTTTTTTAAATGCTTCTGAAATGTTTATTTAGGACTGGACGCTTCGCGAAACATTTCTGACATGTTTATGAAACGTTTCTCTGTTTCCCCTTCCGAACAGAAAACTTTCTATATTTTTCAAGCATTTTAGTCTAGTTACAGGTTTTTTTGTTAACAATATAATCTTGAAGTACAATACTGAATACATTAAATTGGAAACAAAAAAACATTTCAGAAATGTTTTTCAAAGCATTTCTGAACAAATTTCTGAAACAAATGGAAAACATTTCAGAAACGTTTTTTTTTAAACAAATGTTTCTTTGGTGTAGACGCACCTTCACAGGCACAGAGCATTGATGTCCATCCGCTCTAATGATCCAGCTGGTTTTCAATTCCTGATGCTGGTACTAGCTAAAACAACATTTCGCCCGCAGCAAAGTCAATTAGCCTGAATCCGTTATCGGAGGTGGTGTCGTGCAGGTTGTGTTTTCCGATTGTACAACCAAAGAAATTTTCTCTCCCTAACTTGACGCCTAGAACAATTTTAATGTCATAGCTAGGGCGCTGCCCATATGTTTTGACCAGGTGCTCAAAAAACATTTCTTTGGTGTCATCATCTTTTTTTCTGTGGAGGCATGCCCGCATTTAAGGCTTATATTGGAAAATTTGTCCTTGATGCGGATTGTCCTGAGGGACTCGTTGGCACATTTGAAGCTCAATTTCTTTTGCCGGAGTTTGCCTCCAACGATGAATCCACATCCAAATAAGCGCTGTTTTTGTTGTGTATAGCAGTTTTCATAGTAAATATCGCAGTTTTGTATTCTTTTTTGCCGGCCCGTCCCATCGCATTTCTTGGATGATGCTTATATGCCTTACAGCAGTCAAGGGCCTCCGATAGTTGTTCGGCTGCACGTGGTCTGTTAAGGGACCTAACATTTCATGTACATATCCGAAATTCGTTGTCCTTATTTAGTTTGCAGTGTTCGTCATCAGTGAATCCGTCAGTATCCGAGGTTTGTGGTTGCTGTCCATGGCCGGTAAGTTACCCCGACGGCACAACTCCCAACCTGGAGGATCTGGTCCTTATTATGACTCCAAGGACGAAGAGCCGGATTAACCGCTCCTTATAGGCCTGACCTCCGAAAACTTCGTAGTAGCCCATGTAAGGTGTTCACTAAGTAGTTCAACCTGACTGAAACTGCAGAAGCCACCGTTTGATTCCATCTAGAGAATTTTTCCGCTGCTACATGGATGCAAGAAGAAGTGCCTTAATGCCAACAACCTTCCAAAGGGGTTGGAGCCCAATTTTCAGTTGAGGTATTAGGCACCAGATGTTCACCACGTGGGGGTGAGAGTAGGAGTTGATATATGGGGGTGGATTGTGGGTGATTGTACTCACACACCAATCTACACTTTGAACATCAATCAATACACCCTCCAGCCTAGTTTCAGGAGTTATTTTAGGCAAAGAAACCCTTTCTTAAGCGGCACAATACCAATGTGAAAATCCTCCCATTGATGTTACTAATGATAAATAAATTGCACGACTGGATCGCAAATACTTGCTCAATATGCGGTCACATTGTAGAATAAAATTTAAGAAAGTTAAAGTGAACATCGAAGTATTTATTCGATTTTAAATTAATTTTTTTTTAATTTTCAAAAAAAAATTAATTAATTTAATTATTAAAAATACAAAAAAAAGTTTTCGAAAAAAAATTAATGCAAAATTACTTAGGCTACCTACATCTTCTTGGATATTAATTTTGATAGTAATCGGATTACCAGTTTTCGGGAAAGTCGAAGAAAAAAATACCGGTCCTATTTGAGGTAACGTTTTTAGCCCACCACCAATTAATTTTTACTTGCGATTTATAGGGACTATAAGGCAAGTTATGCATTCGTAAAAAAAAATCTAACAATCAAACATGACATTACGATGATAGAGAAATAAAAAAAAGTGGGTCCGGAAATTCCGTCCGTCTGTCTGTCTGTCCGTATCGATATCTACAGCCCAAACGGTTGGGCCGATTTGATTCAAACTTGGTATATAGTATTTTTAGAGTGCTCTACCCGACAGTTTTTCGAATGGGCTCCAAAACTAACGGTACCTGCCATATAACTTTTAATGAAAAACTTATTTTTCTCGAAAACGGCTCCTACGATTTCGATAAAACTTTCAGAATGATGTTTTCTATGCAAAATCTATCTTTTAGTTTTAAAGGATTTTTCAGAAAAAGTTTTATAACGGTACCTCTCATATGACCGGTTTTTTACAATCAGACTTTCTCGTTAACTAATTGACGGATTTTGATGAAATTTTCAAAAAATGTAGTGTTTTATGATATAAATAATATTGTTTATTAAAATTTTTAAAAACATTATTTTTAAATTTTTAATAATTTTTAAAAAAAAAATATTTTGTTTTTTGAATATTTTGAAAACAGATCAGTAGATTTTTTTTTAATTGTTCTCCTAGTATAAACTCTAGATTTCTTTAAATTGATATTCTCAAAAAAATTTTAAAATATGTTTTCGAAAAGTTTTTTCAAAATAAACATTTTTGTGAAAAAACTGGTCAAACGATTTTGAAATGAAAAATTCATAAAATAGAAAACAGCAAAAGAAATAAGATGGCTTACAACATTTTTTTTCCAAAGAAACTATGAATAGTGTTTTTTTGATTTCATACAAATTTGTCCCCAACATTTTATTTCATATTGCTCGGCTAAGCCCTAGCCCTTAGTCATAAAAGAAGGTGACAACCTACATTCGTACCTACGTATTTTAAAGCATTTTATCATCATAAAAGCACACAGAATAAATAAGGACGCCTATTTTTAACACACCAAAACAACTAACAAATAAAAAAACTATTCGATTACTACTGAATGCAAAAATTTCAATCGAGAAAACAAAAGTTTACACCTGCCTATAAATAAACAAAACCACTGTGTTACTTTTAATATTGTCTATACCCACTCGCTTAATAGTATGTAGTTGGAATGTGTATCTTAATTTTAGTACCCACCTTCCTTCCAACCTTATTATATGTAGAGGTACCTAATATCCTTAGTAAATTCCATTAATACCTACTTACACCATACGTTTATCGATCCATCAAACATAATTAAGCTATTTAAATTAATTTGATTTCAAAAAGTAAATTATTCTTATTGGGATCTATATAGGTATCTATACCTAGCATTATTGCCCTACTGCTGATTCCCACGAATCTTTATGCCAGTTGTTCAAATTTTTCCATACCAAAATGAAAATTAAACTGAAAAAAGTTCTTTATATCTTTCTAGATATTAGCAAATTATATTATAAACAGTAAACAACAAGTGGAAAGATGATACACTAAAAAACTGCTTAAGCTAACAATCCTACATATTTATGTGTTTATCCCTTTGTCGTGACGCATGTTCGTTCGAGCTTCAAACTCCAACGATTCTAAAGAAGTTGCACGTCAAGAAAACATTAAAACTAAATTTTTGTCAAAAAGACGCCGGCACTTAAAAAGCATTAGCACATAGGAGCAAGTACGTGCGACCCAGTCATGCCTTTTATTTTTTCACCAAAATATAATGATTACCTAAAGTAGTACACTGATTTTTTTTAAGCTTTTACATAAGGGTTATACGACAGGTACCGTCAATTTTTGAGCTAAAAATTCAAAAAACTCCTTTGTAGAATGTTTTAAATTTGAAGACCATTGGTCCAACCGTTTAGGCTACAGTCCAAAATACATCCGTACAGACAGACAGACAGACAGACGGACAGAATTTTGCCAGTAACTCAAATATGTTTCTCTATCATCGTAATATCATGTTTGATTGTTATCTCAATTTTTTTTATCTGTACGAATGTATAACTTGCATTAAAGTACCTATAATCGCCAGTAAAAATATTATCAGACAAATTCAAAAACGAAAAACAAGATCAAATATCCAAGACTTGATCTTGTTTAAATACTCTCCCACATTAAACCCAAAACCGGAAAGTAAAAGTAATTCACAAAAATATTTCATAGAGCTTAAATATAAATAAAATTAAATTAAATTATAAATATATTAAATTAATTAATTAATTCTATATTTGTGTGCCTTAAAAAACTGTTTCGTCATTTTCATCAAATCGTATTAATATGTACCTAATTAAAAAAATAAAGCACATATTAAAACTTTCTTTACCTAACCTTCCGCCTTCAATAAGTTGCAACTTCAGTGTCAATAAACTATGCCTGGCATACATATTTTCATTGTTTATCTTATCAAAAATGCAGCCTACCATTATCTACCCTTATTAATTCAATTAAATAAAACGCAAGACCTCACTATCTAACAACTAAACAAAGTCCTACTGACCGACCGACTCTTATCGGTTCATTAATTTTGATGTCTTGTCATTACTCTATCTATAAAGTACAATATGTAGTTCTTTAAAAAAGAGAATCAATCAATGAAGATGCGGAGCTATATTCCATGAAAATGCAGGAAAACTAATTATCATTTGATTTTATTTGTAAAACCTTTTGAATAAAGTTGTGTGGGTAAAACTAATTTAATATACACATACATATTCGACACGCATTATCATTGCTACACAATCGCGCTTCATTTGGGTCACACGAGGAAAACTATAGTTTTCAATTGGGACACATTTAGAGCTGCTGATGTCTTTAATGGTTTAGTGTTGTCAACCCTTTTGGAATGCTATTAATTTTAATTGTGCCACTCGATCCGGATTTCTTGCATAGACAACGACGCATATCAACACGTAGTGCTTGTCAAATGTAGTAAATAAAGCAGTTGGCTTTTAATCGAATTCTGGGTCTTTTTAAAATAAATAATTAATTTATTGTGACAAGAAAGATAGGCAAACCATGGCGTTGCCACCCTGCTACAAAAACAGGTATGCATATTTCTGTTAAAAATCAAAATACAAGTGGATTATCGAGAAGTCCTCCAAACAAGGAAATTATTCGAAGGTTTTACTATCAATTATTTAGGAGATGGAGTTTTTCCCCTAAATCGGCACGTACAAAATTAAACATCAAATAATTAGTTTTCAAAAAAAATTTAATTGTCACTTTTTTTCATAAAATATAAAATATAAAATATAAAATATAAAAATATAATATATATATAATATATAATATATATATAATATATAAAAAATAAAAATATAAAATATAAAATATAATATATATTTTTGTACCTTATAAATTATTTGTTTTTTTTTTTAACATTATATAAAAATTAATGAATTGTCTTATACATAAGTAGGTTTTTCCTCATATTTTAATGGAAGTTATTTATTTGCCTACACTTGGCAGCTCTGGCAGACAGATTGGAAGCTGCCTATTAAATAGAGAAATTCATATTGAAAAACAAACATCTAACTCCAACTGTGATAAGTGGAAATTAACTTAGATAAGAATGAATAGGATTTAAATTAGAATTGAAATAATACAAATAAATTAAGAAAAGAAAGAATAAAAGATAGAGTTGAAATAAAACCAAGATCTATTAAATCAACTCGTGTTTTGGGAGTTATTTTGCTAAAACGTCCAATAAATACAATAGAATAAAATAAAAAAAAATTGTCATCTAAGACAAATGATTTATGTTTTGATGGAAAACTTAAGTCAGGAATTCAATCCCAGTAAGTTATGGATAATATTTAATGGATTAATTTAGTAATCCTTTGTTTAGGAAAACAGTTAATCTTTTTTTTAACATGCTATGCTCTATTAGGAAAGTTAAATTTGCTAACGGTAATACTTGTTGCTTTACGATTTTTTTGATGATGAAGATGAAATAACATATTGTCTTTTTTTTTTCGAATGACGTTTTGAAATTCTAATATTTAGATAAGTGAATTCTGAGGACTTTTTTCCGTGAAGTTTCTTACAAGTATAATCAAGGCGCAGTAGATTTCTTACCCGTTTTCTTCTTTGCCAATGGAGACGTTCTTAACGCAATGGCTGTTCTTAAAAAAGTCTAAACAAATTTTGTTTTCTGATAGGTACTGGTCTAAACATTGATTAGATACTTCAAATACAATTTTATGACATAAAAAAAATTAAGAAAATAAAGCCCAAAGTTCTATGGTGAGATAGAAATGAGAAAAAGTTTAGACCCTCAAAATCGGGGTCTAACGGTTTTGATACGAACGAATGTTTTTCAATATTGTATTTTTAATTTGTTTTTCGATATCAAGTGTCTATAATTAAATTCAAATGTATACTGAATATGGCGTTTGTTCACATTTAAGTGATGGTTATAGTTCAAATAAAGTCCAATGGCTTTATTGCATTTCAAAATTCTAAGACCTACTTGAAAATATACATAAGTTATATTTTCGGATATATAAGCTTAGGGATTTTTGGTAAGTTTTCTCTTTGTAGAATTTGCTCTTGGGGATTTTGATTTTGGGATTCTGGACTTGGGGATTTTAATACCGGGAATAATGTCTAGAAGGGAAAAATTCACCAACCCAGATACAAACTACTACATCAAATTTGATGTAACAAAAACTTCTATTGAAGTGAATCGCAAACACAAGCTCCACGCTTCACAAAATTCTGCACCACGGCTGAGAAATTATAAAAACAAAAACAAATTAAGTCACTAGAGGAATTTTCAAAAAAGCAGCACCATTTAGGAATAAGAACTGCAAGCAATATTGACACCAAAATATACGCAAGGTTAAGCAGAAACAACAAAATGGGTATTTTTTAAATTGTTACATAAATCATCAGATCCAATTGTTTCATCTTTAGGGCACGTTAGACCCCAAAGAGAGAAAAAACTTGTCGAAACGTCGCGGGCAAGAATATTCAATTGTTTTAAATAAATTCATCGCGGTAAGTCCGTTAAGTTGTTTTAAAATCAATAATGTTTCTTAAGGTTTACTTTTTTTTTTTTTTTTTTTTTTTTTTTTTTTTTTTTTTTTAATTAACGCGCGCACAAGGGACTATTCGTTTCTCTTTTAATGTAGAACACACTGCGCGGGCATTAGGAAGATAGGGAGGGCAGAGATAGGAGGTGTCGATTAACATTGGTTTTGTATGTTTGCAGATCAAAATCCTAATTTTATTTTTTAGCCAATGACTCTGAAACACCCTGTACAGAAAATGTCTCAAAATTTACAATTTTATATCGTTGGAAAAAAATTGTGCGATATCTTATGATTTTTGCAACGAAAAAAGTAATTTTGGACCACAGTGTGCCGGGACGGTTGGCACAGAGTGATCCCTGTTAATTTCTTCCTGGTTTGGTGTATCTTTGCTTGTTTTGTGTGTTGTTTCAAAGATTAACCGAAAAAATAATTAACAATTTTACAGAGAACATCCACAAACTCTGGACAGAACACCCGACAGATACAAAATACATGCATGCAATGAACAAAAAAAATGTATCTTTAAGGGTTTTTATCTTAAGAAGACCAAGTTTGTAGAAAGGAGTTACCTTGTACCTGTCACTCTTTGATATGAAAAATCACATCTGTACATCAGACATCACGGCTGAAAGGAAGGCCGGTTGTTTGGAACATATTAGCAGCAGCAGTCAGGTAGGTTGCGCCGGACGATGAAGAAGGTACAAATTTCAGATATACAAACAAGTACACGTGTAAAAATGTAAACTTATCCTGTTTTGTACGTGGTATACACGAATCAGTTTTGCTGTAGCTAATTTTTCACTTTTTTTATTGAGTGAAATATAAAACTATAAAGACGGAATGAAAAAAAGTGTTTGCCTCGAGCCAAAATCAGTTTTTTTTTTGTTAGCAAAAAAGCAACGGAAGGCTGACTTTATATAAATGATACCTATAGTCAAATGTGTGAAATTTTTTTCTGGCCCTAAGAATTATTTATGGAAATGAGTTAAGAATGTATTCTTTTTTGTATGGAAATTTGTTTGAAAATTTAACGATTTTTTAGGGAAGGGAAAAAAGAGAAAAGGGCTTGTTTTTTGAACAAAAACAATCGTAGGTACGTCAAAGAAACACAAGATCAGCCGAGAACATCGCCGCAGTAATTGAAAGTGTATAGTAGAACCCGAGGCAATCAATTCCACGCCGTGCACAAGAATTCGGCTTTTCGCAGACTTCAACCTTTGTATATACTACACTGACTGTAGTACTCTCATGAAGCATTAGTAAGTAATTAAGAAATTCATCTATTGCAATTTTCCTTCGACAATGTCTTTTTTTGGCTTTGCCGTCAGCTCGATTGGCATCTTAAGTTTAATAATTAACTAACTTTAAAAATTGTTTAAAATTTATATATATATTTTTTTTGTTTATATATACATACATAGTATGTAATATTTAAAAGTGGTTATGCATATTATTATCAGCATCCTGAAATAGTATCTATTATTGATGTAGTTTACGAGTTTTATCGAGTTCTCTCCATTTAATATTTTTATTGTTTCTTGCATTGTAAGGGTTCGCTTTTCGAAGTATATAATTCTTTGTTGTTGAATATTGGGCATATGCCGATGAACTGAAAACAATCTTCCTTGGATTTTAGATTGCAAAGATTACAAAATTTGATGACGTTTCCATTGCTTCTATTGAGATAGAGCATCTCCAATCTGGTCTTAAATATTAAAGAAATGACTTCGTAGGTCACGAAAATAATTGCGAAATCACGAAATTAACTTCCTGTACAGAATTCTGCAGCTGATTTCGAACAGAATCTTCCGTTTTCTGTTTTCGTACACTTTTTTATCCCTGACACGAAAAGCTTGCACTATAGATCTTATAATAAAAATGTGATCCATCGTAGAGAAACCTGTGCATTGTGGGCCAGCATGGAACATAACGCCTAGGGTCATAACGCCCAACTTTTTTTTTCTGGCATTATGACCCACCCAAATATTTTTTGTTTAAATCTTCAAATCTTATAGTGAGTCCAAGCAGGGGGGTTGCAGGGGGCAGCATGCCCCCCATACCTACCTCATACTGAAAATTTAGTTTAATAATTAACTAACTTTAAAAATTGTTTAAAATTTATATATATATTTTTTTTGTTTATATATACATACATAGTATGTAATATTTAAAAGTGGTTATGCATATTATTATCAGCATCCTGAAATAGTATCTATTATTGATGTAGTTTACGAGTTTTATCGAGTTCTCTCCATTTAATATTTTTATTGTTTCTTGCATTGTAAGGGTTCGCTTTTCGAAGTATATAATTCTTTGTTGTTGAATATTGGGCATATGCCGATGAACTGAAAACAATCTTCCTTGGATTTTAGATTGCAAAGATTACAAAATTTGATGACGTTTCCATTGCTTCTATTGAGATAGAGCATCTCCAATCTGGTCTTAAATATTAAAGAAATGACTTCGTAGGTCACGAAAATAATTGCGAAATCACGAAATTAACTTCCTGTACAGAATTCTGCAGCTGATTTCGAACAGAATCTTCCGTTTTCTGTTTTCGTACACTTTTTTATCCCTGACACGAAAAGCTTGCACTATAGATCTTATAATAAAAATGTGATCCATCGTAGAGAAACCTGTGCATTGTGGGCCAGCATGGAACATAACGCCTAGGGTCATAACGCCCAACTTTTTTTTTCTGGCATTATGACCCACCCAAATATTTTTTGTTTAAATCTTCAAATCTTATAGTGAGTCCAAGCAGGGGGGTTGCAGGGGGCAGCATGCCCCCCATACCTACCTCATACTGAAAATTTAGCATTTAAGTCATAACTTTAGTTCCTTATTAAATACTATCTATACAATTTGGGACTTTTGTCCCATTTTCACCAAACAAAAGTTGGGACTTGTGTCCCGGGGACTTATGTCCCTGCGCCAAATTTGCTTGGCCGTAGTTCGTCTTTTAGTTGGAACGGAACACTCACTTTTAATGGAATTCAGAAGTTTCATTTTTTTCATCATATCTTCCTGGTCACCATGTGCATGTATGGCATCATTTGATTTTATAATTTTGTTCACTGCACAATCTTATATTATTCTTGCTTTACAAGTTTTAACATTACTACTTTTTATTCTGTATTTTTATAAACCTTCACGAGGGAAACTTTTACCGTATTGTATATATATATATATATATATATATAACATGTATAATTCTTTATATTTGGTTTATAACCACTTTTTATAGAATATAATTGCTTTTCAGCCTCTAAATACATTAAACGACTATTTTTTCTGAGCCCTTGCAAGAATTCGAAACTTCTAGAAATAACACTTTGATTTTCCATTTTTGTATGCACTTTATAAGAACAGAAGCTGTACTGAATGCAAAATACATTACATGTGTGATTGGAAGGTTTAAATCAAAGAAAATTCAGTTTGAATAACTGGAGCAGTTTTTTTGCCAACTTTCAAGTAACAGTGCTTTGAATTTAGAGAATAAAGAGATTAATAGCTGGCACAATAGGTGCGGATTTATCTAAACGCTTAACCTTAAGGCAATGTAAAATTCACGTTTTCTAGTTTTGAAATGCTTCACGTTTAACCATTAGGTAATTTTCATTAAGTGGGTCATAAAGCCCAACTATTTTGTGTGGGTCTTATGCCCCATTTGGGTGGGTCATAACGCCCAAAATTAATTTGGGTCTTATGACCCGCTTGAGTGGGTCATAATGCCCAAAAAAAAATTTGGGCGTTATGACCCTGGGCGTTATGTTCCTGCGCCGGCGTGGCGGCGTCATTGAAACTGCTGAAACCATCTCAGACAGTAGTCGCAGAGATCGGAGCGACTGGATTGATGATGAATGCAAACTAGCGTCTGAACGTAAGAATGCTGCATACCGAGCAATGCAGGAGTCTCATGACAGCGGGTACGCGAAGATGAATATAAAGAGCTCAGAAGAATAGAGAAAAGATTTCACAGACACAAAAGGCGGCCTGAGAGAAAAACATTGTCTGTGAAATTAAAAGAAATAGTGAGCGAAAACCGCACCAGGCGCGGAAGTTTAAGCAATCCGTCAGAGATATGTCGCAACATACACCACGTTGCACATTCTGTAAGGACGGAGAGAGAAATCTGATCACCGATCTTGAAAGCATTCTGGATCGACGCTTACGATAGCATAGCCAGGCTGACCATGACCAACATTGTAAGCCAATTAAAAGTAGCCGGTTGGCTGTCCAGACCAATCAACTTCTTGAATGAACTTCGACAAGGGGATGGTCTGGGTTGAATCCTCTTCGATCCGGCATTGGAGAAAGCAATCCGTGATTCTGGTACGTCAACAAAAGGGACTATCGTCACCAAGTCCAGCCAGATATTGGCAAACGCAGACGACATCGACATCATCGGCAGAAGCCAACAAGCTGTACAAAACTCATTTACCCAGGTCGAGCAGGCGGCTGCACATTAATGAAGGGAAGACTAGGTACCTGGTGACTTCGTCTGCGAGAAATGTTGGTCCAACTATCTAGATAACAAAGTAACCTGGGTCAAAAAAGTAATCTGGGTCAAAAGTAACAGCCGATAATAATATGGAGGAAGAAATACGCGGGCGGCTGCTAAAATCCAACAGAACCTACTATAGTCTGTGAAGGCTCTTTAAATCCAGAAACTTTACCATTAAAACCCAACTTCTGCTGTACAAGACTATGGTCTTAATAGTACTCACATACGGATCCGAGACATGGTTGCTTACAAAAACAAAAAGGCTCGGTAGACTCCGGTGGGCTTGGCACCTAGCTCGCATTAGCGAAGAGGAACCAGCTCGGAAAGTCTTTTGCAGTCCTTTTTATGGTAGAAAACAACGTTACAGATCTTGCTTGCGTTGGAAGGATGGCATAGACCAAGGACGCCCGAAGCCTTGATGTGCGCAATTGGATGGCGTCGTCCAGCAATGGGGATGTATAGAAGAACTTGTTGAGGGTGGCCCGGACCGGATTCCGGTTGCTGCGCCGATGATGATGATAATGATATATCTCTACCAAGGTAATGCGATTCACCCAGCTGTTTATCTTGTGGGGTTTTCCGTGGTCGTAGCCACAGTTCTATGCGAATAAACCACAATCTGCTCTTAAGGTAAACATAACACAGGCTATTGCTCAAATTCAGCCGGATCAATGCCGAACAGTCAGAAAATTGGACAACTAGGAATCCTAGTCTACGATCCGAGCCACCGTAAGAAGCCAAGGCGGGCATTTGAACGAAGTCATATTCCATGTATAAGGGCATAAAAATGGCTGACATAAAAAACAATTTCGTTAGTATCATACACACAGTTAACTTAACTTATAACTAAAGAAATCCGGAAAAACCCAAATGCTTGTTAAATGATGATATTCAATACAAAATACTTATTTTTTGTTTAAATAATTACTTTAGATTCAATTGTTCTTTTGTTTGTTTGTAGGATGTATAAACTTGTAGATTAATTGCGACGTAAATCTTTTATTGGTCGTAGAAGAATTTGAATGACTTATTGTAAAATTAATATTAATTATGATAATGTACAAAATAAGAACATAAATAAAATTGTATATGAAACAAGGAAATACCAAATTCGCTTTCTAAAGTTATGAACGATTGGTGTTACTAATAACAGGGTTCCTTAGCATGAAAAATTACAAATCGCTCACAACGTTTCCGTTATTTTCAACTTTAAGTATTATTGAAACATACCTACTCAAATCCGATGGTTAAATGGATGTTTACCAATGCTCCGGCCCAGAAAGACTTCCATTCCATCGCCAAGCGATGGTGCAGTAGAGAAAGTCCAAAAATAAGATGGCGCACGCAAGTGAAAAAGGACCTCGCCTAACTTCACACAGATTCACTCCGGACATATTGATTTTTGGAGTACGAATGTGTCTATATTTCCGGAAAATCACTATTTTTATTCATTTATAAGGTTTAAAGTCCTGAACATTTAAGTAAAAGAATACAATTTACAAATTATTAACCTCCTTATAAGAAACTATTTGTTTTTGTTAAAACTTTTCTTAAACGCTTTCTTAAAAAAAAAATTATTCTGATTGCAAGATCAACAAAAAGTTATAAATGTTCTCATGCAATTCAGTCTGATAAAGGAATCTTCTTGGCTGTCCTGTATAATTGCCGTCATCATCATCATCAACTGCATCCAATGCAATGTTCGTTATTATTGGAATCCTTAAAAAAAAACCTTCTAAATGAAGCAACAAAAATAAATCCCCCAGCGGATACCCATCTCAATCTAGCTACTTATCCCACCAGACACACACCAACACTGATCTCCTGACGTCTAAATTCTTCCCCTTGATTTTTATTTTCTTTTCCAAGCTATTAACCGCAGAAAAAACCAAGGAGGATTAAGACTTGCGGACTTCGAAAAGATTCTCCCCATGGAGACCATCATCTCTCACACGGATCTTGATCACATACAAATTCGATCGATCTTCGCTTCGATACCACAAATGAACGAACATAGCACTAGACCACGTTCTAGCTGGCAGGATGCGGATGAGGATTATATCGATTGTTCCACAAGATGATAGACGAGAAGCCAATAGCAAAATCCATCTATACTATGTACCTAATATAAAGGGTAAAATTCATTATTAGGTTTCGGTATGAAAATATTTTTTTCTTCTTTATGCTAGTGTCAGGACTTGAAACCCTATGTCAGAACAATGATCATGTGATCTCTGATATAACCGACAGAAGACGTCGCGAAGGAAGTGGAGTGCTGGGCTGCCCAACATGAGGTACTAAAACGGACTCCACACTTCGCATTCAGCTGAAGAGGTGTATAGCTGTGGATAGGAATGGAATGCTAACCTTGAAAATATTTCTTGGGTTAGTTTCCTTGCGATCTTTCGCAAGTTGTGGATTTTTATAGTTCGTTCTTTTTTATTGGATCTTTTTTCTGCTGATCTCGATTAAGATTTTGAAGTGGAAATATTATTGTAAGTAAGTTGGATGATGAATCATAGTCATAGGAATTGAATTAGCTGGTTTTCTTCATTATGAAATAGCATTGAGATAGACTGTTGAGTTAAGGACAGAGAACAAATTTTGTTTGTTTTAACCTTAAGTCTATTGTTGATAAATAAAAATTCACGATGACGTTTTTTAATAAAATGATAACAAAAAATATTAAAAAATTGTTAATAATACAATATTATCTGATGTTTAAATTGTCGAAGATTTTCAATGTTTCCTAAATTCGCTTATATATTTTATATCTACATGTAGTTTAGTAAAACCCGCTTAAATTGTTTTCGAGCTGGCCAAAAAAGCAATGAAGTAAAATATTAAAAGCAGAAACTTGTTTTACTAAAGGAAAAATTGCAATAAAACAGAGAAACAAGGAAAAAATAAAGATTTTCAATGATCAAATAAACAAACTTAAATAGTTTTCAAACGCAAGACTAAATTTTTACATGAACAAAAAGTCCGGCAAATAATACTGCAATGTCCCAAAGACAGTCAAAATGTTTGGTAATTTGTTAAACACGTAAAGAACTCCTCGTCATCATCGGTTTCTACGCAGCAGGTGTTAGAACTCCTCCTGTACTCGAGAGCGTACTCATACAGTCGCAAGAGTAATAAAATATCTTAACATACAAAAAAATTCTTGATAAAAGCGAATCTTCTTCTCCCTCAAACTATCGACCAATTGCACTTACGTCCATTCTTTCATGACCTTGGAAACGCTGATTAATTTTCAGCTAAAGAAATATCTTGAGGACCGAAAGCTTCTTAATGACTGCAGTACGGCTTTCGTAGCAACAGGTCTACTGGTGATTTGATGGTATATCTCACCGAAAAGTGGAACCAATCTCTCCATCGTTTTGGGGAAACCAACATTATTGCAATTTATATTTCTAAAGCATTTGATAGAGTTTGGCATCAAGCTCTTTTATCGAAAATGCGTGTATTTGGACTCGACGAATCTCTTCTTCGTTGGATTAGTAATTACCTTTCGAAACAGTCAATACAAGTTGTATTGGACGGATTCAAGTCTGATTCTCACAAAATAAACGCTGGCTTGCCCCAGGGCTCTGTTTTGTCTCCGACTCTCTTCCTTATATTTATCAACGACTTATTATCTGAAACAACTAATCATTTCAATTGTTTCGCTGACGACAGTACTCTCAGCTTTTCATATTCGTTTCCAGATTCACATCCTCGTTTTTCGGATGCAACTGCAATGGCAGCGTATGATCAGGGATTCTTTCTTTAGCCGTACCACGCGAATGTGGAATACCTTGCCAGACTCTGTTTTTACCTCCCACTTTGAAGTGCAGATCTTTAAAACAAATGTGCATCGTTACACCCTTTCACATCCTTCCCTATTTTCCTAAAGCCTTCGCTGTGTTTAATTAACATTGTAAGGGTAGTCAAAATCCCTTTAGTGCGGGCTAATAAAAAAAAAAGCCTACTCCCAACTCAATAGCTCGTCTTTTGAGATTTGCTCCTGCTTGATTACCTCGGGCCAAATCCAGAATTCTTCCATTTAAATTTTCTGTTCCAGCAGAAGATTTTTTCTCTATTGATACTCTAGCATCTAGCAGGCCTTGATCTTATTGACGTCGCGTCGGTAGGTGGATTAAAAATTGTCTAATCGTAACAACTCCTGCTGGTAGGGTATTTCCCAGTTTTTCCAGGTCTTTAGATTTTACGATCTCGATAAAATCAACTAAAACGTAGGCTAAGGCATGTCCTCTAATTTTCTCTAGAATAGTTTGGCATGGAGATGCGGAAGTGTTGACTAGTTGATATTCAAATCGAAAAATGTTTTTTTAATAATTTCGAGTTTGGAAATTACTTTTTTCAAAACAACTTGTGAATACCATAACTTAAGAATAAATTAATGCAAAAAGGCATTTCAATCCATTTTACATATATGTAACAGTAAACATTTTGCCGACTTAAATTATCAAAAATTGTCAACTCTTGTGTTAATATACTTTTAAAAGAGCTGACTCTCTTATTTAATAGAATTTATAGGTTTTTGAAAGATATTAAACCTTTTATAATTATAAGCGCAAAATTATTTAAAGCCTTCCATTTACTTGTTAAAATTAAATTTGAAAGTTTGGATAAAGTTAATTTTTCAAAACAACGTTTTGTGAGTAAGTTTTTAATCTCCCAAAGAATTTTATTGTCGCACTTCTTTTTCTTTAAATTCAATTTCACACTAATATGAACAATTTAAGGTTTGAGGTCTTCCATAATATTGAAGAATGAGTTTGTCTGTCTGTCAGCTATCGCCTAAACCGTTGAAGCAATTTGCTTCAAACTTTGGTGTTAAAGCCTTTAGGAATATTTTTTTCGCTTAAAGAATTAATAACGGAAGCTTCCATATAACCCTTAATTTAAAACTTAGTTTTTTCGAAAACTTACCTTTCGTATTTTGCAATATAGCATGGACTATAATTTGATAAAAAGCATTTTCAACAATACCGTTATTAAAAGGCACTTTTCATTATTGTTTTTCGGCTTTCTCTTATGTCTTGAGGTGAATGACTAGGGGCGGTAATTTTACGAAGTTTTAGCAAATATCTATTGTGCCTTTCTGAGCAAATGGAAAATATAAACAAAATGTTTTTTTGACGTGATAACGTCTTATAAATCGATGCCACGCTACACATAAGAAATAACATGACTCATGGTGATAAGCAAAGTAACGCTTTACGCTAACCGCGATACTGTGGTTTTTTTAACCAAAATCGATGGTTTGAAGCTCGAACGAACATGCGTCACGATAAAGAGATAAACACATAAATATATAGGATTGTTAGCTTTTGCAGTTTTTTGGTGTATTATCTTTTCACTTGTTGTTTACTGTTTATAATATAATTTGCTAATAGAAAGATATAAAGGAATTTTTTCAGTTAAACTTTCATTTTGGTGTGGAAAAATTTGAACAACTGGCTTAAAGATTCGTGGGAATCAGCAGTAGGGCAATAATGCTAGGTATAAGGACCTATATAGGTCTCAATAACATTAATTTACTTTTTTGAAATCAAATTAATTAAAATAGCTTTATTATGTTTGATGGATCGATAAACGTATGGGTAGGTATCAATGGAATTTATTAAGGATATCAGGTACCTATAATAAGGTTGGAAGGAAGGTGGGTACTAAAATTAAGATACACATTCCAACTACTTTTAAGCGAGAGGGTATAGAGACAATATTTAAAGTTAAAACAGTGGTTTTGTTTATTTAGGGGCAGGTGTAAGCTTTTGTTTTCTCGATTGAAATTTTTTGCATTCAGTAATAATCGAATAGTTTTTTTATTTGTTAGTTGTTTTTGTGTGTTTGTCATAGGCTTCCTTATTTATTCTGTGTGCTTTTATGTATGTAAGTTTTCACCTTCTTTTATTTGACTAATGGCTAGGGCTTAGCAGAGCAATATGAAATAATTTTTTTGGGAAAATATTAAACAAATAATTTTTTTATGAAATCAAAAAAAACACAATTCATAACGTTTTTTGGCAAAAATGTTGTAAGCCATCTTATTTCTTTTGCTGTTTTCTATTTTATGAATCCTTCATTTCGAAATCGTTCGACCAGTTTTTTCAAAAAAATGTTTTTTTGAAAAACTTTTCGAAAACATATTTTAAATTTTTTTCAGTATGTCAATTTAAAGAAATCTATAGTTTATAATAGGAAAAAAAATTTAAAAAAAATCTATATTTCCGTTTTCAAAATATTCAAAAAACAAAATATTTTTTTAAAAAAATTATTAAAAATTAAAAAACAAATGTTTATGAAAATTTTAATAAGCAATATATAAATATATAAATCATAAAACACTATGTATTTTGAAAATTTCATCAAAATCCGTCAATTAGTTAACGAGAAATCCTGATTTAAAAAAAAACGGTCATATGGGAGGTACTGTTATAAAACTTTTTCTGAAAAATCCATTAAAACTAAAAGGTAGATGTTGCATAGAAAACACCATTCAGAAAGTTTTATCAAAATCGTAGGAGCCGTTTTCGAGAAAAATTAGTTTTTCATTAAAAGTTATATGGCAGGTACCGTTAGTTTTGGAGCTAGAATGCCAATTCGAAAAACTGTCGGGTAGAGAGTACTCTAAAAATACTATATACTAAGTTTGAATCAAATCGGCCGTTTAGGCTGTAGTAATCGATACGGACAGACAGACAGACAGACAGACAGACGGACGGAATTTCCGGACCCACATTTTTTGTGTTCTCTATCATCGTAATGTCATGTTTGATTGTTAGATTTTTTTTTACGAATGCGTAACTTGCTTTATAGTCTCTATAAATCGCAAGTCAAAAATAGGCGCGAATTCCCAAAATAATTCCACTCAAATTCAAAAAGTACAAGAAGAGAAAAAAATACAAAATGGGCGGGGTTTTGTTAAAGTTGAAAGTAGATGTAATAATGGGGTGTGACTTAACGAGAGGGTTTGTGGGTAACTTTTTTTGGTGACTCTGAGGCTCGGTGCACATTTGCGTCATTTTGCCGCAGGGTTGACGCTTTTGCGTTTTATATTACTCACAAATGACGCGGCGGCGCGTCAGGAGCACCAGGCGAACATCAGATGTACCAATGCATGTGTATATTTATGTCAAGTATGTACTCCTTAACCGCCTTACGGATTTTAGTGAAATTTACAGGGTAAATATAGTTTTGTCCAGGGATCGTTTCTATTAATGTTTGGTTTCGCTAGCATTATTTTCACATTAAAACCTGTTTTTTCTAGGGCGTAGTAACGCGCGCCGGGTACCGCTAGTTAAATATAAAACTGGTGCCGATTGGTACTAGGTTGTTGGTACAATAGTATTTTTGTACTAGATTTTTAGTATTTAGTACTATTGCATTTTTGGTACTCGATTTAGTATTAGATTAAGTACTAGCTTTAGTACTTAGTAGTATATTTAGTACTAGATTTTTTTAACGTGGAAAATCGAATTGTATATGGGATGAGTTAATGGACTTTATGTTGGTGTTGATGCCATCAATGTGTTCTTATGAGGTTATCACGTAAAATTATCATCCGTAACCGACTTTATAGACAACCAACTTTTTTTTCTGGTTTCCGGTGAAATTTTAAGTTTTAAAACCCACCACAACCAACCCGCTGCCGCGCCGGCGTCATTCAAATCGAATTGCATATATTTTACCCCTTTTTGTAATCCTTTTTACCGGCGATGCCCACAATTGAAATCCTGTAACTAATTTTTCCTTTATTTTGTTCATAAGTCATATTGAAACTTCCACTAATATAATGAGGACAACGAAGAACACAGCTTGAGCAGACAAGGTTTTTTCTCCGCAAGGCTACTTAAAATTATTGTGGGCTCTGTTATTTATTTATTATAATATTTATTTATTTGAATGTGCTGTTTTTATATAATAATTTGCGCGCGGCAGTGGTTCAATAGATAAGATGTTTGCTTGTTAAGCAAGAGATTCTAAGTTCAATTCTCAGTTTGGGAAGCAATTTTTTTACTCCTACTGCAAGCTAGAGCCGTCCGTGGGTTTTAAGTGAGAAAATAAATAGTCACCTGATTCCCGATCTACCGCGCCGAAAAAATTCTTTACTATCTTTTTCATTCTTCTAACTAGTGACGTGCAACATACGGTTGCATTCTAAACGGCACTGTGCCTTACAGACACATAGTTAAAATATTATAAGAAAATAAGGAGTAAAAACAGTTTACAAAATTGAAGCTATGTAAGAAACAAGTCTTGTTTGCTTACTCAATCCCCATACTAGCGAATAGCGTCTTGGTCTTATCATACACATTGCATTGCGTAACTGACTAAACGAAAACAAAATGCGCTTCAAATTCTTCATTCTCTGTTTTACCAAACACTATAAAGACGTTTCGTAATGACAAAACGACATTTATAATGCAGAACAACGGAGCTCAACCAAAGCTTTACATATAAATTCATTTAACGCTTTTAAATTCTGATATTGAATTAGAATTTTGCAAAACTTTTTCTGTAAATCCTTTTAATGTGATAGTTAAAAAATATGCAACAACATCCACAAATTATACAACTTAACGACCAATCTATTGCAAATTGACAGAGATTCTCACGGCAACAAAACACCTGCTAAAGAAGAAGACTTCCATCGACCACAACGAAAGCTACCAATTGCTCGCCCCAATATTAATACCCAATTAGAGCTTAATTTAGAAATTAGCTCAAGTCAATGTGTCACAGTATCAGGCCAGAAGGGCACTTCTATTGCATGCAGGGGCCTTAAGCAACCGTTTGAAGCTAATTCAATGTGAGAATCTGATTTTGAGTTCACCAAATAATATGCGAAAGCATTTCATGGTAAACGCAATTTTTTTAACGACTGGTAATATGACAGCACAACCAACACAACAGCTGTCAGTTAAGAACATGCGATTCAAGCGAAAACCATTGCAATTCCTATCCGAAGAAATGGTGTACTCGTAAATAAAATGTGTCTTACACTTATTTTGCACAACACATAAAAAAATTCACCTAAAAACCTAGATATCAAAAGCTGCCAGCCAGCTTGCCTGCATCTGAGATAGGAAATAAGGTGCTTAAGTTTTGTTTACTTAATTTTTGTTTTTTTTACGTTTTTTTCATCATTTTTGATATCGAATTTCCTTTGGTTTGAACAACTACATTTTTATTTAATGTTGCAAAACCGTAGTTGAAATTGGTTGGTATTAATTACCTACCTAAAATTCCTAGGAAGCTGAAAGAATACAAGATTTTTTTTTTTTTGAATTTTCGATTCAAAGGAATGTTTCTTTAAAATACTACTATTTATATATTTTTTATATCCGAGTTTAAATGGAACGTTCTAGGTAATCAGATAGAATTTAGACTAAAAAATCATTACTCTCTAGAAGAAAAAGATCAAACAGGACTCTCAAAATCCTTCCAAATGGAAAAATACAAACCGAAAGCATTCTAGTGAAAAAAAAAACAATTAAAATGTGTGCATTGACCAATTTTTTAGATATGATTAGGTGGAATATAGAATCTTCCTTCGGCTTTTGTTGGTCACATTAAATTTAACAAAGAAACAAAAACAGTAACGTTGGCATGTCCCGACGTTTCGGCAAGGGTTGTTGCCTTCTTCAGGGGAAATTTTAAAACAAAATTTTAAAATTTACAACACAGTCATGACAATGGTTTTTTTTTTTATATAAATTAATATAATTTAAAGTTTTTGAATTAAAAATAAATTTAAAAAAAAACACTTCTACTTAAGAAGTTTAGTCTTCGATTTAGTTTAGTCAAACTTCTTAAGTAGAAGTGTTTTTTTTTCATTTTTTTTTAAATTCAAAAACATTCAGCCCCCACTGAAAGACTCCGCTCTTTCAGCAAAGGGAAGCGGGGCAACTTTCACAACTGGGCGAGTGTATTCTCCATGAATGGTCCGTACTGTAAAAACTCATACTTTGTTGTCCTTTCCGAGATGTATAGCAATGATGCAACCGAGTATCCATTTTGATGGCGGAAGGTTTGGTTCTTTGAACAAGACGACGTCATCAACGGAGGTTTTTTTTTTTTTTTTTATAATTAACGCGCGCACAAGGGACTACTTGTTTCCCTTTTAATGTTACACACTGCGCGGGCATTAGGAAGATAGGGAGGGGAGAGATAGGAGGTGTCGATTAACATTGGTTTTGAATGTTTGCAGATCAAAATGGCAAGGGAAAATCTCGCCGGGTAAACTATTCCAAATTCGTGTTGTTCGGCTAAAAAAAGAATCCCTATATTTCACGGTACGTCCGAAATTGGGCTCAAGGGTGAACTGATGAGCATTCCTTGCAAGACGAGTATTACGGGAGAAATCTTTAAGGGGAGGAATGCAACTGGTTACTTCGTGTGAACATTTTTTGTAAAAGAAACGATAAAATAAGGAGACATGAAACATTGCGTCGGTGTTCGAGAGGGGCAATTGTTTCAGCGGCAGTTCTATTTCCTATCAATCTTAACGCTCGATTTTTTATTCTAACAAGCAGGTGTAGCGATGTTTTCGAAGCACCTGCCCAGAGGTGGGAGTTATACTCGAGTTTAGGGCGTATAAACGCTTTATACAATGTAGATCAAATGAGGAAAAATATTTCTTACATCGATACAGAAAACCTAAGCACCTAGCAGCATTCTTAGCGATCTCAAATATATGGTCGTTCCAACGGAGGTCGTCGTTGACACACATACCGAGTACTGAGAGCTTTTCGGTTTCTTTGATATAAGTGCCATTCATGGACAATGGCATTGGGGGTATGTTTAGCTTTAACGACAGAAGACAGCATTGAGTTTTCGAAGCATTAAACTCCACACGATTCCTATTACGCCATTTGACAATGCTGTATAAATCGGAGTTTAATCAGCTTGACATACGGCACCGTTGCAATTGTACGTCCGAAGGCGAAGGACGTGAATTATCGAACGAATATGAAAAGCTGAGGGTAGAGTCGTCAGCAAAACAGTTAAGTGGATTATAAGTAACAGACAGAAGATCATTTATAAAAATGAGGAAGAGTCGGAGACAGAACAGAGCCCTGGGGCACACCAGCATTTATTTTGTGGGAATCAGACTTGAATCCGTCCAATACAACTTGTATTGAACGGTCCAGAAGATAGTTTCTAATGCAACGAACAAGAGTATTATCGATCCCAAAAGCACGCATTTTCGATAAGAGAGGTTCATGCCAAACTCTATCAAATGCCTTGGAGATATTAAGAGCAATAATCTTACTTTCACCAAAGCGATGTAAAGATTTGTTCCACTGTTCGGAGAGATATGCCATCAGATCACCAGTGGAACGGTTGCTGCGGAAGCCATACTGACGGTCATGGAAAAGTTTTCGATCTTCGAGATATTCCTTAAGCTGACGGTTAATCAGTGTTTCCATGACCTTAGAAAGAAGGGATGTCAGTGCTATGGGTCGGTGGGAGGAGGGGGAGGATGGGTCACCTTTCTTAGGGACAGGCTGGACAAATGCTGTTTTCCATCTTCTAGGAAAGATTCCAGAAGAGTAGGAGTGATGGAAAAGCTTACGCAGTGGCTTCGCCAGTGTGGAAGAACACCTCTTCAGAAGAATCGGGGGTATACCATCCGGGCCAGCGGATTTGTGTATATCGAGATCTTTGAGAACTCTTGCTACTGTACGAGTGCGGAAAAAAATCTGTCCCATGGACAAATTTACATTCTCAAATACAGGAGGGGCAACGTTGCTATGCGGCAGCGTGGAGCTGGCAGCGAAATTGTCGGAGAGCAAGTTTGCCTTCTCTGAAGAGTAAACAATTGGTTTGTTAATGTCGATGAGCGTTGGAACCGAAGATGTTAAGGAGTTTTTAATATTTTTTACAAATGACCAAACATTTTTACTGCCTTTGGGACACCGCAGAATTTTTTGCCGTAATTTTTGGTCATGCAAAAATTTGGTTCTTTCAATAACGGAGTTGCATGAGTTCCTTGCTTGTTTGTGCTTTTTCCGATTTTCCTCTGTAGGGTTAGCTTTGTAGGATCGGAAACTTACTTCTATGAGGACTTTTCTTTAGGCTTGATGCGTTTTACTCTGTTAGGCATAAAAGCACGCATCCCTAGAAGAATCACATTTGTGATCATTTCAGCACTGGCATCAATGTCACTATCGAGGAAGCATAGTGACCAGTTAAGGTTTCGGAAAAAAATATTCAGGTCGTCCCAGTTGGCTTTCTCGTATTGCCAAACGGTCCTGGTGGGAAGTTTTTCTTTAACTGGATGTGTGGAGGATGAGAAATTAGCTGAAATGATACAATGGTCTGAAGTGCCAAATGGAGAAGTTACACTAATGGTATATTTATCAGGGTGAGAAGTAAGAAACAAGTCAAGATTGCCGGCTTGCCCAGCAACATCCGGTATATGCGTTGGCACATCGATCAGTTGGGTAAGGTGATGTAACCCGGCAAAGAGCTCGACATACCTTCCTTCGGGTGTTGTCTGACCAGAATAGCGGAGCCAATTGGAATTGTGTACATTGAAATCGTCCGCAATAACGATTTCAGTGCGAGGACAAAGGGAAACAATTTTCGAGATGGAATCAGACTCGTTACAAGTCGAATTACTGTCAAGATTTGGACTCCTGTAAATAAAACAATAATGAATGACATGCTTGCGGACAGTGAATTTGAGCCACAAGAAGTTAAAGTCCGTGTTGGAACATTGCCCATATTGGGGAAGGCTCTGGCAAGCAAAATCATTCCTAACATAGACCATGATGGGAAAAGAGTAATGGCACCAAACTATACCCATGTAGAGCAAATTCTGATAAATCAGTATTTACTCCAACCTGGGTTTCACTTAATGCCAAAACAGCTGGCCTGTATTGAACACTGTAGACGTACACGTGAAAGAAATTCTTTCGTAGGCCGCGAACATTAGAATATACGACACGAAAATCACTTACCATTTGGGTTTTGCCATTTTTGTCTTTGTTGGAGAGATGTCAAATATTCTAGGTGCCATCTTTTCCAAAAGCCCTGAGATAATTTCTGTAAAAAATAACAATTGGTGTGAACAGGAATTTGAAAGTCTACCATATCAGGTTGCGGAACTGAAGTGTAAGCTTCTCCAATCATTAAGTGCGCAGGTGAAAGTGCACTAGGCTCTGTGTCCGATGTTTGCCACATTGGACGTGAATTTAACAGTGCTTCAAGGTTTCGCATTAGTTGTCTTGACGAATCGCGACGTTGACGACAGCATAAAACACAATTGTGAACTACCTTGCGCAATCATGAGTGTCACACCGGGATGTAAATGATGTTCGTATATGTAATGGACAATAAGTTCAGAGACACGATTTGAATTGCAAAGTATGATGGGGTGTTTTTCACGATATAGCAGTTCTGAGTTCTGAACACGCCCACCAACTGTTAGCACACCATCCGAGTCAAGAAAAGAAGCAAGATTAAAAAGTTTATGTTTCTTAGAGAGTTCATTGCCCTTTTTTAACGCTGCGATTTCCGCCGAAAAGGAACACATTTGGGAAAATTTGATTAACACAAGTTAAGCTTTAAAAAAATCTTTAACGGAAAAGGGCTCATAGTTGTGATTGCCCTTAGATAAACCATTTGCACAAAACCGAAACATTGTTGCTACCAGTCTGAGACATTTATGCCACTTTAACGATAGTTTATGATTGAATGCATAACATTATCTTCGGTAACATTTGACACAAGTACCTGCATTTTCGGATTTCTGCTTTCTTCCAACTGTTCTTCTGTACAGTCCTTCTTACATGGATTCGAATAAGGCCACTGATCCTTCTCGTGCCAAAACCAAGAGGGTCCTTTCCACCACAGATCGTTTGAAGGCAAAAGAGATGGTGGAATTCCACGAGTTGCAGTCAGCTGGGTTACTTGCGGATCGGACATGATTCCAAAGCTTATGTGGAATCGATGAAACGATCTCTGAAGTTCGATTACCAACGAAAACTGACCATTTTTTTGGAGGCGACGAAAGCCAGTGGAGCACGATTGAAGAATCTGTCCAAGCGAAAACTTTCATTTCTTTATCCTGTAAAGATATTTTAAGTTTATTAATTAGACGTGTCAATAAAAGGGCTCCGCAAAGTTCCAATCTGGGAAGCGACAAAACTTTAATAGGAGAAACCTTACTCTTTGCAGATACCAATGTTACCGATATAGTACCGTCCTCGCTTTTGCTTCTGTAGTATACAACAGCAGCATAAGCATCCAACGACGCATCACAAAATGCATGAAACTCATGATTCCATTTGTTAGTCCATATGAACCTGGAAATATGAACAGCTTCGATGAGTGGCAGCTCATGACGAATAATTTTCCAACGATCAGCCAGTTCCTTTGGAATTTCTTCATCCCAGCTCAATTTTTCCCTCCACAAATCCTGAAGGAGGATCTTAACAGCTACAACTATTGGAGCTAGAAATCCCATTGGATCAAAAACGCGAGAAACATCCGACAATATTCGACGCTTTGTGAATGCAACATTTTGGCTTAGTTGTACTTTATAGGAAATCCGATCTTTCGAAGGACACCATTCCAAGCCCAGAACTTTCACCTGGTCAAACTCCTCAAATTCTACCGGGGACATCTCACGCTGGTCTTCAGGCAACGATAACAAAAGAGGCCAGCAGTTTGTTGTCCATTTTCTTAGGTTAAAACCTCCTGTCTTGAGCAGCTCTACCAATTCTTTCTGTAAGGCAATAACTTCATCTATAGTGTCTGCACTGGTGATAAAGTCGTCAACGTAGAAGTCATTTAAGACTATTTCAGATGCCAGAGGATGTGAATCCATTGAATCCAAAGCCAGCTGCTTTAATGTCCGAACTGCTAAGAATGGAGCACAAGCAGTAACATAAGTAACTGTTAAAAGCCTAAAGTTTTTAACGGGTTCCTCTGGAGTTTTAAGCCAAACTATTCTTTGGTAATCACAATGATTATGTGAGACTCGAATCTGTCGGTACATCTTTTCAATGTCTCCCGAAATGGCGTATAAATGGCGTCGAAAACGAAGACAGATGGAGAAGATGTCACGTTGTATGGTGGGACCAACAAGAAGTGAATCATTCAAAGACAAGGAATGATTTGTTTTTGTGGACCCATCGAAGACAACCCTTATTTTTGTGGTGCTACTATCTTCCTTCAAAATTGCATGGTGAGGAAGACAATAGAGACCCAAGCGTTGAACAGCCTGTTCAGTGATGAATGAAACTTGGTATCCCGTATCAAGAAGCAAACGGATGTTTTGGAACGACCTTTCTCTATCTTGAGTACTAGCAACAGCAGTAGGAAGAATTGTCTGACAATTAAAGCTGGGTTCAAACGAATGATTATTTAAAACCGACGATGGATCTGGGTTTGATGATGATGACGGACCTGGGTTTGACGGCGACGAATGCGACTTGACTAAAACAGCACCTGATTATGTAGTTTCATTTATATTTAAACGAATACACGAAGAAGCATTGTCCTGGTGAACTAAAATATGGTGTCGAGATTTGCACTTCTTGCATCGTTGGTAGGAGAAACATATGTTAACAGCATGTCCTTGTCGTAAACAGTTAAAACATAACGAGTGTTCCCTAGCAAAATTCCTACGAGCATCAATGTTAAACGCAAGGAAATCCTTACATTCCGGCAGGCTGTGGTTTCCTTTACACTGCAGGCAGCATTGCATTGTTTCAACGACATGTGACCTAACTGTACCTTGAACCTTGGAATTCGGTTTAGCAGACCTAATAGGAACATGATTCCAAGCATGCACACCGGTTTTGTAAAAACTCAAGAAGTTCATGAATTGAAGCACCTTCCCTTGACCCAAGATTTTCCGCCCAAGCTTGCTTCGTATCTGGATCAAGTTTTTGAACTAGCAAATATATTAACCATGGGTCACGGTCATTAGTATCGAGTGCTTTTAGTCCCCTTACTGCTTCGTCGGCACCATCTGTTATCTTTCTCAGCAATGCGACGTTTAACCCACTAATTGTTGGCAGAGAAACAAAGGAGTGAATAAACGACTCAACTTTAAGTTGTGACCTAGCTTCAAAGTAATTATTATCAGTCAGTTTTATATGGCAATGACATTAAAATTGTTCTAGGTGATTTTAACGCCAAGCTAGGGAGAGAAGATGTCTTTGGTGGTACAATCGAAAACAGATCTTGCACACCACTTTGGATAACGGATTCAGGCTAATTGAATATCCTTCATACAAGGCAGCGCTGCAAAGAAGGACCAGAACTGCTCGTGCGCTCTACGAGCAGAAGAGGAAAGAGGAACACCGGCTTCTCAGAAAGGAAAAAAAGGTAAAAAATGAGAAGCGTGTGATCGAGGAAATGGAGAGCTGTTATTGTAGGAATGAAGTTCGAATATTTAACCAAAAGGTAAAAAGAAACTGTCAAAGCTACACAGCTCCAACTGAAGCTTACAAAGGCGATCAAGAGACCATCGTAGTGGAATCGCTGTCGATGATGAGAATATGGAAAACCATTTCTGCAGACTGTATGACGAAACGAATTCCGCTGTCAGACTGAGTAGTCCATTTTATCTGGGCTAAGTAGACCAACAATTCTACCCACCACATCTGGATGAAGTAAAGCTAGCTATATCTAAGCTTAAGAGCAACAAAGCCGCCGAAGCCGACGGCTTACTAAATGCTGCACTCTTCAAAACTGAGGGCGATTACTTGGTTATAAGTATGCACCAACTCATAAGCATGATATGGTTAAAAGAAAGCATGCCCGATTAATGGAATCTCAGCATAATTTGCCGGATCCTTAAAAAAGAGAACCTTTGAAATGGACCAACTACAGGGGAATAAGTCCCCCAACATCGCCTAATACAAGATCTTTTCTGCTGTAGTGTGGGGACGCCTTAAGCCATTCGTCAACAACCTGTGGGGTTCAGTGCGGTTTTAGCGCAGGAAAGTCCGCTATCGACCAAATATTCACATTACATCAGATCTTGGAAAAAACCCAAGAACTTCAAATCGATATCCGTACGACAGCATTTATAGAGACGAGTTATATAGAGCAATGTGCAGATTTGGCCGCTAATCTTGTCCGCCTGTGTAAAAGGACGATGGAAAATGCACGCTGTTCCGTCAAGGTCGGTAAAGACCACACCAACACCTTTGAAGTCAAAAAAGGATTTAGACAAGGCGATTCGCTGTCATGCGACTTTTTTAACATCATACTTGAAAGAATAGTGCAGAACCTTAACGCCAACAACAGAGGCACGGTTTTTCAAAAGTCCCTCCAATTACTCTCATACGCCGACCATATTGACATAATCGGAACAACACAAGCGTGATGTCAGCAGCGCTTTTGTGAGTATTGAGATGAAAGCGGCGAAGATGGGTTTAACAGTCAATGAGGGCAAAACCAAGTATATGCTATCATGAAGAGGATAGACCCAACATCGACATCTTGGACAAAACATCACCATATACAGCTATAACTTTGAGGTATTAAGGTTCTTTGTCTACCTGGGCTCGGCTCTTAACTGAGACAACAACGCCAGCGCTGAAATCAAAGGAACAATAACTCAATCGCTGCTTCTTCGGGCTTAGAAGGCAATTGAGAAGGAAAGCCCTCTCTTTGGCAACTAAATTGTCCCTTTTAAAAGACCCTCATCATCCCACTCCTGCTCTATGGTGCAGACGCATGGACGTTATCAAAAGCGAAGACGCTTTAGGCTGCTTTGAGAGAAAGATTTTCCGGGTGATTTTAGGCCCCGTATGCATTAACGGAGAGTGGAGAAGAAGATACATGATGAAGAACTGCACCGGCTGTACAGCGACTCTGTGTCGCCAAAAGAGTAAAAATTCAACGTCAAGTTTTCTAATTGGAACTTGACAACTTAGAACTTTAACATTAACAATTAATCAAATGACCAAACTTTAAACTGACCAACTTTCAAGTTCGATGACGGCAGCTTAAAGAGCATTAACGCAGATTTTTGGTCGTAATTCTTGTTCAAGTAGATTAGATAAGCCATTTATAGTCTAGTGAACAAATGTGGGTATAAACTGTTGGTGCTGACAACGGGTTAGTCCAACTTCTGAGAATATTTCTTTTTAAGCAAACGTCGGAAAGAAACCAAAACTATCGATTCTAAAGAATTAGACATCGTTTGTTAAAGAAAATATTCCGATTTGTTTCGCAGGAACAATTTTTATTCTTTTCGGATTAAAAAAACCTCTGTAATAGTAATATCTGTAGAGAATCCATACATCACTTCACATATGTATAAGCATCTCCCACAAGAACCGGTCAATAAGAAGAAGATATAAAGTAGCCTATATTTCAATCGAGCATCTCATTAAGCTACCTACCAAATTTCAACCAAATCCGTTCAGTCATGCAGGCGTAATTGTGGAACAATATCCCATCATACAAACATTCAAATTTATAGCATTATTAGGAGAACAAAATAGTTATTGAATGGTTTTGGCATATTCTTCAAATGTATTCAATCAAATGATGTTTTTAAATTAATTTTTTTTAGTTTATAGCTAGTAGCCATTAATAGTCAAAGTGACATTCATTATGTTAAAATCAGCGACCTAAAAGATTCAAGACCAAATGGTCTTCTTCAATCAATGTCTGTTAAGGAATAAAAGAGGTCAATCGAATGACATTTAATTAATTTACTTTTTACCCCAAAAAGGATTCTTATTACCAATTAACAATTATCTCACTTAAGCACATCGTCATGCCATCATCGTTTATCGATCGTTCGAATGAGGTGCGGTTCATCAGGTTAACCTTGTGCCAAGAGTTTTATGTATGTGTCTCAGGTTAATTTGTGGTCAATGAGAGAAGAAAACGCTGTCCCCATTGGCGATATCAAATATCCAATCAAAAGGGCAAACAGCAAAGTAACAAAATAACTTCTTTAGGTGAAACGCCATAAATATAAGCCTGGGTACTTAAAAGTATCTTCTTCTCGGGTTACCGCAGAAGAGCGCCTTCAATGATAAAGGGCCAATATAGCCAAGAATACCTTTAATACTTTATTTTCTCAGCTTTGGTACTTTATGGAGGAAAAAAGAGTCATGTTGGTCTTCATTGTTTTTTTTCCAATGGACAAAGTACCATCAGACGGCCAGGCACCGTTTCGCTAAGAGACATCATCATTGTAATGGCAGTGTTTATTTAAATCAGCTTCTAAGGCTCAGAGGAGCAGACTGGAGTTGGGGAGAAGGAAACAATTTGGAGGATAGAGTCATGACTGTGCAAAATTATTTATGTTATTGTTAAAGTTCAGAGTCTTGGTGTGGAACCCCCTTTGTGGGCACTGAAAGACGATTTTCTGATTTTTTTTATGAATGTTTCGCATAAGGTCATGGTAAAGATTATTATGTTATGTTGTATAGCGGGTGACGTTATCTCAAGATTTCAGTGAATTGCAGAAATTTTGAGGTCCAGATGTTTTCAATATCGTTTTCGAACACACACATTAAACAGTGAAAGGTAAGAAAACGAAGTAAAAGGTCTTTAATAAAGCAGTGTCTCATGCGGTTTCTCAGTAATTTCAGTAACTCATCACATCCAGTGTATTTAGTAATTTACTATTTAAAATATCTTTTTATAACTTCATTAAAAAAAAATCTAAAGCACACAATACTTAAGGCTTTTGAAATATAAACCCAATACGTTTAGCTATGCAGTTTTGCGTTTATAACATGGGTACTTACAATTTATCACGTGCACAAGGGACTATTTGTTTCACTTTTTATGTAGAACACACTGCGCGAGCATTATGAAGATAGGGAGAAGAAGGACAGGAGGTGTCGATTAAAATTGGTTTTGAATGCTTGCAGATCAAAATGGCAAGGTAAACTATTCCAAATTCGTGTTCGGCTAAAAAAGAATCTCTATATTTCACGGTACGTCCAAAATTGGGCTCAAAGGTGAACTGATGAGCATTCCTTGCGAGACAAGTATTGCGGGAAAAATGTTGTTTTTTTATAAAAGAAACGATAAAACAAGGAAAGGCATAAAACATTGCGTCGGTGATCGAGGGGGGGCAATTGTTTCAGAAGCAGTTCTATTTTTTTGTTAATTTTAACGCTCCTTTTTGTATTCTATCGAGCAGGTGTAGCGATGTTTGCGAAGCAAAGGAGAAAAAACTTTTTGTATCTATACAGAATACCTAAGCACAACATTTTTGGCGGTCTCAAATATATGGTCGTTTCAACGGAGGTCGTCGTTGACACACATACCGAGTACTGAATTCTTTTCGGTTTCTTCGATGTAAGTGCCATTTATGGACAATGGCATTGGGGGTATGTTAAGCTTTATCGACAGGAGACAGCATTGAGTTTTCGAAACATTAAACTTTACACAATTTCTATTGCCCGATTTGACAATGCTGTGTAAATCGGAGGTTAATGAGCTTATCATACGGTATCGTTGCGATTGTACGTCCTAAGGCGAAGGATGTGAATCGTCGAACGAATATGAAAAGCTGAGGGTAAAGTCGTCAGCAAAACAGTTAAGTGGATTAGAAGTAACAGACAGAAGATCAGTTATACAAATGAGGAATAGAGTCGGAGGCAGAACTGAGCCCTGGGGCACACCAGCATTTATGGTGTAGGAATCAGACTTGAAACCGTCTTGAACTAATATTAAACTTTTTAAGCAGTTGTGGACCTCACAGAAGCTTTTGACGTCAAAAAAGGATTCCGACAAGGTGATGCGCTATCGTGCGATTTCTTCAACTTAATACTCGAAAAAATTATAAGAAACTCGCAAGTCAATTGTAGTGGGACAATTTTTTTCAAGTCTGTGCAATTGCTAGCATACGCTGACGACATAGACATCATTGGCAGAACTCGGCGAGCTGTCACTGGAACGTTTGCTAGCATTGAAGCTGAAGCGGCTAAGATGGGACTAGCAGTCGATGAGGCCAAAACGAAGTACCTGCTGTCCACAAAAAGGGACACACAACACCGGCGGATTGGACAAAACATCACAATAGACAGGTACAACTTTGAGGTAGTTAGGGACTTTGTGTACCTCGGATCCGCTATAACATCTGACAACAACATCTCGTCAGAAGTAAAGCGAAGAATTACTCTTGCCAATCGCTGTTTCTATGGGCTAGGAAAGCAATTGAGTAGCAAAGCCCTCTCTCGAAAGACAAAGGAGACTCTGTATAAGACCCTAATCATCCCAGTCCTGCTCTATGGCGCCGAGGCATGGACTCTATCTAAAGCGGATGAAGATATCCTTAGTCGTTTCGAGCGTAAGATTCTTCGGAAGATTTTTGGCCCTATCTGCGTTAACGGGCTTTGGAGGAGAAGGTTCAACCGAGAACTATACGAGCTGTACAGCGACATTGACCTGGTCAAAAAAATACGCATATCACGTTTAAGATGGCTAGGTCATGTAGAGCGAATGGACAACAATGCTCCGGCTCGCAGGATCTTCGATTCCATCCCAGAGGGTAGACGCAGTCAAGGAAGACCTCGCCTTAGGTGGCGCGCTCAAGTGGAGGACGACCTCAACCAACTTGGAGTGCAAAACTGGAGGCAGCTAGCCAAAGACCGAGTTGGCTGGAGAGGCATGTTGGTTGAGGCCCAGGTTCGTCCCGAACTGTAGCGCCACCTAAGTAAGTAAGTAAGCAGTTGTGGAAGCAAGTATTGCGAAAACTCCTAAACTTCCAATAGGAAGCAGTCTATGACTTTTCTGAGGGAAATTGTTGGTGATTGGATAGTATCGAGTTTTTGTGATTTCAGCTGGCTACAGTGTTTGCCCGATTTAAGGGCCCAGTTTTTTCTGCTTTGGGTCAAGAACCAATTAACAGTATTAAGCCAATATCAGAGAAGAAGTGAGGGCGCTGGGACCTGAAATTTTATGAAAAGTAATGAAAAATGTTCTTGAAAGAGCACGTTGATAGATATTGACTTCAAAACCAAGCATAATTCTAATTTTTATTTTAATAAATGCCAAATTTAAATAAAATAAGAAAACAAATATTTTTAAAAATAATTCATAAGGTTTAGGATGGGCGAACATGTACAATAGCAGCCTGTTTTCAAATCTTCATGGACTTCTTTCTGAAATTGATAAACGTGGGGTTTAAAAAATGGTTAGAATGCTTTGTAAATAATTTTCAAACAGTGGAAAGTTGTCGGTTTACAAAAAATAATAAAGAATTTGTTTTGCCAAAAATGTTACATAAGTTTGCAATCAGTAGTGAAAGGAATATGTATGTGTTTAAGTCCATTGCAACAATTTTTATGTACACTACGTTGTATTAGGAATGGAGCTAAATAACATGGAGTTGCATCCATGTACGGAATAAGCAACAATACTACACCGAGTTTCAAATGCAATAATTGATTAATTAACTTCAAACACGAGTTGCTGGCCAGAGAATTCTTCGGAAATAGCTACCCGATTTTTTCTTAAAGGTATATTGACGAAACGATGATAAATATCGATGCACCCAACGAAAATAAAGAGATCCTCGTCGTATGGCATTAAATGCATTAATCACATCGTTACTTCTACGATGTTAACATAAGTTGGCCAAATAAATGAAGAATGAAGAGGGCGCTGAGGAATTCCCGTTTGGTGGCAAATTTTAATGCAGGTTATCGACCAAAATATCGTAGTTTAAGTATCTATTTAAGAAAAAAACTGTACCTCAAAAACTTTCATCAAGATTACTTTTGTGCTTAAAACATTGGTACATTTTCATTACGTTTTCATAATTTCTTAAAACTGACTAATAATTAGAAGGAAAATACATATAAGTTTATTTTGAAATAAGTCTAATTTCATCTAATTTTATTAAAAAGAGCGTTAAACTTGAAACAAGCGGGAAGTTCCAGAGCTGGTCTGCACAGCAAACGTTTTTCTAATATTTTAATTTTGTCATCACGATAAAAAGAAGTTGAAAAAAATTATATAAATACGACTGAAAATGAAAAGTTACCTTTTTAGTTGGTGAAACGCCTATACTTTTCACTTTGCAAAAAAAAACATGAAAATTTGCCAAGTGCAAAGTTATTAATTTTTAGTGAAACACTTTGAAGGAAATTATGATTTTGAAAATTTACAAAGTGTTTGGTGAAATAGGGCTTATGTCTAAAAATCCTGATAAAGGAATGGACAAGTAAAAATAATAAGTTTAATTCCGAAACAAAACAATCTTGGACCAAGAATTTTCCTGACCTTTTTTTTAGATCAATTTAATCGAAGTGTCGGATTTAGTATCCCCCGTCAGCATGACTTTGGCGGTTAAAGGATCAGGAAAAACATTCTAATAAACTGTCCTACATCCGAAGAAGCTGTCAGAATTAAAAAAAAAAATCGAGTTCGACACCAAAAATAGAAAAAAAGTTCTTTTATTTAAATATCGAAGCTGTGCAGGCAGTTTGTGCTCTAAATGGTTGCAACGCATATGTATCTGAAATTAACAGAAAATCGATGGATTCCTACTATCTAAAGAAATTCTTCGATGCACAAGGGCATTAGTCGAATTCGGCACTCAGCGCAAGTTCCGTTTTCGCCTAGTCTACATTGCAATGTTTAACTCCAAATACCCACATCATGACTCACTTCTTGTTCAATTTTCCTTAAATATAAAAGACAAACAAAATCACTCTCAAACATACCTTGAAGGAAAAATAATAAAAAATAATGGACGAATGTATATAACATCAAAAAATAAACATTGCGTGGAGATAACCCAGAGGACGAACATAAAAACTGAAATTTCATACATTCTTGCAGGCCTGGACTTTAAGTGTAAGGCTGTCCAAGTTCTGTGCAGATCATTAGCATCGTACCGATGATCGCTGTTACGATCATTATGGTGATCATTGCAACGAAAGGGAATCATCATTTTCACTGCGTTGCAAAAAGTCAGCGCCCCATTACCATCAAAACCAGCCTAATGTGTGATTGACCAAGAGGCCTGTGTTCTGGACGGATCGGTGCGGTTAGGTAGTCTAAAATTAGAATCCCCAGTTTATCTTTTTCCCCGTGTGCCGTGCCTTTAGAATGTATGGCCTAGACGTACTCTTTTTATCGCCACGAAAAGATGCACAAATTTCATTCCGCCCCAAAGAACATAAACATTGTGATTCTATATGAAATGGAGGAAAATCCCAAGACGTATAAGAAATCCAACGAACAAAGTGAAAATATGTCGTCGTTGTTGAAATGCGAGTTGGGTTGTAAATTTCGAAATCTCCTCCTCGGGGAAAAAATAACAAAAATGAGCCCGAAATCTCTGTTACCCATTGGAGCACTTCTTTTTTTACTCTTGAAGAATGTCGCCCCTGTCTGGTGAAAAGGCGCAGCGGATCGGTCGGGCGACGCAACGCGACGTGGCGGAGTGATTCAATGTAGCATGCCTCTTCGGCACACGTTGCTTTTCAAATACGAGGAGAGCTGGATATATATGTGGTTACATGTTCACATACGAAAATAAATGTTTGGTCGAATGCATATTTCCGCTTCGGGCAAAGAACTTCTCGTTCATGCATCTTTGTGAGGCTGAGTATGTTTATTTATGTTTGCTTTGGAGTGCCTAAAAACGTGTCGTTAACACTGGATCTATCGGGCAATCTGGAATTAGACATCTGAATGAGTTCAGGTCCCTTTTTCCAATTGTTTCTTCTATTAAAATTAGAATTGATTATATTATCGGGAATCTATTTATAAAAACACAATTGGATGCAGAAGAAAGGAGAAAATAAAAGAAGTAAGTCAAAATAAAATTAAGGTCACAGATACCAAAATATAAATATTTCATTATATCGTTGATGGATATGATTTTAATTCATCCTTTGGAGTTTTTTTTGGTCAAATCCAGGTTAAAAACAATGCCAGAAAACGTAGAGCTCTGAGCTTAAGACAAATTATTTGATAAGAAAATGTTTATAAAGCTTTACAGTAATCGGTATAAATAACATCAACTTCATTGCCTTTGTGAAGGGCATAAAAACCTTGGACACAAATTTGATTAAAATGGTAGTAGTAGATCAACCTTTAAGAAAACCGTGCTGGGTAGGGAAAAATATTGACTTATACAGTGGAGTCATAGTGGAGTCATATTTTTCAAACAGTTTTTGAAACATATGATAGGTTTGCAATGGACTTATAGTTCATGACTTCAGTTTTATTACCCTGTTTTGGAAAAATAATCCATATCACTCCTTGGGATAGTGATAATGCGACAGCAAAAGGCTTCGATCGAAATAAAAACTCGAATAAAAACTTAGAAATTCTTATATTTATCAAATTTTATTCGACGCTGCGACCGCACATAAGAGCAAGTACGTACAATCCAGTCGTGCATTTTATTTTAGTTAACTTGACGGCAAACTATAGGGCCCAGGGCTGTAGTTATCCTTGAGCTTTTTTTTATCAATAAACATATCTGCCGTTATTAAAACTGATACAAGAGAGGCTTTTGTACAATGAAAAGATTAAAGTCACCCAGAACTAAGTGAGCTTGAACAATTGCGTTAACCGCAAACTTATAGGTTTTGATTTTCAGGGCAGGAAGGATAAAGAGAAAATTTTGGAAGATTCATTTTAACCGAGATACTTTAAAGGAATAGCCAGTTTTCATTAACTTCCTTACGACAGATATTTCTTATTTTTCCCTTTTTTACTTGCGATTATATGGACTTAAGACAAGTTATGCATTCGTAAACAAAAATTCTAACAATCAATCATGACATTACGATGATTATTACATCTACTTTCTACTTTAACAAAACTCCGCCTATTTTGTATTTTTTTTCTCTTCTTGTAGTTTTTGAATTTGAGTAGAATTTTTTTGGGAATTTGCGCCTGTTCTTTTTCATGTTCGCCTTTATAAAGGGTGATAAATGGCAGGAGATATTTTCGTTGTCAAAGAGTTTAAACAAAGTTCCTACAGGAAAAAATTGGTCATAAATTAGAGATGATTTTTTAACAAAATTGTAAATAAAAATAAAATGGCAGACAAACTAGCAAAAAGGAATTAACATGGGATGACACCAACCGTAGTAAGCAAAAGAATTGACCAACATTTTTAAAATCTGCAAACGATAGATGGTCAACTATTGATCTTTGTCGGATTTCGAGAAACCTTAAGCACAATATTTTCAAAGAAAAACACCGAATATATTCTCAAGGTAAGCCAGCCCCAATTATTCGTCTTGGTTTAAATTGAATGGTAATTATAATAGTACACCAGACTTATTGAGACCGCAAAGAATCGATTATGATTTCTTACTCTCTCACTTTTAGGTTTTTCAGGGATTCCTTATCCTCCAGGCCAGCAGTATTAAAATCTGGTTTTCTTACAATTCTAAATACCTTTCATAAGATTTCTTAGTTCATTGAGTCAACATTAGTGTTATTAGGTAAGAACCTATTTGTATACCTTATTTTGAGTGCAGATAATACAGTATGCATAGATACTCAATCTTAGTGTGCCTCTTTCGCTCTCAAATGACTCCGGGAAAAATACCTTTCTTGAAGAATAATTTCAACTTCTTATACACTACATTCATTTGTACTTCATAGATACGTGTTTTTTTGGTATTGTGAGAGCGGATTTCTTAAATTGGCGCGCGAAAAGTAGTAGAGTAACACTGCGAAAATATAATAAAAAAAACTTGCAACCAAATTATCCTGTCCACCTACGCGCACGCCACTTATTCTGATTTGTTGTGATTTTTGATTAGGGTACTGTACTCTGGCCTTCGGCGCGGCGCGTCGGTGGTGACGATGTTGGGTTTGGTCGACACCATATTTAACTCTGTTTTTTGCAAGTATTTAAAAAGTGTTGGGCTGGTTATTCATAATCACATTACCTCATGAAGGTACATATATTTCTTTTTATTTTTTCATTTAAAAATTAGTTTAAAGGTTTATCGTTAACATGAATCACGTGTTGTTACACCAAAAAATTCTTTTCAGATGTTAAAAGCTTTACAGGTTTTTTAGTCATTTACTTTTGTAAAAATATTAAAATATGAAAAAGTTCATTAAAATTGATATCAAAACAGTTTTAAATTACTTTTTTATATTAAATTACTAAGCATTATACAAGAACATAAGGTTTCTTTTGTTCTATAGATTTTTTTCAAGAAAAGAACAAAACAATTACAAAATACTAATCTAATTGGCTTCGCTTTCCAACCAAAAAAAGGTATGTCTACGGTGAATTAAAACAACTGACTCAGCTTGTCGATGAGCGTATCGTATCTCTTACGTTCCGGGTCAATCCGCTTATATTATAGATTCTTACACCTGACCCTGAAAAATACAATAGTAGTATAATACTGCCTTTAAGCACAACAGAACATTGTGTCATAATGCTTATTGTTCGTGCTACACAAAATGCAATTAGAGAAAAAATCCTAATAGAGCCGTTTGGCATATCAGTTAGCCCTTGAGGACGTACTCTTTCGCACAGAGATTTCTTTTTTGGGCCGCACAATAGGAATGTTTGTTACTTAGTTCTATTCCAGCAAAATTACATGAAACTGTTTTCGAAAAAAATTGTGTTGTATTTTCAATAATTGAAAAAATCAATATTTTTATAATGGCATTTTGTATTTAAATTTAAATTTATTTTTTAAGTGTAAATAGGTCGTTGATTTTTTTTATAATTAGCGCGCGCACAAGGGATTATTTGTTTCGGTGTTCGAGAGGTTATCGTACTCTCCCCGACGCCATTAACTCGTCTACAAGATGGCCCATGGCAGTGGGCCACTGTGATGACCCATCGTGTAGAAGGGCCATAAACGGTTGGGCCAATCGTCTTCAAATTTAGTACATAAGTTATTTATTTTGACATTCTACCGAGGACTTTTTTTTCAGCTGAAATATTAACAGTACCTGTCATATAACAGTTAAATAACAGCTTTCTCGAAGACGGCTACAAGAATTTTTAAGTAAAAAAATCAGTGTAATTTTGTAGGTTTTGATTATATTTTAATGAACAAAAAATTTAAGATAAAGCTATGGAGGGTACCTCCCATAAAAGCGTTTTTTTTCTTCGACTTTCTTTACCATAGGGTGAACCGATTACAATCAAAATTGATAGTCAATAAGCGCTTCCTAACTTTAAATTAAGTTTAAATTGTGTGTGAGATATCATCGAAATTTTTATTCGTTTGAAAGGCATATCGATACCATTTACATATATGGAATATAACATCGTTTAAATGTCCCCCGCGGTTTCTCTTAATGGCGCGTAAACGAAGTGTCAGCAGGAGTTCCTCAAGGGTCTATATAATTATAAAAAAAAAAAAAAAAAAAAATATAAGGTATACCAATGTTTTCTATTACCTTAATTGCTGTTTAATTGTTATGTACGCTGATGATGTCCAAATATTTTCTCAGCTTTCCTCTTCGTATGGTAGAAGATGTTATATTTCTTCTAAATATGTACTTATGTACTCGAATTAAACCGTTGGGGTAAGGAAAATAGATTGCAACTGAATCCAAACAAATTTAAACCCGTCAATAAAAATATCATTGATGCTGATGCTTCCTGCTTCCCTCAAATCGTTTTGGGGTGTTCGATTGCAGAGTGTGTTATGACTGAAAAATGTCTGGCGTTGATATTTAATCAAACTCTTACTTAGGATAACCTTATCTATAGTCCTCCTTACTTAAGGCTTTTATTGTTTCGGGTAACTGCTTGCCAATGAACATTAAATTAAGTAAAGTTAAGACTCTTATTTTGTCGGCATTTTTTGGCAGTGCACCCTAATGGAGCTTAGATATAGAACGAAAGTTAAGTTCAGAAACATATGAATATTAATTAATTGGAAGAACTCGAAACACTGTTTCTAAGTGAAAATTGTACTGAGAAGCATAAACAACTTGTGAACTTCAACAAGGTGTTTGAATGATCGTTTAAAATGTTAAATAAATTAAAGGTTTTTATCTAAATTGTAAATATTTGATTAGTATTAATTTTTGTTTCCTATTCAAATGTACTAGCTTTAATATTTTTATAATTCTATTACTTAAAAAAACAACTACCTACATATTCCTTTATTGGGCTAATGTTTAATGAATAAATACAAAAATACAAGTGTCTGCAAAGATTAAATAAATTCACACAGGCAAATTTAGCAAAAAAAAACTTATTTCCTTTGTTTTTTAAAATTTCAACTTTTTACATTCGTGAAAATGCGGTAGGTAATCTTATTAAAATAAAAAGGTCCATAAGACAAACATTCATGCATAGTTGCCACTTGCTGATGAATGTTGGGAAATTGGGAAAACAATTACATAAATAGAATGTTCATAAAACAGATACAGTAAAGATACTTAACACTAACACTTAACACAGTGAATTGGAACCTGGTTTAGCAGTTTTATGTAGGTATCTTTTTTCTATGTACCTTGACGAATAGTCATGTGAAATCATTGATCATGAAGAGATGCAAAAAAAACATTTCTTGGTATGTGAAAATTTAAAAAAAATTAAATCTTTGAACCAGTTCTTCTGCAAGTCAACAAATAGGTAAATAACAATTTTTTGACAGTTTAACTTAACAAAAATTAAACATGTTGATTCAGTGACAAGAAAACTGAGGAGGTAAAACAGATTTTTTTAGCCATTCAAAGTTGAAAAACTAATTTTATGTTTTTAAATGTCGTTACTTTTTACAAAAATCAAAAACAAGTTAAAACGCTTAAAATCAAAACAGTCCTATTTTAAATTTTATTTACATGGTTGCCAGATGGTTTTGAAGAAATTAGTAAATGAAACTTGAAATCCAAGGCATTCTTCGTATAAATTAGGATACAAAAAAGAGTACAAAACTAGGACGAAAACAAACACATCATGTTTTTTTAAGTTAATGATTTTACTAAGGTACTTCAGTTGATCCAAATAAAATAAATTATTTAAAATTAGTTTCTTAGGTAAATTAAATATTTAAGCTTTATGTTTGCACCAAACTTAAAACAGAACATTAACAACAATAAAATTATGTAGGTAGGTACTTAAATACCAAAAGTCTTTAATTTGATTTCATATTTGATGAAAAGCATATTTTTTTATTAAATCTTATTAGGTATCTCAAGAACGTCATTGTTTCTTGAAATTAAGAAATCATGAAAAGATTTACAGCTTTGTTCTTGAAAATTCAATTTAGTCGAAATAATTTCTTTTATTGTTTTGGGTACCAACGAAATACGCATGATCAGGATTTAAAAGTTAAAAATAAGTAAATATTTGTTTCTATTGTAAATGAACACTAACAAATTCCAATTAAGTTGCTATAAATGTCTGACAAGCTTTTGCAATTAACTCTACCCGATTTAGTAAATCAGAAATCCTTGTTTCATTTCTGGTTGAAAAAAGTTCCTACTACAGTTATGTTAAATTACGCAAAACACAAACATTAAATAAAATTACAAATGTGTGCTTTTTAGTATTTTATACGAACAAAAAATTCAGAATTGACTTAATAACCCAAACAAACGAGTCACCCGAACTACTCAATCTACTATGCAAACGAAATGCTTTAATCAAAATGAACTTTTTCGTCTTCGCCATAATCTGCTTCATTTTCTATAATTTTGATTTATCAATGTGCTTTGGTTATCCTCTTCTCTCTTTGATGTCAACAGTTTGGAGCAACATTTTTGAGTACGAATAAAAAAGTTAATTTATAAAGTTAAAGACGAATGGATATATTTTTGTTTAGTGAAAACAGATAAATATTATCTTGTTTTATGTACTATTTTGTTATTTTATGTGAAAAACAGCGTAACTTCTAAAAAAAAACAATAAAACCAATAAGATAATAAAGAAACTGTGTAAACAAAACGTTAGTGTCAAAAAAAAAACAAAAACCTACCAACCGAAGAAGATGAATCGAGTAATCAGGGTCTAAATATAAGGCCCAATGTCCACGGAGCAACTAGAACAAAATTAAACCGGTTGGCAAGTCGGGTTACAGACCAGTTACCTACGTACTCAGCGGTGACTTATCCACACACGAGAAAACGTATCACCAATTAAAATATCTGGTTCGTTCAGCGTTTAAGGATGCTTTTTAACCTCTCCCACAAGCCCAGCAACATCGATGATCTTCGATAAACTAGAAACCGAAATTACTAGGCAATCCACGGTTATCAACAGACGATTTACAAACTGTTTATTGTGAATCGTAAACGAGTTTGCAACGAGTAGCGTCGTGTGCATCGTCCCTTTTGATTACACAGGGTATGACTCAAAGCAAACTAGTTGCCAATTCGTATAGCAGATCTGTTTTTGTTTTCAGTTGCTCCGTGTACATTGGGTTAAATTATAAGGGAAAAGTTGCAGGCAAATTGTGCAAAGTGTAAACAAAGAGTACAATCCCGGACGATTAATAAAATCTATCCCGCACATTCCGCGCATAGGCAAAAAAGAGAGTACACTTCCGGAAAGACCCCAACGGATAGCAACGGAACATATAGGTACCTACATTATTTACTAACAAAAATCATGTTTCAGCGAAAGTTTCTAATTACATACTGCGAAATGTATTGAACGTAAAAGTAACGCTAACATTTCTCATATTGCATAGCATGTAGCTACTTTTTCTTATCTGTAAAATGTTTACTCTCTGATATTCTTAAAATAACATGTTTAGTTAATAGAAATTTGTTTGTATATACAATCGACTAAAAAAAACGAAACGCTTCAATAGTGCCATGGGGGCAACGCCTCCCAACAATTGAGCACCTGCTCTAGAGTAACGCAATTCCTGACTATAGCTTTACAACACTAACAAAAACAATACGATCCCCCTTTCTCTTGTACTTAATAGAAAGATTGATGGAAAATTAACAAAATCATATATTAAATCAATACATTTATATAGCACTCATAAATAACGTACCCTATTGCATTCCAAGGCTGCGGCACTATGTTCCTCCCGTTGTCTAAAGCAATGGCTGCACTTGCTTTTGTTGAAGATGTTCGCTGAAAATTTCCGACAATCTGTCGTTTTAGTTCCCATTTTAGAGACTAACGATTCGATTGCGATTTAATTGTTGGCTTTACACTTTTAACTCGAATTCCTCCAGTTGGTTGAAATTAAACTTTTCGTATACAAAATTTGGAAATATAGGTAAGTTTAAAGCCTAACCGATGTTTTTGTCAAAAAACACAATCATTTGGGACATTTTTGAGTAAAATTTGGGAGAAACTTTATTAAACTTCGTTTTGAGAAATCGTAAACAAATTTATTATGCAGGTATCCGCCGAAATAGAATTGAAGATGTTGAATATTTTGTATCTTTATTCTTTATGTTGGAATTATGCAAATGAATTTGTAGCTGGCCATATTCTCCAGGCACGTCACTTCCACTCTCGACTCGACCAGCAACACTTGTCGGTTTTTTTTATTTTCGTTTGGTTTTCGTATTTCACTTTGCCTCTACTAGTGGAGGGCACGTTACTTCACAACTCCACAACTTTCAACACTTAGCACTCTGTTTTCTATTACATTCCGCGACGACGAGCAGACTCTTGTCTTAGCTCAACTGTGGCAGGGAGGTGAAGGACTTAACGGCTGGAAGCTTAGAGAACAGACAACAATAAGAACCAGAAATCAGAAAATCAAATAATGCGAAACCGACAGACGGGCGAAAATCCCAAAACTGAAATAATATACAACAGCAGAGTTAGGCACCTTTTTTTTTTTTTTTTGGTAATGTTTATTTTCGGGACAAAAAATCGGTTTTTTTTCATAAACTTTCATTAAAACTCTGTTTGGAAGAATAGTCAATATAAGGCACTGTTTAAGTGTGTTGATAATCCTGGTTTTATTTATCGAATGATCGAAAAGGAAATATCCAAAAACGTTCGTTAAAAATATTTTAATAATGTCAGTTCCACCAAAGTAACTGTAGTTATTTGTAATTACTTATGATTGATCACGAGGTTTTGATGTTAGTCATCGAATTTTTTGTTTTTGTTTCTGAACGAAAAACAACGTGAAAAAGAAATAAAAACAAAAAAACGAAGATTGAACAAGTATTTTGGTTGGCTTTTATTACAAGATATAAGGCACGCGACGTATTAACAAAACGTACAACACACTATTCGACTCGAGTGTATCCACGGTACTAAAACTAAACGAAATCCCAATCGCGACGGAACGGTAATTCAGAGTTGAAGCTAAAAACACTCAGTTAAACATCATTTGTAGGGGGGACTGGGGCTATGCCTATTGATGGCACTTTGCTTGGTTTGTTGCTTTTCTTGTTTTGATTGAGTGAAAAATCAATGAAAGAGGAAGAACATGTTTGAGTTAAAATTTCCGATGTGAAGCATAGCAAGCCTTCCATTTTGGGTTGAAAATAAAATACTTAAAAATTCACTCAACTCATACAATAGAAATGACCTAGGATTCCATCTGTAGCACATTTTCTTATTGGGATTATATAATTGATATTAGAACAGGAATTTTGTGTATTTTATTTCAAGTTTAAAAACTGCGGTACTTTCTTTGTTACGTGAAACATGATGTGCGATGAAAAAAAAAGTTTTAGGTAATCTAACAGAAAAATGTTATTATCTGACTTACCTACTTACGGAAGAAGTTGGTTTTTAAAAAAAGTAAGTGATGGAATATGAAACATAATAAGTTTTGAAAAGTCTTTTCTTGTTCTATCACAAGAGAATTCCTAGTTCTGAAGAATCAAATTTACTATTGGATCGGGGAAAAGCAGTCCTTAGAAAAAAGGTATCAAAAGAAAATCCGAAATATGCACAAATATGAACGGACGCTCGTTGAAGTTAACCCCGAGATAATCATTTTTACTTGCGATTATACCTAGGTACTATAAATCAAGTTAAGCATTCCTGCCAAAAAAATAAATTGCACGACTGGATCGCAAGTACTTGCTCATATGTGCGGTCACATTGTAGAATACAATTTAAGAAAATTAAAATGAACATCAAAGGATTTATTCGATTTTTGTGACTTTTGATTGTTTGAATAAGGTACGTTAAATTGGTTTGAGCGAAATAATTTAATCAACAGTTTATTTCTTTAAGAATTGTGACTTTTTTTTTAAATCGTAGGAGCGGTTTTTAAATAAAACGTTTTTTTTTTTAACAACTTTTTTAAAAAATAAAAAAAAATAATTCAAGAATACAAACTCAAGCACAAAAATAACATACATTTAAAAAAAATTAAAAAAAATTCACTTACCCGTTTTCAAAATATTGATTTTTCAAAAAAAAAAAAAAAAAGTTCGAAAAAAAATTAATGTGAAATTACTACATCTTCCTGAATATCAATTTTTATAGTAATCGGATCACCAGTTTTCAAGAAAGTCGAAGAAAAAAAACAGTCCTTTGGGGGTACCGTTTTTAATCAACCATATTAATTTTTTTTTTGTTCACCAAAATATAATGAATTCCATACCTACAGTAGTACATTGATTTTTTTCATAAAAAAATTCTTGTTTTCAGAAAAATAAGCTTTTACATAACGGTTATATGACAGGTATCGTTAATTTTTGAGCTAAAAAAATTGAAACAACTCCTCTGTAGAATGTCAAAATAACCTTAAGTTCTAAATTTGAAGACGATTGGCCCAACCGTTTAGGCTACAATCCAAAATACATCCGTACAGACAGACAGATAGACAGACAGATCAAAAGAATTTTGCCAGTAACTGAAATATGTTTCTGTATCATCGTAATGTCATGTTTGATTTTTATCTCAAAATTTTTAATCTGCACGAATGCATAACTTGCATTATAGTACCTATAATCGCAAGTAAAAATTTGAGATAACAATCAAACATGATATTACAATGATAGAGAAACATATTTGAGTTACTTGCAAAATTCTGTCCGTCTGTCTGTCTGTCTGTCTGTCTGTGTGTACGGATGTATTTTGGACTGTAGCCTTAAAGTTGGGCCAATCGTCTTCAAATTTAGAACTGTTGAGTGTCCTTCACTAAAATCAAACTGCATGTCGCGGATGAGGAGTGTTAATTGCAGTATTTCTTGAGCTGCCTGATTTCTTACAGAATTTTGCTGATGTTATTTAGGAGGAATACGGGACTGTTTTACACTTTGGGCGCAAGTAGCAGCTGTTTTTGTAATTGTTTATGATGATTGCAGGAAGTATACTAACTGTTTGTGGAAATCTTTTGATAACGTAATTGGAGACTCCATATTTAGCTTGGAATTGGTGATGATTCCCGATATCTCCTCCGAATGGCAGAATTGAGTCTTATTTATCGGATAACTTGCTGGACAAGTGTCATAGTCTGTTGGGTGGATATCTCGATTTCGGTTTAAATGCCAGATCCGCTAATGGAATGAGTGTGAAGTTCTTTTCAAAGTGGTTTGCCAAAGCTTCCACTTTGTCAACTGTGGATTTCACTTGGATGTTATTCTTCATAATGCTATTAGGTATCACCTGGGTTTTCCCATAAAGGGGATTTATTTTCTTCCAGTGGTTGGTCCTGTTTTGATGCCTTGTAACCTCTTCATCTTCATGAATTGAATATTGTGGTGCTGTATTGATTGGTCTCAGACATGAAAAAAAATCAAAACCGGGAGGCTTGCCGACGTTTTCTGAGTTTAAACCGGCGAACCCCGCAGGTGGAACACTAGTGTGAAGCAGTAAAGTGGGAGAATTGTGATCCAAGTGAAGATCAGAAAGTCGTCGGGAATAGAGGAAAAGAAGAAGAAGAAGTTGTTCACGTTTCGAAGTTTGCTCTTAATAGTCTGGTATTCATTGCTCACTGTGTTTAGTCCTCTCTAGTAGATTGTTTGTAGCCGCTTCCTCAGCCTTTGCCTGTGAGAATATAAAATATGCTCACACTCCGTAGATGCCGGTATTTTTTCTTTGATATTTAGTGTACCTGTATTGTGTTGGAAACGGCTGATTCCGGGCCATCGATGGTATTGTTAATTTCGTCATTAAGTAGTTTTTTTTTTAAACTGCCAAACCAAGGTTTTCTTCAACGTTCCTTTGTAGGAAAATCGAGGATGTATGAGAGGTCTGATCTTTCAGATGAGGACATGTGTAGTCTATCGAAGAGGGAGCAAGGCTGTTGTGTATGTACGATATTAAATAACATAATCAATGCGATCGAATCTTATTTGCCCATATATATACCGTACCATGTTGTTAAAAGTAACGTTGCTGAAGCTGAAAATGTGTGTGATATTAGGAGCTTATTGGACAAATTAAGACGAACAATAGTGTCAAAAGCTTTGGAGAAATCAAGAAGCACCAGACACTTTGGCAAAGCGACATGGCCATATGTTTGAATATGGCCATATGACACTTTCAACTTGCGTCATATGACCATATAGCAATATGACACGGCACCGTTTCGGCTGGGTGTTTATACGACACCTTAAAGCAGATTTTGTTCTGCAGAAATGAGGTTAATAAACACATATTTAAATTCACTATCAGAATTAGAATAAGAATTGTTATGCTATTTTGCCTTAATCTTCGACATAGATCAAGCAAGATATTTTTCGGAAGTGGGGTATGTATATTTGTGTTTCTTGTTGCAAAAGTCTCTGTCTAATTTAACGGCCGATATCCATTGGCCTGAATCGGAGTTTAGAAGAAAAGAAATACCTCTAAGAACTTCGAAAAATTCACTAGATAACAAAATTTGAAAATTACATTAAGAACTTCTTTCACTTTCCATTGAAAGTTTAAAAGTTTTTCATATGTTTTTTGAAGAACTCTGATTTTATTGAATCTAGTCCCTCCTTCGCTTTTTCATATAGTCTTCCATAATTAAAATATTTAAAAAAAAAAATAAAAAAAAAGACTAGTAAAAAGAGAAGAAGTCTAAAAATCCTTGCACATTAAGTTCATAAACATCAATATTTAGTTGGCCGCAAACATGAAACAATTTAAACCAGCAAGTTTACCGACATTTTATGCGAAATCAACTCAGTCAAGCGAGAAGATTAGATGATTAGTTCTCCTATAGCTCAGTCATTGTGTTTGCTTAGACTTATCAAAATTTGTCAACACTAAAGGCCATAACAGAACCAGCAAAGGTATATTTTCTGTGAGCCAATTAACCACGTCATAAATTACTTGAATTGACTTTCTCCAATTAACCTTTAAATATCAAGAACAACTCCAATGAAATATTTATTCTGCGTAAACAGCAATAAATCAGAAAACATACTTTATAATCGACGTTTAAACATTTGCAATCATTGAGTCTCTATCGATGGCCTTAGATTACAATCCCTTAGCCGTACCGAGGGAATTCTCTGACTCTTCATGATAAGTTCCAACTGCTTGTAGATAAGGAATATTTTTCAAAAATCGACACCATCCCAAGTCAAATAAAAAAATTCCAAAATGTCAATTTATTGCATTTATTTTCGATCACATAATTTTTCATTTCTAAGGTCAGGCTCATTGCTGTTTATCTGGGTATTGGAAAATCTATCATCATTAAGTTATTTTTAAGTCTTTTACTTTCCGGTTCCAGAAACAAGAATGTAACTCGGTGACCTCGGACCTCGATTAATCAATCTTCCCCTTAGCCGAACGAATCAACACATGCACCACGCATGTTTGGTGTTTTTCATTGATTTTGAATATGGATATGTATATCTCCAAATAGAAAAAACAACTAAATTTTTAATTTTTTATTAGTTCTTTTCGAGATTTCGTTCTACGAGATTTTTATTATGTAAGACTGTCAATGGCATCTGTTATAAGTCATAATTGGTAGCTCTTCAACGTGTGCATCCAGGTGCCGTGTCAGAAGTACAAAACTACACGCTAAGTGCGCGGAAGAAGTTTAAAAATTACTTTTTGGAAATTGTCATTAGGCTAAGTGACCTGGCGTAATACAATTAATAAAATTATACTTTAGAAGATAAGAGCGGATCCTATTTGAAAACTAACTTCAGCTAAGTTCCATTATACTCATATTTATATGCCTAATGGACCATGGAACAGCCTGTGTTGAAGAGAAGTTAAGATATAAACAAAGGTTCATTTGAGAGGGAATAGCATAATTGTCCATCAATTTGTTGTTCTTTGAAAAAACGAAAGGGAACGAAAAAACGAAAAAAACGTGACACAATTGATTGAAAATTGCTGGTATTTCACTATGACTTTTAAAATAATATTGCTCGTATGGTTGTATATTGTCATTGCTTAGTTGGAATTTACTTAAATCAATGGTTTATGAAGGGGGCCTGCGGCTTGCTTTACCTCCACGTGGTGGTCCCCGGGCAATGATTTGTGTATATTTTTGTACACAAATTAGCAAAAATTGCAAGCACTTCCTAAGGGTTGGCGAGGGGCTAGTAACCTCTCCCGTTAAAAAAATATTACTAAGAACCCGACAACAAGCCTCGGAAATGATTTCTCAACGACGAATGATTTCTCAACGACGAATGATTTCTCAACGACGAACCAAGCAACGACAACGCTAAACGATTTAAGAATTTTCTCATGGAACGTCAGAACGCTTTATAGAGCTCGGGCTGCACAACAGCTAGCTGATGTCCTGGCCATGTATAAAGCTGACATAACAGCACTTCAGGAAGTGAGATGGCCAGGGAATGGTGTTTTGCAGAAGAAAGAATACGACATATATTTTAGCGGTCACTCAAAACACCATGTGCTCGGGGTAGGCTTCCTAGTCAGCCAAAAAATGAAGCCTACCGTCATCGGCTTTAACGCAATAAATGAAAGGCTATGCACCCTTCGCGTGCGAGGCAAATTCAATAACATCAGCCTCATAAATGCTCACGCACCTACTGAGGAGTCCGAAGAAGAAGAACACTAATGGCAACGGACTACGAGTCATAGAAATGGCAGCATCAACAAAATTGGTCGTACCAGCCTCCCACGTAAGGATATCCACAAAGTCACTTGGGTATCGGCTGATGGAGTCACTCGTAACCAAATTGACCACGTGTTGATAGATCGCCGCCACTACTCGAGCCTGAGGACGATACGAACGTATCGAGGTGCCAACATCGACTCGGACCACTATCTCGTTGGTATGGTGTTCCGAGGGCGGATTGCTATGCGAAGAAGTATTGCATCCGCTGGTCAGGCTCGAATCAACACGGCTGCCCTACGCGATGAATGCAAAAACAACCAATACAGTCGGGCACTAAGGCTCGCCCTCGGAGAGCTCGATGAGGGAAGAGTAAGTCCTGGGGACAGAATGCCGGGCGTAGAGGAAAAATGGTCACGCCTTAAGAACAAAGTCATTAGTACTGCTGATACCATCTTAGGCAGTAGTCGCAGAGATCGGAGCGACTGGTTTGATGATGAATGCAAACTAGCATCTGAACGTAAGAATGCTGCATACCGAGCAATGCAACAGTTTCATAGAACGCGGGCACGCGAAGATGAATATAAAGAGCTCAGAAGAATAGAAAGAAGACTTCACAGACGAAAAAAGGCAGCCTGGGAAAAAACATTGTCTGTGAAATGGAAAGAAATAGAGAGCGAGGTCCGCACCAGGCGCGGAAGTTCTACCAATCCGTCAGAAACATGTCGCAATACATACCACGCTTTACATATTGTAAAGACGGAGAGGGTAATCTGATCACCGATCCTGAAGGCATTCTGGAGCGATGGGAAGTGTACTTTAATGAACTGCTGAACGGTCAGCTCACGGAAGAAATGGAGACTCCAACATTTCAAGGAGAAGATCTCATGCTGCAGCCACCAAGCATTGAGGAGATAAAACAGGCGATTAATCGGCTCAAAAATAATAAGGCCTCAGGAGCCGATGGTATACCTGCCGAGCTGATCAAACATGGAGGGCCAACACTACATCAAGCAATTCATGAAATTATAGTACACGTATGGGAACACGAAGAGATGCCAGAAGACTGGCGAAAAGGCATCATATGTCCCATACATAAGAAGGGAGATATTACAAAATGAAGCAACTATAGGGGTATAACGTTGTTGAATACATCCTATAAGATATTCTCCTCTATCCTGAAAGAACGGATAGCCCCATACGCTAATACCATAATCGGCAAATATCAATGTGGTTTTATACCAGGCAAATCAACAATTGAACAGATCTTTACCCTTAGGCAGGTGATAGAAAAAAGTCTGGAATTTAATATCCCAACATACCATCTTTTTATAGACTTTAAAGCCGCCTACGATAGCATAGCTTTTATAAGGCCATTAGAGAACTAGGCATCCCAAATAAATTGACACGACTATGTAGGCTGACCATGACCAACATCACAAGCCAAGTAAAAGTAGCCGGTTTGCTATCCAGACCAATCAACATCAAAATCTAATTTGGGACTTATAACGCACGTTAGTGGGAATTAAGTACCAACTTTTGTTTGGCAAAGATGGGACAAAAGTCCCAAATATGATAACAGATAGTATTTAATAAGGAACGGGAGCGGGAGGAGGAGTCACCTTTCTTAGGGACAGGCTGGACATAATGCTGTTTTCCATCTTCTAGGAAAGATTCCAGAAGACTAGGAGCGATAGAAAAGCTTACGCCGTGATTTTACCGGTGTGGAAGAACACCTCTTCAGAAGAATGGGAGGGTATACTATCCGGGCCAGCGGATTTGTGTGTATCGAGATCTTTGAGAACTATTGCTACTGTACGAGTGGGGATTGAATTGTGCAACTGAAAAAATTCCATTCTCAACTACAGGAGGGACAGGAGAGCTAGCACAAAAATGGGCTGCGAGCAAACAAACATTTTTACTGCCTTTTTACGTTGCACAATTTTTTGCTGCAATTTTTTGGTCACCCAAAAATTTGGTTCTTTCATTAACGAAGTTGCATGAGTTCTTGGCTTGTTTGTGCTTTTTCCAATTTTTCTCTGTAGGATTCGAAACTTAGTTCTTTTAGCCTAATAGCTTCTTTAAACTCAGAGTTAAGCCAATACTTCTCTTTGGGTTTAATACTTTTTATTCATTTTTATTTATTCCTAGAAAAATCACATTTGTGATCATTTCAGCACTGGCGTCAATGTCACTTGCTTCAGAAACATGGAAGTGATCTGCAATCATCTCGAGCAGGCTGGAAGCCTTCGTTAACCGTTGTCTGCGGTACATTCTGAAGATCCGGTGGCCGCAAACCATATCGAACGCTGAACTGTGGAATAGGACCGGACAGAGAAAATTGGACGCCGACATCAGACAACGGAAGTGGCGTTGGATAGGCCATACACTGAGGAAACCTAATGACAACATAGCGAAGCAATCCTTCGAATGGAATCCTCAGGGTAATAGACGCGTTGGAAGACCGAAATCAACTTGGAGGTCATCTGTTTTGGGGGAAGCTCGATCTCTCAAGGTTTTCAATCGTGGCCACAGCTAAGGTCAGTCGCGGCGAATAGGGACAGATGGAAGGATCTTGTTGCTGCCCTATGCTCCAGGAGGAGTTGAAGCGCTGCATTGCAGCCGGATAACATATATATCAATGTCACTATCGAGGAAGCATAGTGACCAGTTAAAGTTACGGAAGAAGTTATTCAGCCCGTCCGTAACAGATGCCTCTCTCGTATTGCCAAACGGTCCTGGAGGAATTTTTTTTTTACTGGATGAGTGGAAGACGAGAAATTTGCTGAAATGACACATTTATCTTAAGTGCCAAATGGAGGAGTTATACTAATGGTACACTTATCGAGCCCTAACCGCTTTTTTATCGTAAGCGACAAATTATAAATTTTACAGGAAACATATTTTTTTATTTTTTCCTGAGCTGCAAAACCGACCGACCCTAAAACATGTCGGTTTCGATAAATTTTTCTTTCTCTGTAACTCTTTGTTAAAAAGTCATATTAAAAAACTAATGGTAAGGATAAATTTGTAAAGGCGTAAGCTATCGAACTGAATTATTATCTGCGATTTACCCAGGAACATCCGGTATTCGAGTAGGCTCATCGACAAGTTGGGTAAGGTAGTGTAACCCAGCAAAAATCCCGACATACTTTCCTTCGGGTTTTGTCTGGGCAGAATAGCGGAGGACAATGGGAAACAATTTTCGAAATGGAATCGGACAGCACATCAAACTCGTTGAAAGTCGATTTATTGTCATGATTTGGGCTCCTGTAAATAAAACAATAATAACTGATATATTTGTGGACAGTGAATTGGAACCACAATAATTTAAATTCCGTATTGAAACATTGACCATATTAGGGAAGGCTCTGGCAAGCAAAATCATTCCTAACATAAACGACGAGACCATAGTGGAAAAGAAGAAATGGAACTAATGTATATAAGATTAGATAAGATAATTCAGATAAGCCATGAATGTTAGAATAGACGACTAGAAAATTACTTGCCATTTAAATAATATTAAATAAAATACACAACTCCGACTAATATGGTTTTTTGATTCGAGTAGGTCGGCTACAAATGCAAATCATCATCAAAGATTTAACAAATGGACAATCAGCACTTTCGAGATCTTATTCTGAAACCAGTTTTATTTCAGGACACTACCTTCAATTTTCTCACCTTGAGGTGAGTCCATTCACAGCGGAATAGCTAGGGATATTAACCACGTATTTCTTTATGGTAAACGTTTAATTTATACTGTATGATAATATTTATTCCTTATCTAGCTGTTATAGTTTTTTCCGAAAACACAGATGTAACAGACCAGTATCTGACACGCTAACCTCTTTCGGTAGAGCTTATAGCTTATCACTAATAGTTTTCTATAGTTAGTATTTTACAGACATTAACTGGGTTTTCTGTTTACCCGTGGTCGTGGTGGCTAGTGCCTAATAGTGCATGGGTAGTGCTTTTGGTTAAAAATCCATTATCCTTAAAAAACAAAAGCTCCGGAATTAAAACATAGAAAAAAACATAGGCCATTGTCTGCAGAGATAGCATGGTCCAAGTACCGTTTACCGTACTCCTTCTTTGTCCTTTTTAATACAATCCCTTATTCGCTATTTGAAGATAAGGTCAAGATTAATTGAATAATTAAAGAATTAATTGATTTTTTTTTTTTTTACTTTGTTACGAATTTTTTGATCCACACAAACCTATTCCAAACATGAACATGAACATGATGATACTTCGAATAACAGCTAGAGTCTATTAAAGCGTGATCAAATATGGAAGATAAAAATCCGAAGAAGTCTTCACTTGAATAACACCATCTTGGACTGACTATATATAGATGCTTTGGGAACTTAATTCAAAAGGCAAATTCGTACTGCTTTCTAACACTATAGCTGGAGAAAGGCAGGTGCAAGAACTTCTGAAACAAACAAATGTAATGAAACAGTCTTGAACCCTGAGGTATGCTTATGTTTTCTGATGAGGTAAACACGGCGAACCCATGTGAAGCCTTAAGTCAAAGCAATGAAGTAGAAGAGTTCTGTGCCCAATCAAGAATAAAATATATATTATAAGATATGAGTCGCGAAGCAATAAACGAAAGGCTATGCACCCTTCGCATGCTAGGGTACGTTCACGCACCTACTGAGAAGTCCGAAGAAGACGATAAAGTTTCCTACTACGAACTTGTAGAGAAGACCCTCAATGCCTGCCCCAATTATCCTTGGCGGTTTCAACGCCGAATTAGGTAGCCAGTCAGTATTCAGGCTGTACATAGGATTCCATAGTTTGTATAAGAACACTAATGACAATGGACGAAGCCACCTGGGTATCGGCTGATGGATTCACTTGTAACCAAATTGACCACGTGTTGATAGATCGTCGCCACTACTCGAGCCTAATGAGAATGACGATACGAACGTATGGTGTTCCGAGGGCGGATTGCTCTGCGAAGAAGCATTGCATCCACCGCTCAGGCTCGGATCAACACGGCTGCCCTACGCGATGAAAACAAAAGCAACCAAAACAGTCGCGCACTAAGGCTCGCCCACGGAGAACTCGCAGCAGTCTCATAGAACGCGGGCACGTGAAGATGAATACAAACAGCTCAGAAGAATAGAGAAAAGACTTCACAGATCATAATCGGCAAAAGTCTGCAATTTTCTTACGGAGAATTGTTGGCCCCGTGTGCAAGGGAGGACAATTCCGGAGAAAATACAATCATGAATTGTATGAAATCTACCTCGGTAGACTCCGGTGAGCTGGGCATCTAGCTCGCATGAGCGAAAAGGAACCAACTCGGAAGTCTTTTGCAGTCCTTTGTATGGTAGAAGACAACACAACGTGGTAGACCTTGCTTTGGTTGGAAGGATGGTGTAGACCAGGACGCCCGAAGCCTTGGGGTGCGCAATTGGATGACGTCGGCCAGCAATCGGGATTTATGGAAGAACTTGTTGAAGGAGGCTCGGACCGGATCCCGATTGTTGCGCCGATGTTGATGATGATGATGATAGTTATCCTCAATACTATACTCAGAGAATATTATCACTGAAACTCCTAATTTGTTTTGCGTTTAATTCAGCGATTTTCGTTTCTGTAACTTAATAAACTAATAAAATAATTTAACAATTCCAAAAGCCAATCCACTGTCAACAAAATTGACCACATTGCGATCGATGCAAGGCACTACTCAAGTATGATGGATGTCCGAATTTTCCGAGGGGTAAACATTGACTCGGACCACTACCTCGTTGTAGCCAAGGTACGACTTAGGATATCACGACCCACGCCAAGAAGAGGTAATACTGTGAGGAATTTTAACGTCGGAAGGGTGCAATCGCAAGAAATCTCCAGATCCTTTTCCGATCGAGTCTCAAATAACCTCCAAAGGAGTCCTTTACCGCCAGCATCAAGTATTGAGAACCAGTGGCAACATTGCCAAAATGCCATCAGGTAAGCCGCGACTGAAGTGCTGGGTTTTACACGGCCACCACAACGAAACCCCTGGTTTGATGATGAGTGTCGGCAAGCACACGTAGCTAAACAAGAAGCATACAAGGCGGCGCTGCAAAGAAGGACCAGATCTACCCGTGCACTCTACGAGCAGAAGAGGAAAGAGGAACACCGCCTCCTCAGAAAGAAAAATAGGGAAGATGAGAAGCGCACGATCGAGGAAATGGAGAGCTTTTATTGCAGGAATGAAGTTCGAAAGTTTTACCAAAAGCTACAAAGAAACTGTCAAAAGTACAGAGCTCGAACTGAAACTCTCAAAGACGATCAAGGGAACATCGTAGTGGAATCACAGTCGATGCTCAGAATATGGAAAAACCATTTCTGCAGACTGTATAATTGCGATGACGAAACGAATTCCGCTGTAAGGCAGAATGGTCCACTTTATCCGACCACCACATCTGGATTAAATAAAGCTAGCTATATCTAAACTTAAGAGCAACAAAGCCGCCAGAGCCGATGGCCTAGCTGCCGAGCTCTTTAAAGCTGCAGGATTTATACAAGGCGATGCGCTATCATGCGACTTTTTCAACATCATACTTGAAAGAATAGTGCAGAACTCTCACACCAACACCAGAGGCACGATCTTTCAAAAGTCCGTCCAATTACTCGCATACGCCGACGATATTGACATAATCGGAAGAACGCAGCGTGATGTCAGTAGCGCTTTTGTGAGTATTGAGACGGAAGCAACGAAGATAAGTTTAGCAGTCAATGAGGCAAAACCAAGTATATGCTGTCATCAAGAAGAGACACCCAACTTCGACGTCTTGGACAAAACATCACCATAGACAGCTATAACTTGGAGGTAGGTAGGGATTTTGTCTACCTGGGCTCCGCTATTAACTCAGACAACAACACCAGCGCTGAAATCAAACGAAGAATAACTCTGGCCAATCGCTACTTCTTCGGGCTTTTCGAGAGAAAGATTCTCCGGGTGATATTTGGTCCCGTACGCATAAACGGAGAGTGGAAAAGAGGATACAATGAAGAACTTTACCGGCTGTACAGCGACACAGACCTAGACAAAAGAGTAAAAATTCAACATCTCAGATGGCTGGGTCATATGGACATCAATGCTCATCAATCCACCCCAGTGGGACGGCGCAGTAGAGGAAGACCGAGACTCAGGTGGCGCACACAAGTGGAAGAGGACCTCAACCGACTCCACGTGCGAAACTGGAGACAGCTAGCTAGGTACCGAGCTGGCTGGAGAAGCTTGTTGGTTGATGCTCAGGTCCACCCCGGACTCTAGCGCCACCTAAGAGAGAGAGAGAGAAGAGAGAAAAGTCCATTATGAACCTTCTATTTGGTTGATATTATTTATTTTTATTGTTGATATTATATACATATTATGAATTTGTATTAGGACTTAAAGTGTTTATCATAAATAAAAATGTTAATAAACCTAATTTCTTAAAACACAATTATGCTATAACGCACACGACTACCTCGCTTCCTCACAAATTAATCTCTGGAACGAAGACTATCCGAAGATCAGTAATGATCTTTTCTCATTTAAACTTTCGATCTGATCTTCAAATAGATACACTGATGCACAATCATGATGAAAAACCAATCCCACCGATTTCTTGTTAGCTGCAACAATGTTGCCAATACCACGTGGTCCACGACATTCTTTTGGTGCATCGCTGCAACCAGCAACACAAAACTATGGCTGCAGTAGGAACGGCAGCATGGAAACGTTCCATGTCTTTGTCATAAATAACACCGAAGAGTGCCTTAAAGATCAGCAACCGAATTTTCGAGGATGTAAGTATGTATTACAAATCTAGAGGCGATAAGCTCGCAAAAATCATGTTACCACCAAGAGATCAGCATATTGATGAAGCCAGTGATGCACTGTTGCTCCGAATCGGCGCATATTTAGCTAATCCCACTAGATGACAGTAGCGGTATATTTAGTTTACCCGAGGACATTCATTTGTAGTCGTCTCAGTCGGAATACGAAAATGCGACGTGTTGCTGAAAGGATATTCCAAGAAATATCAACAGAATTCGGCACTTTGGCTGTCGGTCTTGTCTTGCATTGGAGCAGTGCGGCAGCAGCAAATTCGTGACTTTGTTGACATTTGAATGAGCCAACTTGTATAGGAGGTTGTTTCTTGGTGCAGAGACTATTGGACGTACCTGACCTTTAGGGTAAATTTTTTTTTATTTTAAAGGAACCTAGCCATAAATGGCAAACACCACGAATTTCTTACTGGGATGATACCAATAGCCAATGTATCTGCAGCAGCATGGTCTTCCTCATCATCATGTTTCTCGTCGGCGACAGCAGCAGCATAACACACTTGGTGGGACATTATGCTCACCTTGGAGAAGTCAGCAGGTCCCAGTCCCAGTCAGTAGTGCTGGGCTGTACACCAAATACCGCACATTTTCCAGGCTAGGTTAAGTAGCTCCCCCAGATTTGTGGAAAATTGCAAGATTCCTTTTATTCGCTGTTGCGTTAGTGCTCCTGGTATGTCGCCAGCTGCCTCTTGCTTATGTGAGTAAAATGCCCTTAAATGGCAAGTATGGTTGTTTATGGTAATTGGAACTTTAAGTTATGGCAGCAGTGCGCGGCACACATGGGGTATACTCCTTGATTTGTAGGTTGGAATGGCATATGACGATATGAACAACCATAACGGTCATAGGTGCAGCATGCTTGGAAGAGCTAGTTTCGAATTGTTGGGGTTTGCGTTATGGCAAAGAGTGTCAGATCTAGGAAATGGGAAAGGAAATGGGAAAGGAAATTCATCGGAAAAACAATTGTGAAGACGGGAAGTGCACACGTTTTTTTGTAGTGATCAGGAAGAAAGTGGATGTGATTTAGAGGAGAGTCGTTTGTTTTGGTGGCATTGAATAGACGTTGTTAGTGATTTATGCATTCATTTTTAAATAAACCAATCGAAAATGCATAATTTTTGATGCGAATGGTGTTTGCCCACTTTCGTTTTATGATTCAAATGCACGTTTACGAGATTCAATGCTTTTTTAATTTTAAAAAATACTTCTTTTTATAAACTTTCTCTTGAAACACTTGGTACCGCCCATTGAACCATTTTATTTTTCAAGAAAAACTCAAATTTAAACGATTTTAAACTGATATTTTCGTCAGGCATTGGTAAAATGTAACTTCAGAACGGCTCATGACCTCACTCCAATTTACATGAAATTCTTAAGATACTATACATTAAGAAAAGAAAGCATGAATAGCTCAATGGTGAACATCAAAAGAGGAATTATGTAAGTAGAATCGAATTCTGTAAGAAATCCATGAATACCGGATATATGTTTAAAGCTATTAATCCCTAGAACAATTTAAGGCTCTGTTTACTATCAAAATTGATATTCAGCAAGATGTACATAAGTAGACTTAGTAATTTGCATTAATATTTTTTCCGAAAACTTTTTTTTTTGTGCTTTTAATATTTTTTTTTTGTTTTTTTTTTTGTTTTGAAAAATCAATATTTTGAAAACGGGTAGGTGATTTTTTTTTTTTTTTAAATGTATGTTATTTTTCTGCTTAAGTTTATATTTTTAAATTATTAAAAAAAAAAAAAAAAAACAAAGTTGTTAAAAAAACCGTTTTATGTTTTTATTTAATTGTATTTATTTTGCGTAGATTACGTTATTTTTTTCCTTTTCCTTGTTTTGGTATTGCTAATTGCATTAAGGCCCGGTGCACACTTGCGTCATTTTGACGCGGCGGCACTGCAGCGGTGAATCTTTTACGTCTTACAGTACTCACAAATAAATAGAGTGGTGCACACACTCGTCAGATGCCGCTGCTTCATTTGTGAGTAATGTAAGACGCAAAAGGGTCATCGCTGCGTCAAAATGACGCAAGTGTGTACCGAGCCTTATATTTCCCTCAAAACCGCCTGTGATAATTATGTACTGACGGAGGGGGAAATCGATCCGAAAAGAAACTAAAATCAATACCAACATGATGTGAATATGGTTGGCTTTCATCATAGAAGAAAATTAGCTTTTGTTAATTTTGGTTGGTGGGGTTTCAAAAGTTTGTGAATTCCCCCAGAAATTATAATTACAACAACAATTGATCATTAATTGATCGAGTAAAACAGAAGAAATGAGGAGAAAATCTGCAGTTTTTGGCATTCTTAGGGACATTTTTTTCGAGGCGCCATATCTTGGTAAATAATTGACATAAAAACATATATGAATCGTCAATATTGTAGGAAATTGTATGCTCTACGTAATGCTTTTAACGTAGAACGTAAGCAAAACAAATATTAACGAACAACCAAGGAAAGTCAGTCTGTCTGTCTGTCTGTCTTTATGTATAACGAGCTGCAGCCTAAACGGCTCAAGCAATTACCCTTAAATATAATATGTGTGTATCTTTTGACAATTCTCAGAGGGGAAATTGAAATTTTATTTTTAGGGATAAAAATTTTTTTTTATTGGTACTAGGTATCATTTGATCAGAACCAAATTTACGGAAAAAGTCTATACCTTTCGTATTTATATATTTTGATTTTGGCTTTCTCGGTAACGGCACTTTGGATTTCTGTCATATTTTATATTTATCAAAATCCGTACTACAAAACTTAAGAAAGTGTTAATTTACCATCCTTAAAAATTATCCCAAAGTTTCATTAATTTCAGACCATTGTCGTCCTAAACCCGTTTTTTTCTGACTGGACTAAAACGAAAATACATTTCTGTCTTTCTGTCTGTTTGTTCTGGCTAATCTCGGGAACGGCTTTACCGATTTTTACGGAACTTTAATTGGCATATAGCTGATATTCAAAGAAGCAACTTATGCTATTTTAATTACCCACTTAGTGGCGCTGGTGTCGTTTTTTTTGAAAATTCTTATTTATGGGCCGATTTTGACGGGAGCTTCACAGTCGGAAAGCTTATGTTCTAAGGAATTACTTAGGCTATTTAATTACACACTTAATGGCGCTGGTGTCTTTTTTTCAAAACTCGTATTTATGGAATGATTTTGACGGAATGTTCACAGACACATAGCTGATGATGTAAAAAGTATTTTCGGCTATTTTAATAACTCTCGCTATGGGGTCGTTTTTTCGGGAATTCTTATTTAAACCGATTTGACTCAAAATCACACCATATAATATTTATAATTGTATTCAAATAATAAATAATAGAATGAAGGCCTTTGAGAAAATTTTGACATGATAAGGGTGCTGAGGAGAAATAATATTAACATTAATGTAGTTTTCCTAATATATATTTTCTTTTCAACTCTGATAAATTTTGTTTGTGAATTAACACGATTACGTTGATAGTGTTAAGTAATGGTTGGACCTGATTTGTGGCGCTGTTGTCGGAATTCAAAATACGTGGGTCAGCTAGTAGTGACAATAATTGCAAGTAAAAGTCATGAATATGGATCATCGTTAGAACTATTTTTGATAAAAATGAGAAAAACTTGTACCTCAAGGTTGTATAATAGTTACCGTTATTTCGTTTAGATCAATTGTTTACCGTACTTGTCATACAACCATTAATTTAAGGCTTATTTTTTCTAATAAAAGGCTCAATGAAATTTTATACAAAAAACAGTCGCACATGCAGGTTGTAGGCCATATTTTGATGACAAAATAAAAAAAAAATGCTAAAACGGTAGGTACTTCTCTTTGGATTTTTTATTTTCATTTAGGGAAACATTTAATTTTCAAATTCCGGACAAATCTAGAGCAGAAGAATTTTTTTAAGTACCTACCAATCGAATAGATAACTATAGAATAAGAAACTCCTGATAAAAAAAGAAACAAGTTCAATAAAATATTCTGAACAATCAAACTGGTATGCGATATATTACTAATGTCCTGTCATTTGTCGTTTTCTCAGATTTCGAAGATTGATCTAAGCTCTTAAGCCGACTACGGAACCGAGCAACGACCACGCCCATTAGTGCATTTTCCAAAGCTAAATTCAAATTAATTCAATCCAGACTGGTTCCAAAGGCTTTAATGCATCAAAAAGTTACTTAGTCGGTGCGGTTGTCGCGCCGCGTCGGCTGATAAGGTACATATCATGCGCGTGTCGTAAGTCGCGACCGTCTCCAAGAATTACCAAAAAATTCATGAGGCTTCTCTTGAGGATCGAATCCGAAGATTTATATTGGTACCGATTTAATTCGGTGATTTTCCGGTTATCGCTTGGAGACAACACCACGGAGGTGAAATGATTTATGATTATCTGCAAACAAGATTGTTTACTGTTGCGTACATATCGACTGTTTGAGTGTGCGGTGCAAAGCGAATCAACCCTGCCTCAGCTTAGGTCCGAAATCCTTTCAAAGTCGTTTTGGTTTCCCTTTTTTTTTAATCTGCTCATCTACGGGAGGATTCTTTAATTGATTTATGTGTTCTTCTGTCTGGGGTTAACATACAAATTTGTTACGCTACGAATTGTCTTTAACAACTTTTTGGAGGTTTGGAGGTGCAGCCTTGAGTTTTTTTTATAAATGCCTTGTATTTTTGGGGGAAATTTATCTTTCTTATAGCCAAAGTCAAAGTCCATTTCGTTGTTAACCGGTGTGTAAGTTAAAAATGTTATGCCCTTTTCTTATGTTTTCTGGATGTTTAAAATCGGGCTTTGGGTTGGGATGGGATGAGATGATGGATATATTCAATGAGCCTTTAATTTAAAACACCTACTGGATATTAGTTTTAAGTAAATATCATGGTAGCCACATTAGAAGATATGTGGTTCATGACTTAAAATTGATTTACATTGCTTCAGTTTTGGTCTTATTTTATACCAAACTTACTCTTTCTGGAGAAGAACATACAATGTAGGTAGAAAAGTTAGTTTAAATTAGATTTTAGAATGGGTTCAAAGCCGAGGGTAGAAAATTTAAAAAGTATTAATCTATGGAAAATGTTATGAAAGGCTGGGTAAAGGACACAAATTCAAAAACTTGAAAATCAGAGATTTTGAGTGAAAACTTAAAATTCTTTGCAAAATATGTAGTTTGTAATGGTAATGGTGCGATAATTTTTCTTGTGATTGGGTTTATAACAGAGTGTTCCCATATCTGAAGAAATTATTCTTAAGACAAAGATAACCTTTAGCATTTTTAAGAGCGCAAGAGAAATGGTTGTTGTGGATCATTTTTTAGAGTGATATGACCTTTCGGTCTGGAATGCAATGAAGATGAAGTTTTGTTTAATATCAAAGGTATTATAAAGAAGTGGGCCTAGTGAGAAGTTTTGTAAATAATTGAAATAAGTTTTGTTTTTCTTATTTTACAGAATAGAATATAATTTACGCACGTTAAAGGGATTTGGACTACCCTTTTAATGTCGATGGACACACCTCGAACTTAGGAAAAAAAGCAGGGAGTTTTATAGGAGATGCCGATGCACTATCCACATTGTTTTTAAACATCTGAACATCATAAGGGAAAATAGAGTTAGGCAAAGGATTCTACATTCGAGTTGTACGGCTGAAGAACGAATTTCTATACTTAACTGTACGACCGAAATTAGGCTCGAGGGTAAATTGATGGGCATTCCTGGAAGCGCGAGTATTACGGTGAGTGTTTAAGAGGAGGAATGCAACTGACTATTTCTCTAGAACATTGACCATAGAAATAACGGTAGAAAAGAGAGAGACATAAAACATTCCGTCGATGTTCAAGGGACGTGAATGTTCTGATAATGTGAATACCATCTAAAAGACTTAACTAGGTTGATATAGCACCCACCAAGATATTGGAGTTTTATTCTAGTCTTAGACGGAGATCAGATCAGAAGAGGAAAATAATTTCTTACATCTTCGGCGGAATACCAAACATTTTGTGGCTATAAATGATCGTTCCACAAGGGGTCAATGGTGATGCACATACGTAGAATTTCGATATGATCAGCTTCTATAATGTTATTTCCGCTTATGGATAGTGGATTTCTTATTCCCCATTTGACAATCAAGTTCAGAATTTAATGAGCTTAACATACGTTGCCGTTGAAGATCTACACCCAAAAAACAAAGATGTGATTCCAAAAATATATATGAAAAGCTAAGTGTACTGTCTACAGCGTGGATCAGTTCATTGGATGGAAGTTTCGGACAGAAGATCTTTTATAAAAATAAGAAAGAGAGCCAGACACAGAACGGAACCCTGGGGCACACCAGCATTTATTTTTAATGTATTATTAGACTTGAACCTATTCAATGCAACTTGTATTGAACGTTTCGGACCGTAAATAATTTTTAACCCAGCGATTCCGAAAGCACGAATTTTCGATAAAAGAACTCTTTCAAATACTTTAAAAATATCAAGTGCAATAATCTTATTTTTTCCGAAACGATGTTAAGATTTATTCAACTAGTCAAGAGATCACCAGTGAACCTATTTCTACGAAAGCCATACTGTCGGTCATTTAGAAGCTTTCGTTCCTCGAGATATGTGTCTTGAGTTTATAATTAATAAGTATTTTCATGACCTTGGAAAGAAGGGACGTAACACGTAAGTGCAATCGGTCGGCAGCTTACGGGGGAGGACGATTCGAATTTTTTGGGTATGGGCTGGAAAAAGCTATTTTCCAATTGCTCGAAACGAGCCCTAAAGAGAAGGATAGATAGAAAAGCTTACGCAGTGGCTTTGCCAGCGTAGAAGAACACCTGTTCAGAACAATAATAAATAAATTGGAAAAGAATGTGGCTATGAGCTGGATTCGAACCCAGGCTCTTCAGGACAAAAGCGGGGTTATTATCTGGACAAGCAAATTTATGTATTTCAAGATCTTTTAAAATTCTAGCCATTGTACAAGTCCGAAAAGAGATTGGTCCTACGCTCTCAAGTACGGTTGGTGGCGAACTGCTTGCAAAACGGTTGGTTTTCTCTTGAGAAATAACAAATGGAGTCTCATTGATGACAAGCATTGGAATCGAGGACGAAGAAGTATTCCTCATATTTTTTATAAATGACCAAATATGTTTGCTACCTTTGGGAAATAGTAGTATTTCTTGCCCTCATGTCAAGTCATGTAGAATTCGGTCCGACGAATATGGGGGTTACAGCTAACAGTCCTTCGTGGCTTGTTTGGACTTTTTTCCGGTTTTCCTCAGTATGGTTGTCTTTATAGCAAGGGAAACATTATAAAGATAGAATTATATACCTCTATAGAATACGGTTATGTTATTTCTTACATTCAGATCTATAAAGTTTAAGGAATCTCTGTTAAAATCTTCATTAATTTGACGGAAAGTTGCTTTATGAAATATGTAAGAAGGAGATTCATTAAAGAATTTAATAAAAACTACAGGATGGTAACTAACCATAGGTACATTTTATATATTTATAGGTTATGATCCCACTACAACAACGTACCCAAAGAGAAGTATTCTCGCTAGAATAACACACAACACAACACCCAAAACTGGACGAGGTCATCTTTAAGCAAAGATAGCGGCACCAACCAGATAAGCACATTTACATCCGACACCAAGGAAAGTCACAAGACGATAAGAGTATTTGCATACGGACCCAAGAGGAACCATAAAACATAATCAGTAGATTAACCAAACATCACAAAAACTACCAATATATCACGTACGCCACTTCCAGAAGATAACAAGAAGTCATGTATACACACAGTATAAATACCAGTGGATAAAATACCAGAGGAACATTCTTATAACTCCGCTACAGTCACGCACATCGTACTACACTTTGGTTCAGTCGCGACAAATACCTCTAAGCCTTTCTTATTATTAAAGAAATTCTCTAATGTATTAGTAACTAAGTTATACGTTTCAAATAAAGTATTTTAATCAAGCTTACTCATCGCTGTTCTCATATTACTTGACGATTTAAGACACATTGGAATACTAGGATATCCTCCCTAAGGACATCCACTCTAATTGATCCTGAACTACCTAACCGAACTAACAAGAGCCAGCACGGCTATAGACCTTCTTAGTCAACCTGCTAAATCAAGATTAAAATTGCCGCAGTTGGCAGGATACACAAACTAAAAGTGTATCCGTAAATAAAAACCTGCATGCAACAATCAACGGAGGACATCGCTGAAAACGAGACAATCTATTGAAGGACCTTCTGAGAAACCATCTTCAATCAAACGAGGATCCGCAAGACCAGAAGTAAAACTAACAAACCTGTTGAACTAACAGCTGCCTTTGAAGAAGTAATCGCTGCATATGAGGACTAATTCAACACCACCTGTTCAACACTAGCTAATCTATCGCCCAACTCCAGCGCAAATGGTAATGACGAGAATCCTGTAGCAGGAAAGATCAGCAAAACAAACCCCATGAAGAAAATCTTCAACAATAAAATAAAGAAGTCATCAAATCAACCCTATCTGAGATTCACAGACGAAGAAGAATCATCAGATTCAGAGGTAATAGATCTATCTAGTATTAGATTAATTAGAATTAATTTTAAAAGTGAAAGTGAAACAAATTGTGATATAACAAAGATGACGCAACCACTACCACAGGTACTAACACTGACGTTAGATCCACTAAAATATATAGAAAAATTTATAACCATTTGACGGTAGAAGAGAAGACCTTTACACATTTTTGACAAACGTAGATGGAATAATTCCAGTTCTGAATAAATATGACCCATCTAGTCAGGTTATTTGTATAAATATCTTAAAATCTAAATTAATACGCCAAGCGAAAAGATGCATCGAGATACACGCTCATTTAAATATGTGGTTAGACATAAAAAACTTATTAATAAATAATTTCGGAGGATTTGAATCTTCGTTACAGTTATATGACAAACTAAGACAGACAACTTACAAAAATAGTGTCATACAATTTTATAACGAAATACAAAAGAATCTATGTGAACTAAATCAAAAAACCGTTCAAGAAAACAAAAACCACGAGATAGAAAATAATAATGTAGCCGCCCTAAACATATTTAAAGAAAAACTACCAGTTTATATGCGAACAATCCTATTCGCCCTTAAACCAAAGACTCTTCAAGAAGCCCTACACGAGTTAACACAAGCAGGCTTCATAAACGAAGAAAGACATTCTGAAAGTAGTAAAACTTTCGACAAAAAGTCTAATTTCCAAAACCAAAAGCTACAATAAAAAACAAACAACCCCCAACAACAAAATTTCAAGCCTAATAATCCAATCCATATTAGACCCCCTTTCAACCACAATCCTAACTACAAAGGAAACAATTTCAATCCGAATTACAGACCACCCTCAAGAAATTATAGACCTGTACCAATGGAAGTAGACCCCACTTCAAGTCAACTAAAAATACACCAAGTACACCATAATAATGACAAAGAGGACCAGGGTTTTCGGGAAGTGGCCTCGGACCAAACTCACAACTTCCCTTTATTGTGCTAAGAAAAGCAAATCAAACACTCAAACTATTAATAGACACTGGTGCAACCAATAGTTTGATAAGCAAGGAAAACGTACCAAAAGAATTAATAACCAAAAGAACTACCCCTTTAAAAATCAAAACCGTAGGAACACCCATATTTATAAACGAGGAACTAATTATCCCTAAAGGAAAATTTATTTTTCCAACCCAAACAGATTGCGTATTCCAGATTTATAATTTCAATACTCAATTTGACGGTTTAATTGGAAATAATATATTATATCCAAATAATACCAAAATTAATTTCAAGAACAAAACATTGAAATTAAATAACGAAATAATTCCACTGTTCTTTTCCGAGGAAGATAAACATGAATATTATATAGAAATAAATTCATTACATTTTTTAGACTGATCATACCGAAAATTTGGATAGTTCACGACTCAGCCACTTAAATATCGAGGAAAGTAAAGAATTACAATAATTGTTAAAAAAATTACATAGGAAAGTCATAAAATAATAATAAGTCATAAAAGTATCATTAAATAAATGTGACTTTTTCAAGAAAGAAAGTGAATTTCTAGGACATATAATAACACCTGAAGGAATAAAACCAAATCCTAACAAAATACAAACATTTCCAATACCAAAAAGTATTAAGGAAATACAATCCTTTCTAGGACTAACAGGATATTATAGGAAATTTATATTAGATTATGCAAAAATCATTAAACCTATGACAAAATTCTTAAAGAAAACACAAAAATCTGAACGATCAAGAATATAAAGAATCATTTGAAAAATTAAAAAACAGCTATGTCAGATAACCTACTAAACAGACACCCAGATCTTAGTAAACCCTTTGTACTGACAACAGACGCATCCAATTACACAATAGGCGCTGTATTAAGCCAATCACATGGACCACTTAGTTTCGCATCAAGAACTCTTAATAGCCATGAATGTAATTATAGCACTATTGAAAAGGAATTATTAGTCATAGTTTGGGCAACCAAACAATTCAGATATTACCTATACGGTAGAAGATTCAAAACATTAACCGATCATAGACCATTAATATGGTTACATAACTTAAAAGAACCCAATTCCAAACTACAAAGATGGAAAATAAAGTTAGAAGAATTCGATTTTGATATTGAACACTTACAAGGAAAAGAAAACAAAGTAGCAGACGCACTCTCCAGAGCAAAAATACCCGAAATTAAAACATTCGAGCTAGTCTCAACTAAACACTCCAACGAATCAAGTAGTGAAAATCTAATCTTTATTACCGAAAAACCCTTAAATAATTTTAAGAATCAAATAATAGTAAAAACAGGAAATAACGAAGAAAACAAAATAACATTCTATAAAGAAAATAGGAAAATCCACTTGGAAAAACCTAATTATAATAGGGAGGACTTTAAACAAATACTAGTAGAAATATTTCACAACAAACAAAACGCTATCTATGTAGAAGATGAAAAAACATTCCTAGAATTCCAAAACTATTGGAAACAAAACCAAAATAAGAAAACAAAACTATTAAGGAGCAAAATAATCCTAAAAGATATTGAAGAACAAACAGAGATCGAAGATCTAATCAATAAAAAACATTTAGAACTTAACCACGTAGGTAAAGAAAAATTAAACTTAGAACTAAAAAGAGAAATATATTACCCGAATCTTAAAACAGAAATAACAAAGATAATAAACAACTGTGAGATATGTTCAAAAAACGTATGGATTACGGCATATCCAGTATTGTAATACTTATAATAATCATTATTGTAACCATTATATTATTAAGACTATGAAGCCAAAAACAACCACAACAACCATTAATCTGTCAAACGTCGAGTTTCAACGTTTGCCCGATCTTTCGCCGGGAGGGGTTATGATCCCACTACAACAACCTACCAAAAGAGGAGTATTCTCGCTAGAATAACACACAACACAACACCCAAAACTGGATGAGGTCATCTTTATACAAAGATAGCGGCACCAACCAGATAAGCACATTTACATCCGACACTAAGGAAAGTCACAAGACGATAAGAGTATTTGCATACGGAGCCAAGAGGAACCATTAAATATAATCAGTAGATTAACCAAACATCACAAAAACTACCAATATATCACGTACGCCACTTCCAGAAGATAACAAGAAGTCATGTACACACACAGTATAAATACCACTGGATAAACTACCAGAAGAACATTCTTATAACTCCACTACAGTCACGCACATCGTACTACACTTTGGTTCAGTCGCGACAAATACCTCTAAGCCTTTCTTATTATTAAAGAAATTCTCTAATGTATTAGTAACTAAGTTATACGTTTCAAATAAAGTATTTTAATCAAGCTTACTCATCGCTGTTCTCATATTACTTGACGAGTTAAGACACATTGGAATACTAGGATATCCTTCCTAAGGACATCCACTCTAATTGATCCTGAACTAGCTAACCGAACTATCAAGAGCCAACACGGCTACCGACCTTCTTAGTCAACCTGCTAAATCAAGATTAAAATTTATAAATATACGGTTTAAAACCAAAAATTTTTATAATGGCTTTCTAAATGACGACTTCGTTGCCAAATGCAGTAAAAGGTTGCTATCGTTCATTTCCATTCGAAACACATATTGCCTTTTCCATAGTACTCAAAACTACTCTTCTGATCCCTTTAAGGCAGAGCATATAGAAACGAAATGGAATATCGAACATCTTAAGCTCGAAATCCGTTTTAAAAATCCAAAAGAATGCTGCTCAATGTAAAAACATACAACTTTTTTTTTATTTTGGAAAGATTGCGCAGTACCTATTGATCATTTAAATTTATTTCAGTTAAGATAAATTAGATTTTTTTTAAACAAAAATAGTTTAGTTAAACTGAAATCTTAAAAAGAAAGTATTTTATGTATGAATGAACATTTCCGAAAAAAGCCCATAGATTTCAATTAGTTTATGGTTAAAGCTTCACTTTTAAAATTTGCCAATTAATTTCATTCAATTAAATTTAAGAAAATCATTACAAAATCTTTCCCTTTTCGGGCAAATTTAATCATAACAAAATTAAAATATCGTTTCCCTATCGAAGTTTAATGAATTGTCTTGCGCCTATCTATAACTGTGTGGAATATTCAGCATGCCACCAAACTCGAACTCAGCAACAGCCCAATCTCCTAGTTTGACAAGACGTCTAGTGTTGAAATCTGGTTTCAACTTCAACAACATCGACGACAACAAAACGAGTGGCATAGGACTTTGATTTTGTTGCTGCCTCTCACTCTCATGTCTTTCATCTTGATCACTCATTTGTTCGAACTGTAAACGAAAAAATTGAATCTATATTACCATTTGGGGCAGAGTTTGGGTTAATAAACTATTAGGTATACCTGTGTAATATCCCTGCATGTCAATCTAGGAAACTCGCACCTGTCTTGCTCAACAGGTGAAATCACCCCGAAGACCAAAATGTATTGTTTGTTTTGGTTTTGGATTTTGTGCATTTTTACTGGTTTCACGTTTTACGATAGATATATAGGATTAGTCGAGTTTTGAGAACTATATAGTAAATAGCAATCAATCATTAATTATGACGCGTGGTTACCAAGACTAACTTGATAGCGACTAGACTAATGGCGACTAGGATTTTTGTCCGACTGCTACTAAATATTACGATTTTTAAAAAGTAACGCGTGGAGCAAAAAAAACATAACTGCGTTTTGCAGGACAGACTTATGGGACTAGGATGTTAAGAAGATACGCTTGTCGCTTGGTGATGCTGCAAAAATGAACCGAGTTTAATTTTATATTAAACTTAAACCAAACTTAATGTATTCAAAACACTCTGAAATTACATAATATTTGTCCAAAATCTTCGTAAGTAATCGTTATTTCCGAAACTTGGAAAATGTTGAGTTTAATCACCTAACTCAAACGTTTAAGATTAAGCAGAAAACACCTAGACCCCTTACCGTGATAAATACATAAATATATTTCCATCAGACCAAGGCGTCATATTTGCAATTTTTTCTTGTCAAACTCATCTAGTTAGAGAAAGATCTTTTAGCAATACGCGAAAGACGGTCTCAATATATGTTCGAGAGCTAAGAGTATCGGACCCAACGAAAAGTCATGTTTTGATTCGGTTATCAGGGGCGAAGAGGTAAGTTTCCGTTATTTCAATTGAGGAAACCCGAAAAAAAGAATTTGTTGCCTTTAAAGTCGGTTTACGGATGATAATTTTACGTGATAACGTCATAAGAAAATATTGATGACAGCAACACCAACATACAGCCCGTTTACTCACACCCACAAACCCTCTCGTTAAATCCACACACACACCCCAATATCTTCATCTATTTTCTACTTTCTACTTTTTTAATTTGAGTGGAATTATTTTGGGAATTTGCGCCTGTTCTTTTTCATGTTTGCCTGGTGCTCAGAATACATTTGCGATCGATTTTGGTTGAAAAAAATGACCCACAAACCCTCTCGTTACATCCATACACACACACCCCAATATCTACATCTACTTTAACAAAACTCCGCCTATTTTGTATTTCTTTTTCTCTTCTTGTTTTTTTTTTTTTTAATTGAGTTGAATTATTTTGGGAATTTGCGCCTGTTCTTTTTCATGTTCGCCTGGTGCTCAGAATACATTTGCGATCAATTTTGGTTGAACAAAAAAGACCCACAAACCCTCTCGTTAAATCCACACACACACACCCCATTATTGTATCTACGTTCTACTTTAACAAAACTCCGCCTATTTTGTATTCCTTTTTCACTTCTTGTACATTTTGAATTTGGGTGGAATTATTTTGGGAATTCGCATCTCTCGTTAAATCCACACACACATCCCAATTCTACATCTACTTGAACAAAACTCCGCCTATTTTGTATTTCTTTTTCTCTTCTTGTACTTTTTGAATTTGAGTGGAATTATTTTGGGAACTTGCGGCGGTTCTTTTTCATGATGCTTGCGATCGATTTTGGTTGAAAGAACCACAGTATAGCAGCGTGCGTCACTTTTCTTATCAGCATTATCAGCATGAGTCTTATCAGCATTAGTCATATTATTTCGTACGTGTAGCCTGTCATCATCATAAGACGTTATCACGTCAAAAAAAAACTAAACAAAGCTTAGAAAGTTTGTAGTGCCCGTTTTCCACCAATACAATCTTTGCATCATAAATAAAAGGCACGACTGGGTCGCACGTACTTGCTCTTATGTGCTAATCCTTTTTAAGTGCAGGCGTCTTTTTGACAAAGATTTTATTTTAATATTTTTTGTATGACGTGCAACTTCCTTAGAATCGTTTTGGGTGAACGAACATGCGTCACGACAAAGGGATAAACACATAAATATATAGGATTGTTAGCTTTTGCAGTTTTTTAGTGTAGTATTATCTTTCCACTTGCTGCTTACTGTTTATAATATAATTTGCTAAAAGAAAGGACTTTTTTCAGTTAAATTTTCATTTTGGTATGGAAAAATTTGAACAACTGGCATAAAGATTCGTCGGAATCAGCAGTATGGCAATAATGCTAGGTAAAGGGACCTTTATACGTCCCAATATGGGACCAATGGGATTTATAAAGGTATATAAAGGTACCTATAATAAGGTTGGAAGGAAGGTAGGTACTAAAATTAAGATACGTGTTCCAACTACTGTTAAGCCAGTAGGTATAGAGACAATATTAAAAGTTAACACAGTGGTTTTGTTTATTTATAGGAAGGTGTAAACTTTTGTTTTCTCGATTGAAATTTTTGCATTCAGTAGTAATCGAATAGTTTTTTTTATTTGTTAGTTGTTTTTGTGTGTTTATCAAAGGCTTCCTTATTTATTCTGTGCTTTTATGATGATGAAAAATACTTTAAAATACGTAAGTATGTATGTAATGTAGGTTGTCACTTTCTTTTATTTGACTAATGGCTTGGCTAGGGCTTAGCCGAGCAATATGAAATAAAATGTTGGGGAAAAAAATTTATGAATTCAAAAAAACACTACTCATAACGTTTTTTGGAAAAAATGTTGTAAGCCATCTTATTTCTTTTGCTGTTTTCTATTTTATAAATTTTTCATTTCAAAATCGTTCGACCAGTTTTTTCAAAAAAATGTTTTTTTTTAAAAACTTTTCGAAAACATATTTTAAATTTTTTTTTAGTATGTCAATTTTAAGAAATCTATAGTTTATACTAGGAGAAAAATTTTAAAAAAAATCTATAGATCCGTTTTCAAAATATTCAAAAAAGAAAATATTTTTTTAAAAAAATTATTAAAATTTAAAAAAAAATGTTTTTGAAAATTTTGATAAGCAATATTATTTAAATCATAAAACACTACATATTTTGAAAATTTCATCAAAATCCGTCAATTAGTTAACGAGAAAGTCTGATTTTAAAAAACCGGTCATATGGGAGGTACCGTTATAAAACTTTTTCTGAAAAATCCATTAAAATTAAAATATAGATTTTGCACAGAAAACATCATTCTGAAAGTTTTATCAAAATCGTAGGAGCCGTTTTCGAGAAAAATAAGTTTTTCATTAAAAGTTATATGGCAGGTACCGTTAGTTTTGGAGCTAGAATGCCAATTCCAAAAACTGTCGGGTAGAGCACTCTAAAAATACTATATACCAAGTTTGAATCAAATCGGCCCAACTGTTTGGGCTGTAGATATCGATACGGACAGACAGACAGACAGACAGACAGACAGACAGACAGACAGACAGACAGACGGACGGAATTTCCGGACCCACTTTTTTTGACTTCTCTATCATCGTAATGGCATGTTTGATTGTTAGAATTTTTTTTTTTTTTTTTACGAATGCATAACTTGCCTTATAGTCCCTATAATCGCAAGTAAAAATTAAGACAAGAAATAATACAACTTTGCTGGGACTGTTCATAGCAGTTGGGAAATAACATTCGTTCAGTCAATTCCCAAGCTTTCTTAGGTCATGGAAACGCTGATAAATAATCCGTTTAGAAAATATCTTGTAGAAAAGATCTGATTCTATATCTAAAATCTTTAGATGGAATTCAAGAAGTTAAGTTAAGTTTCAAAGGCGTTTGATAATAAAGTCTGGCGTACTGCTCTCTCATCAAAAATGCATGCATTCGGTATGGACGAACCCCTTTTTTCGTTCGATTTTCAACTTCTTTCAAATCGTTCCTTAAGATTTAAGTGGGCGCGAATGCTTCTATTCACCTCATTGTGGTGCCCGCGCAAGAGCATAGTCGTGACGAAACTAAGGGGATTATACAAGAGGTGAAGATAGGCCTCGTACCTGAGCAAGGGGAATATCTACGCCACAAACATAGATATAAATAGCTACTAGAGTTGTTAGGGGAGCGACTCTAGTAATATAACAATATAACGTCATATTAATATAGTATTATAAAGTTATAGTGAACTCTCACCACTGTCAGTCAGAGTGAGTGGGCACAACTCTAAAGATGAGGTACCTATTTTGACCTCAGGTTGGGGTCGCAAGCACAAGCCTTATTTGCGTGCATGTATCCATAAAGCGTAGAGATGACACCATGTTTTTTCGGGCTTTTGGACAAAACATATCAGCAGTACCCTAGTTATATGAGAGAACGTACCTTTTATGCTACACATTTGTGATAAAGGACTCAGGCTAATTGATTTAGCTGCGGAGTAAGATATTATAACTTATACGTAGCTCACACGTCTTAACATTGGCGAAGGAACATTATAGAGATCTCCCGAGTCCTGATAAATCAGGTTTTAACCAAATTGACGACATTGTGAGCCTCTAATAACTTCGTAAAAAGAACTTTTCCGCCATTATCAAGTAATCAGATTCAGAACCAGTGTAAGCATTTCCACTTTTCGAGCAGGAGAGAAAAGAGGAACACCGGCCTCTCAGAAAAAAAAGGAAGATTCGGAAGCACGCGATTTTTACTAAAAGATAAAAAGAAATAGTAAAGAGTACAGAGTTAGAACCGAAACTTACAAAGACGATCAGGGGAAACATCACAGTAGAATTGTATTTGATGCTAAGAATATGAAAAAAAACACTATGTAGTCTGCATTTTCTGTGGTTTGACAATCAGCTCATAAGTACGACGGTAAGACGATTTCTTATCAAAAAAAAACTTCTTATAATACAGCATTACGGATTTCCTAGCCAAAGGGCCACTTGTGATATGAAGCATCAAACTCTTTAATCGAAAACGCGTGAATTTGGTTTTGACGATGGATTAGAAATTACCTTTCTGACCGTTCAGTTTGCGTTGTTTTGTACAGTTTTAAGTCCGACATTCACAAAAAATATGTTGGCATGCCTCAAGACTCGGTTCTGTCTTCTACTAGGAATCTTCTTTAAATTTACCATAGATCACTGGTCTTAGACTTCTGAATTTCCTTATTCTTTTTCAGATTCACAACCCTGATACGGAACTGCAAAGGCAGCGTATAATGAGAACTTCAAATTCCTACTGTCAAACGTTTACCTCATAAACAGGCATTAAAATCCACATATCGGAAAATGTGTACACTGTAATAAAAGGAGTATTTTATAGTACCTGCAATTTATTTTATAAAGATCCACGTTTTCCTTGCATTTCTGGCCAGACCCCACCCGAACGCGTATACCAGATGTTGCTGCGCAAGCCGCCCATACTCTTAACTTGTTTCTTACTGCTCACCTTGAAAATATACCATAGAGTGTAAAGAAGCTATCAGGCTCAAAGAAGTAAGTTTCCGATCTTACAAAGCCAACCCAAAAGAGGAACATCCGAAAAAGCACAAACAAGTAAGGAATCATCCAACTCCGTTATTTAAAGAACCAAATTTTTGCGTGACCAAAAATTACGGCAAAAAATTCTGCAACATCCAAAAAGCAGTAAAAATGTTTGGTCAGTTGTAAAAAAATATTTAAAACTCCTTAACATCTTCGGTTCCAACTCTTCGAAAACAACTAACCAACTGTTTACTCTTTAGAGAAGGCAAACTTGCTCGCCGCCCATTTCGCTGCCAGCTCCACGCTGCCTCACAGCAACGTTGCCCTTCATGTACTTGAGAATATAAATTTTTCCATGGCTTCCGCAGCAATCCACTGGTGATCTGATGGCATATCTCACCGAAAAGTGGAAAAAATCCTCACATCGCTTTGGTGAAAGTAAGATTATTGCTCTTGATATCTCCAAGGCATTTGATAGAGTTTGGCATGAAGCTCTCTTATCGAAAATGCGTGCTTTTGGGATCGATGATACTCTTGTTCGGTGAATTAGAAGCTATCTTCTGGACCGTTCAATACAAGTTGTATAGGACGGATTCAGTCTGATTTCCACACATTTGACAGCATTGTCAAATAGGATAATAGGAATCTTGTGGAGTTTAATGCTTTGAAAACTCAAAGCTGTCTTCTATCAATAAAGCTAAACATACCCCAATGCCATTGTCCATTAATGGCACTTGCATCGAAGGAACCGAAAAGTTTTCAGTACTCGGTATGTATGTAAACGACGACCTCCGTTGGAACAACCATATATTTGAGATCGGTAAAAATGCCGCTAAATGCTTAGTGTTCCTGCTTGGGTGTAAGAAGTATTTTTCTCCTTCTGATCTGGTTACATTTTTTAAATGATTTATACGCCCTAAACTCGAGTATAACTTCCACCTCTGGGTGGGTGCTTCGCAAACATCGCTTCACCTGCTTGATAAAATACAAAATCGAGCGTTAAGATTGATAAGAAATAGAACTGCCGCTAAAACAATTGCCCCTCTCAAACACCGACGCAATGTTTCATGTCTTTCCTTATTAAAAAAATGTCACTCGAAGTAGCCAGCTGCATTCCTCCCCTTAAAAATTTCTCCCGTAATACTCGTCTCGCAAGGAATGCTCATCAGTTCACTCTTGAGCCCAATTTCGGACGTACCATGAAATATAGGGATTCTTTTTTACCCGAACAACACGAATTTGACGAGATTTTCCCTTGCCATTTTGATCTGCTAGTATTCAAAACCAATGTTAATCGACACCTCCTATCCTTCCCCTCCCTATCTACCCACGTAGTGTGCTCTACATTAAAAGGGATACAAATAGTCGCTTGTGTGCGCATTAATTATAAAAAAAATTAAAAATTAAAACATTATTTGTATTATCCACAAACAAATTCAACAAACTAGGTAGTGAACATCTATTTTTTCTGACCTACGACACAGTCTAATTTAAAATCCATACATACGTATATCTAAAATTCAATCTTAAAAAGTCTTCGTAGGAATTCCACAATTACATCGCTCACATCGCTTAAGTGAAATTTGTCAAGTCTACATCGCCTGCACAACCAGGCATACCGTCATTCCATGCAGATAGGTATGCGGCTAAAATTTATATATTAGACACGTACCACTCAGCTTTCCCAGAAGGCACAGTAAAGCTTATAGGCAAGACAAAATTATGCGCGCATTCCTCACACGCATATCTCGCATCCACGTTTAGTCCCAGTAGCAGTGCAACCAACAGTAACGCACCAAACAGCAAACAACAATGCCCAATGAATTATTCAAAATGACTACATCAACAACCTCCAACGCAGCGGAGGAGGCTTACTTAAATTTCGTGTACTCAGCTGACATAGTCAACTTGGTGATCACTTGGTATTAACCGATTCTAGTTCGGCCTACCCAAAAAATACATCGTTTAACGACCAAGACGACGACTACAAAGCTGGCGACAACCGTCAGCTAGCCAGCCATTCACCTACGGCAAAAGTTTCACTTTCACAAAAGGTCTATGTACCTACACCATGAGTGTTAACGATCCCGAGGGCACTGGCGCGGCCGGAGCGGCGACGGGGCAAGTTTTGTAGATCCATGCAATCACTGCAATTGTCATCCTGCTTGCATGCCTCAGCTTCAGACAACATTTTATTTGTAAGCCTGCAGGCAATGCAGGTGGTGCAGTCGTTTTCAGCAAGTTAACGCTCCACCAAGGCAACCTGAACGTCCCCCCATCGCATATCTTTACTCCATGTGTGTTGTGGAGCCAATCACCATTATCATGAAGTTTATGTAGCTTTTTCGGTGTTGTTTTTTTTTAATGGCGGGGCGGGCGCATGCGTCTTGTTCCGGTGGACTAAAGCTAATTTAAGTCTGTTCCATGTTCATACATATGTGTGCATACATAATACTACATTAAATCTTCTGCTGCAACCAAAAATAACCTGAACTCAGGGAAATGTAATTTTCGTAATTATCATGTCGATGGCCGGCAATTTCAATCTGACATTTAAAACAGCATGAGTCTCGTTTACAATTAGAAGTGCGCTATAATAAAAGGTCAACTTAATGTGAGGAATCATTTTTGCCTTCAGAAATCATTCGGATAAATTATAGATTCACATAGGTTTTATGGCCCCAATGGGCGCTGGAGCCGTATATAAGGGGACTGTGGAGAATCCAGGGACAAATTAATTTACTTAAAAAACATAAACACAAAATATAAGGTGACCAGATAAAAATAAATTGCACGACTGGATCGCACGTACTAGTTCATATGTGGATAAAATTTAAGAAAATTAAAGTTAACATCAAAGCATTCATTCGATTTTTTGTGACTTGATTGTAGAATAAAATTTAAGTAAATTCAAGTTAACATCAAAGCATTCATTCGATTTTTGTGACTTGATTGTTCGAATAAAGTACGTTAAATTGTATTGAGTGAAATAATTTACAAGACATTTTATTTCTCTAAGAAATGTAAAAAAGTGTGAATTTTTTTTCAAAATCGTAGGAGCGATTTTTAAATAAAACGTTTTTTTTTAAATTATATTTTAAATTATTCAAGAATGCAAACTTAAGAACAAAAATAACATACATTTAAAACCAAAATTAAAAAAAATATTTAACTACCCGTTTTCAAAATATTGATTTTTCAAAAAAAAAAAAAAAATTTTAAATTATCAAAAATACACAAAAAAAGCTTAAAAAATAATTAAAGCGAAATCACTTAGGCTACCTACATCTTCTTGAATATCAATTTTGATATTAATCGGATCACTAGCTTTCGAGAAAGTCAAAGAAAAAAAACCGGCCCTATGGGAGTTACCGTTTTTAGCCCACCACATACATTTTGTTCAGCAAAATATAATCCTTACCTAATTTCGAGAAAAATAAGCTTTTATATAACGGTTATATGATAGGTACCGTTAATTTTTGAGCTAAAAAAATTGAAAAACCCCCCTGTAGTCAAAAAAACTCAAGTTCTAAATTTGAAGACGATTGGCTCAACCGTTTAGGCTACAGTCCAAAATACAACCGTACAGATAGACAGACAGACGATAGAATTTTGCCAGTAACTCAAATATGTTTCTCTGTCATGTTTGATTGTTATTTTTAATCTGCACGAATGCAAATCTCATTGTTTTGAGCTTTTGCTAGCGTTCGTATGCAAAATAAATAAATTGCACGCCTGGATCGCACACTCATACATATATATATATGCGGTCCCATCGTCGAATAATACATATTTAAAAAAATAAGTAACGACGTAGAAAAATAACACTATCTGAACATAAAATAAAATGCACGACTGGGTCGCACGAACTTGTTCTTATGCTAAATAATTGCTTAATGGCTGCTTATGTATGTGTGTATATTGTATATATTAAAAAAAATATTTTTTTTTCGAAAATTCTTTCATTTTTTTAATTAGTTTAAGAGTTTTCTCGGAAAAAATAAGTACGCAATAAAATTTGAAAACTAAATGTCTATCGAGGAAAAAAAATATTGAAAATCGTTCGACCAATTTTTTTTTAAAAAGTCGTTTTGTTTTAAAAAAAACTTTTCGAAAAAATATTTAAATTTTTTCTTAGTGTGCCATTATAAGAAAATCTGTAGAGTTTCATCTTGAAATAAACTATTTTAATAAAATGTTTTTAGAAAATTTAAAAAAATAAAAAAAAAAGTTTTTGAAATTTTTTAAATGCAATATTAATTGAATTATAAATGACTTCTTGTGTGCAAAATTTTATTGAAACCGGGATAATGGTTTACGATAAAACCGCATTTGAAAAAACCCGTTATATTAAGTAATCGTTAGAGCTGTTTTCGAGAAAATCAAACTTTTTGTTAAAGATTGTATGGCAAGTACCGTTATTTTTTCTACCTAGAGCAAAAATGAAGAACACCCCCCAATATACTGCCAAATTAATAGTAAATATTAAGTTTGAAGCAAATCGGCCCATCCGTTTAAGCTGTAGAGGTGCTAACAGACAGACAGACATACAGACAGACAGGCGGACGGAATTTCCGGACCCACTTTTTTCGACTTTTTTATCATCGTAATGTCATATTTGATGGTTAGAATTTTTTTGCACGAATCCATAACTTGCCTTATAGTATCTTTAATCGCAAGTAAAATGAGACAAGTCTCAGAAAAATGAGATCGATCTCATTTACGACAGATATCTCATTCGAGGGATTTCCGTATGCAGAAAAAGGCATAATCTCAATAAAATGAGGTAAAGCTCTTAAAATGTTGATACTGGAATTTAGTTGCCTCTAGAAGTACAATGGCTTAATATTTAAATATTGTTGCTACCGTTGAGTCAACAGGAAATTATAAAATCCTTTATAGGCTTACCCCAACCCACATTGCATCCCTAACAAATTATTTTATTTTAAATAATGATGATTTTCAGGTTTGTAGATTGCCAATAAAACAAGAATGGTGTTTTTTTATGATTCGTCTGAGATCCTGGTTTTCAAAGCGGAATAACCGAGGATTTCGCCATCAATCAAAGTTCGCTTTTCAGAATCATTTTTGAAGTTGCTCAAAAAAATATGGATAAAAAGGAGGAATGGATTATGTTCTTACTAAGCCTAAGCCTAACCGTCAAAGTGATGAACACAAACAGAAAAGGTAGGTCAAAACAAGCTTGAGTGTTCTCTAAAAAAGTAATTTTTTGACGTGATAACGTCTTATAAATCGATGACAGGCTTTACACGTACGAAATAACATGACTCATGCTGATAAGACTCATCACTCATGCTAACCGCGATACTGTGGTTCCTTAACCAAAATTGATCGCAAACGTATTCTGAGCACCAGGCGAACATCAGATGTATTTATGTGTATGTATGTCGAGTATGTACTTGTGAGCCGCCCAAAAAATGTTAATGAAATTAACATTGTAAATATAGTTTTGTCCAGGCCAGGGATCGCTCCGAATGTGAATGTTTGGTCTCGCTAGTATTATTTTCGCATTTCACATTAAAAACATGTTTTTTCTATGGCGTAATAACGCGTGCCGGGTATCGCTAGTTAAATATAAAACTGTTGCCGACTGGTACTAGATTGATGGTATAATAGTATTGGTAATACTAGATTTTTAGTACTTAGTACTAGAATTTAGTACTATTGTATTTTTACGAAAATGGTGGTACTAAATTCAGTACTAGATTTAGTACTTAGTAGTAGATTTAGTACTGGATTTTTGACGCGATAAGTGCAATTGCATATGATGTGAGTTTACGGGCTGTAGACATGTCTCTTGCTAAAGGAGGCTTTACATGCATCTGCATCTGCAAATTTGAGGAAAAGTAGAACAGGACCAATATAAATCACTAATTTATAAGATATAAAGAGTACACACTATAAGCTTCCCATAAATTTACTATAACTTTTTGACATGATCTTGGGCACATTCAAGTGCTCCAATTCAATACTTACCCGAAGTACATTTAACATAGACAAAAACCAAATGATACCAACATTTACTAGAAAATGAAGATATGTATATGTAAATACACATTCTGATGCAATAAATTTGTAATATGTTTATTTTTCGGGCAAATAATTTATTTATACTCAAAAAAATACATGTTACGGCCGCAAGCATATAATTAATTTATTGTGCCATTTTCAAAGCATGCTATAAGATTCTGACAAATTTTCAGCGCACATGGACAAATTATGAAATGCAAAGTTATTTTTAAGTGCAAATTAATCAACAAATATTCCGAATTAAATTTAAAACAAATATATAAATTAAATGCACGGATCACAATAAAAATTTAACAAACGAAAATGATAATTTGTTTATTTTAAGTATATTTTTTAAATACGGTGTTTAACATTGATTGAAATGCTATAATAAAGATGAACATGTTCATCTTCACTATAATCTCAGATTCATACTTCCTATAATCTCCATACATGAAGATGATCTGCATTTTGGTATCCCCCCTCTATCGCACAAGTATGATTTATGTATGTGTGTCCTATTTTTTGCATATTTATGTCGATGCATGTAAAGCCTACTTAACTTTTAATTTAAGATAAGCCCCAGGTGTTAAGCTTCATCTGAAAAAGCGAGAAAGACCCCTTTAAAAGAAGTGGGGGCTGCGATTTTTTACAACAAACTTGCCTACAGAAAGCGAAATCGCTGCAATAGAATTTGGACCACAAACTACTAAAAAACCACTATAGTCCGGTCAAATTAGACCAAAAAATAGGGGTGAGGTTACATAAATTCACACCCAGCTGAAAATTGGTAGGATTGTTAACAACACCATCATAAATAAAATCTAAAAAGTCCTCATCGATCCGACACAAGCAAAAAAAAAATACGCGGGGTCAAAGGTCACAAAAACGGGTTTTTCGTGATTTTGAGAAAAAACGGTAAGTTTTATGATAAAATATGCTGAGACAAAATTGTAGATTCAGATAATTATCTATAAAAAAATGTTATCATACCTTTTTTCCTAAGACTCGCCGTTTTCGAGATATAACGATTCAAAAAGTTGAAAGAGTTGTAATTGTCATAATATGCACATGCATACGCACACGTTTCCACGCCACCTTTGAGTTAAAGTACTTAGCGCGTTTTTTTAATGTGGTTTCCCTGGTAGGCCTATTTCACGGATCTGTTCTGATTGTGTTTAATTTGAAACTTTTGAATATTTAAAGAAATTTGGCAAGGGTTGAAAATGATTAAACTGATACTAATAGCGGTGTAAATTAAAAAAAATAGGGAAATTTATCCATCTGATTCGTTATTCTCTTCTGCTTCCTCTTCACCTTGTTAAGGTTTTATCCGTGAGCTGTTGATAGTAGATAAATTAATGAAAGCAATTGAAGCTTTCACACTGGACGGGGAAGGATTTTTTCCGCACGGACGATATATAACAGCCGTCTCCACGACTGAAAGAAACGGCGACCGTGCCGTTGCCGTCTTAGTAGTGATGATTAAGGGCACGCTTTCACAATTTCAGCAAAGGAGCTATTCAACTTAACAAATACAACTATTGTTGTAGGTGAAGATGTAGACTTACTCGTATTACTCACTGCTCGAACTCCAATCGAAAAAACTATTTTTTTAGTTTAAACCTGGAAAAGGTCAAAATCAATCGGTAATAATATATTCATCGAAAAGTTTATCTACTTGAGCAAAGTGTCAGTTTAGTTTTTCAGTTTTTATTGAGTAGAACTAGGTGTGTACAAATAAGACATAGTCTTTTTATAGTACATGTGCAGTTGGTAAATTTCACATACAAGTATTAAACAGTTAATTAGAATTATATAAAGCAAAAAAAAAATAAATAAAAAAATATTAACATTAAAATAAGGACAAAAAAGCAAAAAAAAAACATACAAAATTATAAGTAAAAAAGAGAAAAGTATTAAAGTAAAGAAGATTGAGGAATAGAGGATTAAGAAGTAAAAGATTGCAGAGTAATAGAAGAAAGTAGTAGATAATAACGTTGTTGATAAATTTATAAAAATTCGAATGCAGATTTTTTGAATTTGTCACCGTTAATTATTTCTTTTATCGTGATTGGAAGGGAATTCCATAGTCTGACAGCGTAGATGAAGAAGAGGCGAGAGGAGTTTAAATAATTAAAAGCGGGCACAATAATATTTCTTGTTCTGCTGGATTGGGCAAATTGAATTTTTTCATAGAGGTATGCTGGAGTTCTGGTATAAACCAGTTTGTGCATGAACTGACAACATATGACATTAAGAAACTGCTGAAAAGTGCATCCTAGCACTAAAGTATGGTAGTGCGATATGTGATCGTATCGTCGCAGTCCATAGACATACCTAATTGCATCATTGAATGCTACAAGCAGCTTATGTTGCGAATAAGAATCAAGTTTGCAGTACACCGTAGTAGAGTAGTCAATAAGTGGAAGAAATAGTTTTAATAAGCCTCAGTTTTGTGTTGAGTGGAGTAAAACTTGAGGACAACCAAAGTCTTCGCAAACCCGCATATATCCGGCTTACTACGTAGTTTATTTGGTCAACTGCGGAGAGCGATCTATTTATTTTATAGCCAAGATTCATAACAACATCTACATATTTGATTTGTCTACTATTTAAAAAAACGGGAGGTAATTCACTGGTATCATCACATTGCTTTTTGGATATGAGAATAATTTGAGTTTTCTCCGAATTAAGATTGAGCCCATTGGAATTCGACCAATTATATATTTTAGAAAACCTGACAATCAAATCCTCAATCAAACCAATTGGTTTTGAAAGGTATATCTGGGCGTAAAAGTGAAACGAAACGTTTAAGCAAACACTAGGAAGATCATTTATAAATAGGCAAAATAAAATTGGTCCTAATATTGACCCCTGGGGTATTCCGATAGTCAAAGATTTAAAATCAGAGGATCTTCCATCATGACTAACTCTTTGATAACGATTTAATAGGTAATTTTGTAATAATAGAACGGCTTTTTCACCGAATCCAAAATAAAACCTAAGCTTCTGACACAATAATTTATAGTTCACTCTATCAAAAGCCTTGGAGAAGTCAAGCAAACAAAGTACCGTTAAATGGCCTTTATCATACTGGATTCAGTGGCGTATTGAGGGGGGGGGCTCAGGGGGCTCAAGCCCCCCCCCCAAGCCTGTTATTATTTAGGTGAATTCACATAATGTACATGATTAACTGAAACTTTTTCGTAAATCTTAAAGATTTAGAGGAAGCTCGGATACTCGAGTTCCCCCCAAGCTCCGAAACGACTGTTTGTGTTTGTTTGAGTTATACCCCTAGCTCAAGTTGAGGATTGGGGTTAGTGATGGGCGCATTTGAATTATTTAATCGATTATAATCGATTCATGCATATCTCGATTCTTCATCCAAATCATTCGAATGATTTTATCACAGAAATATAGAACCAGAACAGCGACCGGTACGCCTCTTGCCTGAAACAACCTCAAAATATTTTGTTCGTGTCCGTATACACCAATACATGATTGTTTGTACATTTTGTGCTGGATTTCGTGTAGCAGTACATGCCTCGTGTACCTTTTATTTTACCATTTGACTATGGTAACTGGTGAATATTTCTATTGATAGCTATTTAGTTATCACCACAAGTAGTCACAAAAATGTGATTATCACATTTCAAAATGACTGTGAAGACAATATTTTTACGTTGTGACTATGAATTATCACAAATCACTTTAGCCGATTCCATCCCGTATTTGTTACAGGTAGTACTATACATGCAGAACACAAAACAGGTGGACAGATTAAGATAGGTAATCATAGTTAATTGTTTAATAAGAGAGGTTAACGTCAAAGGCTGTGTGAAATTGACTTATTTTTGTCATATTTACCAAGATTTTATATGACGTCCCAACCTGCATACTAAAACTACCTTCCTTAACTATTTAAGCCACCACCCTAAATAATATTATGTTATTAAAAAGAATCTACTTTATTTTAAACTTGAAAGTTTTTTATTTGACGTGGTAACCCTGGCTGCCAGGCATACATTTTCAAATATTCATAAATAGCCACCAAAATGTTCTTAACAGAATTTCATCCAACCAAACAATATACCGTTTTCCCATCGACATCCAATACATTCAAAAAATTCTCAATCTTCCATTCTATACAAAAATTGTTTTATTTCATTACACCTTATTCTTAACCCCTTGCTCATTTTGACATACGCAAATCGCAAATAAATATGCACCACTCAAATAATCTTTCTCTCTGCTTCCTACAGCATACTTTGCAGCCTTTGTAGCTCTCTCCGCTCTCAAATCAGAAATTTTGGGTTCTGAAACGGGCTCATAGATGCCGCACCGGAAGTTCCGCTTTGTGGTCTTACTATAGTCAGTCGCTATTCTGGTTCTTTTCTGTGGATTTTATATACCAATTTTACCTGCCTCCCGAGCCTCCTCTCACTGCATTGACTGTTCTGTTTCTGTTGAGTCGAGTTGTTGAATACTCGTACGGAATAGTAACTAACATTTTTTGTGTGAATGGAATGGTTTTGTGGAGGAATAAGAAGAGTGTTATGTAGGCGCGAAAATGAATTGTGCCCACAAGCTTTAAATTGCAAGTAAGTGCGAAAGTATGCGTAAAATACATGCATGCATAAATACACCTAATCGCAATGCTCTCCTTTGTTTTGTTTTTGGTTTTCACAATTGCTATTCACGTTCTTGACACGAAATCAAATTACAAAAAAAATAGAAAATGGGTTTTGGTGTACGAAAAATTTTCCTGTCCTAATTCCGCTATTGGCGTTTTCTTTATTTTTCACATCATTCCGCGTTTAGTGGTCTTATGTGTTCTCGTACTGTTGGACATATATGTTCTTAAACGTTTCCCACGCTTATGTTTTCTCTTCAATTATTTATTAAATTAATATTGGTCTGAAAAATTGTTCTTAATAAAAGTATAGGTAATTAAAAAATGCCCCCTAAAAGAAAAGTTAATACTTTAGATTGTTTCGTGATCAAAAATAAAGTTGTTAAACCTACTTTAAATGACTCTGAACCCGAATCTCGGTTTAAATCGGCAAATGATTCCCAAGAAAAAAGTGTTCGTCAAAGTGATGGTGAAAAAACCCGAAATCTTGAATTTACACTATCTTCAAATGATGACTCTGCTACTGCTACAAGTTCCTCGCAAATTCTAGTAGGCCCAAATTCAAATACATGCCAGGTGGATATTTCAGATATAAGTAATTTGTTACCGTATGTTCAATCACAGATCGATGATAATGTCAAGTATAATGTTATTACTAAAGACTACAAAGAAGGTTTTGTTACTTATAAATTTCCTCTTTCTGAAGAAGGATACCAAAAAAGATCATTTCAATATTCCTGGTTAACAAAATATGAATGGTTGACTTATTCAAAGGTAAACAAAGGCGCATTTTGTAAATATTGTTTGCTTTTTGGAAAAGCCACTTCACATAATGCTGAAGTAAAATATTTAGTTTCTCGTCCCTTTAAAAAAATAAAAAAAGCTCTAGAAGCATTTAAGAAGCACAATCACTCTCAGTATCACGTGAGTTCTCTTTTGGATGCCGAATCTTTCAAAAAAGTTTATAAAAAAAAAGTATGCACAGTACAAGAGCTCTGTGACAGTGCATTTCAAAAAAAAGTTTCTGAAAATAGGAAAAAGCTAGTCAGTATTGTGAAAACAATTATATTTCATGGCAGGGAAAACATTCCCCTTCGTGGACATAGGGAAGTTAGTTGTTCAAATATTCTGTCTCCAGGGATTACTGAGTTTCAAGGAACTTTCAATGAACTTCTTAAGTTTAGAGTCGATGCTGGAGATCAGGTTCTTAAGGAGCATTTAGAGAAAGGTCAACGGAACTCCTTATACATCAGTTCCGTTATTCAAAATGAAATAATAGAATTATGCGGAGGAGTTATAAATAAACATATCGTGGATGGCGTAAAGAACTCCCCGTACTTTTCCGTGCTATGTGATGTAACAACAGACATTTCCGGTTTAGAACAAATGTCAATCTGTGTACGATATCTTAAGGATGAGAAAATTGTCGAAGCATTTATTACTTTTGTTGAAGTTACATCTCTAACTGGTGAAAATTTGGCAAACACTATTTTGCTAAGTTTAGAAAAATATGGGCTCAACATTAATTTTCTTAGAGGACAAGGCTATGATGGGGCTTCAAACATGTCTGGAAAGCTGAATGGTGTCCAAGCCAAAATAAAAGAGCGTCAACCTTACGCCCTTTACACACATTGCTGCAGTCACGTACTTAACCTAGCTATAGTGTCTGCTACACATGGCACTTCATCATCTCGGCAAATAAAGAACATGCTAGGAACCATAAAATCCACTACAAATTTTATAAGGGATAGCCATGTAAGAAGAGAAATTTTGAAAAAGAATCTTTTAGAAGCAGAATGCAACGAAACACAAAAAACTGTTTTGAAGCAAATGTGTGAAACAAGATGGATAGAGCGACACACAGTTTTGATTGATTTCGTAAAATTTTTACACGTCATACTAAAAAACTTGGAAGAAATAAATGAGCTGGGAACACAGCCCTCCTTGGCGTATTCGCTATTACAAGCAATTCTTAGTTTCGAGTTCCTAGTAAGTTTAGTTGTTTGCTCAGAAGTAAGTGGATTAATGCTACCGGTGACAAGGTATCTGCAAACCAGGAACATTGACATGTTTCAAGCAAAGAAGTCTGTAACAACTCTACAAAGTATTTTAAAAAGAAGGCGCGATGAGGTGGATCAATCTTTCGGTTTGTTATTTTCAAAGATAATTGATATATCACAAGGATTTGAGGTACAGCCAAAAGCTCCTAGAACGTGTGGGAAGCAAGTCAGAAGAGCAAATGCTATCCAGGGAGGAGAACAAAATGTGGAGCAGTATTACAAACTTAATTTATATATTCCTTTCCTTGACCATTGCATACAAGAGCTGAACGAACGATTCGGAAAACAATTTTTGTCTATCTGTCACCTACAGATTTTCTTACCCAGCTTTATTACTCTTGCTAGTTCAGAAGACGTTAAAAAAGCTGTACAATTGGTTTCGTATCCTGATATTTCAAATTATGACCTTCAATTTGAGTCAGAGGTATTGCTTTTATTTTTATATCATTTGTTTTTATTTTAATTTTAAAACAAAATATGGTCAAACAACTGGTCCTTTAAAAATAAGTAAGCCAACTTCTTTGCTGATACACCTAAACCTTAGTCCATTTTGATTGTTTTTTTTAAACAAAAATTAAAAAATTCGGCCTATACAGCCTATAGTAAATAAGGACTTTTGACTATTTGGATTTTTGATTAATGGAAATTTTTTTCTTGAAATCTCATTTTTTTTATTCGCCAAACAAAAACAAAATATTTTGCATTAAAATAAATTAAATACTATTTCATTGATAGATTGATTTAAACTTATTTTTTCTATGTAACCATATCTAATATCGAACTTTTTCCGGTTTCTACATGAGTATAACCTTAATTTGTTAAATCAATTAATTTCGAGTTTTTCATTCTACTGTTTAGATTTGGAAACAAACATGGGATGAGAAAAATGGAGAAAATATCCCAGCAACAGCCTTAGCTTCTCTTCCCGTTTGCAGTGATGTACAATTCCCAAATATAAGAAAGATACTAGAAGTACTGTGTGTACTTCCAGTTACGTCAGCAGAGCCAGAGAGATCATTTTCCGTCCTTAGAAGGTTGAAGACTTGGCTGAGGGCAACAACTTCCGAAGCACGTCTAAATGGATTAGCAGCCATGAATATCCACAGAGAAATCCATATAGATCCTGAGGAAGTTGTTGAACAATTTGCCAACAAAAAAAATAGGAGAATGGACTTGATTTTCTCAACAAACAATAATTAAACATTATGTTTTTCATTATGTATTCAAACTTTAGTTTTCAAAACTTGCTTATATAACGAATGAACAAAGTTCATTATTATATTCTTTATTATTATTAAAATACCAATAAAAAAATTTTCACAAAAAGTTTAATTTTATGGATTAAGCAAGTTAAGGTTTCTTAGAGGGCAAACAAAAATGTTGGATTCAATTATTTTATTAATTTAAAAGGTCTACAAAAAAATTAAGAGGAACAAAATTTTTGAAAAATTTTACAGGTGAGCCCCCCCCCCCCCCCCCCCAAATCTTTTCTGGATACGCCACTGACTGGATTCGTATGTCATCAAGAATTTTATTAATAGCGGAAGAACAACTGTGACGTGCTCTAAATCCAGACTGGACTGGAGATAATAAATTTGTATAGTCCAAATAACTTGAAATTTGATTAGCAAGTAACTTCTCCAATACCTTTGACAGACAAGGTAAAATACTTATTGGGCGGAAGTCAGTTGCCAGAGATGGCTGAGGTTTTTTTGGAATGGGTATAATTTTAGCTAGCTTCCATTTATCGGGAAAGTTTGATGTTGTTATACAAAAGTTAACGATGTGAGTTACACAGCTTATGATATGAGGTAAAATCATCTTTATAAACCGAAGAGATATACCATCTTCCCCGACCGCATTTGACTTTAAAGAACGAATAAGATTGATGATATCAACCTCTGTAGCAACATCGAATTCAAAAGCTCCATCATAAAGCAGTCTGTCTTCAGGAGTAAAATTCAAATTGTCATTATAACTACTTAAAAAAGAATTATTAAGTTCGGTTACATCAGGAATGCTATGAGCAGCAATCTTTTTTCCAACACCAATAGAACGTAGGTTGCTCCATAATTTTTTAGAAGGCAGATCAGTATTTGGTTTCGAAAGAAAGTATCTTTTTTTTGCCCTACGTGTTATATAAGTGCAGTTATTGCGAGCGTTACAAAAAATTTCCCATTTATGACTCACAGGTTGTTTTTTCCACTTACCGTACAGCTTGTTCCGAACTTTCATGGACTCATGGACCCAGGGACATTTTTTATTTTGTATGAAAACTGTCTTAATAGGGACATGCTTATTTAAAAGATCCAATATTAAAGCTTGAAAATGATTAACTTTGTAATTAACGTCAGATGCTTGGAAGCAATGCCGCCATGGAAGAAGACTGGCATCAAAATGCAAGGCGTTATAATCTATTGAGGCATAGTCTCTGAATTCAAAAGATACTGGAGTGAAAGAGCGAGACATATCCACTCCATAGGTACAGAACAACAAGTCGTGGTCTGAAATTCCAGCAAGGGATAACTGGTCTTGGAGCAGGACATATGACCGATCAGAAACCATGATGACATCTAAAAGACTAGGAAGGGAATTTGGAGAAAAATGAGTTGCATACGAATTCACTACAGATAGGCCAGCAACAGCAGCAAAATCAAATAATTGGTGAGCCTTGCTATCCGAATTTAATAGATCAGCATTGAGATCTCCACAAATAATGATATGCTCATAAACTGCAGTGAACTCATTTAATGCGGAAAATAATGGTTCAGGAGAGTGGCAACGATTCGGGTTGTAAGAAATTCCAATCAGGCACTTCGTAATCCCATCAGTAACTTCTAAAAGAAGGTACTCCACAATAGTGCCTTCAGATTGTTTAAGTATTTTAAGTTTAAATGATGTGCTACAATAAACTGCAACTCCTCCACCACTGGTTGTAGTAACCCTATCGTTACGAATAAGATTATATCCCGGAATATCATAAAGATCAATTGAATCATCAGAACAAGGACAAAACCGCGTCTCGCAGATGCATACAACGTCAACCTCAGAATCTCGAAGAAAATAATGTATAAAGTTAAATTTAGATAAATTCAGACTACGAGCATTGAGATAACAAATTTTCAACCCTCCTTGTGCTTTTGATAAAAATTTTATAACAGCTCGTACCGCAATTTCATCAACACAGTCAGATACACTAACCATTTAAAAAAAAAAAAACTTATAAACCCACAACGACAGCACTGTCTTTTTAAAACTTAAAACAAACAACGACAGCACTGTTTAGCAACAACAATATTAACACCCACTATAGATAAGAAAGAAGCAGAGTAATTAAAGTATTTAGAAGAAAGCAAAAAGAATCAGAAAAAGTAAGCTAAAATATGAGAGAAAAAAAATAATAAGTTAAATTATTTAAATGAATAATTAAAATTCAAATAATTAAATTGATAATATCAAGATAAATTTAGATTTAGAGAGAAAAAAGTAATAAAATATAATAAAATAATAATAAGTCATTAAGCTGCTCCAGATGACATCAAGTAAAACTGTGTCAATATCATGTACTATTTTTACACGCAACAACTAACTGTGATACGACATCCGCATTTTTCAGGAAGGCTAAAACAATTGTTTTAAAAATTTTCAAAAAACAAGATTTAGTTCAATGTGCTGAAGTTTTTAAAAAGAGTAATTCAACTCCACAAGAAGTTATAACCAACGGAATTCACTTTCTTCTCTCTATGTATGGAGCTCCTAAAAAAACTACGTGCTTAGATAAGTTTCGATATGAATGTTTCGTTAAAAATACTCGAAATAAAAAACAAGTGCAGTTAGCTTGTCTTCCTCCAACCGCAGCCGCTGCTCATCAATATCTTTTTCGGGTATATTACAAAGTTCAAGTTTGGCTTGGTTATCAGTTAGACTCAAAAGGCTGGCGTTCGAAGTTGGTCGACACAACATTAGAACCACTTCAAACTTTACTCCCACCTGCGCAGGGAAAAACTAATAAACACAATGTTTTGCAACTATAAAAATGGATGTAGTGCTAAATGTGGTTGCAAAAAAGTTGGGGTGTTTTGTTCTATAGCATGTACCAATTGTCAAGACCGATCTTGCTCCAATATTGAATCACCAACAATTGAGGATTTAATTGATTTTAATGAGGAGACATGCGATGTGTCATTATTGGTGCAATTTACTTGCACCCAGGATGAAGAAGAAGAAAAGGGAGAATAAGAAGAACAAGAAGAGGAAGCAGAAGAGAATTACGAATCAGATGGATACATTTCCCTATTTTTTTTTAATTTACACCGCTTTTGGATCAGTTTAATGATTTTAAACCCTTGCCAATATCTTTAACTATTCAAAAGTTTCAAACTAAACAGAATCACAACAGATCCGTGAAATAGGCCTACCGGTGAAACCACATTAAAAAACGCGCTAAGTACTCTAACTCAAAGGTGGCGTGGAAACGTGTGCATATGCATGTGCAGTACATATTATGACAATTACAACTCCTTCAGTCGTTCAGCAACTGTGGAAGAGTGGAGACTGAGTTGACGACTTTCACAGTGAAAAGTATTTTTTTTCAAGTGTTTACTTAATTAATTACAGTAATTAAAGTAAATTGTTAGTTTATTTGCCAAAAGGCGAATAATTAAATTTGTTTTTTTTGTTATTAATATAGCCAAAATCAATTTGGCTTTCATAATTCATCAAAAAAAAAGCTTTTTCAAAAGCTCCTTTTGTAGTTCTTTGGGCAAGCCAGCCCAAAGGTATATCTTACAAAGAACCAAGCTATTTATATATAAGCTAATAGCTCAGGTAGTAGAGTGGCCGATCGCGGCGCAGAGGAACCCAGGTTCGAATCCGGCCTGGGTGACTTTACAAATACTTTTTGGGAAAAAGTATTAGAAAGCAGACAAAGCCTAGAAGGCGAAAAAATTTCCCAACCAATGGAAGGAGATAATGAAAAGGTGGTGCCATCGGATGATGGGCTACCAAGAACATCGGCTGATGTCGCAATGACGTCAGTGAAAAGGCGAAAAAAACAATTTAAGCCTAATCTGGTGAAAAGGCAAACCAGGGCAACTCCGGCCATAGTGCAAACCGTAGGGGAGTTGGAAAAAGAGCGGCCAGCCAAGTCCAGTGCCGCAGAAAAGATACGTCAGCAGCTGGAAGTTGCTGGCGTGACGTCGGACATATCTGTGTCGTATGTGTCCGACGAAGGAGAGGGGCACTACACAAGCACCCCTGACGACACAACAGTTGCCGAAGGCAACAACAACAACAATACAAAAAAAATTCCTTCCTCATCAGAATCCGACGATGAAATAATCAGTGACTTTGAGCGCAAGATCCTGGCGGTCAGAGCCAAACAAGAAAAAAGAAGGAGGGATGAAAGGCTCGCCAAAGAGCAAAAAGAGGCAGCCAAACTAAAGGCCCTCAAGACGGCTGAGCAGGAGAAGCAGCAACTACAACAACAACAGCAGCAAGCACAGCTGCAGAAACAACAGCCACAGCAGAAGCAAAAACAACAGTCTGCTAAGCAACAACAGCAAAAAGAACAGCAAACAAAGATGGATCAACCATCTACATCCAAAAAGGCACAACAGCAGCAGCAGAACCAACAGCAGCAGCAGATCCAACAGCAGCAGCAGAACCAACAGCAGCAGCAAAACCAACAGCAGCAGAGACAACAGCAGCTGATACAACAGCAGCAGAGTCAACAGCAGCAGACACAACAGCCATCGCAGCCAACACAAAAAAAAGGTAAGGTGCCGCCAATAAATACATATAAAATAAACTTAAAAGAAACCATAGATATTTGTAAAGACGCCATAGGCGATAACTTTTTAATAAAAAGATTGAGCAATGATAGGCATGCTATCCACTGCTTCTCAGTGGATCAGCACAAAAAAGTCAAAAAGATCCTCCAAAAAACGGCCACTGAACACTACAGTTTCACGCCGAAAGAGGAAAAAATTCAGACGGTCCTCTTAAAGGGCCTTGATAGCTCCACTGACACGGTGGCGCTTTTAAGCGAACTCCGTCGGGTAGCGACGAACGATCTCGAGTTCGTGGGGGTCAAGCCTTTCACGACTGCCAGAGCCAGACGGGAGCAACGGAAATTACCGTTCTTCCTGGTTCAGCTGTCGCCCAAAAGCAAACTGGATAGTCTACGGAAAATTACCAACGTAGACTACCAGGTTGTAACCTGGGACAAATTAAAGAGACACGGCGACATGCTTCAATGCATGCGCTGCCAAAGGTTCGGGCATGCCGCGGCGAACTGCGGTATGCAGTCTCGCTGCGTGAAATGCAGTGAGAACCACAATTTAGGTGAGTGTAAACTCGGACAGGAAAGGGTCGAAGATAAGACTCAACTTAAATGTGTGCTTTGCGGAGGCGAGGGGCACCCTGCTAGTTATCGGGGCTGTCCTAAGTTTCAGCAGATAAAGCAAACAAAAGCTCCGAAAGTGGTGGAGAGGCGACCTATTTTTGCTCCTGCACCGACAGCCGTTGTGCCCCAAATCTCTTACGCCCAAATGGCGGCAGGGAGGGCAACAACAACGGTACAGCCACAACCAAAGGTTGCCAAACAGGCCCCCATGCCTACGGCACCTGCGGGACAGGCAGATATAATGACTGTGTTGCTGGCCATGCAGGCCCAGTTAACCAGCCTACAACAACAGCTCGGAAAGCAGGAGGAAAGACTAGACCGTGTCTACGCTTACCTTCCCAGCTTAGGGCAATTTAAACCATAATGGGCGCGCTGTACGAGAACCCCTTTAAAATCCTGGCTGTGAATGTAAATTCACTAATCAGGACCGAACGTAGAGCAAATTTGTTTCAATTGTTGCATGATCACAGTCCAGATGTCTTTTTGGCTAGCGAAACCAAGCTAAACCAGAAACACAAATTGACTCATAATAATTACAATATCGTAAGAAGGGACCGGCCCAACTCCACTCGTGGGGGCGGGGTCGCTATCTTTTTACGAAAAGGTATTAATCATAAGGTCATATATAATAGTGAAGTGCGAAGATTCGAGTTGTTAGAAGCTTGCATCATATGCATTCCTCTCCAACATGGGAAGCGAATGTATGTGATCGCAGTGTACGCACAAGAAGCACCTCAACCTGCAAACTTTATTGCAGAGCTCGAAAAACTTTTCGAGTGCCTTAGCCTGCACTCGGATGAAAATTACTTTATTATCGCTGGGGATTTCAATGCCAAACATGAAGATTGGGGAAATCAAATCCAAAATCCAAGGGGATACCATCTTTTTGATTGGATGGGTCGACACCATATTGAGTATAAAATCGACCTTCTTGCTACAGATAGACCATCGTTCCCAAGGAGCGGTGCTTTTCTAGATCTACTACTGTTAGACTCAAGACTGACAGTAACTGATTCTGTGGGTCAACAGACAAGAAACTGTTTACAGACGGTAGAATACGACAGTGACCACTGCGGACTTTCCGCCGTCATACAGCTACCAAATGAACTTGTGGTGTTGGATGAATTTGTGCCTGCGCGCTCTTACAATTTTAGTAAGGCACGCTGGCCACGTGCCCCGTGGCTTAGTGGTTAGTGTGTCGGACTGCTAAGCGAAAGAACCTGGGTTCAAATCCAGCTCATAGCCACCTTTTTTTCTGGGGTACTGCCTCTTGCGAGGAACTGACAAAACCTCCAAGAGTAAAATTTGTCTCGAAAAAGTGCATCTCATGTAGCCGTTCGGACTCGGCGGTAAATTGTAGGTCCCTTCCATTCTTGCAGAGTAACAACACACACACTGGAATGGTTGAGAGTATAAGTCACTAGGCCTTGGCTCCTTAAGGAGCTGTCGCGCCAATAAATTTATTTATTTTACGCTGGCCACGTTTCTCCAACACCTTGATAAGAGAACTCCTCTCTAACGACATTGTGCCTCCAAACGACAGGAATCTATCGAACGTAGAGATCGATGGATACCTGCTTCAGATGGATGGTGTCATAAAACAAACGATGGACAGAACGATCCCACGATACAAAGAACATAACACAACTGAAATGTACAAGAACGCGACAATAGACGCACTACATAGACAAAAAAGTGGCCTCCTGACAAGATTAAAACTCTTGTACAGGCGGTTTACTGACAGAAACGATCTGGAGATTAGGACACTGAAGTCTTCAATCAAAAATGTCAACTCGCTCATCAAACAAAACTATAGATTGTCTATTAACTCTTACTGGGATAACAGAATTCGAGCCGTTAATTCTAGCGACCCGAGTATGTTTCCCGAGATTAATAAAATCTTTAGAAAGAACACTCAAAATGATCTTCCGTGTCTTAAGCTCCAAAGAACGACAGACAACGAAAACATACTCCTGACCGCAGGAGTAGACCTGGGGAACGCCGTCTTGGACGACGACTTCTTTGTGATCGAAGATCCATTGGAGAAGGTTGAGACAGTGGGTTCTGCTTTTCAGCAAGTGTATAAGGTGAATGAGTCCATTCATCCAAATCACGACCTGGAGAACAGAGCTCTGCTGAATCACTTCTACCTGCGAAATAGCATCACGCAATGGCGATCTGAGAATCTTGGTTTTACCGGATTCAATGAAGACAATCTGGCGAACGCCACCGTCGCCGAGCGAAATGGGCCAAGTTCCCTGCTCATCTCAAAGGTCGAACTACAAATGATCTTCGCATCATTAAAGAAAAAGAAGTCAGCAGGAGTCGATGGTATACCCAATGTTGTACTACGACATCTGCCTGAGGAAGCAATAAACATATACACAACACTGTTCAACAACGCGCTGAATAATGCATATTATCCAGTGAGTTGGAAGACAGCAGATGTACATCCTCTCCCCAAAAAGGGAAAGGACAATTCCAATCCGGCAAATCTCCGGTCGATAAGTCTTCTTCCGAGTATCAGTAAGGTATTCGAAAAGGTTATCAATAGAGCTCTGTCCAAGTGGGCCGAGGACAAAAATATAATTCCAGACACCCAGTTCGGCTTTAAGGCGGGACATGACACAATTCATGCCGCGTCTAAGTTAGTATCTGCTGTCCAATGGAACAATGCTAAAAATCAATGCACGGGTGCCTGTCTGGTTGATTTGGAGAAGGCTTTTGACACCGTATGGTTAGAAGGTCTTTATCTGAAGTTTACCAGATGGGGCATAAGTAAACCACTGTTATATATGCTTTACGACATGCTTAATGGTAGAAAGTTTGTTGTCAAGAGTGGCAATGTAACATCTACCACAACGTTTGATATTAAAAACGGTCTGCAACAGGGAGCGGTGAACTCGCCGATTCTCTTTAGTATTTACACCAGCGATCTCATTGGGAGTCTACCTCATGCAATTGCGTATGCCGATGATTTAGTTGCGTACAGAACAGGTCCAAAAGTTGAAGTCATCAGAATTCTCTTGCAACGTGATTTCGATAAAATTCAAAAGTACTGTAATGATTGGAAGCTGAAATTTAACTTCCAGAAATGTGAAACTATCCTGTTTAGAACCCCTTTGTCTGGGGCCTCTAGGGATACGAGAAAGAACTGGCGCAAGCTAGTGATCGCTGGGTCACATGGACATCCACTGGCGAGTAAAAATGTAGTAAAGTACCTTGGCATCTGGTTGGATCAGTATCTATATTTCAATCGACATGTAGAGGCTGCTCTGGCCAGGGCTAGGGGAGCTTTTGCCCTGACAAGACGGTTGTTTTATAGCAGCCGCCTTGATAGCAGGGTGAAAGTGATTTGCTACATGGCCCTTATCAGGCCGATGATTGCCTACGGATGCCCTGTGTGGTTCAACGTTGCACCATCTCTAATGGAAAAGATTCGGGTGTTCGAGAGACAGTGTCTTCGCACTTGTCTCGGTCTTTATAGAACACCAGAGTCGGAGTACAAACATCATTATTCCAACGAGGTCCTATACAACGGGGCCAATACAAACAGGATAGATAACTTTTTAATTAAGCTCATTCGCGGACACATTGTAAGGGCGATGACCTCAACTAATGGACAAATCTTCGGGGCTTACTACCCCCAAGATGAATATTTTGAAAGCACACGTTCGAGTGGTTTTATCCCGCCCGAGGCTTTCCTATACCTTGATAGTCGAGGGCTGATTCAGGATAGATCGGCGATTCCGTTGATCTACCACGTCGGCCGCAGAACAGTCGATAGGCGGCTCCTCTACGGCCGAGACATAGTCGCTGGGAGCGAAACAGAGCGCCTCCGTTTCAGTAGGGCTGTGCCCGACCGGGATCGGAAGGAAGCCTTGGATCAGGTCCACAAATTTTGGTGGCTCAGTTAAGAAACCGATATTTCAGTCGGCAAAAACGAAATATCGCCTATGGCTGACTTCATTTATCTTTGGTATCTTTAAGCTAGGTAGGGCAGTTGCGGCGGCACCAAAAAAAAAAAAAAAAAAAAAAAAAAAAAAAAAAAAACTTGCTGTGGCTGTTCTAGAGTTAAGTATTTTAGGTTTATTTTAAGTTATTTTAAGTTTATTTTTAGTTCAGTTTTAAGTTAGTTCTTAAGTAGTTTAAGATAGATTAAGAAACTGATAAGATACCCAGTTTTTTTTTCATTTTCTGGGTGAAAAATAAAACCCTTTATATATAAGATAAAATTAAGTTATTTTTAGGCCGAAAGGCAATTAAAATTAAGTTAGAGAATAATTTAGAGCGCCCGCATAGGGCCAGTAATTTATTTAAGATGATATTTTTAGCTAGTTTTAAGATTTTTGTCTAGCATTTAAGTAGATATAAGTTAAAATGAAAATAAAAATCAATTAAAAGTAAAAGTAAACAACTCCTTCAACTTTTTGAATCGTTATATCTCGAAAACGATGAGTCTTAGGAAAAAAGGTATAACATTTTTTTATAGATAATTATCTGATCTACAATTTTGTCTCACCATATTTTATGATAAAATTTACCGTTTTTTTTTTCAAAATCGCGAAAACCCCGTTTTTGTGACTTTTGACCCCGCGTAATTTTTTTTGCAGGTGTCGGATCGATGAGGAATTTTTAGATTTTATTTATGATGGTGTTGTCAACAATCCTACCAATTTTCAGCTGGGTGTGAATTCATAAGAAAACATTGATGCAACCAACACCAACATACAGCCCGTAAGCTCACATCATATAAAATTGCACTTATCACGTCGAAAAATACAGTACTAAATCTACTACTAAGTACTAAATCTAGAACTGAATTTAATACCAATATTGTCGTAAAAATACAATAGTACTAAATTCTAGTAGTAAGTACTAAAAATCTAGTATTAACAATACTATTGTACCATCAACCTAGTACCAGTCGGCAACAGTTTTATATTTAACTAACGATACCCGGCACGCGTTACTACGCCATAGAAAAAAACATGTTTTTAATGTGAAATGCGAAAATAATGCTAGCGGGACCAAACATAGATAATTATCGGTTCTACAATTTTGTCTCAGCATATTTTATGATAAAACTTACCGTTTTTTTTTCAAAATCGCGAAAACCCCGTTTTTGTGACCTTTGACCCCGCGTAATTTTTTTTTGCAGGTGTCGGATCGATGAGGACTTTTTAGATTTTATTTATGATGGTTATGTAAACTCGGATGTCTAAATTGACCGGACTACTTTTTATGAGATATAGAAACACATGTACGAACTGACGCCATATGATGAGTTAAAGCTTACGGTGTATAAACCTTGATAATTTTCAAAATCTAATCACTTAAATGTGACCTTACGCCATTTGGCGTATTAAGATTTATAGGGTGTATTAAGCATGAGATGGGTATGGGGGCCATTCTGCCCCCTGCATTTGTAGTAGGTACGAGGTTGGGTATATGTATATGCAATGTTTCCTTATATACGAAAAATATATTTGATACAAAAGTAATTTTGCATGTACCCCACTTATTACCCTATTGTGTCCCCAAGCAGGGTGCTGTAGGGGTACAGCATTCCTCCATACATAATCGCAACGATTTTCTTTGATTATTTTCGAAATCTTGTAAAATTAATTTCGAATAAAATTGTAAATAATTTCAGCATCTTGAAAAACAGCAGTTCATTTCGAAATTCAGTTTACAAAATTCCGAAAATATTCAAAGCAAATCGCCTTGATTCAAGATCAAGAAGGTGGATAACTAACTTTAGGTTGTTGGAAGATATTTACCTCTTCATGCTTCGAAGTGTGTACTAAATTCCCATACGAACGTTCCGTGTCATCCGATCCCAGAACGGTGTATTCTGGAACGCACCCATATTCTGGTCTGACATTGAGATTATGGTTCTCTTCTTTAGTCTTCTCTCTACGTTCTAGAGCTGTGTCAATCGTTCATTTTCAAAGATTCAATCGTTCATGATTCGGTCATTTCAAAGATTCGGTCTTTTCAATCAATCATTTTACCAATCAATCCCATATCTACCCTCTTTCTCTCGTTTCAATTTATACCCATGCCATACCGGTCATCGAAATATTGTATTTTGATTTTTGAATCTAATTGTGAATAAAACATTTTGCATGGTTTCCATATGTGATATGTATCTTTTTATTTGGATCTATCCGACACCAACATCGACATTAGTGTTTCGTCAGTAAATCATTAGGTGGAGTGTGTGTATCTGTGTATGTCTCTCTCTCTAGTCTCACTCTCTTTGTAAAATAAATACTTAAATTTCAGTTCAGTTTCACCATTGTATATACACTGCCTATAGTACTATCATGAAGCATCATTTTTTAGTTCTGAATCAAGTCGCAATGTGGCGTGCTGAAATTGCCAATTGGTGTAACAAAGTAAGTACAGACAACAAGTGTATTAAATACTGGTAAAATATCGGTAAAGGTTCTCGTCTCCACTATTTAGAGTTAGTTCTGAATCAACCAGGAAGATGGCCAGACGAAAAATGACCACCATGAGAGTACTATAGAAAATGTATACACAATGGTTTCACTTTGTTTCGTTCATTTATTTCAAATCATTCTCTATCTCTGGTCTGGTTCTTTGTGTATTGTGTATTTTGTATTCTATATTGCATTCAATGATTGATTGAATTTCAGTTTCGTTTTCCGCATCGTTTCGTTCTCGTTCATTTGAAAAGTATTGAAATTGTGAACGACCGACATATGAAAGTGTGATTGCAATCATCAATACTTTTCAGTGAACGGGTCATAAAGACCGAATCAATCACGATTGAACGTAGTATGTTCAACAAGCCAACAGATAAAGCAACACGTTTCGGAACTCACTTTTCATATTAACTTAAATAAACTTTAACTTGTTTTATTGATAATTGCTATTCGTATTTACTCATTCTATTTCGTTGGTCAACCCTTGGTTCGAAGTACGCTCTGCTAACAAAGTGGATTAAATTCCCACCTTACATGGGAACCAAGTCCATTTATTGGCATGATTTCCCACTAAGTGGGAACTAAGTACCTCGGTGGAATTAGTTCCCGGGGACTTAGTTCCTGCACCCATTCTGGATTCCGGAATGTATCTCCGATACCTTTGGTGCTTATTGACATGATTTCCTTAACTTGCGGGAATGGAAAATGCTGGCACAACGGCACGATTAATCCGTGAGCTCCTCATTTCGACATACTGCTCGGAACTGAAAAAGCTACTGTATTAGTCTGAAAGGGAAATTATTTTCTGATTGATGAAATGAAATAAATTAAGTAAAATAAATAAATAATGATTGATTCTTGATTTTTTGCTGAAAGGTAAGCCAGAAAGTGAATCAAATATTCTTTGCTGACAATGAAGCCATGAGTAGGATAGATACGACATTCTTGCAATAATGTATGGGTTCATACATTCTATACTCTGGATAGAAATGGATACCGTATTATTGCGAAAAAGACTGAATATTTATTAGGTTGCCCACTTTCTGAGCCGCACAGGCTTATAGACGAATAATTATAAATAAGTATATAAGTATATTTAGGGTGCCATGAAATAGTCTTATGAAAAAAAGTCCAAAATGTAATTTTGTACTTTATTGCACTTTCAAAGGTGAAATAAAGTCCATAACACATTTTGGACCTTAATGCAATTTCAAAAGTGTAATGAAGTCATAAGACAATATTGCACTCAGCTATTTAAAAGAAAAGACGAATTGTGAACAAAGGAAGCAGTTCCGAACTTTACATACAAAAAATATCGCACCCTCCCCAAATCCTATAGTGACCCAAAGCAGGAGGGTTTCAGGGGGCAGCATGATTTTCAAAACAAGCCTCATATTGCCTAGGTAGGTATTGTGGTTTTGAACAGAATAGATTACAAAATCGCGCGATTGTTTTGAAACTCATGTTGCCACCCTGCAACCTTCCTGCAAAATTTTCTTTTCAAAACCACAATACCTAGGTTATGTGAGGCTTGCTTTGAAAATCTTACTGCCCCCCTGCAACTCTCTTGCTTTGAATCACTATAGGATTTGAAGTTGGTGTTTGTAAAGTTCGGAACTGCACCCTTTTTTTGGACTTTTGAAAATGAAAGAAAGTCCAACCTTATTGCAATTTCAAAAGTGCAATTGAGTCCAAAATTACGTTTTGGACTTTTTTGCATAAGACTTCATTTCATGGCACCGTATATTTAGTCTCACCGAGAGGTCAACAAGGCCTAATATTTTTTGCAACTCAGTCTTATCGTAATTTTATGTTTGAAAAGTTATCTAGAGTTTGATTACACATTCATTACTTGCCCTTATTATAATATATTTTTACCTCTAAGTGGAAGTGTTGTCTACAGAAATTGATAAAACAAATAATAGATTACTTAACTCCAACTCCAAATCCAACGCAAAAACAATAACAAAGTACATATGTACATAAATATCAATACCAGAAAGTGAATATATTCAAATTACTATAGAAAATTGTACTCCTTTCTTCGTGCTGCAAATAAAATTTTTCTTGGTTACAATTCTGTTGCAGACACTATCGCCAGCTGCCAAATTTTAAAACCAAATACATATAGCATAGGAAATTACACATAAACTTCTATCGATATGAAAAGTAAAATGTTGACTAGGCTTTTCTGTCGACAATAAAGTGAATTTACAACGAAAACAACATAACCGTAGATGTAGGTTGTATCCGCTTTCCGCTTCACTTAACTCTGTAATCTATAGAGAAGGGAGTTGAACTATTATCTCTATTCGCATTCAATTGTTATTTTCCACTCAATTTTCGGAACATGCACAGCCTTAACATACCCAACAAACATATCTATGTTTGTACTTACATAAACTTTCGAAACAATTCCCAAGGGTCGTTCGGCTATTGATACCACCAACCGCCATATCTATTCCTGAGACCAAGTTACACACATCGCCCTCGGTGCACAAAGAAAGTGCTTATTAGGTGAACTCCATCCGATCGTATCGAACGGTTTCAATTGCATGAGTTTCTTTCTGAATGTCTACCTCTATGCCATCGCCTGTTGCCCGTTGGACTGTAACCGTAGCGGTGCTACTGCAACTACCGAATAAAATAGTACCACTTACGCCAAATCAATTAGAGGCCGTATGTATCTTTCAATGGACATACCAAATGATTACGCGCAATTCAGCCGTCAAAACAGTACTTTTGCAATTAGTGACTATGGTTTTCACTTAAGCGGGAAGCATTTATGTTTCACAATCGTTGGGTTGACCGACCTTTATCTCTAGCGGTTTAATGTGCTTAGATGATACAATTTTTTGTTTGTTTTGTCAATTGTTATACGTGTAATATACATATATATTTGAAGGTTGATTTGATCAATGTAGTTTCATACCAGGTATCGGCTAAGGTATATAATATGATAAGTGATTATCACAATCAAAAAATTCCGTGGTGGAATCGGCTAAGGAGATATGTGACAGTCACATTACTGATATTCAAATATGATCACATTAAATTTTCAGTCTGCGTAAAGTGATACCCAGGAAAATTACATCAGCTTACGCAGACTGAATTTACTCACCTTAGACGATTCCACCCTAGGCAAATCAATAATTTATGAGATCTTTACCCTTCGGTAGGTGATGGAAAAAAGTCTGGAATTTAATATTCCAATATACCATCTTTTTATAGACTCTAAACCCACCTACGATAGCATAGCCAGGGTAGGAATTTATAAGGCCATGAGACAATTCGGCATCCCAAATAAATTGACACGACTATGTAGGCTGACCATGACCAAAATTACAAGCCAAGTAAAAGTAGCCTATTTGCCGTCCAGACCAACAACATCTTTAATGGACTCCGACAATGGGATGGTCTGGCTTGCATCCTCTTCGTCCTGGCCTTGGAGAAAGCAATCCGTGACTCTGGCACGGCAACAAGAGGGACTATCGTCACCAAGCCCTGCCAGATACAGGCTTACGCAAACGAAATTGACATCATCGTCGGAAGCGGGCGGCTTCTAAAAACCAAGGCTCTTTAAATCTAGAAACCTTACCATAAAAACCAAACTGCTGCTGTACAAGTCTATGGTCTTACTCTTACCAGTACTCACATTCGGATCCGAGACTTAGGTGCTTACAAAAAGGCACTCTGATCTCTCAAACCCCGTTCAAGAAGAAAGTCTTACGGAGAATTATTGGCCCCGTCTGCTAGGGAGGACGATTCAAAAGAAGATACAATCATGAATTGTAAGAAATCTACCTCGAAGCAAATGTTGTCCCACATCCTCTTTATCGATTTTAAGGCCGCGTACGATAACATTTATAAAGACGAGCCATACAGAGCGCTGTCTGGTTTTAGCATCCCCAGAAAGCTCGTCCGACTGTGCAGGATGACGATGGAGAACTCTCGCTGCTCCGTCAACGTTTGTACTGACCTCACAGTAATATTAGTAAAATTGTTATCATTATTAAATTATTAAAATTATATTTTTTTTCTTCATCTTCAATCGTTTTTTAAACATTACAACATTGTTTCAGTAGCAAGACATTATTATCATAACTCTGTGTTAATTGTGCGGATACAAGACCAATATGTATATTTTTGCTGCTAATAAAAATAAAGATGGCAGTTACCTTTTTTATAGCATGCTAAATCTGATGAAATTAAAAGACAAAAGAAAAATAGGCCTGCCCGGTAGGGTCAAATTAAATCTGTTAGGGCCATTCATAGTGCTCATTATGTGCATTCTGTTACCAAGTATTGAGCTCGGGAACCTAGTAAAACTGAAAAAAAAATTAATTATTTTACTATGTTACTACTTTCTAAAATGTCATTGCAGACAACTCTCCACACCTTCATGGTTCAAGGCAATGACAATGATTTTATTTTCTACTTCCAGTTCATCAGCTGAATTTAAAGTGAAGGGCTCGGTCTTATTCAAAATTCAATAACCTTATACCATGAGTATGACACACCTCACTATCGGTATGTTTTTGCAGTTCTTTCTGTTTCAAATGTTTTAATTTTTTTTTTAATCTTATCTCCAGTATTTACATCTATGTAGTACTTATAGATTTCTTACTTGGTTATCTCTGGCTTGGAATTCCGCCTTTTGTAATTGTACACACACTTTTAGACAATCCATTAGCACTTTAACTCGGATTGTAAAGCTATTAATGGTATCAGCTATTGTTGGTTTTCTTGTGTTTTTTTCCTTGCCTTATCTTAAAAGAAGACAAACAAATTTGAGTTTATCTTATCAAATAAAAGTATCACATTAAACTATTTTAAAGAAGTACAGTACATTAAGTAATGTACATTAAGGCTACTAAGTGTCTCGAAGGAAAACATCCTATATAATAGGGATCACAATGTTAAGGAAAACTCGATGGTTTTTAGTATTTATAATTAAAGCCTATTGTTAACCTAGGTCCAAAGTTTTCGAAGTACAGGTCTTAGAAGCGGTTTATCGGGCTCCTTTGTACTTTGGGTTAAATTTAGAACCTGGTCCTCCTGGTCGACATTTTTTTTTAATAAGCCCGCACTAAAGGGATTATGACTAACCTTAAACACAGTGGGCGCCTTAAGTTAATAGGGAAGAATATAAGAGGAGGCACCGATGCACAAGGGTAAATTAATCGGTATTTCTTGCAGCGCGAGTATTACGGTTGAATTGTTTCAGGGGGGGAGGGCAATGCAACTGGCTATTTCAGTAGAGCATTGGTTATAGAAATAGCGATACAAAGGGGAAAGGCAACAGGCAAGGCCATTCGTAAACAACCTTATATCTTATATCACTGCGGCTTAAAACCAGGAGCAAGGTTGAGTTAAGACACCAGCGGATGTATAAAAAAAAATAAACTGCACCACTGGATCGCACGTACTTGCTCTAATGTGCGGTCACAGCTTCATATAAAATTTGAAAAATATTAAAGGAATTTCAAAGTTTTTATTCGATTTTTCTGACTTGATTGTTTGAAAAAAAGTACATAAAATAGTTTTCAGCGCAAAAATCCAAACGTTATTTTATTTCTTTGGAAAGTGTGAAAAAGTGTAATTTTTGTTTAAAAAATCGTAGAAACCTATTTTTATTTAACCATTTTTTTTTAATAAAAAAAAAATAATTCAAGAATGTAAGCTTAAACAAAAAATTTACTTACATTTAAAAACAAAACTTAGAAAAAAATTCAAATACCCCTTTTCAAAATATCGATTATTCAAAAAAAAAATATTTTAAAAGATTATTAAAAATACAAAAAAAAATATTCGAAAATATTTTTATGCCGAATTGGTTAGGCTATCATCATCTTCCTGAATATCAAATTTTATGGAATCTGTTAAGCAGTTCTCGAGAAAAGAAAAAAAATGGGTACGACTGGGTCGCACGTACCCGCTTTTATGTGCATAATTACAAGATCTTTGACAGAAACGAGTAACATTTACGTTGAAAATAACACAGTTTGAAATTATAAAAAGTATCAACACCACAATACTTAAAGCTTTTTAGTAAAAATAAAGTACGTCATAACACGTCTTAAGTAAAAAAGAATTAATGAACAATTTATTTCAAAAATTGTAGAACCGGTTTTGATAAAATCCGGTTTTTTATTTTTAGTTTTTTGAAACAATTTTTTTTTTAATTTTGGTATGCAGTTTTTTAAATTTTATTAATATACATGTGATTATAAAATTTAAAATAATTTTTTTCATTAGTTTTAAAAATATTGATTTAAAAAAAAAATCCAAAAATTAATTTTTATTTAAAAAAAAGTTATTAAAAATTTTGATATGCAGAATTAATTTGGCTACTTAGATCTTCTCAAATATAAAATTTGACAGAAATTCCAAAAGCCGTTACCGAGAAAGTCCAAAATTAAAAAAAAAACCTTATATGAAAGGTACCGTTTATAGACTTTTCCCGTAAATTTGATTTTGAACAAATGATAGCCAATACCAAAAAAAAAATTATCAAAAATTTTCATCAAAATCGTTGGATCCGTTTTCGAGAAAAATAAGCTGTTCCTAAACGGGCATATGGCAGGTACCATTATTTTTAGGCCTACAAATAAAATTTCAATTTACCCTCTGGGGAATGCCAAAATAGTTGCACACACTAAGTTTGAAGATAATCGCTTAAGCCGTTTAGGCTGCAGCTCGTTATACATATTGACAGACAGACAGACATTTTTTCTTGATCACTTTTTTAGACTTCTCTATGATCGTAATGTCATGTTTCATTGTTATTTCAATTCTTTTTATATTCACGAATCCTAAACTTGCCTTATAGTCCTTATAATCGTTATAGTGAAGTTTCACTGATTATAGTTATATATTTTTTCTTAGTTTATCGCACCTGTTTTGGTTTTGAATTTTATATTTTGTATAATGGGTGGTGGATTTTGGGTTAATTATTCAAACATTCGAAGGCTAAGATTAAATTTTCTGACTGCTTACTAGCATACTGTTTCATACACGCCAGCTATTTTGGTGGTGAGTTAAACGCGGGTAGAGGCTTCCAATTCGTTTGAATTCATACTTCATGGGTAAGAGTTAGTGCCATTATTCTTTTCCAATCACAGTCTAGCTATCTATACTAGGAATGATGTTGCGTACCAATTCCAACCACAATATGGTCCTTGTACTTACTCTTATTTTTAACTTCATGTGGTTTAAATTCGTAGTTATTAACACATCATCCACACTTGTTTCCTTTTTCAAACCCTAAATCCGGAAAATTTTGAAATCGTTATTACGGTCGACTTCAATGTAAATGTAAATCAATTAGTTGATAAGCCAACTCGCATATCTGAAGTTGATGGCCAAGACTTTTTCCTAAGCTCCGGCCCTGATAAGTTTCAATATTAATGTATTATTCTCTCTAGGCACTTCTTACCATACTGTCGTAAATTTTCCAAAAATATTCTAGTTAAAGAAAAAGCTCCTAAGTGAATCCGTTGGTAGTATGAGAAAGCCAACTGGTACGGTCTCAATAATTTTTCCAGGATCTTTTGAATAGTCACTGTGCTTTCTAAATAGTGACGAACACTGCAGCGCTGATATGGTCATACTCATAAACGATTAACCTAATTCTTTCGTAAATGAGAACTTTTATCCTAAATATAGTCGAAAGCATCAAATCCAGAAAGAATTAATGGTTTAATTCATGGTGTAAGGGGTTAGCAGGTTCAAGAAAGAAAAAATCCAACCTAACTGAGGAAAACCTTAAAAATTTAAAAAAGCCAGGCATGATTTTAACGACCAAATTTTTACATGTCCAAAAATTAATTCAAATAAATTGCACAACTTACTCTTTTATATGATTTACATAACTTTTTTTTTTTATTTAAAAAATAAATTCTAGAACGCAAACTTAAACACATTAACGACCAACCTTTAAAAAAAAAATTTAAATCATTTACCCTTTTTCAAAATATTTATTTATAAAAAAAAATATCAAAAATACATAAAAACGTTATTTTGCCTACCTAAATCTTCACGAATATCAATTTTGATGGAAATCAGTCTCGGCTATGTTCTATGGAACCCATCATTTGCCCAAACTACCGATTGGTTTCACTAACGTCACTTATATGAGTGCGGCTTATTAGGTGTATTAATTATTTCTACTATATTTTGCCATACAACATTAGCATTCCTACCGATATGATTGAATTAAGTTTAATAAAAAAATATATTAAGATTAAGAACCTACACATCTGAAAAAAAATTGATTTAACAATAAATTAACATAGGAACGACTTGTCAAAGACCTTGAAAGGTCCACAAACGTAGACAGGTAGATGGTGTAATAAATTCCATCTCCTTCTTCGAACTTCGACCGTCTGAAATAATAAAAGCAAAAGTCATGTTCCTTATTATTTCTTACCTTCGCCAGAGCCATCTTCTTCTTTAAAGATGACCTGAGATGGGTTTAATCATCTATTTAGCCTGGTTAAGAAATCAAGTATAGTTCTTCCTGGGATCACGATTAAGTGTCGACTTACGGTTGTCTGCCTGTACCGATGCACCATGGTATGTACAGGAGAAAGTGAGAACCGGAAGAAACGAAAATGGGCAGTCGTCAACTTTGCTGCTTGCACTGACGTTATGACTGTCATAAAGCGGCACCCAATCGTGCCTGGAATGGAATGTTATGCTGAACTCAGTTCACTGCCCGCGGCCAGTAATGAAAGATGCAGGCGCGACGATCAATAGCGATTGATCGGTGGATACTGGCGATGGCTTAAGCGGCAAATGCGGCTTCCTTGAAACGATGTTAAACTGAAAATGGAGAGTTCACTTGGTCAGGTGCAGCCAGGAAGGAATAATACTTGATAGTTTTTTTTTTGCCGTTTGGTTTCAACTAGGATGCAGTTTGAACTGCCACCAAGATTGTGAATTAAAGGGTTACCAGCCGATTTGGAATGTTGGACATATACTTCTTTCGTTTTCAATGTGAAGTGCATTTAGTTTTTTTTTCTTCTTGTTTTAGGTGAAAGTAAAATTGCTTAAGAGTAATTGAACTGATTGCGATCGATGGGCCTTTGGGTGTTTTCATGGTGTAAATATGAAGGTACCTAGTTATGAAAGAAGGGCGCTCGGAAAGAAATTTATGAACAAAGAGAAAACGATTTCTAAGTTATTGTAGGTTAGGTACTATAAGACCATTTTTATGACGTGGGGTTGAAAACAATGCTAGACTTATAAGTTGTCAAGCGGCTGACATTGACATTAACTTATTTTCTTCTCTTTTTTTTGTTAAAGATAAGCAGAAGCCTACTTTAAAAAGAAAGTGCTCCATATTTATCAAAGCACATAACTAACTTGGAAATACTGTTTTTGAGTTTTCTTTGCAAACAAAGATATATTATAAGAAAAAGTTGGCAAATTAATGAAAGTCATTTAAAATGCTGCCTATAAAATTACTTCCAAAACAAGAGAATCGCTCTGTTCGGAGAAAAATGTATCATTGGGAAACTAAGCACGCAAAATATGGCAGTAATTCCGAGCTTCTAAGCATAGGTTTTGTTGAATCACTTCTCTGACTAACAGATTTCTTCAATCCAAAATGATAAAAAAATTGAAATTACTACTTAGCTAGTAGATCTATCGGTTAAAAAAGTATGAATTATTATCTGAGGAAGGCTAATCAACCTTTACACAGTGGCAAATAGCACAAACTCTAAGCACGATGTAGAATCAGATTAAACAGGTATGTACATATGTAAGCGTAAGGTAGATGCAGTGTTGTCACCCTACTAAAAATGTAGCGTTTTTGCTACATATTCCACAAACACTTCAATTTTTCATTACCAGAAAAATCCTTGAAAAAATGTCTTCGGAATGTGTTTGTCGCCGTTAAAATGCAAACAGTAGTTTTTTCTAAACGCGAAACCTTAAGAACTACAACAAAATTTTAAAGTTCACACAATTGTTTTTCCTCCTTCTTTACTTGTGCAATCCGTATATGTATACGAATATAAAGTGAATGAACAAAAATGAGCACGACTGGCTCGCACGTTCTTGCTATTCGCCTAATCACATTCGAAGGCAAGAACATTAATAGAAACAATTAACACTTTCGTACAAAAATTCAAATGATCCGAACCTATAAAAAGTGTCAAAACCACAACACATAACGGTTTTTGTAAAAATTAATCACACGTCTTAATAACAAAGAATTTATAAAAAAAGTATTTCGAAAATCGTAAGACGGATTTTTATAAAATCCTGTTTTTTATTTTTAGTTTTCTTTAAATTTTGTTGTTGTTTAGTTTATTATTTTTTAAGATTATTATATCTTCAGCTGATCATAAAATTTAAATTATTTTTTTTTTGATAGGTTTCAAAACTATTGAATTTTCAAAAAAAAAAATCGAACATTCATCATAAATATAGACTAAAAAAAATATTCAAAATGTTGGTATGCAGAATTAATTTGGCTATTTAAATCCTTTCAAATATAAATGTTTATAGAAATCTACTAAGCCGGTACCGAGAAAGTTGAAATTAAAAAAAACTTGTATGAAAGGTAAAGTTAATAAATATTTCCGGTAAAATTGGTTTAAACAAAATGATAGTCTAAGCCTCATAAATCTCAAAAATATTCATCAAAATCGTTGGAGACCTTTTCGAGAAAATTAAATTTTTCCTTTTGGTTTATACGGCAAGTAGGCACTGTTATTTTTGACTGACAGACTGAAAGAGAGACAGACAGACAGTAGATTGCTGCTTTCCCTGCAACCAATCTGCTTAAAATAAGCGAAATGAAACCAATCTCAGTTTAATTTTTTTTTAAATTTGGATGCCATAAGCTAAATAATGATAAACTATTACTATGCTTAGTTATAAAAATCTTAATAAATACTGAATATTTCCTAAACTAAAATAAATAAGCACGTTTTATCGAAATCGGTCCCATAATTTTCGAAAAACTTTTTCCAGAAATATAAATATTATTAAAGATATCTTTTTCACTAAAAAAGAATTTGGCTAAGAATGTGATAAACATATAAGAGCAAATATATATGACCCAGTCGTACCCACTTTCTCATAATTTGTAAGAAAATAAAGTGTGAACTAATAAAAATGCTAGTCGGTTCAATGTTATTTGATAAACCAACAAAACCTGTTTTGAGAACATGCTTATCATGTGGCTGCGATGGTGCTATGTGTAGTTCGTCGGCTTTCGCAAACGCTGGATCGCTTGTTCATAGTTCAAACCCAGCTCGGGGCCAAAAAGGTTTTTTCGAATTAATTGAACATAAAAAGCGATTAAGCACCACTAAAAGGAGTCTGATGATCGGGTTGGCCCCCGTGAAATAGCTATAACTCTAGCCTATGAACTTGCTGGTAATACACTTAAGTTGTTGTTATTCATTCAAAAAGCTTCTACTGTGTTACAGTGTAGACTGCAACCTAATTTTTTTTTTTGAGTATATCTAAAGAACGGTTTTTATTTTCAAATATAGTGCCATAGTAAATTGTAGGAAATCGGCTTAATTTTTTCTTCAAAATTTTTTGTTCTACGACGAACCGTTTTCGAGATATGCGGAGGCAATCGTGGAAAGGTCCCTTTTAATCACCTCCCCAATCCGCGCGGCCACCGGATTAACGGGGATTTTTTATTATCCCCGTTAATTCACATTTCTGCAAAAAATTTAAACTACATGGATTTTGTTTCTATTTAAATTATTTTGCCTGGGTGGTCACAGCGTCGAATAAAATTTGATAAATATAAGAAGAACTCCAAAGTTTTTATTCGATTTTTGTGTGTATTTTAAATTGAAATTAATTAAACTACCTACATATTCCTGAATATGGGTTGTGGTTGTAATCGGTCAACCAGTTCACGAGAAAGTCGAACAAAAAAAAAACGATTCTATGGAAGTTACCGTTTTTAGCACCATCTTAAATTTTTTTTCTCACCAAAATTTAACGTTTGTCAATAAAAGCACACTTATTTTTTTCATAAAAATTCTTGGAGCCGTTTTCAAGAAAAATAAGCTTTTACGTAATGGTTATATACAGGTATCGTTAATTTTTGAGCTAAAAATAATTAAAAAAACTCCTCTGTAGAATGTCAAAACAACCTTATGTTCCAAATTTGAAGACGTTTAGGCTGTAGTCCAACATTCATACGTACAGACAGACAGACAGACAGACAGAATTTTGCCAGAACTCAAATATGTTCCTCTATCATGTCATGTTTGATTGTTATCTCTAAATTTTTAATCTGCACGAATGCATAACTTGCATTATAGTACCTATAATCGCAAGTAAAAAGAATAAAGATCTTAAAATAAAAATTAGTTCTTTTGCGAACAGGCAGTCGTTTTCTTTGTTTTACAATTTCATATACTGTGTTTTCGGTGTCTCCTCGGTGTTCAATATGAAAGTGACACCTAAATAGCAATCACAAAAAAAAAATTCACAAAAATGTGACTGTCACTTATGACAATCATCTTACGCGGACTGAATTTGCCGATTCCACCTGCATTTTTTTTTAATGTTTAACGCTTTTGGCCAATAGGGAACATGAAAGTTTTTATTAAATTTTTGTGATTTGGTCGAAAAATTTACGTAAAATAGTTAAACGCCATTTTTACCAGTTTTTTTTTACTTATTTTTAAAATAAAAAAAAAACCCAAACTAAAGCACAAAAATAACCTACATTAAAAAAAATCATTTACCCGTTTTCAGAATATTGCTTTTCAAAAAATAAAATTAAGAAAACTTTTCGAAAATATTTTAATGTACAATTACTTTTGCTATCTACAACTTCTTGAATATCAATTTTGATATCGAAAAACGGTCCTATTGGATGTGCCGTTTTTAGTTCACCATCTTACATATCGGGTTTTTCAACAGGGACGCTACAAAAGTAGAACGACAGGGACAGCAAACGACGCCATATTTCTTGCCGCTCTTTTGACATTTCTCTTCAGTAAGGTTTGCCATTGCATAATGGAAAGATATACGAGCCAACAACGAGTCGAAATTATTAAAATTTACTACCGAAATTCGGAGTCAGTGGCCTCAACGTTAAGAGCGCTACGTCCAATTTATGGTCGTCATAATCGTCCTAGCAGATCAACAATTGAGCGTCTAGTGAAAAAATTTGAAACTACAGGCACAATACAAAATGTTCCCGTGCCAGTGACACAAAGAAGTGCCCGTAGTGTCGAGAATATTGCTGCCGCTGAGGCTTCAGTTGCAGAAAGCCCAAATGTGTCTCTCACACGTCGTTCTCAAGCGTTGGGCATCTCTGTGACGTCGTTGTGGCGAATTTTGCGAAAAGATCTTGGCCTACATCCTTACGAGATTAAATTGACGCAAGAACTGAAGCCGCTTGACCACCAGAAGCGTCTTATGTTGGTGAATTGGGCTGAACAACAACTTGAAAATGATTCGGATTTTCATCGAAAAATCATCTTCAGCGATGAGGCTCATTTCTGGCTGAATGGCTTCGTCAATAAACAAAATATGCGGTATTGGTCAGGCAGCAATCCACACGTACTCCATGAGTCATCATTGCATCCCGAAAAAATTACGGTTTGGTGGTTTATGGGCCGGCGGCGTCATTGGGTCGTACTTCTTCCGTGATGATCAAGACCGGCACGTTATTGTGAATGGGGATCGCTACCGTTCAATGATAACCGAATATTTTTGGCCCAATTGGATGATATGAACTTGGAGGAGATGTGGTTCTAACAGGACGGCGCCACAAGCCAAACAGCGAATGTCACAATCAATTTATTGGAAACCAAGTTTGGAGAACGTGTTATTTCACGAAATGGTCCAGTCGCTTCGCTTGGCCACCTCGGTCGTGCGATTTAACGCCGTTAAACTATTTCCTGTGGGGCTACGTCAAGTCTATGGTCTATGCCAACAAGCCAGCGACGATTGATGAACTTCGTACGAATATCGAACGTGAAATTGCAGCAGTATCGGCCGATTTATGCTTGAAAACCGTCGAAAATTGGGTTCGGCGTCTGAACTTCTGCAAGCGTGCCCGTGGTGGCCATGCAAAAGAAATCGAGTTCCATACATAATGGCATCGAACGTACTTTCACAGAAATAAAGAATTTCATTGATATCAAAATCGTTTTTGTTTTATTTAAAAAAACTTTTTTGAAAAACCCTTTATTTTTTACCAACAAGTAACCCATATCTACAATAGTACACTGATTTTTTGTTCATTAAAATTCTTAAAATTCTTAAAACCGTTTCCGTTAATATTTGAGGTACAAAAAATAAGAAAAATTTCTTCTGTAGATAATATTAACCTTATGTTCCAAATTTGGAGACGATTGCCCCAACCGTTTAGGCTGTAGTTCAATATATGTACTACATCCATACAGACAGACAGAAGTTTGCCAGTAACTCAAGTATGTTTCTCTATTATCGTAATTTCATGTTTGAATGTTATCTCACTTTTTTAAAATTTTTTTAATTGCACAACATAAACAACTTACCCGACGGATTACCCGCCGAACTTTTTAAAGCGGCCGGAGATGACCTGGTGGAGTGCATACACCAACTCATATCTAAAGTTTGGTCAGAAGAAAGTATGCCTGATGAATGGAACCTCAGCATCGTTTGCCCGATCCACAAGAAAGGAGACCCTCTAAACTGCGCCAACTATAGAGGAATAAGTCTCCTGAATATCGCCTACAAGATCCTCTCTGCCGTACTATGTGAACGCCTGAAACCTTTCGTCAGCAACCTGATTGGCCCCTATCAGTGTGGTTTCAGACCAGGAAAGTCCACAATCGATCAAATGTTCACGCTACGGCAGATCCTGGAAACCACCCAAGAATTCCAAATCGATACCCACCACCTCTTTATCGATTTTAAGGCCGCGTACGATAGCATTTATAGAGACGAGCTATACAGAGCCATGTCAGGTTTTGGCATTCCCACAAAACTCGTCCGACTGTGCAGGATGACGATGGAGAACTCTCGCTGCTCCGTCAAGGTTGGTTCTGACCTCACAGAAGCTTTTGACGTCAAAAAAGGATTCCGACAAGGTGATGCGCTATCGTGCGATTTCTTCAACTTAATACTTGAAAAAATTATAAGAAACTCGCAAGTCAATTGTAGTGGGACAATTTTTTTCAAGTCTGTGCAATTGCTAGCATACGCTGACGACATAGACATCATTGGCAGAACTCGGCGAGCTGTCACTGGAACGTTCGCTAGCATTGAAGCTGAAGCGGCTAAGATGGGACTAGCAGTCAATGAGGCCAAAACGAAGTACCTGCTGTCCACAAAAAGGGACACACAACACCGGCGGATTGGACAAAACATCACAATAGACAGGTACAACTTTGAGGTAGTTAGGGACTTTGTGTACCTCGGATCCGCTATAACATCTGACAACAACATCTCGTCAGAAATAAAGCGAAGAATTACTCTTGCCAATCGCTGTTTCTATGGGCTAGGAAGGCAATTGAGTAGCAAAGCCCTCTCTCGAAAGACAAAGGAGACTCTGTATAAGACCCTAATCATCCCAGTCCTGCTCTATGGCGCCGAGGTATGGACTCTATCTAAAGCGGATGAAGATATCCTTAGTCGTTTCGAGCGTAAGATTCTTCGGAAGATTTTTGGCCCTATCTGCGTTAACGGGCTTTGGAGGAGAAGGTTCAACCAAGAACTATACGAGCTGTACAGCGACATTGACCTGGTCAAAAAAATACGCATATCACGTTTAAGATGGCTAGGTCATGTAGAGCGAATGGACAACAATGCTCCGGCTCGCAGGATCTTCGATTCCATCCCAGAGGGTAGACGCAGTCAAGGAAGACCTCGCCTTAGGTGGCGCGCTCAAGTGGAGGACGACCTCAACCAACTTGGAGTGCAAAACTGGAGGCAGCTAGCCAAAGACCGAGTTGGCTGGAGAGGCATGTTGGTTAAGGCCCAGGTTCGTCCCGAACTGTAGCGCCACCTAAGTAAGTAAACAACTTTTTTAAAATAAAAAAAAAATCAATAATACAAACTTAAGCATATAAACTTCCTACATTTTAAAGCAAAATTTTGAAGAAAAGCTCAAAAACATTCATTTGTCAAAAGTTCATGAATATCAATTTTGATTGTAATTGGTCAAACGGTTATATATACATTTACAAATATATATGTATATATATAAGCATATTTCCTTGTGATTTTAACATATCGTTAAATCATCTCGGCTTGGCAATTTTTAACTACATCATTGTCTAGACTTAGACACATTTACATATCGTCTTCAGTAACGAACCTAACGCTGACAAGTAAATGCACGTACTTTTCTATCTTTGGTTATGTTCTTAATTTTGTTACCTCATTGTCTATATTGTTATGGAGCTTATAACAATTTTATAGACTAAAAACAATTTGACATTAAAAAAGACAAGAGTTCAACATGACAGTTATGAATGTTGAATCTTTAAGTCAACAAGTTCCTCAGCATAAATTTAAAGTATTAGCATTGTATATACAATGAGTATTAGATAAATAGTTTTAATTCCAATTAAAAGTTTAAGCACGTCCTTCTGTCCCTCATAACACATGTATTTATGCTACACAACAATTTTTGTTTCCTGGTATTTTCTCTTTTGTTTATTACGTACGTCAGGACAGCTACAAACCTACAAGTGACAGTAAATGCACTTACTGAGCCCGTAGTGGCCGTAGTTCATTCACTTTTCCAATAATAACAATTTTTTCTTATATGTCTAATAAACTTTGTAAGTGTTTTCATAGATTACATTTTTCTTTTTTCCGAAGACAGCTACAACTGTCATTATTCCATATTTGATTGGTGAAACAGGCGTAATGAAGGCTTGACATGGAGTCACTTCTCTTATGCATTGGTATGTGCATGAAAAACTATCGGAGAAAATCATTTCGCTAATTACAATTGATTGCCATTTTTAACACGTACAGTGATTTCGTTTTAGTGAGGGAGCTCGAGCGCAAACTTTCTATTCTATGATTAACATTTTACATATTGGGGCATAATATTTGCGTGACGTTTTAAAACTGCGACTTAAAGTTTTACCTATTTCCAAGATAATTAAGGTTTATGCTTAAAATTAAAAAGTTGAGTTTACAAAAATTAAGGTCGTGAGTTTATTTGATTGAATGAATTAATGGATTTGGGGTCATAGTGCAGACCTTAAAGTGCCCCCAACTAGAGCTGGATAATGTTACTCATTCTACAGGTCATCCTAAAAATAAGTGTACTTAAGAAAGAGCGAAGTTTGCCTAACTGATGAATTCCTAGATGTCTATGTCGTAGATGGATTGCAGAATCTGCATGCGCCACTGTTATCTGGGCTCAGCAGAGTCGTTTGTTTTTGTTTCTTTACGCCAATGCACATTTGAATTCGCTCAGCTTGGCTCGTTTCAGCTTTAAGTATCAATTCTAGATTTTTGATTTGTTCACCTCCTATTCTGTCTTCATTTTGTTTTTAATCACGTTTTCTCCTATTCCGCAACAAGTTGGTCCATCCGGATTGTCATTGCTGTTAATAATAATGTTTCTTTCTGGGCTTTCTGCCTGGAAAATGCTAGTAGACTCCTAACGGTATGGAGATTTATTTACTAGGCTCAAACTAATTCCAGTACCTGTCTTTTCAGACGTTCTTGATCCATTTAAAAAATACTTGGTGGCATATGTTTTTAAGAGTGTAGTTTGCTATTTCTTCTTAACACACTGAAGAAAAAATGTAGGTCATAGCTTGTTTTCTTCTTCTTTAACAGAGATCATAAAAATATCTCTATGATATCTAAAATATTCGCACTTTGGGAAGAAACTGTTCCATTCAAATAAATGTACGGAAAGGCTTCAGTGTTTTTTCCGGCTAATGCGGTATCAATTCCCTTCTATAACATCTAGCCAGACATCGATTGCTAATGACAAGCATGCAGCATGTGCACTTATCATGCCTCCATCATCGTCAGCAGCATTCTCTCTAGCAGAAAGTGACGGACTGGTAATAGAAAGCAAATTCCTCAAAATGCACCCCTAGTGCACAGCAACTTTGACTATGAACTCTTTTTTAACCGTTATGCACCTTATAACTTCTTCGTTATAAGCTGCAGCTATTGGAAAGTATGGCATGGTTTCCATTAGCAACTGGTGCACATATGTATTCTTCCAGGTCCCGATACACAATATTGTGATATTTTGGCCTGGGGTTCCACAAATAAAACTCAGTCAAAATTCCAAAATAATACAACAAATATCTTTATTTTATGAAACACAATGTCTTTCAGTTTAAATAACAGCAAATTTAACTTATTCCTCTTATTCACAATTCAAATACGTTTTTATAATTCAACACTTTTTATTTAATCTCAATTCAATCACTTTTTACTTACGCTTCCAGTTGTTAACGATTCCACTTTCGAAAATAAACACTTGCACTTTCGACACCATCTCTCGACATCTTTTCTTACCGTTAACCAATAAAAGCGTAGCCGTACCTTTTTCAGTGTCTTGTTGATTCCCAAGTGCCCGCCGGATTCTTCATCATGCATTTCCCATAGAATCTCCTGCACTTTCGACCGTGGAACCACAAGCTGCATTTTAAGGGATCTTCCATTCGGCATTTCCCATTTTCTCCACAAGAAGAGTCCCACTGCGCGCAGTATGCTTTTAAGGTAGGACTTCTGTAGGAGATGCCTCTTGCGTTTGGCTTCTCCATAGATTCCTTCCAGCTACCAAGAATGCATGTGAGAAGGTCAGCCCTGCCAGTTCTTTCTTCAGAAGTACCTCCCCGTATACTTTTGCTACTTATCCCGTAGCTACCTTCAGACTGTTCCAGCTGGTTTTGTGTAGCCAGGACGTCTGGACAAGGTCTCTTCTAATTATGGAGGCCGTGGCACCCGTATCGATAGTGGCCACACATATTCTGTTGGCGATGACTGTCTCCACTGTCAAACTCTGGTTGCAGCGTTTCGTTTGCGCAACATGGATAATAGTCCTGGGGGCGTTCATTTCATCAAAACGACTTCTGCTCTGCAAAGTTGGTTCTTATGCGCTTTCCCCACTGATGTATCGCCAAATCATGCCCGGCGGGGTAAGCGATATCCCTGTCAGTAGGCCTTTTTCTCGCACTATGTGGGCAGCTTACCTGTTAAGGTGGGGATCGGCATTCTAGCTGTAGATGCCCCAGCCTGTTGCAATTCCAGAATCTCATTTGACCTCGAGCATTGTTCGGGTTTCGTCTTTCAATGTCAACGCGTTGACATGGGCACTCTAGCGGAGCCATTTCCCTTACGTGGTGGCTATCTTGCGAAGCTTGTTCTGCTGCTTCCATTGTCAGGGCAAATACTAAAGCCTCAGCGAGCGTTTTCTTACCTGCCATTCTTACAGGCATTTGTAGTTTCGATCTGCAATGGCATTAGTGAACGCATCGGTCGCCAGCTCATTTATGATTTCCCTGCTGTATTGGGATCAGACAAATTCGCCAAGCGCTCGATGTCAGCTTGCAATTTTTGTAGCTTTTCACCTCTTGCCTGGACTCTTCGGCGCAACTGGACTCGGTAAACTTGCTGCGTGTGGTCGTCGCCAAACCTCATCTCGATTGCCTTGACCATGGCATCATAATAATGATGTTTGTCTTAAGGAATGGTCTGCAGCAATTCGGCAGCTGTTCCTCTGAGCGCAAGCGTAAGAGCAATTGACTTGTCTTCGTTGTCCCAGTTGTTCGTCAATGCGGCAGCGTCGAACTGCCTCTTATAAATTGGCCATGTTGTTTGACCATCAAAAACAGGGGCCTGCATTTCTTTTCTTCGTGGACCTTCGCTCGAATATTCCCGAACCTTCTGCTTCTTCAAAGAATCAAATTCTTTAGCCAGATGTTCATACTGTTGCTCTACACTTTCTTCTTGGTTTCCGAACTTTTCTTCTAAGTTTTCTATATTCTGGTCTACTATTTGGAGTCTTTTGTCGAAAAGAACATTCTGTGCATCGAGCTTATTTTCGAGAGCATCCCTTTGTTCGCTTAGTTGCTTCTGGAGAACTTCTAAAGAATTCTTCTGCTCATTCTTTTGTTCGTCGAATTTGCTTTCGAGAACGTTCTTTTGTTCTTCGAGAACGTTCTTTTGTTCGCTTAGTTGATTCTGGACAACTTCTAACAAATTCTTTTGGTCATTCTTTTGTTATTCGAATTTCGACAGAAGCAACTTCATGGAAGCAGGCATTTCATCGGCTGTACTTACTGCGCCTTATCTCTCTGGTTCTTCAACATCGAACAACATGGTATCGGGGTCTCCACCATCCTGAGTGATAGCATTCTGAAGTCGGAGCAATAGTTTCTTTTTCAGTCCCGAAGTCTGAAGATGTCTTTTTCCTAATTCTTCTTTCAACTCAGCTGTTGTCAATTGATCTAATTTGCGACCCATTTTATGTAACTGAAACACAATTTTCGCAACACAGTCAGTTTTATTTTAATGTCTCTCCTAGAAAAATCTTTTTCAAACGCTATTTTTAACAAACATGTTCGCTATTCACAGATTTATAACACAATCACTTCAATAGTTTCTGGAAAATTCCACTTTTACAATTATATGCGTCACCGACACTGTTTTAGAAAATGTCACTATGGAATTTTTAGCACTTTACTGAGTTTTATCCCACTTCTGACACCAATGTGATATTTTGGCCTGTGGTTCGACAAATAAAACTCAATCAAAACTCCAAAATAATACAACAAATATCTTTATTTTATGAAATTTAACTTATTCCTCTTATTCACAATTCAAATACGTTTTTATAATTCAACACTTTTTATTTAATCTCAATTCAATCACTTTTTACTAACGCTTCCAGTTGTTAACGATTCCACTTTCGAAAATAAACTGAACTCTCAATGCCATCTATTCTTGTATTTATAAAAATTTACAAGCTTCTGGAAGCTTCCGTCTGGTTCTGGCACATAATAAGCTTCGGTACTAATTCGAGTCTCGAATTATATAATAATATAAATTATAATAATATAAATTATATAATAATAATAATATTTTAACTATGTGTCTGTAAGGTACATTGCCTTTTAGAATGTAACAGGACGTTGCACGACACTAGTTAGAAGAATTAGAAAGATTGGAAAAAAAAATTTCGGAGCAGTAGATTGAGAATAAGATGAAACTCACGGACAGCTGTTAATATTTACAGGATTTTGATAAGCAGAATTTTTAAAAACAGAATTTTGAAAAGCAGAATTTCGCGAACAGAATTTTGAAAAGCAGAATTTTGTTAAAAGAATTTTGACCCCTACAGAATTTTGACCCCAATCCACAATATACCCCTCGTTCCTTTTGCTTAAAGTTGGGCAGTTTTCTTTTGCTGCCGAGGAGTGCTTTTTCATCTATATTATGAGAAGGGTATATGTTGACCAAGCTTGCCCACACACAAAAGCTCGTACCGCGAGATGTTTTTATGGTCGTTGTGGCTCAATTCCAATTAGAGGACCTAATGTAAGCGCTGACAATATTCCAAACTTTACTATATATTTACTTTGGAGGGATCAAACGGTCACTTGACTTCGATACCGTTCAAATTTTTTACTTGTTCTTCCTCGTTGTTGAACATCTTATATGACTCAGGGCCGGTTTCCATTGTTTCGCCATTTTGTTTCTTGTTCGCAGAAGATGTCTATTCGCCTTATTTCTCATCATTTATTTCAGTTAACAGCTACTCTTAGAATTCGACTAATCAGTTGCAATATTTGGCCAGCCCCTGGAGTCCTTACAGCTCCGACCTGATCTTTTCTGATAGGTTCAGGATTAGTATTATGCATAACAATTGTAATGTAAGTAGTAAGGCGCCTCTTGTATTTGATAATGCTTAAATTTTCAAAAAAAAATATTTGCAAATATTCGCTAAGCGCTTTCGCAAATTAATTTTCTTCTAAATATGCATGCTCAATTTTTGTTAGTATTTGATCCTTCTTCAACGACACCATATTGATTTCCAATCGTATCAACACAGAGATTTGCATGTCAAACATAATGTTAGACAACATAGGCGCCCGCAGAAATTTTTTTTAATTAAACTTTTCCCACAAGCTAAAATTGTGAATATACGTATCTCTATGATCTTAAATGCCTTGTTCGATGATATGTCAATTTTCTTATATTCGCGAATCCTAAACCTGCTACCATTAATGATTTGACTCTCATTTTATCCTGGCAATATAAATTTTTGTTAAACAATATCATCAATAAAATATTCCATTTAATTGAATTAGACCTTGGCAGATTTTCAATTTGGTGTCATAAGAATTGCCTGGAGTTGCACGTTGACAGAACACTCATCATCATCATTTTCACGTTAATGCATAAAACGCCTCCCCATCATTATGTTCTCTCCAATTAATTCATACCAACCGTCGAATCGACACAAGATCTACTTCTTCTAAACTGCCCCAACTCGTCCCTTTAGCTGTAAGTTATATACTTTTTAGTTTATATTAAGTTCACAAAATTCGTACTGTTATTAATATTTCTAAAATAATTAATTAATTGATTCACCTATGCATGTATATCAACGCCAAGAGCCAAAATACTGCATGTCATACTTCCTCTATACATTGGCAAACACTTCTATTCTATAGTAAAGTAAAAATGGATGCACAGATGCACAAATCCAGCTGTGACCCAAATTCTTTGCACGAAAACATAACGTCAGGAAGTTAATCTAGGAACGCAACACTTAGACACGACCATTCTTCAAAAACCAATGACATTTATAGGTGAAACTGCATTAATCTACATCCAAGTTTGTAGTTCCATATTTCCTCTGCTCCTTTTTGCGGCAATTGGCGCGTAGCGTAGCAAAGAGTTAAGAACTCCTTAAGGGCATCGTGTCATTAAAGAAAATTCCGTTGGACACAGACAGGTATTTGACCCAGTCAAGACACTTTTACGGCAGCATCATCATCATCAGCATCAGAAGCTGCACACTTTGCAAGTTGCGGCCTTAATTACCACACCAACCATTTAACTAACGGCAATCTGGGAGTATGATGTGCAAATTATTCCATGTCCACTATAGAGTTGGACTATTAATGGTTTAAGAAAACAGAGACGGTACACGAAATTAACTTTTACCGCGTACCTACTTCTTGTAGGCCTCAAGGTTTCAACAGAATTACTATTCATTTAATTTTTGGAACACCTTGTAATGTATTAAAGGGTTGTATGTGTTTCTAGGGAAGATTTAAGCACACCGTACTTATTTAAAATAAGTATGAATTAATAAAAAAAAACATGGTCAGGAGTTAAATCTCACAATCGTTCCGAATTATCTTCAAAAATCTATGTAGGTATATATTTTTGAGTTATTTTTCGATCCTTGGCAATAATATCTAAGGCACCCTGTATGGATAATGTAATGTACTTGAAATACATTTACAATAGTTGATGCCATCATTAGTTTTCTTCCCAGAGCGTGCGCATTTTTTGTGATATATGCGTCACTTAAATCGCCATTAGTAGGTACTGTGTACTGCTGCGGGTACATGACCCTAAAACTTTTTTGTTTTTAAGAACTGTGTTTTGTATTGGTTTTCCTTTTATTGCTTTTGGTTGTTTTTGCCTGTTGTGAGAAAGTATAACAACTTCAAACGCATTCATCTCAGATGCATTCGGGTAAATGAATAGAAAGCGGGATGGCCCAACATGCGCGGTTTTGACCCAATTTCAGATATTTATTTAGTTCATTATAATAATTATTGTGATACATGTAAATACATAGCCTGATTTGTCCCTAAAAGGTCTTTCTTATAACGGGCCCGTATTTCTTCGAAAAGACACGAAAATTACTATAAATACTTACATTTTCCTTCAAAAACGGGCTCGAAAATTCACTCGGCGGCCCTGAGCAGATCACATATGTACGTGGCCAAAATCTGTAAGTATAAAGACAGTAATTTTCAAACTGTTCAATTTAACTAGTAGGCTTAGCGCCGAAATATATGCAAGCATATTGTTCAAATAATGTCTAGAGAATGAATTTTCTCTTAACTCTAAAAAAATTGTGCTGTTATCTATCATATCGTGTTGGGAAGAGACTGATTTGTGAAAAAGTTGCGAAATAAGTATAAAGACGCTTAGGTTATATTAAAGAATTGGTGTTCTATTAATTTTTTTTTAATAAAAAGAGTGAAAAACAATAAAAGTTAAATTATTTCCCTTGTTGACAAAAAAAACTGTTATCAATAAATTGTTATCACTAAATTATTAAGCCATGCCCCGCGGAACTCATTTGACCACAGAAGAAAGGGCAATAATTACGACTCATAAGGAGCACGGCTTATCCAAACGATCCATTGCCAGAAAAATTGGACGATCTCTTTCCGTGGTATGTATTTTTTTTAAATATGGCCCAAAATTATGGCACTGCAAGAAGATCTGGTCGACCAAGCCTCTTGACCTCATGCAAGCAAAACATGGTTTATCTCGAAGCAAGGCGTAATAAGCTGAATGCTGGCCAGATAAAAAGGAAGTTGGATCTCCCAGTGGTAAAAAAAGTGGAGCAAGTGTTGAAGGCCAATCATAACCTTCGTTACACGAAAATGATGAGAAAACCCAACCTTCTATAGCATCATAAACACGAGAGGTTAATATTTGCTAGAACTCACATGGCTTGGACCAGGGAGTGGTAATCCGTTATCTTAAGCGGTGAAAAAAAAATTAATTTGGATGGTCCAGACGGTTTTAGCTTTTATTGGCATGACTTAAGGGACGAAAAAGCTATAAAAATGAGTCGGCACTTTGGAGGCGGAAGTTTGATGATTTGGGTTGCCTTTGGTTTTCATGGTAAAATACCTTTGATGTTCGGTCAACCTAGAATGAATGGTGAGCAATACAGAGAAATGTTGGAATATGCCTTAGATTATTTGCACACATTCCCGCGGGTGAAAAATTTATTTTTCAACAGGGCAATGCTCCTATTCATAAGGCAAGTGCAGTCCGGGAATGGTTTGAAAGGAGTCAAATTAAGTGTTTACCATGGCCTTCGTGCAGTCCTGACCTTAACCCAATGGATAATCTGTGGGGTATCATGGCCAGAAAGCTTTATGAAAGGATATCTTACAAATCTTGATAAATTCTATGCCTAGTAGAATTTTCGTAGTTATTGGAAATCAAGGAGGCTTAACAAAGTACTTTCAGGTTGATATGTAAAACCAACAAAATGCGATGTTTAAAAGCTTTAAATATTGACTGTCTTTATACTTATTTCGGAGGAAAATTAAACGTTTTAAGAGTTTCCTAACGATGGACCCATTTTTGAACAATATTTTGTTTTTTTCATTACATTATTTATGGAATAATATCTCCAATATAATAAACTTTTGAATTTTAATTAATTTAAATCCAACCGATCATTGAAATTGAGTTTTAATACATATGTATTTCGATCACTGTATGTACAATGTACATATTTATATTTTTCGATATCAAAACTGGATACAATGTCATGACATATTTCAAATTTTTTAAACATTACAAGACTTACAGTAACAGAATTATCGAACCCTCGTTAATTTCTTTCTTCACTTTTATTGTCTTTTGATGGGGATCCATGATTCTATTAGCGATTAGGCATAAGCCGAACTGAACAAAAAATCAGCAGGGGTATCGTGAAAGCAAAGGCAGCATTAGGCACGTTAAATAAATTGCACGACTGGATCGCACGTACTTGCTCATATGTGCGGTCACATTGTAGAATTAAATTTAAGAAAATTAAAGTGTACATCATAGCATTTATTCGATTTTTGTGACTTTTGATTGTTTGAATAAAGTACGTTAAATTGTATTGAGTAATTATAATTTAAGCACAAAAATAACATACATTTAAAAACATAATTTAAATAAAAAGTCTTCAAAACATTGATTTTTCAAAAAGGAATTTTTTTTAATTATTAGATTCAAAAAAAAAGTTTTCCAAAAAAAAATTACTTAAGCTACCCACATCTTCTTGAATATCAATTTTGAAAGTAATCGGATCACCAGTTTTCGATTTTTTTCTTCGTCAGTCTCTTTCCCGATTAAACTATCAAAATAATTACTCTGTGTAAAACTAATTGTGGAGGCAAAAACTTTGTATATTTTCAACGTATACATTCTACCAAAAAGTTTATCTTCCGTTTATGGTGAACTTTCCATGGCAATTGATTTTATTATTGCATTATCCTGCTCGGATAGCAATATTTTACTTGTAGGTGATTTTAATTTACCTGAAGATAAATCCTACTTAGAACCTTCATTATCTTCTTCACAAATGGAACTTTCTTTTCTAGAATAAATTATTTTTACTGGCTTACAGCAAATAGGCTGTATTAAAAACTCAAAAAATAGAACTCTCGATTTAATATTTTCCTCTGACGCTATTAGTACACTCGTCCTAGAATCTAGATCTGGTATCACTAATATAGATAACTACCATCCACCACTGGACATTTTTCTCGATTTGAGTGATAAAATTTCTGAAAACAGTAACAGCCTTATTTATAAACTCATATTAACTGTTGAGTAAAGTTACGCAGCCTTTAATATGCCTCTAATCAATAAATCCTTATTTATAAAAAAAAATACGTTGATTAGAGGCTGAGTAAGTTAAAATGAGTGTATAGATTGATTAGAGCCTGCGTAAAGACATATTAGCACCTAAGTGTCAGTCAATCAGTCAGACAATCGAAAGATCTTTAAAATAAATATTCCAAAACGAACTCTGGTCGTTTGTTTAAAAACGAATTTAAATTATTCGATTTTTTAAATGACTAAAATGGTATAAATGCTTTAACTACAAAAAGACAGAAGCATTACAAAAATCGTTTTGATCATATGACGCTCAGAAATGAAGATTTTTTTGGTTTCCATTTCCATTTGTCGAATTTGTTTGATTTTGCCAGAATGATTTACATAATTGATGTTTATCATAGCCAGAGTTTTGGATGAGATGTTTTTTTTAGATTTTGCGGTACGTTGCATTACATGAGCTCTAAGTAACTAATATGGGTTAAAGATTCTTTATATATAAAGATTTACTCAACGTTGAATAAAGGCCGAGTAAATGATTTGACGTTGCGTAACTAATCAACCGCTCAACGGCATTTTAGCGAAATCTAATAAATAAGGCAGTAACTCATTTGATTGGTCTTATAGTTTTGATTTTGACTTTAGAAAAACAAATTGCCAGGTATTGTCTGAAGATTTAATTAGTTCTGGAATAGATAATGTATTAAATTCTTCGAATATTGACAAAGCAGTCACACATTTTTATGATATTCTTAACAACTGCTTAATTAACAATCTGACTTTAAAAAAATCGAAGAATACAAACACTATTCACCCATGGTACATGAAAGAGCTATGGACTCTTCGCAATAAATGAAATAAAGCATGAAAGGTTTACCTTAAAACTCTTTCTCCAACGAATTACACTAGCCGTGTTTTTTGGGGAAGCTATGTGCAGCTTTTTAAAAAACGCATAGGCAGCCGCCTATTGTCTTGTATCCCAGTGCAACTTTGCACCTTCTCAAACAATGCATCATAAGGCGATCATTCAAAAAAGACCGTCGACAAGTGAGTCTAAAAAATATTTACACATAAAAAAATACAACAAAAAAGAGGATCGAATACGAACATTTGTTGCATTGGCATTCGAATCCCAACAAATAAAAATGTGTATCTATAGATTCCAACACGCCCAAGTGCAACCTTGCAACCTTCTCAAACAATGCAGCATAAAACGATCATTCCCAAGCGTTTGAAAATTGGTAATTTTATTTTGCTCTGCGTGCAATATCTATGGATATTGAGTATCTGTAGCATGATAGAAGTCGTATATCATGTCTATTGTGAATGAAATCTTGTTGTGTCGAAAATGCAATCCGCAGCCAAATTCAACATCTACTTTTTTCGGCAGCTGGTTGTTGTATTTGTAGTGTGTGTAAAATCTTGCTTCGTTACGGATAAATTTCCAAATAAAACACGGCTACTAATTATGCACAAACTTTTGACGATTTTAATAATCTGTCAGGTATTTGTACTAGCTACGTAATTGATATGGGTTTTACTTTAAAAGATGACCCTAAGGGATTTTGGAAGCTTAAAAAAACTGTCGACATTTCTAACGGCTTTGCAGCAAATTTTCGTGATTCTTTTGTTAAAAACCATTGAAGTTGATGACATTTTTTTTCACAATCTACATACGTTTTCGCAAACTAGCTGTAACCATATCCCTTTACTGCAGAGTACAGTGCTTGACCTTCTTTCTTCGTTAAACGATGATTGTTCAGCTGGTCCCGATGGAATTCTCTCAATAGTATTACAAAATTGTAGTTCAGCCCTTCAGGTTTATGTTTCAGCTTACACTTAAAGCAGGAAAATTTCCAAGTACATGGAAAAAAGCCTTTCTTACTCCTATATTCCAAAACTTTTTGAACAAGTTGTCTGTGAGAGTATGTTATTTTTTTAGTAAAAATCTGATTTGTGAGCAACTACACGGAATCATGAAGCATAGATCAACTGTTACAAATCTTCTAACAATCTCCTACAATCAAATGCATTAGAAAAAGGTTATGAAGTTTTCTGCATTTACACATTTGGCCTAATTGACTGCTAGTCCCATCGTAGCCGCTTCAGTTTTAATGTTAGCAAACCCTCCAGTGGCAGCTCGCCGAGTTCTGCGAATGATGTGTATGTTGTCAGAGTATGCTAGCAGTTGCAGAGACTTGACAAAAATTCTCCCACTACAATTGACTTGGAAGTTTCTCATAATTTTTTAAGTATTAAGTTGAAGAAATCGTACGCATCACCTTGTCGTAATACTTTTTTGACTTAAAAAGCTACTTTGAGGTCACTACCAACATTCACGGAGCTGCGAGAATTTTCCATCGTCATCCTCCACAGTCGGACGAGCTTTGTGCGGATGTCAAAACCAGACATGGTTCTGTATATATAGCTCGTCTCTATAAATGATATCGTACGCGGCCTTAAAATCGATAAAGTAGAGTGAACATTTGATCAATTGTGAACTTTCCTGGTCTAAAACCACATTGATAGGGGCCAATCAAGTTGCTGACGAATGGTTTCAGGCATTCACATAGTACGGCAGAGAGAATCTTCTAAGCGATATTCAGGAGACTTATTCCTCTTTAGTTCGCGCAGTTTAGTGAGTCTCCTTTCTTGTGGATCGGGCAAACGATGCTGAGGTTCCATTCATCAGGCATACTTTCTTCTGACCAAACTTTAGAGATGAGTTGCTATATGCACTCCACCTGGTCATCTCCGGCCGCTTTACAAAAGTTCGGCGGGTAGTCCGTCGGGGCAAGCAGCTTTGTTGTTTTTTATTTTAGATATTACTTTCCTCACTTTATTTTGGTAGGGTGGACGGAAGTTTTGTCTGTCATCGTCCATGTTGAATGGTTCATTCTGCCTGAAAGTAGGATTTTGGTCTTCATCGCCGTTTAATAGTCTGCTGAAATGGTCATCAATTGTGATCAATCTGATTGACGGTTCTTTGATCTGGGTGTCGCCAAGTCCCTTTGTGTATGACGAAATGAGGAAACCGTATGGTTACAATGGTGACGTTATGTGCCGCTGCGAATTCAATTAGCCTCAGTCCGTTTCCAGACGTTGTGTCGTGTAGGCTATGTTTTCCGACAGTCCTACCATTTTTGGCGTTAAAATCGCCTAGTTCGATCTTAACACGTAGAAGTCATCCTTGGTGGCGTCATCTTTGTCCTCTGTGGGGGTATGAGCGCATATTAGGCTAATGTTGGCGAATTTAGCCTTGTTACGGATTGTCACAAGTCGCTCACTTACGTGTCGAAAGCCCAAGACTTCTTGCCTAAGTCTACCGCTTATGACGAATCCGCACAATCACCGTAGTACACGTCACAGTTTTTCATCCTCCTTTTGCCCGGCTCATTCCATCACGTATTTCTTGGGTGGCTGCTCTGTAGCAGTCTAGTGCATGCGCTAGTTGTTTGGCTTCTGGTCTGTTAAGAGTTCTTACATTCCACGTGCATTTCCGAAGGTCGTTTTCCTTTATTCGTTTTTCCGGGTAGTCAACAGTTAGTCCGTCCTTTTCCAAAGCTATTGGTCGCTTCGCAACTTTTTATTTTTTCCATGGCAGGGTTGTTAACCCCACGCACAAGCCCCAACATGGAGAGCCAGGTCTTTTGTTGGATTCCTTGGCTCGTGCAAGACTTCTGCGAATCGATCAGAGCAGTCATTAAAGCAGAGCATTATAGTATTGTTATTTTTTCTGTATTCAACACTCGCGCTTACAACTTTAGCAAGAATGTCCGGATGGACAGACCAGTGCCCGGTGGTTACTGTGGATAGATAAAATAAGCACAATTGATGCGTACGAGTTAGTTACAACACTGTGCATTGCCTAGTTGACGCCGATCAGTGCTTACCCTATTCATGCAACGCCCAACCACTCAAAACATGAAAACATTATAAACATTATAGGAATGTATCGAAATGATTCTTCTTTTTAAGTTCTACCTAAATTTATCCAATAACATATAAAATGGTTGTCCTTTAACTTACATCGATTTTTAAATTCACTTATCATAAAAGTTTAAATTTAAATTAAACCAATGCGTTTTGTTCATGCTTTTTCAATTCTAATAATACACACTTAATATCAGAAGTGAAACTACCTACTATACCCGGAAAATTCAAGAAACCTAGATAAAGTTGGCCAAATGCCTATTATGCCTTCGCTAATAAGTCTGCTAAAAGTCGTAAGACAATTAGAACACGTTAATATTTGAAGCGCATAATCTTTACATCACGCAATGAAAATAAATAAACCATGCTAGATAATATCAGGCACACGTCCCAGGTACACCTAAAAATATATATTTGTGCAAATGTGAAATTAAAAGCAAATCCCGGCCGCCAGTTTTCACCAGCCTTCATACCACATTCTAAGTAAATTGCATTAGAATTATGAGGCAAGAACAGCTGGGACTATATAGCCACGCGTTAAGAGCGCCATATGAAAGTGTCATCATAATAAATCAATCAAATTGCGCTCAATGCTTTTCATATGCGATACCCACTCCCAAGTGTTGGTATTTGGAGAAAATAGTTCCTCCTGACCATAGCCTGAAGACATCATCGCTAACGACGCCACGGTGAGTGTTCCACATAACTATGTGCTATGGCAGCTCCACCCGGCCGGCAAGATCCTTCGGCCAACCGATTTTCCTGTGTGTGCCAATTTTTGAATTTCTCGATTAAAATTTATTAAGTAAACAAAAGACATAGATAATTACATATTAATCTATTCGATTTGTTAGGTGAAATGACTTTATTGCATCCATTACGGCCGTCACGGCCTAGGCAGAAATTCTGGAGTTGTCTATGACTACTGATTAAGGTTTTCTAAAATGTGAAAAGACGCGATAAAAAAATTGATCGGGTACGAGAAAAGTTTTTGATGGAGTAGTTCAGAAGAAAGTGTAGCAAGCGATAAAAATGAACACGACTGCTATGCACGCTTTCACAGTTAAGCCTGCATATAACCGTACAAGCTGATTGACCTCCCAATTAGATGAAAACCTTCTTTAATAAAGGCTCGCGCGAATCAAGCCAATTGAATCTGTAAAGAGAATTTCCTCGATCGATCATTAAAAGTGTTGTTTCATATGACTTGGAACATGATGGCTAGGTTTGAAGTGCCGGCGGGTAGTAGCGATTGGCATGTCCGGGAGGCAAATTACTATATTCACTTGGCACAGTTATCAACTTGACCAGGAAAGAACGATTGCAGTTCGGTACTTTTTTCGCGTGCAGCATCATGTGCCAGCTGCGCGGCATGTTAAACCTGAACTAGAATAAAATGTGAAAGGTGAATTTCACAGGTCAAGTCTAGAACTACCTGAACACTTGGTAAGATTAATCAAAAAAATTCTAACTCATAGATACTTTTATGTACAGGTAAACAAAGAATATTCACAAAGAAAGACGATCAGACGCTTGTCCTATTTGGTTCACCATATCACCAACATATATGAAGAAGTTTTTGAGAGGAAGATACTCCGTAGCTGTACAGGCCTACACCGAAACCCCATTACAAGAAAATATGTCCCAAACAAGAAACTATATGAAGACACCAAACTGATCCAAATAAATCAGTTCATGACAAAGCTCTCCAAAAATATTTTGAGGAACTTGGAGGACCGCCCCAACTTGGAAATCCAGCAACTACTCCAGCAACAACTAGAGCCCAGCCATCGCTACCTCAACATTCGAGCCATAACGATTCGAGGATATAATGAACAATGACGGAGCCCCGTTCTACGAGAGAACCAGCAACGGACACAACAGAGGATAAACAGCACCATATCCTAACCCCAATTTATTAAAACAAGAGACAGTTAATTAAAATTAAGAATATCAATTAAAAGATTATGCAAACCTTTAATATTGAAATATAAATTGGTTTATCAGTATTTGTTACTACATTAGAGCAAGAGAATATTAAATTAAAGATTACACTATTTCATCAAACATTAGAAAAAGTTAAAAAAATGTTAAATATTCATCATTGATTCGATACTTTTTAAATCAAACAAAAAAGCCATTGTTTTACATGTTTAAAAAATAAAATATGAGAAGTAAGGGCGCTGATAGTGTGTGTTAAAAATAAGAGATGAAAGCACATCATAAAATTTCTGAAATGATAGTCCGGAAAGCCGGTATTGATACTTTTGAAAACTTCCCCCGTATGTATATTATAATTTAAAATGATTCTGAAATTAAGATTTCCTGATCTTCTAAAAAAATCGTTAAGAACTTTTTAACAGCAAATGTTTTTTAGAACAAACTTCTGCATGACCAAAAGAGGTTGCATTTTGTTGTAATAAGTTCTTCCCCAACATGAAATCCCATATTGTAGTTTTGAATGGAAGATACCATAATGAATTTTCATAAGTAGTTGAACGCTGCAAACATTCCTCAGGTAATAGAAATACTTTAAGTACACGAAAGTACTGTCTCAGATTTTCTATGTGCTTAAAAAAACTCATTCTAGGATTAATAGTTAGGCCTAAATATTTGAATTCCTTATGTGTGCTATGTTGTTTATGATTTCAATCAAACGTTTAACATCACCTATCTTCATAAATTGTACTCTTGTTTATTATAGAACGTGAAAGAGAGTAAAAATATTATAAAGAGGAAAATCTTTCGAACGTTCCATCCCCCAACACCCTCAATTTTGTTGTCCTTTTTGTATAACATTCATTGTGTTTTACTTATACTTATCTGAAAATAATAGGTCATGAGATGACAGTTCAATGATGTATTCATTGTCAAAGAAGGCAGATGATTTTTCTCTTTATAATATTGTTACTCTATGCTCCAAATCTTCTTTGTCCTAATCTCTTCCTATTTCTGTGACAATTTTTAAATCTAATATGCAATTGAGAGTTTCCACCAGAAATAATGTTGCCTTCTTTAGATTGTAACAAATGTTTTGACTGAATACATGGTATATTTTGCATCCTTCCCTAATTATCATATAACATGGTATTCTTTTGTTCATGATGTTTTTTTTAAATGAATATGAAATGAAAATGTTTATAAAGAAATTGCCTGACAGGTCATATTAACTAGTGCTCTTTGGGACTTAACAGCTACATATCCACCCGGATCTCTGAACACTTTCCCCGATTTCGTTAACGAAAGTTTCATAATGTGAGACAGCGAAAAAGTTCCATTTGAGGTGATTAAATCTCTGTTCTATTTTAAAAGCATTAATTCTTGCCATTACATACGGAATCTTAAGTTGAGCCATCAACTATCGCTGAATATATGTATTTAATATTATCATTTATAGACTTTATATACCATAATTTTTTACTTGCGATTATAGGGACTATAAGGCAAGTTATGCATTCGTAAAAAAAAAAAAAAAAATTCTAACAATCAAACATGATATAACGATGATAGAGAAGTCAAAAAAAGTGGGTCCGGAAATTCCGTCCGTCTGTCTGTCTGTCTGTCTGTCTGTCTGTCTCTCCGTATCGATATCTACAGTCTAAACGGTTGGGCCGATTTGATTCAAACTTGGTATATAGTATTTTTAGAGTGCTCTACCCGACAGTTTTTGGAATTGGCATTCTAGCTCCAAAACTAACGGTACCTGCCATATAACTTTCATTAAAAAACTTATTTTTCTCGAAAACGGCTCCTACGATTTTGATTAAACTTTCAGAATGATGTTTTCTGTGCAAAATCTATCTTTTAATTTTAATGGATTTTTCAGAAAAAGTTTTATAACGGTACCTCCCATATGACCGGTTTTTTAAAATCAGACTTTCTCGTTAACTAATTGACGGATTTTGATGAAATTTTCAAAATATGTAATGTTTTATGATTTAAATAATATTGCTTATCAAAATTTTCAAAAACATTTTTTTTTAAATTTTAATAATTTTTTTAAAAAAATATTTTGTTTTTTGAATATTTTGAAAACGGATCTATAGATTTTTTTTAAAATTTTTATCCTAGTATAAACTATAGATTTCTTAAAATTGACATACTAAAAAAAAATTTAAAATATGTTTTCGAAAAGTTTTTCAAAAAAAACATTTTTTTGAAAAAACTGGTTGAACGATTTTGAAATGAAAAATTAATCAAATAGAAAACAGCAAAAGAAATAAGATGGCTTACAACATTTTTTCCAAAAAACGTTATGAGTAGTGTTTTTTTGAATTCATACATTTTTTTCCCCAACATTTTATTTCATATTGCTCGGCTAAGCCCTAGCCAAGCCATTAGTCAAATAAAAGAAAGTGACAACCTACATTACATACATACTTACGTATTTTAAAGTATTTTTCATCATCATAAAAGCACAGAATAAATAAGGAAGCCTTTGATAAACACACAAAAACAACTAACAAATAAAAAAAACTATTCGATTACTACTGAATGCAAACATTTCAATCGAGAAAACAAAAGTTTACACCTTCCTATAAATAAACAAAACCACTGTGTTAACTTTTAATATTGTCTCTATACCTACTGGCTTAACAGTAGTTGGAACACGTATCATAATTTTAGTACCTACCTTCCTTCCAACCTTATTATAGGTACCTAAATCCTTTATAAATTCCATTGGTCCCATATTGGGACGTATAAAGGTCCCTTTACCTAGCATTATTGCCATACTGCTGATTCCGACGAATCTTTATGCCAGTTGTTCAAATTTTTCCATACCAAAATGAAAATTTTACTGAAAAAAGTCCTTTCTTTTAGCAAATTATATTATAAACAGTAAGCAGCAAGTGGAAAGATAATACTACACTAAAAAACTACAAAAGCTAACAATCCTATATATTTATGTGTTTATCCCTTTGTCGTGACGCATGTTCGTTCGAGCTTCACCCCAAAACGATTCTAAGGAAGTTGCACGTCATACAAAAAATATTAAAATAAAATCTTTGTCAAAAAGACGCCTGCACTTAAAAAGGATTAGCACATAAGAGCAAGTACGTGCGACCCAGTCGTGCCTTTTATTTTCCTGTGGCTTAGTTCATCACTAAATAAGATCGTTGAATATAGTTTGCGATATTTCCAAAGCAAAATATCAAAAAGAACATCTATTAAATACCGTTATCTTAGGTTAAATAAATCAATCAAATATGATATATAACACCATAACGTTAAGTATCAAAATTGTTGCACCCGCGATCGCGATATTTTGATCGCGTTAATGTTAATTTCAATTCAACTTATCATAGGCTTCTCATTTCAATAGTTTTAAATAAACCTTTGATTTGTCCTTACTTTTACAAAGTTTTAAAACATTTGCACTCTATGTCTAAAAGAAAACCAAACTTGTATACCTTTTATATCGCGGGCGCAACACACTAACAATGTGTTTCTTGTAATCGAATATCATGCTGAAAAATAAAACAATTATCACATGTGTTTGCACAAACAAATATACTAATGTTGTCACTAGATGGACTGGTAAAATGTAACACATCAACTTGTTTTCAATAGTGTTTTGAGCTGCCAGGCATCGGTTTTCAGTTTTCATCAAACATTCGAATGCTTACATTTCTAAGCGCATACAAAACTTTAGTATAAACTTATGTACAAAAAAATAGTTTTATTATAAGGTTTATATATTTTTCTTTGTATTGACATCAACAAAAGTAAAAACTACTGTGATTTAGAAACTGATTTCAAAAATCGTCTATAGCGAAATCGCCCATAACAAATCGAGCGCTAACCGCTTTTTTATCGTAAGCGACAAATTGTAACTTTTGAAGGAAACACATTTTGTTATTTTTTCCTGAGCTTCAAAACCGACCGAGCTTAATACATGAAGGTCGGTTATGGTAAATTTTGTTTTCTCTGTAACTCTTTGTTTAAAATCATATTGAAAAACTAATGATAAGGATACATGTGTAAAAGCGTAAGCTATCGAACTGCATTATTAACTTGATTTTGTAAAAAATGTCGCCTTCGATAAAATGGCGGTTAGGGCTCGAAATATTTGTTGATTGACTTTGAAACAATTTTTTGAAATATCAGCGCTCTGAAAACTTAAATTCAAAACATCAATAATATCTATAACATCTTTAACAAAACATCCGACACCACCAGCAGCGTAGTTCTCATTTGAATTAACAAAAAAATTATAACCGCGTAACTAATAATTGCTTTTTTCATAAGTATAAATCAAAATTTCTGATACCACAACAATTACGGAATAGAAAAATGAATCGAGATGTGAAACTAAACACGAAAAGTTTTCTCTTAAACTTCTAATGTTTTGATGAATAACGAAAAGTTTGTTTAAGCAGTAAGTTTTGTTAACGAAAATTTCTTCACAGGGGAAATAAACGAGACATTGAACAAGTTGGAGTTAAGTTAATTTAAATTTAACCTTGTTTATATTGTTTCACAACTAAAAGATATTATTTTATCTACGTGTAAACAAGATTCATATGAAATAAATACAAATACAAATATCATCATACCTTTGTTCATCAGTGTCTTTAAAGTCTCTCGTGAGCATCACTAGCACTACCATGCTAAGCTGCCACAAAAAAAATAAAACTCAGTATGCACGACTTTTGTAGAGGTGGTGATTCGGAAATCCACGAGGACACTCCACACTTCCTATACACTGCCCATCACTGTATCATCTAAGAAGCATGATTCAAGGAAGACACTTTTCCTAGGATCTAGATGAATTGTCTGATTTCCCTTGAAAAAATATTGTTAAAATTATTAAACCCCTTCGGGAAGCTTAAAAATCTATAAAGCAAACGTTTAATGCCTTTCTTTTAATTGCAAGCTTTAAATCCATACAAACCACGATATCACAATGGGTCTACATTTTATCGATTTTAATTGTGAAGAAATTTTCCTTGTTGTAATAAGCCTGATTAACAACTGCTAATAAACAGCTGATTGAAGAACAAATGGAAAGAGAGGGAAAATCCAAAGTTATCTTAAAATTTGTTGGATACTTTTCTCTCTTGAAGGAACATGTGATGAACAGCTAACTATGTTTTGCTTCTGCTTCGAATTTAAGGTAACTTGTTTGGTTAGATTTGTACGCTCACAAAAAAAATTGGATAAAACTGTGAACTCACCCAATGCCGAGGAATAAAGAAGACGAGCAAAAGGAATGTCAAAAACACGCGATGCAAATCCTACTCACTCTCCTACACTTACTCTCTCTCATTCGCACTTAATTGCGTCTTTGCGAAAACGTCTAAGTCATGACTTTTTTCGAAGTTCTCTTTGTAATTTTCTTTCCGTGAGTCTCGTGCTTCTACACTGTCGACTTTTTCGCTTGACTGGCTTGACTCAAATTTGGAATTCCTCCTTGCTCTTTTTTTCTGCTTGAAAAGGGGGTATTTTTTTTTTTATTTTTGACATGAAGCAATTAATAATAATAAAATAAATCGTCAACGGCCTTGGCTCTGATAAAGCATCGCTTCCCGTGAGATCAGCGAAATCAAGCATCGTTGCGCGTGGTTAGATGGGGAAAGATGGGGGACCGTCTCGAAACCAACTGCGTGCTGTTGACATGTGTTATGTGTTTTCTGTTTTTCCGTCCTCCCTCTATCTTCTGTTCTGTCCTGTATCAATGTCGTCTTGTGGTTGGCTTTGTAATTGTCTGAGCCGATGGCCTCAGCAGCCAGTGCTCATAAGTGTCTCTGCTTCGTAGATTTATCTACGGAGCAGATCAATATGTAATGTAATGTAATGTAATGTAAAATAAATCACTTCACTCTAGAAGTGCTCAGTTATGTCGTATTCTCAGTTCAACGAAAAACCATAAACAAATATGAGAGAAAACGACTCTACAAGCACCGAAAACATAATGAAGCATAACAATGATAAAAAAAGAAGAAGAGAAAAGAAAAACGGCACAAAAGTCAATGAACAAATTACCCACGACTCACTCTTCTCAACTTTCGAATTTGCTATCCCGTTTGCTTTTATGTGAGCCAAGACTTAACAGTCAACGTGTAGAAGCACACTTAGTGGTCAGTCATAAGTTTTTTCGAACTTCTCTCTGTTATTTTCTTTAGTCTAACGCTTCTACATTGTTGACTTTCACGTTTGACTGGCCTGACTCAAATTTGACATTCCTTTTGCTTTTTTTTCTGCTAGAAAAAAGGGTATTTATTTATTTTTGACATGAAGCAATTAATAATAATAAAATAATAGACTCTTACGCTCGAAGTGCTTAGTTATGTCATATTCTCTGTTCCACAAATATTTTTTCCAAGGAAAAATATAATAAAAAGCATTAACAAATATGAGAGAAATCGCTCACAGCGAAACCGAGAAACTGACTCTACAAGCATCGAAAACATATGAACACAATGATAAAAATAAGAAGCGAAGAGATAAACGTCAAAAACGAATTTGCTATGTCTTTTGCACTCATGTTCTTCATGACTGGCCAGTCAACGTGTAAAAGCACACTTAGGAACCATCTGTTTATTGTTGATCGCCGCAGTCCTTGAAAGTGTACAGCAGAACCCCATGCATAGTCGATTCCTCGCCGTGTACAAGAACTCGGCCTTTCGCGGGGTTTAAGGCCCGATGCACACTTGCGTCATTTTGAAGCGGCGGCGCCGCAGCGGTGACGCTTTTGCGTCTTACATTACTCACAAATGACGCGGCGGTATCTAACAAGTGTGTACACCACTCTTTTTATTTGTGAGTACTGTAAGACGCAAAAGCGTCACCAGCCGCCGCGTCACAATGACGCAAGTCTGCACCGGGCCTAAGTTGACGATTATTGAACCGGGACTTGAGACATACGTACAAGATCCAACAAACTTTTAAGCGATTGGAAAAGAACTCTTATCGAAAAATCATTTTTAACGAAGATACCAATTTTGTAATGAATGGCTTTGCGAAAAAGCTACTTGAATTGCCGTATATGAAACGACACCAACCCACATGAGACTTACCAAGTGACAATGCATCCTCAAATGTTGGTTTTTATGTAGATTTTGGGTCGACACTTTGATTGGTGCGTACTTTTAGAAAACGATGTTCTTAATTTAATTAATTTTAATTTTGGTCGGGCTAACGCCCCATTTCTTAACTTAATAAAAGCTTAACATAAACTTCACTAAACTTAAAAACTAATTAAACTAACTAAAGTTATAAGGAGGAAAGATTATGTAAGAGGTGGGCTTTAAGGCAAGGACTTGGAAGGTTGAAATCAAAAAGAGGATAGATCGAATTAATTTTACTCAACATGCGGGTTAAAAGTTTGAGACCATAGGAAGTACGATGGGGAGGAAGGTAAAAAAGACGCTATGATCTTAAGTTGCGTGGGTTAGTGTTGAACAAGGTGAGATCAAAAAGAGTATATATGGTGACAGATATTGGAGTCATAAAGACCTGGGAGAGCAAAGAACAGAAAACAACGTTGAACGCTTTCAACTCTAGAGATACATAGGAAATATAAAAGGATTTGGTTACAAATGGGTTCCGAAAACCACCTTTTGATAAAACCATTGAAAATTTTAGCATCATCGGCATAAAGGTAGATAGAAGATGATCTTTTCAACATCAGTAATGGCAAGGATAAATAAGAGATAAAGAGAGAGGTTGTGGCTACCTTGGGGTACCCCAGAGGTGGCCACAAAAAGAACTGAAAGAGCAGAAAGAAAACGGACTCTGTATTGGCGGTTGTCAAGATACGAGGATATCCATTTAAGAAGATTAGGACTGAAACCGAGAAAGGAAAGCCTAAAAAGAATTAAACTGTGAGAGGTTTTGTCGAAAGCCTTGCTGAAATCTGTATTGATGACGTCTACTTCGTAACCTTTTCCCATGGCAGAGAGTGAAAATGTAACAAACTCAACTAGATAAGTTGTGGTTGATTGTTTGATTGATTGATGATTTGAGGATATCAGAGATTTGCATTGGAAAGAGAGTGAATCATACAGAATGCTTTTGAAGACTTTGGGGATATGAGAAAATTTGGCGATGTGCCGATATTTAGATGTTAGGTTTTTGGAACTTTTTTATGGATTGTTGTGATAATGGATATTTTCCATTAGTCGGGATAAGATCCAGTGCTTTCCACCATAGCAAGGCTAGAATAGATTAGTAATAGGAAGGACCAAAATCGAGCAACATTTTTTAAGTAAAATGGCAGGTATACCATCGAAATAAGGAGTATACTGGTCTTTAAGTTCAAGGAGGCTATTAAGGACTAATGAAGTATCACGATTATTCATATTTGAAGGGAAAGTATTAAATTGAGGAAGGTAGAAAATATAAGACTTGTCAAGATCTAAGGTTTTTGGTGCAAATGACAGTTTAAAGCAGCTAGCGAAGAAATTGGGAATGGTTAATGGATAATTGGATGATTGGTTGTTGTAGAGAAGAGAGGGAGGGAAACCATGGTTTTTCTTTTTATAGTTTATAAACTTATAAAACGATTAAGCATCCGTTATAAAATTTGCTAGGGTTGTGGGTGAAAAGTCATTGTAGAGTGTTTCATACAGATTGCAAAATTTGTAAAACACTCCCCAGGTACTTAGTTGGAGAAATCGAAAATTGAAGGAGAGCGAAGATATTTAACCGAAAGTTTAATTCTCCTGTTTCGTAGCTCGCGTAGTTTATGATTATACCACGTGGGAGAAGTTGAAAAGGCCCTAATACGCTAAAATGGAACATAAAGATTTATGCAAAACTGCACTTTTTCATAATCAGAAATGTTCCACTGAAGTTGGGAAAGATTACAGTATCCAAAGATTAGAACTTCGTCCTGCGCTTCAGAAATAAGTAGCACTTCATCAATGGCATCATTTAGGAGTGGTTCTAGCAGAACGGCGCATAACATATTGAAAAACCCTATATATTAATTTTAGTTTTATTGGTTAACCTGTTCTCAACAAAATCAAAGTTAGTAAAGCCGGTTTTATTGAGTTACCATTTTTAGTTCAACATCTGAAATATTGTTTTCCAAATCATAACTTCATCAATTCTATTCGATCGTTGAACAGTCAAAACGTGTTTAGGTAGAGCTCTCTTTTGTAATATCTAATCTTTGTTTTGAGTGTCATAAGACCATAGACAATGCTAAACCTATATTGTGCGGAATTTGTTTATTAACTTTTCATCTTTCGTGCTCTAATATATGTTAAAGCATTCAAAATGTAATTTTAACTAATGCTAATCTGTGCTGGAGGTGTTATACCTGCATGAGTAATATAAGTCTTAAATCTTTTGCCAAACTTGATTTTGTTCTGTCCTCTCTCAGTAATGTTCAATTGTCTCTTAGTGAATTGAGATCTGAGTTTAATGCCCTTAAAAGTGCCCAATGCCAAGAAAATGATAATCAAATGAATGCTAAAAAAAAATAAAAACAGTAACAAAAAAATGCTAAAATAAATGTGGAAGTACAAAGAGTTCTTCGGTCAAATTTACCGGTAGATAATCTTCTGACTCCAAATGCACTCAACCAAAAGTGTCTTGCCACTCCGGGGGCAGAGGTAGTAGCTAAAAATAGGAAAAACAAAACAAAAGCTTCTCCTTCCCCCTCATTAGACAATATACCACCACCTATAAATAAAAACACTACAATAGGCTCTCTTTCCCATCCTTCAAACAAGAGTTCGTCGAACATCCAAAACCAACATGTAAGTGAATACACTAACGAACCTGGTGGCTCTGCCGGCCTCGACGATGTTGCTATGAACAATGTTGACAATATTGATGTTGCTTCTGAATTCGCTGTGGATAACGTTGCTGTTGCTAGTATAGAAAATGTTGGCAATGTTGATGCTGTTTCTAAAATTGCCGGGGATATTGAAGCTGAAGAAGCTGTTTTTGTGGATGCTGCTGAAGTTGTGGATGATGTTGCTGCTGCTGCTTATGCTGATGATGTTGTTCCTAAGGTTGCTGCTAAGGTTGCTGATTTTAAAGTGGGAATAAATGTAGGAGACAAGCCTTTACTTGCTAAATACTCCGATGTTGTTGCTGGTACATCTACATCTAATACTCGTGATGAATTACTTTGTAATGATCATACTAATTCAGCAGTAGAGGACGCAATACAAACTGCAGAGCCAATTGATTTTCATAACCCAGCTATTGAAGACATAGTCGTGGCTAAGCAAATAAAATGGTTTCATCTATCTAGTTTTGTTACAACAAATTCTCAAGCCATTATAGACTATACTTCTCAGAGACTAAATGTACGTTCAATTGACATTGCCTGTTTTGCGCTTATAGGTAAAAAGGACAACATTGAAATAATAAGAACTAGATAAACTTTAAAGTTGGTGTACCTGACGAATATGCGACGACTGTTTTAAATTCGAAATTCTGGCCTGAAGGTGTTCGAGTCAGAGAGTTTGTGCGAAATCAAAAAAACTCCAATGTTCAAATCCATGTCAACGGCACGTAATAGATTACGCATCGGATACTCGTCAGTTTTCTATCTACTACCAAAATACAGCTGGGATGAGAACTAAAACCAATCAATTCTTTGCTGCTGTTGCTGACCATCGTTTTCCTGTTCTTGCTTTGACTGAAACATGGCTAACTAATGCAATATTTTCTGCCGAATTATTTGATAGTAGATATAATGTATATAGAAGAGATAGGTATGCCACTGGCGAGGAGAAAAGAGGGGGTGTTCTCTTAGCTGTAAGTTCCAAATATGTTAGTTATGAGATATCGTTGCCTTATATTAATGTTGTGTTAAAATTACCTTGACTGATACTTTAACAAATATCTATGTGTTCGTTTCATATATTCCGCCTGCGAGCTACATATTGGTTTATAACTCACATATGAATAATATTAAACATATTTTTAGTGTAATTGAAGAAAAATCTCATATAGTTGTTGTCGGGGATTTTAATCTCAGTAATGTAAATTGGATTTATTCTGAAGATGAAAAATAATAATATTGAATGTGAAACTATTGACCCTCTTTACTCTATAAATGTAAACCAAATTAATTTGAAAAAAAATGACAATTTTCGATTGCTAGATCTAGTTTTAATTTGCAACAATTTAGAAGCTTCAGTAAGTCCAGTCATCGAACCATTGCTGAGAAACCCTATCCATCATAAAGCCTTAGATATAAATTTCAATTTTTTACAGTTGGATAAGCTAAATTTTCATAAAAATGATGTTAATATTGAATATAATTATGTAAAAGCTGATTTCAACGCGATAAATAATTTCTTCTCTGAAGTGGATTGGGCCAGCTTTTTCAATACGAATAATCTTGAAACTAACTTCTCCAAATTTAGAGATAAAATTTAAGAAGCAAAAATTGGTTTTTTGCCAGTTAATAGAAAAATCAAAAAATGTAAACCAGTTTGGTTTAATAAGAGATTAAATAATTTAAAAAATAAACTCTTAAAGCTTCAAAGAAAATGTCAATCCAGTTCGGTTTACCGTGAACAACTCAAAAATGTAAGAAAGGAATTTGAATTACTCAAAAAGTTTTTTTATAACCAGTATATGTGGGGTCTAGAAATGAAAATAAAATTTGACTCGAAAGCTTTTTGGACATTTTTAAATAGTAAAAGAAAATCGTATGGTTTTCCACTAAATATGAGGTTCGGGGATAAAATTTCATGCGATGAAACTGAAATTTGTGATATGTTTGCTGATTTTTTTCAATCAAATTTTGTATTGGAAAAGTCGAATTCAAATACAAGTTTTAACCACGAACCAATTACATGTTTAGGTCAAATACTTTTAACGGAAGAAGAGGTTTTAGATGAACTTTCATCTTTAGATGACAATAAGAAACCTGACGGTAATGAAATTGCTCCTATATTTTTAAAACTATGCAGGTATAGTCTTTCGAAGCCCCTTTTGAAATTATTCAATTTATCTCTTAGCTGGGCCAATTTAAATGCTTGGAAAACCTCAATTATTACACCAATTCATAAATCAGGTTCTAAGCAGGATGTTCTTAACTACCGACCGATTTCAAAGCTTCAAACCATTCCCAAAATATTTGAAGCCATTGTTAAAAAAAGGATTTATGAAAATGTCAAGCATGGGATTTCCGATAAACAACATGGGTTTTTTAGCCAAAGATCAACCACATCTAACCTGTCTCTCTTTTCAAACTTTTTTACAAAAGGGATTGAACGTAGCAGCCAGCTTGATGTCATGTACACAGACTTTTCAAAAGCTTTTGACAGAGTGCAACACGATGTTTTAATAAATAAGCTGGAATACCTAGGTTTTCACTCTCAGTTGTTGAAATGGTTAGATCAATACCTGAGAGAACGTACGCAGTTTGTGAAAATTGGATGTAAGACTTCAAAGATAATCCAAAATCTGTCAGGAGTTCCCCAAGGAAGCCATTTAGGACCACTGTTGTTTATTTTGTTTATTAATGACCTTCCTGAATGCGTAATATACTCTGAAAACCTTTTATTTGCAGATGATTTAAATTTTTTTAAACATATCAAATGTTCACTGGACTACAGTCTTTTACAAGTTGATCTTGATAGTATTTTCCAGTGGTGTGAGTATAATTGCCTTCATCTGAATATCTCGAAGTGTAAGCAAATGTCTTATACTAGATCTCGAAATCCGATTCTTTTTGATTATAAGATAAATAACACAGTTCTTGAGAAAGTTTCAGTTTTTAAAGATTTAGGAGTAGTTATTGAAACTAAATTATCTTTTAATTGTCACTATGACTATATGATTTCAAAGGGTAATAAAATGCTGGGATTTTTAATGAGAAATTCGAAAGAATTTACGGATCCACATACCCTGAAAGTTCTATATTACTCATTGGTGAGGTCTACTATGGAATATGCTTGCTGTATTTGGTCTCCAATATATGCAGTAAGCGTGAAGAGAATAGAGGCTGTGCAACGTAAATTTACTAGGTATGCTCTTCGGAAATTGAACTGGGTTGACAATAATATGCCCTCCTATCATCAGAGGTGCTTACTTTTAGGCCTGAAAACCCTGGAATTAAGAAGAAAACATAGTTTTGTTCTATTGGCCAGAGATGTTTTATGTAATCATATTGACTGTTCTATGCTTCTCGCTCTTTACCCAATTTATGCTCCTTCAAGACCTCTTAGAGAAAGACAAATCTTTTTTTGTGTCCCGCGTCATCACAATTATTATGGAAAAAGTGATCCCGTATCTCAATCTTGTGCTTTATTTAATATTGTATGCGGTGTAATGAACTTACATTTAAGTAGAGAACAATTCAAAAACGCTTTAAGTAATATATTGTTATGAAACATTTATATTTATTTTATTTAAAAAAAAAATTAATTATTTTAGGATTCATTTTTATTTTATATAAACATTTTAATATGTAAGTCTACAAGAGATGTATACTCGATAGATGGAATAAATAAATAAATAAATAAATATGGAATTGAGTTAAAGTACCTTCATGGATTTTAACTACTACCAAATATCTGAAAGAATTAGAAAAAATCCTGTAGATTCAAAACGCACTCCAAGAATTGTCGACCCAAGGATTACGTCTGCGTCGACTTCAGATTTTTATTATTAAAAAACAATTTCCAGATTTCTCCCGCAAGAAGCGCGCAATTTTTGGAATAGAAGCTAGCATAGTAGTATAGTAAATCCTGTATTTCTTTCACTCACCAAACTTCACAGATTCGTGCAGTCTATGAGACAACTAACTTCGAGCCATGCATCATTTTACATTTAAACGTGATTACGGAATAAACATCTAAACATACAGACATTCACATTTATAATATTAGTAGGATAAAATCTTCAGAAAAGCAAATATTTTGAACAGAATTTAAAAAATTTCTTTTTTCATTGACATCATTATCTCCGAAGAAATTCTCTTTAACATGCTACACCCCACTGAATTGAACATGAGTAGCATGTGTCGGTTCATTATTTTTAATTTTAGCTGCAACATGAAGGATGTTGTTTCTACCAACTGGCACTGTACAAATTACCCAGCTACTGATGCGCATCAGAAAATTTGAAACAAATCGGTTTTGAGAGGCATATGTATGTAAGTTTGTAGCTGAATAAAGTTGTGTAGGTACGTCAGCCTTAGCACTTGTTGCTGATGTTTATGGCACGCCCGGCTTTAATTCAGCAAAGAGGTGTCAATCTGTCAATTACTGATTTACCATGAGAGTGTTTTTCGTATGCTTTTGAGGTTAATGTTACAAAGTATTTAGAATTTATCAGTACAGTACAGTATTGTACACTTATATATACAACAGTAATAATACAGTATTTTGCCAGGCCTTCTCACTTTTCGTGAAATCACATCTAGGCAATTAAAACCAAGGTGAGCCTAGTGTCACTTTGCCCCTTATTGTGAGTGTCGTTTCCTATTCGATAAACGACTTTTATTGATAGTCAGCGTCGTAATTCTGTTGTGGTATTAAGAATCTCCATTGTGAACGATTTTTTTCGTCTGACGATTGCTTTGTGATTGAATATCTTTTGGAGAAGGTAGAGTAGATAGGGACTGCTTTTTAGCAGGTGTATTATGTCAAGGTGAATGAGTGCATTCGCCCGAATCACGACCTGGAAAACAGAACTCTGCTGAATCACTAAGAAACAATGCACGGGTGCTTTTCTGGTTGATTTCACCGTATGATAAGAAGGTATTTATCTGAAGCCCACCAGATGGAGCAAAAGAAAACCACTGTTATAAATATATGCTTTACGACATGCTTAATGATAGCAAGTTTGTTGTCAAGAGTGGCAATGTGATTTCTACCACAACATTTTATATTAAAAATGGTCTGTAACCAGCAGCGTTGAACTTGCCGATTCTCTTTAGTATTAACACCAGCGATCTTAGAGGGAGTCTATCTCATCCAAATGCAAAAAAGTTGGGGTTATTAAAACTCTATTGCAGAGTGGTGGAAGTCGCAAGATTCAGAAATATTGTAATGACTTGAAGTTAAAATTAACTACCAGAAATGTGAATCTATCCTGTTTAGAACCCTTTGTCAAGGCTCGGACTAGGGATACCAGAAAGAACTGGCGCAATCTATGGTGATCGCTCGGCCACATGCTGGAGAGTAGGAGATGTGGTAAAGTACCTTGGAATTCGGCTATATCAGTTTCTATATTTTTAACAGGCATGTAGAGGCTACTCTGTCTACAGCTAGGGGAGTTTTTGCCCTGACAAGACGTTTGTTTTATAGCAGCAGCCTTGATAGCGGGGTACATGGCCCTCATTATGCCGATGATTGTCACGGATGCCCTATGTGGTTCAATGTTGCACTCTCTTATGGAAATGATTCGGGTGTTTGTGATACAGTGTCTTCGTACCTGTCTCGGACTTTACCTAACACCAGAGTCGGAGTACAAACCCTACAATGAGGTTCTAAATAACCGGGCCAATATAAACAGGATAGATAACTTTGACTAATGGCCAAATCTTCGGGGCTTACTACTCCTAAGGTGAATATTTAGAAAGTACACATTTAAACGGTTCCACCCCGCGGGAGGCTTTCCTTTATTTAGACAGTCGAGGGCTAATAAAATATATATCGGCGATCCCGTTGATATACCAGGTCGGCCGTAAAGCTCTGGATAGGCAGCTCTTTTACGACACACACTTGTTGCGGGGAGCGAGGCAGAGCGACTCCGTTTCAGTAGGGCTGTGCCCGATCGGAACCGGAGGGAATATTTTGATCAGGTGCACTAGTTTTAATGGGCTAAACGAAATCAAAAAATGCAGTCGACCTTAATATTGCATATGGTGGCTAACATAGTTGTAAGGTAGACTTAAGCTAGGTAGGGGTGAGCAACTACGGCGACGCCACAAGAAAAATAGAAAAATATAATATAAATAAATTTCAGATAATGAATTATTTAGAATAGGTACACGCATATGGTCAGTAAGTAAGTTAGTTAAATTAATATTAAAGCTAGTTTTTAAGATTTTTTGTCTAGCTAATTAATATAACTAATTAGAAATTTTGTATAACTAATTAGTAATTAGTAGACGAAAAATAAAAAAAATTAAAAAAACAAGACGATATAGTTTTCTAACCTTCGATTTTCAAATCCATCATTCAGAGACTCAAGACTCCACGATACTACCTGCATACGTACCACCAAAAAGCAGGGCATTTAAAAAGTTCTCCCAGTACCAGTGATCTTACCAAAAAATCAAGGACATAAACAGTCCAATGATTCTTGAGAAAAAGAAATCACATTAATTCAACTCAAAAGAAGAACCGCCCGGGAAAGATTGTAGGCAGCTTTTTAATCGATTCAAACGAATCTTCATGTTGGGTCTCGTATATGGATACTCCATAGTGGATCCTAATGCCATGAAGAAGACAAATAAACCTTGGCTACGTTATCACTTCTGAAAACACCAAACAAATAATATTTCTTTCCTATTGATTTTTCTTGGGCTGTGGAAGCAATGGAGCTTTCAGACTTCTATCAACCCGGTAATGCTTTCTGCCTTACATCGCGCCGCATGGTAACATGGTATCTATCGTTATTTTAAGCACTAACATTAAAAGTTTACCCGTTAGCCCAAAACTAATGTTTGCAAGATTGTATTTACATATATTTTATTGAAGAGCTCCTCGTTGGCTAATTAACAAATAAATCATAACTCGCAGTTTTCAATTTACCTTACCAAAATGCAAATGCTTATCAACTTTCTTTGTTAAATCAAATAATTTATAGAGATGTCATCAATGTATGCTCTACACACATCCAATTAATTAAACTTTGTTGGAAATTTTCAAATGACAAGCCCAATTCACTAGTTTGCTGGAAAAATAATAAGACCGAACTACATACTTTGTATCTGTAACTTGATACTAGCTCATCCATGCAAACAGAATTTAAAGTTTTCAAATGAAAAAAATTAAGACCAGACCGTGCCGTGACCATATGAATCAATCAACTCAAACAAGCCATCCATGGCAAATCATGATAACTTTCCACAAGTGAGTGTTGCAAATTGGGAGCATCAGCATTGGAATGAGCTTGACTTGCCAACCGTGTTTTGCACAGGTTGGCGCTACACGTAATATGCAAGCACCACCAGCCAACACTATATCCAAAAGTGATTAAAATAATTATTTTCACCACCTTAATTGTATAAACGCGATCGCGTTTTTTTGAGCCTGACTTGAGGTTCAATGAACATAGAAATCCGTTTATGATTTGCCGATGATGCCTTGTGTTTTCGCATCAACATATTGACAGTTTGGGTTCATAGTGAATATAATAAGCTTAGGCGACATCCAGCTTTGTCAATAGAATTTCATTATTATTTGTATTGTTACCTACGTGAAACACAATCGTGCTCCATATACGCCAAGCAAGGAACGCCAATACAGACTTTTTTGCGGTGGAAGACAGAAAAATCTTCATAAGCACTATAGGCCATGTACCTATAGTAGTGTGAGATTACTCACTAATAAAAAACCCTTATTTGTTCTTTATACTACAACCAAGTTGCCTTTTCAAGTAGTTTATTAGTTGAACATTAATCAAGTTTGACAGGGAGCTCCCTATCGAGGGAACCTTCAGTTTCTCATGTGCCATGAAACATTAACGATTACTCTGAGGGCTTTGTTTTAATATCCTAAAGTTATATTCCGTACGTCCAGGTTTAAGCACTTGCTTATAGATAAGCAGTTGCTAAAAGTACTGGTATTGGAGTATTTTCTGATAAATAAGTCAGTTTAATTCTCGTAGTTTAATATCGAGTTCTTATCGTTTCTCTTTAACGTGGGTCTTCCATTTAAGCTTAGCATCAAGATTCATCCTAGGTACTATGCTTCGTTAGCATAACGTATTTGTATACGGAGCTAATGATGAATTGGCAGATTGTTAACATTCTTTTAAACAAATTTAACATGTGCTGATTTGGACTCCTTTAGAGCAATGCGCAGTTTGTGTTTTTATTAAGAGTTTTCTGTAGCTTTTTGTGATGAGCTGGATGATGCAAGTTTGACCATATCAATAGCAAATGTGGCTATCATGACGTCTTCTTCTTGATGTATATCTCGAGTATAAAGAACTAATAACAATGGGCCAGAATGCTCCCTGTGGAACCTTACCTTTAGCTTTCCTGGCGCTACATAGTATTGTGCTCCTGGGCCTAATTCAATATGCCCTCCAGCTGCCTCGATCTATAGTCTGCCGTCTCCAATTCTACAATCAAATCAGTCGGATTTGTCTTTCTACCTGGTCGCTCCATCAGAGATGAGGTCTCCACTTTCTTCTGACTCCTTCAGGTACGGTGTCGAAGACCTTGCGCGCTGGAGCGTCGATATTTATCCGATCCACATGACTAAGTCCATCTTAGCCGTTGGGTACGGATTTTTGTGACCAGGCTCATATCGCTGTACAGCGCGTACAACACGTTGTTGTACCTTCTTCGCCACTCGTTGGTAACTTGATCGTCAACAAGACCATATATCGCTCTTAGATATTTTCTCTCGAATACCCCAAGCAAGCTTACATCCGAATGGGAAAGGGTCCGTGCATCTGCACCATAGATATAGCAGGACCGGCATGATGAGTGTTTACAGCGTCTCCTTGGTTCTTCCCGATAGGACTTTCTTCCTCAATTGCTTACTCAGCCCAAAAGGAACAGCGATTAGCAAGAGTGATTCAACTTTTGATTTCTGCGCTGATGTTGCATGTGATACTTGACTACCTCGAAGCTATACTTGTCAATCAATTTTAACGTTCTGACCAAATTAATGATGGGATTGGGCTTTTGTTGATGAAAGCATATACTTCACTTACTTAACATGTCCATTATGCTTGCAGCTGACTCCTTGAAAGTAAAAGCACCGGTTACTGCACAAAAGTTAAACAGCTGCACAACATTGCGTCACTTTGGCGTAACCCTCCGGTGGTATCGCAGGTCTCAGTAGTATCCCTGCCAATTTTTACGGAGCAGCGAGCATTCTCCATCGTAATCCTGATAAGACGTATGAGTTTAGCAGGAATTCCGAAACTAGACATGACTCGGTACAGTTCGTCCCTGTCATGTCAATGTCATAGGCTGCTTTAAAATCGATGAACAGACGGTGGGTCTCGATGTTAAATTCTTGTGTTTCCTCCAGGATCTGGCGCAATGTAAAAATCTTGGTCGGTCGTAGATTTTCCGGTTTGGTAAGACCAACCGGTCAACAAACGGCTTAAGACGTTCACATAAAAAGGCTAATTCCTCTGTAGTTAGTGTAGAGAAGTCGATCTCCATTTTTGTACATCGGGCAGATGGTACTGATATTCCAATCATCGGGCATACTTTTCTCCAGTTTTCTACCAGTTTATCTCAAGCGTGTCTAAGAAGTTCCGCTCAACGTAGAGATTATAAGATGCTCTAGTTCTTTTGCGGAGCCACGATCTGTGTGCCTCCGTTTTGGCTTTATTTCCCGGAACACATTTGGAGACGAACTAGGGGTTTCTCGGAGATGTTTATGAGAAGCCTATTATATCTGATGCTGCATTTCTTTTGGCTTGTTTACATGCAAGCCATTGGTCTTCAGGGCTCATATATTCAGTCGGGTGATTTCTCGCTAGCTAAATGGATATGCGATCAGCATTTGAGTCATCAAACATCAAATTTCCCATGCGTGGTTGTTGATCGCCTAACAGCTTCCATTGATATCCGTACTCGAAGTTTTGCACCAACTAGATAGTGATCCTTGATCCGTGTCGATATTTGCTTCTCGGAACGTACGGACGTTCATAATGCTAGAGGAATGTCTTCTGTCAATCGAAACCTGATCAATTTGGTTGCAGGTTCGAACATCCGGTGAGTGCTATGTGCCCTTGTGAATGTCAAGACGGGGGAATCGCGTGCTGCTTAACACCATAGTTTTTCCCACTGAAAAATCGATAAGCCTGAGTCCGTTTCCAGGGATGGTTTCGTGTACGCTGTGCATTCCGATTGTATCCAAATATCCCAATTTATATGCCAGAATAAGCCCATTTGAGCCATTCGGGAGTAATTAAGTAATTAATTGTTTTTTATTTAATTTTTTTTAACTAAGTGTCTGTAAGGCACATTTGCCTTTTAGAATGCAACATGACGTTGCACGACACTAGTTAGAAGAATTAGAAAGATAGGAAAGAATTTATTTTCGGTATAGAAAAATAAAGCCGGAAAATAAGAAACTGAACTGGAAAAAAATAATTACAGATCAAAATGGAATAGGCATAAAGAATAAAAACAACAATGTATACGGAATTCTGCTGAACATCAACGCCCACCTGAGAGAGAGAGACATGCAACCAAGTGATATGGAGCAAACAATTCCATCAATGTCGAACAGTGCATTGAGGTCGCTCAGTTTAAAAGCTAATTGCGAGAAGGAAACAATTAAGAGTACATACATCAACTTCTAATAAGAACAACAACAAAACAAGGCAACTAAATATAATTGACAGCCAACAGTGGTGCAAGAAAATTAACTACCACCACCAAAGAAATTGGTAATGAAAATTAAAACAAAATCTGTAAGATCACGTAGCCACGGCATTTTTGTTTCAATAATAAAAGCAGTTATACAACATAAAAGGACAATTTATGTGGTAAGCAATAATTTTATTTTAAATCGAAAAAATAAAGATATTTTAATAACCGGAAAATCATAATGTAGTTTTTATGCAACTAAATTAATGTCTTTATGTATCATATTTCAGAAAATTGCCATTTTATAGAAAATATAAAATTACGATGGGCATCCAGACGCTCCTCCATCGAACGTATTTGGGATTCATAAAAGACGAACATGATTGGTATCCCAAAATAGATCCCATTCTCTCGCACAAGCGCAACATTTCTGGAAATCTATTAACATGTCTGAAATAAACGCTGCCGTGTCATTGGCTTTACATTACTTCCAGACAACACCACATAAATCAAGCTATCGATGGGCAATAAGTCTTTTGCATCAACTGAGTTCCAGCTATATGATTAATATTGAGCAAGAGCAGCTCCCGGTCTTCAATATTAATTTTTCAAAAACTTCAGCACAGAGGCACCATCTTCTGTCAGACAGCCATTGTTGATATTGATGATTGCCGAGACGATTATGTTCTTCTAGCGATATCGCCGATCGACTGCCTGCGCCGCAGACCCCTCTATCAATAGGCCAATTAGCCCATGAGACAAGGTCATACAAAATAGGCGTTCATCATATATTACCAAGAACCAACGACTCCACCGATCGATGAGACGATGATGATGATGATGGGTTGAATTTTTTTTTTTTTTTTTTTTTTTTAATTTAAATTTATACTCATGAGAATGAGCAACCCAATGGAAACACAAAAGGTGCATCGATCTGCTAGCGCCCTATGGCCAATGTCACTCTACGCCGCCGTTCGGGTAGCATGTTCCTTCCTTTAGAGGGCGCACCAGAGATCCACTGGAGCGCGTCTGCTGGTTTTGCGATATTGAAATCGTTTGTCTTCTTCGATGGCCTAGCAACTCTATAACCCACTAGGATGTCATGCAACTACATACAGGGAGACCATCTTCGCTTGTGGCGTGGTTAAATAGGGTTTCAACACTTTCCCCATTGGTACTCGGTTTATAATTGCACTAGTCTTGCTCAGCTTGGTTGTAAAGTGGCAATTACAGTGCTGCAGTTGATGCGCCTCTTGGCTGCTGCAACAATGTTGCAAGAAGATATGGCATCCTTTTTCGCAGTGGGAAGAAAATTCCTGACGATAAATTGTTCGATTAATTAATTGTTGGACTGTGGTAGAGGACATTTGCTTTTATGGAATTTAGAATCTGACTATGGCTTACCTGCGTCGCGTTAAGGCAATGGAAGTTTTTATGGAGATATCATGTAGTATGTAGTTTGTAATCAAAAGTGACATTAGTTGATTATTCCTGGAACTTGTAGTTATGTAACTTGTTTTGCCCCAGTGTTGACTTTAATTTTAATTAATATTCGCATGTTCGTACACGGGTATTTATGTAGAAAATTTTAATTTTTTGTAGAGTGATACACAAAAAATTGAAGGTTGTCGCATCTGTAGAATGGTTAAGCATATCATTTTGCGCTGATCATGAAGACGAATTCTTTATGATGAATTCTTTATAATATATCATTCAAAACTCATGTTTGATTACCATCCTGAGTTCAATTTTTATTGCCAATACATAATTTGTATGTGTATAATAAAAATTAAAACATAGAATGTATATTTGGCCGGAATACTCTGTTCCAATTTCATACCTATTTCTCGAAACAATCCCCATTCGGTGTCAACGCGACGTGATATGGCCGCCCAAAGTATTATGCTTGTTATTATGCTTTTTTAACACTCATATAATAATGTTTGTCACCAAGGCTTGACAGGGCACTGGGGCACCGACTGCTCCAATTGAGAATCTAAGATTGAGAGTTGTCTTTGAATAAATAAATATAAAAATAAAGTATCTTTTGGAGCGCAATTAAAACGAAATAAATCAAATCTATATTGAACTTTAATAACATGTGCTATCAAATCGAATTTTCTATTGTTCTATTTTTAAGGAAAGTACATTAGATTTTTTTAAATAAAAACTTATGGTTATGACAAACAAAATTAAATTGTTTGAAACAAAACAAACTTACTTGTAACCGGATCGTAATCATCATCATCATCGGAGCAACAAGCGGGATCCGGTCCGGGCCTCCTTAATCCCGATTGTTGGCCGACGCCATTCAATTGCGAACCTCATTTTCAAAATTCAAACTCAACCCCTTGCTTCCAATATAACCCAAAAACAATATAACAATTATATTTTAAAAAGTAAGGTTTGATTTTTGACTAAAATCACGAACGTACACAAAAAATTCAAAGTCGGTAAAGTCTTTCAAATTTAATGTTGTTGATATTATTTACAGGATAATTCAGAGTGACAAAAAGCTAGAGCGTGTAGGTTGGGTCTAGACAAGAAAAAAATCGTATGGGAAAGGGTTAGTTGTAATAGACTCCGTTTAAATAGGGGGGGCAATTTTCTACGAAAATCTAAGTCAGTAAGCCAAAAGAAAAAATAATAAATTACACGACTGGATCGTACGTACTTGCTCATATGTTCGGTCACATCGTCGAATAAAATTTAAAAAACAAGGCTAGGTATATGTATACCTAGATATAAGCTATAAGGTAAATTTAACAATAATTTACTTTTTGAAATAAAATTAATTAAAATAGGTAGCTTAATCATGTTTGGCGGATTGATAAACTCATGTTGTGGGTATTCATGGAATTTATTTAGGATATTATGTAGGTACCTGCCTATAATAGGGTTGGACGGAAGGTTGGTACTAAAAATAAGATACCATAGAACCACTGTGAAGCGAGTGGGTATAGACAATATTAGAACTTAACACAGTGGTTGTTTGTATTCAGGTGTACAATATTGTTTTCTTGATTGAAATGTTTGCATTCAGTAGGTAATGGAGTAATTTTTTTATTTGTTTGTTGTTTTTGCGTTTTTATGTGTTTATTATAAATCATATGCGTCCTTATTATTTATTCTGTATGCTGTATGCTGTTATGATCATAAAATGCTTTAAAATAAATAACGATAAATAAATAATAATAAAAATAACGAAGATTGCTTTCATTAGACTAGTGGCTAAGGCTCAACCGGGCAATATAAAACAAAAATATTAAACAAATAAAATTTGTATGAAATCAAAAAACACTATTAATAACGTTTTTTGGAAAAATGTTGTAAGCCATCTTATTTCTCTTGCTATTTTCTATTTTATGAATTTTTCATTTCAAAATCGTTCAACCAGTTTTTTCCAAAAAAAATGTTTTTTTTGAAAAACTTTTCGAAAACATATTTTAAAATTTGTTTGACTATGTCAATTTAAAGAAATCTATAGTTTATACTAGGAGAAAAATTAAAAAAAAATCTATAGATTCGTTTTCAAAATATTCAAAAAACAATACAAGTTTTTTTAAAAAAATTATTAAAAATTAAAAAAAAATGTTTCTGAAAGTTTTAATAAGCAATATTATTTAAATCATAAAACACGACATATTTTGAAAATTTCATAAAAAATCCGTCAATTAGTTAACGAGAAAGTCTGATTTTAAAAAACCGGTCATCTGGGAGGTGAGGTACCGTTATAAAACTTTTTCTAAGAAATCCATTAAAATTAAAAGATAGATTTTGCATAGAAAACACTATTCAAAAAGTTTTATCAAAATCGTAGGAGCCGTTAGTTTTGGAGCTAGAATGCCAATTCTAAAAACAGTTCGTAGAGTACTCTAAAAATACAATATACCAAGTTTGAATCAAATCGGCCCAACCGTTAAGGCTGTAGGAATCGATACGGACAGACAGACAGACACTTTTTTCGACTTCCCTATTATCGTAATGTCATGTTTGATTCTTAGAATTTTTTTTTACGAATGCATAACTTGCCTTATTGTCCCTTTAAATCGCAAGTAAACATTTGAAAATAATAAAAGAAAAAAACAAGAAAAAGTCGACTACTCAAGTCTCATTGAACAATATTTCCTTTTTAAGAAGTACAAACATTTTCAGCTCGTTGTCGGACTTGAAAAAACAACACAAAGGAAAAAACGTCAATTAATAATTATTTTCTTTGAGAACACAAAATAATTATAAACATTCCTAATATTTAAATTGTAAACTTCAAAATCACCTTTTTATACTTTATTTTGGTGAAAATGCTTGGCTTACAGCAGAAAGTTTTGCTGTTTTAAATGTACATATGTTTGTATGACAAATTTACAATTAAAATAAAATAAATGTATTGGCGCGACACCTCCTTAAGGAGCCAAGATCCTAGTGACTTATAATCTCAACTATTTCTGTGCGTGTATTGTTAATCTGCAAGAATGGAAGGGACCTACAGTTTACCGCCGAGTCCGAACGGCTACATGAGATGCACTTTTTCGAGGCAAATTTTTACTCTTGGAGATTTTGTTAATTCCTCGCAAGAGGCAGTACCCCGGAAAAGAAGGTGGCTATGAGCGGGACTCGAACACAGGCTCTTCGCTTGGCCGACACACCAACCACTAAGCCACGCGGCACTGGAATAATTTTTTTTTATTATTTACAATAATTTACAATTATTTGTATCAAAAAGATATACATATGTATGATAAAATTCTATGAAACAGAATCATACAACATTGAAATACTTCCAGTCGATTCTCCGTTCCTACATTCATGTATGAAAGTTCATCATAGAACATTTCTATAAAACGGAAATAATACATCAGAACTGTCAAAACCATACATTAATTGATTTTGATTGATTTTTACTTACGATTTATAGGGACTATAAGGCAAGTTATGCATTCGTAAAAAAAAAAAAATCTAACAATCAAACATGACATAATGATGATAGAGAAGTCAAAAAAAGTGAGTCCGGAAATTCCATCTGTCTGTCTATCTGTCTGTCTGTGTGTCTGTCTGTCCGTATCGATATCTACAGCCTAAACGGTTGGGCCGATTTAATTCAAACTTGGTATATAGTATTTTTAGAGTGCTCTACCCGACGGTTTTTGGAATTGGCATTCTAGCTCCAAAACTAACGGTACCTGCCATATAACTTTTAATGAAAAACTTATTTTTCTCGAAAACGGCGCCTACGATTTTGATAAAACTTTCAGAATAATGTTTTCTATGCAAAATGTATCTTTAAGTTATAATGGATTTTTCAGAAAAAGTTTTATAACGGTACCTCCCATATGACCGGTTTTTTTTAAATCAGACTTTCTCGTTAACTAATTGACGGATTTTGATGAAATTTTCAAAATATGTTGTGTTTTATGATTTAAATAATATTGCTTATTTAAATTTTCAAAAAAAAAAATTTTTTAATTTTTAATAATTTAAAAAAAAAATATTTTGTTTTTTGAATATTTTGAAAACAATTTTATAGATTTTTTTTAATTTTTTTCCTAGTAAAAGCTATAGATTTCTTTGAATTGACACACTCAAAAAAAATTTAAAATATGTTTTCGTAAAGTTTTTTCAAAAAAAAAACATTTTTTTTTAAAACTGGTCGAACGATTTTGAAATGAAAAATTAATAAAATAGAAAACAGCAAAGACATAAGATGGCTAACAACATTTTTGACAAAAAACCTTATGAATTGTGTTTTTTTGATTTCATAAAAATTTTATTTGTTTAATATTTTTCCCAAAATTTTATTTCATATTCCTCGGCTAAGCCCTAGCCATTAATCAAATAAAAGAAGGTGAAAACTTACATACATACCTACGTATTTTAAAGCATTTCATCATCATAAAAGCACACAGAATAAATAAGGAAGGCTTTGATTAACACACAAAAACAACTTACAAATAAAAAAAACTATTCGATTACTACTGAATGCAAAAATTTCAATCGAGAAAACAAAAGCTTACACCTGCCCCTAAATAAACAAAACCACTGTGTTAACTTTTAATATTGTCTCCATACCCACTCGCTTAATAGTAGTTGGAATGTGTATCTTAATTTTAGTACCTACCTTCCTTCCAACCTTATTATAAGTACCTAATATCCTTAATAAATTCAATTAATACCTACCCACACCATACGTTTATCGATCCATCAAACATAATTAAGGTATTTTAATTAATTTGATTTCAAAAACTAAATTATTGTTATTGGGACCTATATAGGTACCTATTCCTAGCATTATTGCCCTACTGCTGATTCCCACGAATCTCTATACCAGTTGTTCAAATTGGTCCATACCAAAATGAAAATTAAACTGAGAAAAGTCCTTTATATCTTTCTATTAGCAAATTATATTATAAACAGTAAATAACAATTGGAAAGATAATACACTAAAAAACTGCAAAAGCTAACAATTCTATATATTTATGTGTTTATTCCTTTATCGTGACGCATGTTCGTTTGAGCTTCAAACCACAACGATTCTAAAGAAGTTGCATGTCAAAAAAACATTAAAATTAAATCTTTGTCAAAAAGACCCCTGTACCTAAAAAGGAATAGCACACGGGAGCAAGTACGTGCGACCCAGTCGTGCCTTTTATTTAAAGATAGTGCCTGATGTGCTGGCCTGGGAGTTGTGTACTATCTTTTCAAGCACAACGTTGAAACAGCGTTTCGGATTTGAGTCGTTGATCATTGAATTTCCTCTGCATGGTTGTTGATCGCTTAATAGCTTTCATTGACAGGGTAGCCTAGAGAAGAGGTGTTACGAGTGGAATACCCCCAGGCCCGTAGTTCTTTGAGGGCCAGAAGTTCTTCGAAATGAAAAATACTATACAAATTTTAATTTTTCTGGGAAAACTGCAATTTTGTTAAAAGATAGTGATCCGAGTCGTGTCAATGTTTGCTCTTCGGAACGTAGTTCTTTGACTGAAAGACTCAGTTACATTCAGTCTTGACTTGAGATTAAAAGTATTATTACATCTAGAAAAGGTCTATAATAAATACTCATACTACTAAGACTATCCAGTTTACATTTGGGCTATAGATGATTTAGGAATAAGGGTTGTTTCCATTGTTCCAGCTTAGCTTTAATCGTGGAGAATATCTTGACCTTTATGAACTCCAGATCATTAGTCTCAATCGCCATTGTGCAGAACTTTTTTAGACCGCCACTTGATCATTTTTTTATATAACCGTCATATACATACTTTTCTTCTTTATGATCGAACGGACTTGCTCTTATATTTAAACGAAATTTTATTTCTTTAATAAATGTGAAAATTATTGTTTTTTTTTTCAAAATCATTGTAACGGTAACAATTTAAATAAATTTCACGACTGGATCGCACGTACTTGCTCATATGTGCGGTCATCTCGTCGAATAAAATTTAAACATATGCACGACTGGGTCCAACGAACTTGTTTTTATGCTAGTTAATTGCTTAGCGGCTACATATGTATGTATATATTAAAAAAATATTATTTTTTTTCGAAAATTCTTTTATTTTTTTAATTAGTTTAGTTTTTCTCGGAAAAACTAAGTATGCAATAAAATTTGAAAACTAAATGCCTATCGAGGAAAAAAATATTGAAAATCGTTCGCCCAGTTTTTTTAAAAAGTCGTTTTTTATGAAAAACTTTTTCGAAAAAGTATTTTTAATTTTTTTCTAGTATGTCATTATAGGAAAATCTGTAGTTTTCATATGGAAAAATTATTTTAAGAAAATTCATTCAAACCGTTTTCAAAATATTTTTGAAAACCAATTATTTTTTAAGAAAATTTTAAAAAATCGAAACAAAAAGTTTTTGAAAATTTTAAAATCCAATATTAATTGAATTATAAATGACTTCGTGTGTGCAAAATTTTATTGAAATCGGAATAATGGTTTATGACAAAACCACGTTTGAAAAAACCGGTTCTATGAGAGGTTCCGTTATAGAACACATTTCGGAAAATTCATTCTAAATGAAAGATGTATAGTTAACAAAAATAGCACCCTGACAGTTTTATTAAAATCGTTAGAGCCGTTTTCGAAAATATCAAACTTTTTTGTTAAAGAAGGTACCGTGTTTTTTCGACCTAGAGCAAAAATGAAAAACACCCCTGAGATTCTACCAAATAAAAGCTAAACACCAACTTTGAAGCAAATCGGCCCATCCGTTTAAACTATTTAGAGGTGCGAACAGACAGACAGACAGACGGACGGAATTTCCGGACGCACTTTTTTCGACTTCTCTATCATCGTTATGTCATGTTTGATTGTTAGATTTTTGTGCATGAATCCATAACTTGCCTTATAGTACCTGTAATCGCAAGTAAAAACACACTTTTTCACATTTTTAAGTGTTATTTTACGTATTTTTTTTTAACAACCTTCAAATTAACATTTCTCTATACAAGTAGCATATAGTTTCATTAATCAGCATTGTTTGCATTTGCCTTAATGAATAAAACAAATAAAGAAAAAAAATCGATTTACCAGACAGGCAGAGGCAGTGAACGACTCCTAGATCACAGAAACCTTTTTGCTTTGTACTAGCACAATAGAGAGATTCGTTTGAGCAACCAACAGGCACCTCATCCGCAAGAAGTCCCCATATTTACAGATACCTATTGGTATCACTATCAAATCAGGTTGGTATTACAGATTACTGTTTTTAACTAGCGGAACGCATCCAATATAACGACAACTAACTGTATCAGTAACCGAATTGAATAACATGCACCAAATCACCCATTTCCAATGATCTGCATCTTTGATTTCTGTTTCTTCTGAAACATTACGCTGAGATTTCTGTGGCACCATGTGCAGTCAGTTGCACATTGTGGATATTAACGATGTAGTTGGGTTTGGGTTGACTTAATCGCCAAGCATACCCGCACTCAATGTGAAATCTTATAGATCGAAAAGAGCAAAGAAAGAAATTTGTAATTTGGATGAATGAGTTTCAACAGAGAAGGGCTTGGTGATTCCAATGCCTTTTCCCATCACACCTATAAGCCCGAGTATAGAAATATTCCATCGTTGTAAGCATACAACGATAATTGAAGCTTTATCTATATATATAGAAAATGTATCTCACAATCTTGACCTTCATAATATTTCTTTCTTGATTATAGGTTCTATTTATAAGAGTTATATTATATATATAAAACAAACATTAAAGGTGCCGTCACACAATGAAAGGAAAGTAGTTTGAAAAAGCGTTTCGAACATTCCTATTGTGATGTGGCAACAAGTTTAGATATTCGGAGGATATATTTTGTGAATTAACGGCATCTGTTGGATTCATTGTGTACAACAACCAACATTTATTGTGTACAACAACCATGCCCCTAAAAGTATGATACATAATTGCAATATGTTTTGACTGAGTACTAAATCGAACTTGAAGTACTAATTCGAGACTCGAAAGCTTAGATTGTGCCAGAACCAGACGGAAGCTTCCAGAAGCTTGTAAATTTGTGTTGCCACAATTGACACGGGTGACACAGCCTCCATAATCAGAAGAGACCTTGTTCAGACACCAGCTGCTACACTCTGAAAACAGCTACCGGAGAAGCAGAAAAAGTATACTGGGAGGTATTTCTAAAGATACAACTGCCAGGGTTGACCTTCTCACATGCATTCTTGGTAGCCGACATATGCGACGAATGCATGATTTCATGAAGGCACATGAGGTAATCATAGACCTACGAATGCAAGTGTTAAGGTATCGAACCGTTGAGATCCCTTTGGTATACGGAAACGAGAACGCTGTGAATCTTCGGGAAGCAGAGATGAATCCCTACCACCATCTTCGGAGACAGTTCTTTGGACGCGTTTGGAGGGTGATCCTGGGAACCACCGATTCTATTTCGTTGAAGCAGATGATAAAGAAAATTTTCCAAGCTATTTCGTTGGGAAAATTTTAGTAGAACCAAAGAAAAACATGGTTCCGGTAAGGCTGATGAATCCGAACAAACACTCCGTCAAGCTCAGACAAGGAGAGGTGATTGGAAGATGCGTACCCATTGCAGCTATATCGACAACATCTGGGAGTGAATCTGCGAGTCTTGTTTCTGCAACGAAATTGGTCGAGGTATGTAATGCTATCCTCGGAAACTGTGAGCTAAATCCGGAGCCGAAAACCATAGCCAAATCTCATTGGCGAGTTTGCTGATATATTTGCATCGCAGGATAGAGACTATGATCGAACACACCTAGTACAGCACCGCATAGACACCGGCGATAGCAGACCGATGCGACAACCTGCTAGAAGACTTCCATTGGAAAAACAGGCGGAAGTCGATGAGATGATATCGACCATGGAAAAAGACGATCTAATCGAAAACTCAAAAAGTCCGTGGGTATCACCCGTTGTACTAGTGAAAAAGAAAGACGGCAGCACTCGATTCTGCGTGGATTACCGGAGGCTCAACGATGTCACCAAGTAGGACAGCTACCCCTTGCCTCGAATAGATGACACCTCGGATACCCTTTCTGGAGCAAAATGGTTTTCCACCCTCGATCTGAAAAGTGGCTACTGGCAGGTACGGATCCATCCAGAAGACAAAGAAAAGACCGCTTTCACAACGGGAAATGGACTATGCCAGTTTACCGTTATGCCATTTGGCTTGTGTAGCGCTCCAGCCACCTTTGAGCGTTTAAATGTTACAGGTTCTGACATGGAAAACCTGCCTGGTGTACTTGGATGACGTCATCGTTGTGGGAATGACGTTCGCTGAACATCGCGACAATTTGAGGGAGGTGTTTACACGACTTCGAACAGCACATTTGAAGCTGAATCCAAAGACATGTGCTCTGTTCAAAGCTGAGGTGAAGTATTTGGGACATGTGATATCATCAAATGGAGTAAACACTGACCCGGAGAAAATCGAAGCCGTGAGAAATTGGCCAGTTCCCGAAGATAAACACCAGCTTAGGAGCTTTCTAGGTCTCGCCACTTATTACAGGAGGTTCGTCAAGGATTTTGCCGGAATCGCAAAGTGTCTGCACCAGCTAACTGAGAAGGGTAGACAATTTAAATGGTCAGGTGAGTGCGAAAGAAGCTTTCAACATCTAACACAGCGACTTTGTGAGGCACCAATACTAGCTTACCCCACTTCGAGTCGAAGGTATTCCAGGAAGTATTCGCATCACTCGGGTTAAAGAAAACAAGGACAACACCTCTTCATCCACAGTCTGATGGAATGGTAGAACGATTTAACAAGACCTTGAAGGAACATCTGTCCAAAGTCGTGAACTAGAACCAACGGGATTGGGATCGGCGAATTCCTTTATTTCTTATGGCTTACCGGAATGCGGTTCATAGTACAGCTGGATACACTCCATCCGAAATTCTATTTGGACGAACTGCCCGGCTTCCAAGTGAGCTAAAATTCGGATTTCCTATTGAAGACCCAAAATGCGAAGAGGACTACGTGTTAGATCTAAGAGAAAGGATCAACGACATTCACCAGAGAACAAGAAACAACATAAAAATTGCGAGTGACCGCATGAAAACCAGATACGATGCAAGAGCAACAGCACCTGAATTCAACGAGGGAGATCTGGTATGGCTTTACAACCCACATCGCAGAAAGGGAAAAACGCCCAAGCTTCAACAAGACTGGGAAGGTCCCTACCAAGTAGTTACGCGCATTAATGATGTCGTTTTTCGAATCCAACGAGGACCAAGAGCAAAAATGAAAATTGTACATGTAGATCGCCTGCATCGTTACCAAGGAAACAATGATGATGTGCTTGTTCGGGACGAATAAAACTAAGAGGGGGACAATGTGATGTGGAAACAAGTTTAGATATTCGGAGGATACATTTTGTAAATTAACGACATCTGTTGGATTCATTGTGTACAACAACCAACATTTATTGTGTACAACAACTATGCCCCTAAAGGTATGCTACATAATTGCAATATGTTTTGACTGAGTTCTAATTCGAGACTCGAAAGCTTAGATTGTGCCAGAACCAGACGGAAGCTTCCAGAAGCTTGTAAATTTGTATAAATACAAGAGTAGATGGCATTGAAAGGGCAGTTTATTTTCGAAAGTGGAATTATAAGTGTTGAATTATAAAAACGTATTTGAACTGTGAATAAGTGGAATAAGTTTAATTGGTATTATTTAAACTGAAAGACGTTGTGTTTAATAAAATAAAGAGATTTGTTGTATTATTTTGGAATTTTGATTGAATTTTATTTGTCGAACCCAGGGCTCATGTTACTACTAAGGTATTTTGAATCTACTGCATGGCCCTAGTTGTTAAAACTATATGAGATACATTTGAATGTTTAGGCAATAAATTGTGCTGATATGGCGATATGATAGAGCAAGGTGCGAAGTGATTGGAGTTCAATTATTGAAGGCCATGGGAATTGAATAATTAAAGCGAGAATCGAATGGAAATTCAAACCAACCAATTTGTATAAAAGAGGGATGAAAATCCAGAATAAATGTTGTCTATCTTCAATCGCCAACCAGTGTGTTTTACTATTTCCAAGAGCAACTCGCTCGACTTGTAGATCCACTTCTTTGACTTATAGCTTACCAAATAGGAGGTTATTCCATTTTAAAGAGCAACTCGCTTAGATTGGAATAACCTCTATTCTATTCTCTGCTCGCTCTATTATATAGCGTTCGTGCTTATAGAGGCAAACGACGGCGTAACCGCCAACGTTTTGAGCCAGAGTTCTACGTAGGGAATTTAAAATAGACAATTTAAGGAGATCTAAGACGAGATCTTTGCACTTTTGCGTTTCATCAAAGAATGATCCAAATTCTAGTACAGCATCGCTTTTCGATGCTATTGATAGCCTCACTTGGCAAGTTGTTGAGCTTTCAACGCATAGAAGTTTTCGTGATCGTTCCCGAGGAATACAAAGTTCAAGAAACAGGTCCAAATCAGCAAGGAGAAAAGGATGGTGCTGGTTTCATTCAAATTACCAGCATAATGCACGTAAGTGTAATAAGCCATGTAGTTTTCAGGAAAACGCAAACAGCAGCTCATAATGACGGCGAATGACTGCGAAATTTCTGGAAGTCGTCTTTTCGTCACTGACCAAAATTCTAAATATCAATTCCTCATCGATACCGGATCTGACCTCTCTGGTTTTCCAACCAGTCTATTACCATTACTATTCTTACAGAGATTAATTTGGATTTTCACTGCATGGTTCGACTTAGTCAGAATTGTGTTTTGTGTGTAAGTGTTTTGAAATGGTAAGTGATTTTTGTGTCGTGTATTCCAATGTTCGTGGTATAAGAAAGAATTTCTTTCACCTGTACGTCTACACTGTTCAATACAGGCTAGCTGTTTTGGCATTAAGTGAAACCCAGGTTGGAGTAAATACTGATTTATCAGAGTTTGCTCTACATGGGTATAGCTTGGTGCCATTACTCTTTTCCCATCATGGTCTCGTGGTCTATGTTAGGAATGATATTGCTTGCCAGAGCCTTCCCCAATATGGGCAATGTTCCAACACGGACTTTAACTTCTTGTGGCTCAAATTCACTGTCCGCAAGCATGTCATTCATTATTGTTTTATTTACAGGAGTCCAAATCTCGACAGCAATTCCACTTGTAACGAGTTTGATGCGCTGTCTGATTCCATCTCGAAAATTGTTTCCCTTTGTCCTCGCACTGAAATCATTATTACGGGCGATTTCAATGTACACAATTCCAATTGGATCCGCTATTCTGGTCAGACAACACCCGAAGGAAGGTATGTCGAGCTCTTTGCCGGGTTACATCACCTTACCCAACTGATCGATGTGCCAACGCGTATACCGGATGTTGCTGGGCAAGCCGCCCATACTCTTGACTTGTTTCTTACTTCTCACCCTGATAAATATACCATTAGTGTAACTTCTTCATTTGGCACTTCAGACCATTGTATCATTTCAGCTAATTTCTCATCCTCCACCCATCCAGTTAAAGAAAAACTTCCCACCAGGACCGTTTGGCAATACGAGAAAGCCAACTGGGACGGCCTGAATATTTTTTTCCGAAACTTTAACTGGTCACTATGCTTCCTCGATAGTGACATTGATGCCAGTGCTGAAATGATCACAAATGTGATTCTTCTAGGGATGCGTGCTTTTATTCCTAACAGAGTAAAAAGCATCAAACCTAAAGAATGTCTTGGTTTAATTCTGAGTGTAAAGAAGCTATCAGGCTCAAAGAAGTAAGTTTCCGTTCTTACAAAGCCAACCCTACAGAGGAAAATCGGATAAAGCACAAACAAGCAAGAAACTCATGCAACTCCGTTATTGAAAGAACCAAATTTTTGCATGACCAAAAATTACGGCAAAAAATTCTGCAGGGTTCCAAAGGCAGTAAAAATTTTTGGTCATTTTTAAAAAATTTTAAAAACTCCTCAACATCTTCGCTTCCAACGCTCATCGACAATAACAAACCAATTCTTTACTCTTCAGAGAAGGCAAACTTGCTTGCCGCCCATTTCGCTGCCAGCTCCACACTGCCTCAAAGCAACGTTGCCCCTCCTGTACTTGAAAATGTAAATTTTTCCATGGGACAGATTTTTTTCCGCAGTAGCAAGAGTTCTCAAAGATCTCGATATACACAAATCCGATGGCCCCCGATTCTTCTGAAGAGGTGTTCTTCCACACTGGCAAAGCCACTGCGTAAGCTTTTCCATCGCTCCTACTCTTCTGGAATCTTTCCTAGAAGATGGAAAACAGCATTTGTCCAGCCTGTCCCTAAGAAAGGTGACCCATCCTCCCCCTCCTCCTACCGACCCATAGCACTGACATCCCTTCTTTCTAAGGTCATGGAAACACTGATTAACCGTCAGCTTAAGGAATATCTCGAAGATCGTAAGCTTCTCCATGACCGTCAGTATGGCTTCCGCAGCAACCGTTCCACTGGTGATCTGATGGCATATCTCACCGAACAGTGGAACAAATCTTTACATCGCTTTGGTGAAAGTAAGATTATTGCTCTTGATATCTCCAAGGCATTTGATAGAGTTTGGCATGAAGCTCTCTTATCGAAAATGCGTGCTTTTGGGATCGATAATACTCTTGTTCGTTGGATTAGAAGCTATCTTCTGGACCGTTCAATACAAGTTGTATTGGACGGATTCAAGTCTGATTCCCATAAAATAAATGCTGGTGTGCCCCAGGGCTCTGTTCTGTCTCCGACTCTTTTCCTCATTTTTATAAATGATCTTCTGTCTGTTACTTCTAATCCACTTAACAGTTTTGCTGACGACTCTACCCTCAGCTTTGCATATTCGTTCGATAATTCACGTGCTTTGCCTTCGGACGTACAATTGCAACGGTGCCGTATGTCAAGCTCATTAAACTCCGATTTATACAGTATTGTCAAATGGGGTAATAGGAATCGTGTGGAGTTTAATGCTTCGAAAACTCAATGCTGTCTTCTGTCGTTAAAGCTTAACATACCCGTAACGCCATTGTCGATGAATGGCACTTACATCGAAGAAACCGAAAAGCTCTCAGTACTCGGTATGTGTGTCAACGACGACCTCCGTTAGAACGACCATATATTTGAAATCGCTAAGAATGCTGCTAAGTGCTTAGGTTTTCTGTATCGGTGTAAGAATTATTTTTCCCCATCTGATCTGGCTACAATTTATAAAGCGTTTATACGCCCTAAACTCGAGTATAACTCCCACCTGTGGGCAGGTGCTTCACAAACATCGCTTCACGTGCTTGATAGAATACAAAATCGAGCGTTAAGATTGATAGGAAATAGAACTGCCGCTGAAACAATTGCCCCTCTCGAACACCGACGCAATGTTTCATGTCTCCTTATTTTATCGTTTCTTTTACAAAAAATGTTCACTCGAAGTAGCCAGTTGCATTCCTCCCCTTAAAAGTTTCGCCCGTAATACTCGTCTTGCTAGGAATGCCCATCAGTTCACCCTTGAGCCCAATTTCGGACGTACCTATTTCACGGTAGGGATAGGTAGGGATTCTTTTTTTAGCCGTACAACACGACTTTGGAATGGTTTACCCGGCGAGATTTTTCCTTGCCATTTCAATTTGCAAACATTCAAAACCAATGTTAATCGACACCTCCTATCTCTCCCCTCCCTATCTTCCTAATGCCTACGCAGTGTGTTACATTAAAAGGGAAACAAATAGTCTCTTGTGCGCGCGTTAATTATAAAAAAAAAAAAAAAAAAACCAGAACGCCGTCCTGCCACAAAATATGAACTCAGCGCTGCAAATGATACCACAATCAAAACATACGGATTTTTGAATCGTGATTTGAACTTTGGACTACGACGAAACTTCGTTTGGAGGTTCGTTATTGCTGAAGTAAGCATTCCAATCATCGGTTCAGATTTCCTTGCCCACTATCATTTGCTACCAGACTGTCAATTAAAACGACTAATCGACATATACTGGTCTTCAATCAAAAGGACAAACCGCTCAAGTAAAGCAGAATAGTGTGAAAACAATTCACATTTCATCACCATGCACTGCTTTACTAAGTGAGTTTCAGCTGGTTTACCTAAAGTTGTCAAGCACAAAACTGTACATTACATCCGGACAACACCAGGCCCTCCAGTGTATTTTCGTCCTCGTCGTTTGGCTCAAGAGAAACTAAAAATTGGCAAAAAGAAATTGGCAGACATGTTACTTGCAGGAACAATTCGACCTTTTGAAAGTCCATGGTCTTCTACACTGCATCTCGCACCCAAAGGTGACAATGGTTGGCATCCTTGTGGAGATTATCGAGCATTGAATGCCCGAACAATCCCAGATAAGTACTCTTCAGGTCATATTCATCATTTTACATATACATAATATCGTTTTAAGTAAAGTGTTTTCAACCATTGACTTGTTGAAGGCATACCAACAAATTCCCATCAACACAGACGATATTTGCCAGACTGCAATTTCAACTCCATTTGGTTCATACGAGTTCCTGTTCATGACTTTTGGACTAAGAAACGCTGGAAGCACTTTCCAACGATTGATGGATGAAATTTTATTCGGACTTGATTTTTGCTTCATATGGACCACTTGCCTATATCTTTCAAAGACTTTTTGACTATATGCGATGCATCAAATTACTCAATTGGATCTTCTTTAATGCAGATGATAAATGGTAGCTGGCAACCATTGTCCTTCTTTTCAAAGAAACTATCGGAGAGAGAGAGATCATGGCCAACTTATGAGAGAGAACTACTTGCCATATATGCAGCAATCCTAAATTTTCGTCATCTATTGGAAGGTCAATGGTTCACAAACTACACTGACCATAAACCTTTGATACATGCATTTCAACAAAAACGAGAGAAACTATGTCCTGTGCAACTCAATCACCTTTCATTCATTGCTGAGTTTTCTACCGACATTCAACATATCGTGGAGCTGAAAATATTGTTGCTCTATCCCGCATTGAAGCAGTATCAGTATCTTCTATAGTGGATTATCAAGGTCTCGCCGTTTTACAGGAAAATGGTGAAAAACTTCAAGGTTTTTTACAGAGCGACACTACATCTCTTAAATTAGAACCAGTTTCATTGCCTGAAACAACCATAAACCTTTACTGTGACACATCTACAGGTAAGCCACGACCTTTTGTAACAAAATCGTATCGTCGTCAGATTTTCGATCAATTGCACAACTTGAGCCACCCAGGAGCCATAACATCAACTAAATTAGTTAGCGATCGCCTTACTGTCATAATGGCACTTCTTTCATGCTGGATATCTCGTTTTGGTTGCCCTGAAAAACTGACTGTCGATAGAGGATCGCAATTCACCTCATACATTTTTAAGGATGTCGCAAAACTTTTGGTATTGTTGGCTTGCCATCCTCAAGCAAACGGGATGATCGAACGCTTTCATCGCCAGCTAAAAGCTGCAATCATGGCTCACTCCAATGAAAATTGGATTGAAGCACTTCCACTAATTTTATTGGGAATACGAACTGCTTTAAAAGAAGACATTCACGCAACCTCAGCAGAACTAATTTATGTGAAACACTGCGACTACCTCGAGAGCTACTCTCAAGACCATCAAAAAATGAAGCAATTCAAGATCCATCAAGTTTTCTTCATCGTCTTCGGAAATGCATTTCATGCTTGCGTCCGATTTCAGCCTCAAGACATTCACAACCTGGATCATTTGTTTTCAAAGAATTGTCAAGTTGTCATTATGCTTCAACAACCTTACACGGGACCCTACGAAATCTTATCGCGAGATAAAAAGAATATAACATTTAAAATAAATGGTCAACAAACAAAAGTTTCAATCGATCGAGTTCAACCAGCCTAAGTCTTACAAGAAAATTTACCAGATACATCAAAACCAACAAATTCAACAGAAAAACCTACCATATCTAAAGAAAACAAAAAAACTTCCTTCAGGAAGGCATGTTGACAAATTATTTTTTTTTTGTCATCCAATAAACAATGTTCTTTTTATATGTTATGACAAAAATAGTTTTATTTCTAAACATTCATATTCATACAAAGTTACATACAAAAAGTGGGCGTAAATAAGTAAAAATAAAAAATCTGTTTTAGTATGTACATACATAGGTATATTCATAATTTGTATCTATCTACATAAATTTTGATTATTGAGCCTAAATCGCAACATGTACTACAAACATACATAGGTATAAGTTGCTAACACAATTTCGTTAAAATTCTATCAATTACTAGATGGGCAGTAACGGCTGACGCTTACAATATCTTGCGAAAAAAAACTATCGCGATATTTTCGAAGCACTCATTTACAGAATCTGAAAACATTATTATCCACCTTGGGGGATTCGCGAAATATATTTGGGTTTTACGTAGAAGAATGAACAACCCTCCAAAATATCTCTTGTTTTTGGAAAGTAGTATGATTTCAGTAAGTGAAAAAGGATCAGAAAGTTGAAAGAGATGGAGATGTTGAGTTCAGGGGACAACAAAAATTCAAAATATTAACATTCAACGTCATCCTTGAGGTTCCACGTATAAAAACATATCCATCAAGTTTAAAGTCATAGAAAATCAAAGAAATTCCTAAGACAAACGTACATATATAGTTAAAAATGCTAAATGTTTAAGAACCAAGTATCCCAAAGTCTAAGAGGCTGCGTTTTCATATGATTGCATATACATTTCCATGATTATTTGATTAAAGACAGATTGCATTCGTTTGAAAAAAAACTATCTTAAAATCATGCTTGTCATGAAGAAGAAGAGAACTTTAAAGGTTTTTGCGGTTATTCAATTCAATTCAAAATTCAATTCAATTTTTTTTTTATTTTTCAAAATTAAAATGATACAAAATCTTGTTCTTAAAGAGTAACAAAGCATGGCTTAGTAAGCCGTCTGTCGGATAAAAATCAAATAAAAAATACAATAAAGAAAGAGAAAAATAAGTTATATTATAATACATAAGAGAAAAAAATAACAAAGTAAAAAATTTAATGTATAAAAACATAATACATAATTAAAGTATTTAAAAAAAAAAGAAAAGAATATTCAAATTTAATATTTAAAATTGATTTAACAAAAGGGACTTTTAGTTTAGTCAAAACAAAAATAAATTAATAAGCTTTTAGTTTAGCGAAAACAAAAATTATTGAGCTTAATTTGTATAGATTGTTAAAGGAACTGCATATAATCTATATTATTTTAGATTTGAACCATAATTTATGTTCCATTGGGTCTCAAAACATACTCAAATAATCATTTCGAAAACTGTGTGCATTGCCTATATGTACTCCTGGAGGTTGATTCTCTCCCTCGTACAAGACACTTCTCATATATTGTATCATCTATTTTAGATATGCATTCGTACAACGAATTTGTCAGTGCTTCTACATTGTCCACTGACATTGCAAATACAGAGTTAACTGGTATGATCAGTTTTTTATAGGAGTATAGCCACATCTAAAACAGATCATAAGGATCCGCTTTTGTAGGTTTTGATTTGATCTCCTCATAACTCTTAAAATGTAATTTGCATGAGCTTTTAAGTTTTTCAAAAATATTGGGGCTAAACCTAACTCAAGGTTAATGACGTAATTGGGGGTGTTAGAAGGTAGCTTGAAAACTCGTTTGAAGAAAAACCTTTGTATGTTTTCCATTTCTTCCAACTGCTCGTATCCGTACACCTCGTTTCCATAGCAAAGACAGCTACTAACCGTCGCGTTGAAAACTTTGAATTTTGATACTGGGCCTACAAAACTGTTGGCAAAAAACTGTGACCACATAGTATTTATTGCAGCTTTCGCCGCAACTACCTTTTTTTTGCGGTTATCTTCATATGACATTCTTTTTATTTTCGGATAATCCGCGTGATAAATAAATATGTATATATTTAGTTAGTTTAATATCGCACTCACCCCTATCGTTTTGTTTCAAATTGCATTGAGCGTAGTCACCGGGAATTGCCGGTGCCATGGTACCGTTTTTAGCCCACCATCTTACATTTTTTTTTTCATCAAAACATAATCCACACCTACAATAGTATGCACTGTTTTATGGCAGGAACCGTTAATATTTTAACTTAAAAAAACTAAAAGTCCTCTGGTAGAATGTCAAAATAACCTTATGTATTAAATTTGAAGTAGATTGGCCCAATCGTTTAGGCTGTCGTCTAAAATACATCTGCTCAGACAGACAGAATTTTGCCAGTAATTCAAATATGTTTTCCTATCATCGTAATGTCGTGTTTGATTGCTATTTTTTAAAACTGCAACAATACATAACTTGCATTAAATAAATAAATAAATTTATTGGCGCGACAGCTCCTTAAGGAGCCAAGGCCTTAAACTTATACTCTCAACCATTCCTGTGTGTGTGTTGTTAATCTGCAAGAATGGAAGGGACCTACAGTTTTTCCGCCGAGTCCGAACAGCTACATGATATACACTTTTTCGAGACAAATTTTATTCTTGGAGGTTTTGTCACCGAGTTCCTCGCAAGAGGCAGTACCCCGGATAAGAAGGTGGATATGAGCGCGGGATTCGGGAAGTCACGGGGATTAAATTATTAGTACCTATAATCGCAAGTAAAATAAATTGCACGACTGGGTCGCTCGTACTTGTTCTTATGTGCGGTCGAACGTCGAATAAAATTTGAAAAGTATTAAAGGAACTTAAAAGTTTTTATTCGATTTTTGCGACTTTTGATTGTTTGAAAAAAGCACGTCAAATTTATTTCTGTTTATTTCTGTAAAGAATGTGAATTTATTTATTTATTTATTCAAAATCTTAAGAACAGTTTTTAAATAAAATGTTTTATCTTAACAACTTCTTTTGAAATAACAAAAAAAATCAAGAATGCTTAAGCACAAAAATAACCTAACCTAAAAAAATATGAAAAATAAAAAACAAAGTTATTTGAAAATTATTTAATATGAAATTACTTCGGCCATCAAATTTAATATTCAGGAAGATGTACCTGAATATTAAATTTGATTGTAATCGGTTTACCAGTTCTCGAGAAAGTCGAAGAAAAACCGGTCCTGTAGGAGGTATTTGTACACAGATTTTTTTGCATAAAAATTCTTGGAGCCGTTTCCGAGAAAAATAAGATTTTACTTAACAGTTATATACGTTAATTTTTGATATCACTGTAACTAAATTCCAAGAGTTTTAAATAATGTATATGAATGTATTTATCATTTTAAATATTAATCTGAATATGATACAGTACAACACGGAAAGTCTGAAAATCCGCTTAATGTTACTTATATTTTAAATTTTATTCGACAATGTGACCGCACATACGAGCAAGTACGTGCGATACAATCGTGCAATTTATTTGTTCTAAAAATGGATTTTGGTGGGTAAGAAAAACTAATTCAACCTTACACACTACAAAGTTATGTAGTTCAACCTAATGCACTTAGGCAAAACTATTTTTGTCTGAAAAAACAGTTTTGCCGGTAAAATATCAACCATTTCATTTAAAAACTTTATAATGGAGTACGCTAAACAACGCGGTGATGTAATTGCTAAATATATTGTTCACCGATTAAAATATGAAGATTTAGAAGCTGATAAAGCCTGGTACCATTTATACTGCTGCCAAAAACAATAGATTCAATAAATTTACTAAAATATTCTATTTTTGCTAAATCAACACAATTATTCCGCCAACTTCTGCAGGGCGCAGCAACACATTTATCATTCTTATTATCAAATTTAGGTGTCGCTCGGAAATAACACTCTCCCTCCTAAATACTGGGGATGGACCTTACAAAATATGAACTTGGAACCAGAAAGAACTTTACTACGACCGGCCCCTGATATACTACTAAATACGATTTTTTTTTATTGTAAGGGGTGTGGTACCAAATGCGGTTGTCGTAGAATATGAATAAGTTGTTCAATTGTGTGAAGTCACTGTCATGACCAAGCATGTCTTAATACTGACTCTAAAATTTGTAATAAAGAAGAGATCAATGATAATAAAGATCCATCATTTATGTAGGTTGAGTGGCAACATTGTCCCTAGTGTGACGTCACTACTCTCTCTATATGCATACGATTAAAACCTGTCTGCATACAACAAGGGAATTCTAGGGAATATTAATATTTTTTGTTAACTAAATAGTTGTTTCCTACATCTTTGGGGGCTCAACCTAAAGTCCAACATAAAATTCATCCTAAAGCTAATTTTAAAGTCTAAAAAACATTTTTTTTCTTAACAATGGATTCTGGACAGTGGATCAATTAAAAGCTGAACTGTCCAAACTAGGATTGGACACAAGTGTCGTTAAAGCTGTTTTATTTGATCGGCTAAAAGAAGTGAATGCAGATTTGGCATATAAAAAAACAGGGGATCTTGCGAAAAAATTGGCTAACGGAGGCAATCATGTATATAACGGGCAGCAGAATCTGATGAATATTCCACGTGGAGCTAAAGGTGATTCGTCTTTTCGTTTTTCGGTTAGAGATGTGGAAGGTTTAATATCGAAATTTAGTGGTGATGATAGCTTGTCAATTCAGTCATGGTTTGCAGAGTTTGAGGATGCCGCGTTGCTGTTAAAATGGTCAGAGCTAGAAAAATTAATATTCGCGAGAAAGCAATTGACAGGGTCGGCACAGTGCTTCATGAAAACGTGCACTTGTAGGTCGTTTAATGATCTTAAAACTACTTTATGTGCGGAATTCGAAAAAAAATTCCTTAAAGCAGACATTTATATGCGTCTACAAAACAGAAAAATGGGAAAAGATGAAAGTATCGCGAGTATGTCTACAAAATGAAGGAAATCGGACAGTTAGCTGACAAAGATGATATTTCGGTAATCACTTGCATAATCAATGGTATCGGTGCGCGTGAGAATCATAAACTTATATTATACGGTGCTAAGACCTTTGCAGATCTTTTCGAAAAATATGAACTCTTTTTGAAATTCAAAACAAAAGTTGGGATGATTTTCGGTGGTGGCAGGAGCATAGGCAGCAACAGCGGTAGTGGTAGCGGTTCAGGATCATCATTGAAAAATAGCGGGCATAGTTACGGTAAAATGTCACGAGGTACCAACTCTATGCATTGCTTTAATTGCGGTTCTTTTGAACATCAGAAGAAAGAATGCCGTTCACCAACTAAATGTTTTAGATGTAGCGGAACAGGCCACATGTCAAATAACTGTCCGTCAATTAAACTTAAAGAAACCAATGCATTTTCCGTAATCAACTCTAAACAATTTTTTATAAACGGTTGTCCTTTTAAAGCATTAATTGATTCCGGTGCTGAAATATCTTTAATTCGGGAAAATAACTTTGGAAAGCTAGCTGATATAGATCTTGAAAAAACGGAAATAAATTTAGTTGGTCTGGGTTCAGGAAAACATAAAACGCTGGGTAGTTTCGAAGCTTGTATGGTTATCGATGAAGTTAAACTGATGGGTTGTATACAATGGGTTCCAGACAACTTCATTCGTATCGATGCAATAATCGGGCGTGATGTTATGGCACAAGCTAAGGTGGTTATTGTGATGTTTTGGCCTGGGGTTCGACAAATAAAACTCAATCGAAATTCCAAAACAATATAACAAATCTCTTTATTCTATGAAACACAACGTCTTTCGGTTTAAATAACACCAAATATAACTTATTCCACTTAAGTGGAATTAGTACTTCAAGTTCGATTTAGTACAAAGTTAAAACATAATGCAAATATGTAGCATACTTTTAGGGGGCATGGTTGTTGTACACAATGAATCCAACAGATGGCGTTAATTTACAAAATGTATCCCCCGAATATCTAAACTTGTTGCCACATCACATTATGTTAGATGGGGAGACGACATGTTATGAGAAGGAAGGTCTAAATCACATCCTGAACATTGCATTAGATGGAAAAAACGATATTGAAGTCCCAACTCAGTATAAACCTCAGGTCAAAGAGCTCATTTCAAACTACAAACCGAAAGCTGTAAGTGATTGCCCCATTACGATGACTATTTCATTGAGTGATGAGACTCCTATTTACTCACTCCACGACGTCTCACAATAAATGAAGCTGAAACTGTCAGGAAGCAGGTTGACGAATGAAGCAAAGCTGGAATAATTCGACCATCATGTTCACCGTTTACAAGCCGATTCATTGTAGAGAAAAAGAAGAATGGTTCATTCAGGGTATGTATCGACTACAGGGGAATCAATTCCAGAACCATAAGAGATGGATTTCCAATACCACTGATCGAGAGTGTCTTAGATAATTTGGAAGATGATGCGATTTTTATAACACTGGACCTCTTCATGTTCCCATGGAAGAGAACAGTAAAAAATTCACTGCCTTTGCTACTGAAGACGGTGAATGGGAATTTAATTTTGTTCCTTTCGGTCTCAAAAACGGTCCTGCGGTTTTTGTGAGGTTCATCATAGTTGTGTTTCGCGATCTGGCTAGGCGGAAGATATTAAGAACTTTCATAGATTATGTCATCATATCTGGGAAAAGCTGTGAGGAGTGTTTAGAAAAGCTGTTAATTGTATTAAATGTTGCTGCAGAAAATGCATTGGTTTTTAATTGGGAAAAATGTAAGTTCCTTCAAAAGAGTTACTTTCCTTGGACATGTTGTTGAAAATTGCACGGTAAGTCCTTCTGAAAACTTTATGCTGTGCCCTAATTTCCAGAGCCGAAAAACTTAAAAAAGCTGCAGGAGTTTCTTGGGTTGACGGGCTTCTTCAGGCGATTTATTAATTCCTATTCGATTTTGGCAAAGCCTTTAACTGACCTAACGAAGAAATATTCTAAATTTATTTTTGCAGCTCCTCAACGACAAGCGATGGCAACATTGAAGCAGGCTTTGACTTGTAAGCCGGTACTAACGATCTTTCGTCAAGGTGTGGACACCGAAGTGCATACAGATGCAAGCCAAGAAGGCATAGGAGCGATTCTTCTGCAACGTAGTGACGACAATCAGCTATATCCAGTTTTCTACTACAGCAGGAAGAACAGCACATCTGAACAGAGGTGGCATAGTTTTGTGCTAGAGACTAATGCTGTTTACAAGGCACTAGAAAAATTTATAATTTATCTGTTGGGTACCAGGTTCAGGGTTTTGACGGACTGTGCTGCTTTTCGTCAAACTGTGAACAAGAAGGAACTTCCAAGTGTTGTTAGAAGATGGGTTTTGTATATGCAGGATTATGATTATGAAGTTGAACACCGTGCAGGATCAAGGATGACCCATTTTCGATTCACTTAGCTTTTCACCAGCTGTATACGTTTTACAACAAGAGCTATTGGTTAGAATGAAAAAGGTCCAGGATTCGGACAGATTTATACTGGCAGTAGAAGAAATTCTTAAAGAAAAGAGCTATGACGGTTTTGAAATTAGAGGTGAGTTGCTCTTTGTATTGACCTTAACTGATGGATTTTCAAAATGTATGTGGATTTTCCCGATGAAGACGGTGTCAGCGGAGGAAACTTTACGAAAATAAGAGAGCTGCAACAACATTTTGGAAGCCCCAGGCGATTCATTATAGACAAAGAGAGTGCGTTTTGTTCTAAAAGCTTTCAAGATTTTTGCAGCGAAAAAAATATAGAGCACGTTGCTGTTACCACAAGCGTGCCAAGGGCAAATGGCCAAGCTGAATGCTCAAACCGAGTTGTAATTGAAGTTTTTAGAAGATTATCAGCTGACTCACCAGAGAAATGGTACAAGTTTGTGTCGCGGGTGCAGATTGCCATTAACAGAACGCTGCAGAGGTCGATTCAACGCACACCATTCGAAGTGCTGTTTGGTGTTCCGATGCGGAAGAAGGATGATGTTGAAATCTTGGAGATAGTGAGGCTGAAGTTACTTAAGCAGCATGATGATGACAGAGAAAAAATGCGCTTTGACGTTAAACAGCAAATTGCGAAGATACAAGTCGAGAATAAGAAAACATTTAATCGCAAAAGGAAGGCGGTTGAATATAATGTGGGGACATAGTTGCTATTAAAAGAACGCAATTTGGGGCGGGTAGCAAACTCTTTTCTGATTTTCTAGGTCCATACTCAGTGGTCTCTAAAGGAAGAGGTGGACGCTATACAGTAAAGAAAGTTGCAGATCATGAAGGCCCGAACAACACTACTACCAGTTGCGACTATATGAAATCTTGGCGAGGTGACAGAAGACTTGATGTTGACAGTGACCATTCATCTGAGACGGATGAAATGCAGGATGGCCGGATGTAGGTTGAGTGGCAGCATTGTCCCTAGTGTGACGTCACTACTCTCTTTATATGCATACGAATAAAACATGTCTGCATACAACAAGGGAGTTTTAGGGAAGTATCAATTAAGCCGTCAAGTCGAGCAGACATTCAAGCTGTCCATTAACTTTTTCTTTCTTTTGTGCAAAGCAGTTTATATATTTTTTTTGTTAAATTAAATTAGTTAATTATTCTTTTTTTATTTCTTAATAAAGAATATGTATTAATATTTTTTGTTAACTAAATAGTTGTTTCCTACATTTATTCTAGGGCAGCCCGCAGAGTCAGGTTTGTAAGACAATGTAGATCTTTCATGCTTATCTCAACAATTAATAACCATTGAGTCGGAATACGATGATAAAGAAGACTAATGAAAAATGCAAAAAAAGTACAAACAACAAGATGCAAACAAAAATACAAAACTGAAATTTACAAAAAAAAAATAATAAAATATAAAAAAAATGTTTGATATAGGATCTTCTCTTATTAGATTCAGCATTAAAAATTACTGACAACTCCTCGAAAACCATACTCACCCTTTTTTTCATACACGATCTAAACTCTTCATTGTTATGGCAAATCATTCATTTTTGCACAGATTCATCACTGACATTATTATTTTATGTTATTTTTATATAGGAAGCCGACACTTCATTCTCCCCCACCCCCTCCCCCTTATAAATACACTCTTTGACCCAAGATATTGGGTATTGTTTGATGTATTCTATTTCAAATTCAATAAATCAGCGAAATTCGATGGTCGTGACCTTTGAACCCCTTTTTTTAATAGACGCGGAGCTCGGATCTATTAGGACTTTTTCCTAGAATATTCGTAACAATTCAACAAAGCGGATTCAAAAACAAAAACCCTGTATATAACTTTTCCGAACTTTTTTGTTAACTTATCTTGGACTATATTTAATCAGTTCAATACTCCCCGCTTTTCATGTCTCTTTTCAGGTTGGAGTTTTTACCTATACATATGTATCTACCAAGAAGAAATCATACCTTGAAAAGTAGGTACATTCCTAATATTTCATTAATTCCTTTGAAAATAAGTATCAACGCGTAAAAAATATTAGAAAGCATAAGCCAATAGGCCATCACTCTTGAAGATGTTGTACCCACCATTTAAAGAAACGAAAACTTCAAACTCATTTGTTGGCAATTTTACTCACTACATAATAGATTTACAACTCAAGGCTTTCTAGTAATTGTTTAATGCTGTCAATGTCACTTACAACAGCAGAGAAGTGCGTTCTTCGTCGCCTGAACAGATTGCACATGTGTTTTCGTGGACAGTTAACACCGTGTCTATCGATATGCCCAAGAACATATATCTAGAACTCCAACCAAGCTCCAAATAAATTTTGAACTTTTCTATTTACAGTAATCGATTCATAGAAGGAGTGGGATATTACAGCAGTTTATCTGGATGCACTACACTGCACACTAATCCCTGAGCAAAGTAGATTTATTTCGCGATCATGAATATTAAAAACAAACCATCTGAAAGATAAGATCCGTATCTCCCAATCCGTTCTATACCAATGGAGACACAGCTAAGGTGGCTATGGATGGTAACGATGATCGGATAAGATATGCATCTTATCGCAACGCTACTGCAATTGCAATAATTAAGTACCCAACGCGCACACTTGGTCTTGACTTTGACCGAAAGCGAAAGAAAACGATAAGTAAGCCATTTTATTGATTTGTTTGCCTAATGCAGCCGTTGTGAAACTCCGACTATCGAGATTCAGTTGGTTTGTATTGCATGGCAGACAATCGAATCGATGTTGAAATTAATATCCACTCAATGATGAGGATCTATGCCAAGGGACTGACCAATCGAAACCTGAGATTGGTTGTTTTGAAATTTCATCGCCTTTAGTAAAGGGGGACTGTTTGCTAGGCGTTTTCGGGGGGACTTGTTAGAAAGTTATTTCGTTTTGGATTGGTTAATGACGGGCAGAATACAAAAAATTGTAACTTATGTATAGGAGCGTACTGAGACTGAAATTGTAATTTAATATAGCTTTCTTAATAGTAGGTACTGTATCCGCTTTTGTGGATTTGATTGACTTTTCCATAGTTCAAAAAAGGTGTTCACAAACTTTTTTTTTTCTTGATTTTCTGCGTTACACGGCTCTATTCCATACATTATGCTAAAAAGCTGGAAAAAAATTGTTGAGCTCTTTTGCTCGTTTTTCTAAAAAAAATCATCTAAAACTAAGGCTTTTATATTGCAAATTATGAACACTGTACAGATCTCTCAACAATTGTCTTTTAACATCTGAACTGTCGAATGTGGGTAGATATATAAATAGAATGCGCGATTGAGTCGCACGAACTTGTTCTTATGCTAGATAATTGCTTAGTGGCTGCATATGCACATATGTATGTATTAAAATAAAAAAAATATTTTTTTTTCGAAAATTCTTTCATTTTTTAATCAGTTTAAGAGTTTTCTCGGAAAAAAACTTAGTATGCAATAAAATTCAAAAACTAAATGTCTTGATGAAAAAAAATATTGAAAATCGTCGACCAGTTTTTTTAAAAAGTAATTTTTTTTTTAAACTTTTCGCAAAAAATACTTTAATTTTTTTTAGTAGTTTTTATATAGAAAAATTGGTTAAAAAACATTCAATCAATCCGTTTTCAAAATATTTCGAAAAAAACAATTTTTTTTTAGAAAAATTTAAAAAATCGGAAATTTTTTTTTTTTAATTTTGAAATGAAATTTTAATTAAATTAAATTGAATCGAGATAATGGTTTAAAATATAAAAATAATTCTAACTAAAAGATGTATTGTTGTAAAAAAAGGTAGCACCCTGAAAGTTTTATAAAAATCGTTAGAGCCGTTTGCAAGAAAATCAAACTTTTTGTTAAAAATTGTATTGCAGGTACCGTTATTTTTCGACCTAAAAAAAATTAAAAACACTCCCCAAGATACTACCAAATAAATACTAAGTTTGAAGCAAATCGGCCCATCCGTTTAGGCTGTAGAGGTGTGAACAGAAAGACAGACAGACAGACGGAATTTCCGGACCCATTATTTCGACTTCTCTATCATCGTTTCATCATGTTTGATTGTTAGAATTTTTTTTTGCACGAATCCATAATCCTTATAATACCTATAAACGCAAGTAAAAATAACAAAATTAACAAACAATTATTTTAACAACAATATATGTAATTAACATTTTAAGCTAGGCTTTGAATTCAAATCTTATGCTTGTAATAACGCCTTCTACAAAATAAAGATTAATTCATACATTTTGATAAATTAAAAAGAAAAAAAAATTGTTTTGGCAATGAAAAAAGTGCGCACTTTTTTCATTATCAAAACAATTTTTCTTTCATCATTTTCAGAAATTACAAGCACAGCTTCTCATTGTAACGGAGTATTCATAAAGAGTCTTTAATTTACAGTTAATGTCATGTGACACACTACGCGCTCATCTATTCTATAACGGTACCTTTCATATAACCAGTTTTTTCAAATGCGGTTTTATCGTAAAGTATTATCCCGATTTCAATAAATTTTGCACACAGAAAGTCATTTATAATTCAATTAATATCGCATTTCAATTTTTTTCGATTTTTAATTTTTTTTATTTGGTTTTCGAATTATTTTGAAAATGGGGTGGATTGAATTTTTTTAAATAATTTTCCCAGATGAAAACTACAGATGTCCTTATAATGACATACTAGAAAAAAATTAAAAAATTAAAAATATTTTTCGAAGTTTAAAAACAAACGACTTTAAAAAAAAAACTGGTCGACCGATTTTCAATATTTTTTTTTTGCTCGATAGACATTTAGTTTTCAAATTTTATTGCGTACTTAGTTTTTTTTCCGAAAAAAAAAGCCACTAAGCAATTATCTAACAAAAGAACAATTTCGTTCGACCCATTCATGCATTTTTTTAAATTTATTTGACGATGTGACCGCACATACGTGCGATCCAGTCGTGAAATTTACTAATTTTAAGTTTTTTTTTGTAAATGACAATTTTTTTTTTTGTATTTATCGAATGAAAAGTGTTTGAAGAATTTTAAAACAGAGTTTTGGATTTATAATTTTAAAAAGCTGAATATTAAACTTACAGAATTTTGAAATACAGAATTTTAGATTTACAAAATTTTGGAATACAGAATAATAGATTTATAGAATAATGGAATACAGAATTATAGTCATACAGAATTTTGGCCACACATAATTTTGAAATACCGAATAAGGACGCGTTCCCAGTTTAGACAAATTGCTTTTATTTCAACTATTTGTGAAAGAGACATATGTTCTTCTTTTATCAGTAATTCCGCTTTAGGTCCGATATAGACATCTTCAATGCGTAATTGAAGATGTTCATCATCATTTAAATTTATGACATAAGGCATACAGTATTAAAATATAATACTGTTTATAATTTAATATTAAAAATATTGCATGATATGAAAATTAATGATTTGAAGATTTTGTATGGAAAAGTTCACTAACGAAAAAGGCAGTACTTTAGCCTTGTTGGCAGTACGGCAGTACGGAGTTTCAAAAGGCAGTACAAATACTGTAATAGCAGTGCTTCGACAGCGCTGCTGATGACAACTTAGATATAACACTTAGAAAAAGACGAGTCAAAGTGATAGAATATGAAGATGACTTAGCTCTATATGTTCAATGAATTGAGGGAAAAAGTTATGTACTCAGTCAATAGATGTATTATGTCAGTACTTATCGCATAGATGTCTGCACGAATAAATTATTTACTACTGAGTATATATTGAAATCTTTACTGAATACATAATCTCTAGAATTCTATTTAATCAATACATAATTCCCTGTACTCATGACTTATCTCATAAATATTTGTGGATTATCATTGTTTTGTTATGCGTATATAATTTATCTAATGAATACATATTTGTGGTACAGAATTTATGTAATGAGTACATAGTTTATGTATTCATTACATATTTCCCGTGAGCATACATACATTTAATGGGTACATTTTTCATGTAATGGGAACATATTTTATGTACTAATTACATATTTGAGATGAAGAACTTATGTAATGGGTAAATAATTTATGTATTCACTAGATATTTCAGGTGCAGAGTATATGTAATGGGTACATAATTTATATATGCATTACATATTTATAGTGAACAGTTTATGTAATGAGTACATATTTTTTTAATTCATTACATAATAGTGGTGACAAATATATATTAATCTTATGATTCACCTTCATTATGTATCCATCATATATATGTATATTAGAAATGTAGTTATAAACGGATGTCTTCAATATTTTTTAATCCAATTGTATACGTATATGGATGTATATTATATAACTGATGAAAATATTGTGAAAACGTAAACAATACTTACTTCATAGCAAAACCAAAGATTAAAAAATAAGATCAAAACTATGAGACGATTTAGTTATCATTTTATTATACATATTCATTTTAATTGTGTATAATTTAAAAGTCTGATTTGGAATTTGGTAGGTCTATAGATGCATCGGATTGAAAAATATCCAAATAAAAAATAATTAAATGATGAATGTTGTATAACCGGAGGTTTTTTTTGTTTCGCTTTTGCTCCTCAAATACTATCGGATTTATGAAGTTTGTTAAGTAGATGGGCAAGTTCCTGGATTTACTTTATGTTTAAGTGAATGGTGAATGGTGAATTATAATTTGTCTAAGAACAATATTGTTGAGTTCTATTTTTGATTAATATAATGAAAATTGGAGAATGGAATAAAATTAAAGACAAATATTTAATTTTAATTGATTAAATAATTAATTAATTTTATTAAGCGAAGCGCGTCAATGACAATGTGTCCATCATCGGCCTAATTTAAATGAATATATGATACAAAAGCTTTTGAAATTTTGTTAACACCAACAAAAATCGGATGGCTTAGGGGGCGCTACAGTTCGGGACGAACCTGGCCCCCAACCAACATCCCTCTTCAGCCAGCTCGGTCTTTGGCTAGCTGCCTCCAGTTTCGCACTCCAAGTTGGTTGAGTTCGTCCTCCACTTTAGCTTGCATCACCTGCTTCAGATAGACATCTCCTCGAGGATGTTACAAAATTCAAAGAGCTTAAGCTCGTTTTAAAATTTAAGGCCAATCTTCTCTGAGATCAAAATTAAAATTAACAATAAAAAAAAAATTCTTGAAATCTCAAACTTGATTCCACAGTGATATTCATGTAAGCAAATACCTGCGATCCAAACGGGTAATTTATTTATAACTAATTTTCTTCTTTTTTTTAATATATTCAAATAATCGGCGGCAATCATCTTGCCACCGACTGCGCTAAGGATTGCAATAGTTCGTTGAACTATTACTGTTTAAAGAACAATCTGTGGCTACGATGCCATTGCCTATATGCTAGCCTCTGACCAACACTTGACCATGCACTCACTCAACTTAAAAAAAAAGTGTGTGGAATCTATTGTATACTCAGTACAACAATAGGTGTCAAGTATGTTCTTTTCATTGGCTTTCCCCGTGCTGGTAATAGCCACATTATGAGTTCTAGTCATTGATTCGCAACTTAGCTATGTAAAGACCACCAAGTGAAGCCGAACAAAAACCTCAAGGCAAAAAAAATCCGCATTGTGCCGCAAAAATGATGGACATTTCACACAATACCGCCAACCAAGCCTCCTTTTGATCAATGCTATACGTTCTAAAGAAATGCGTCGAGGAATAGGGATTGCGTACACGTAGAACAGTGCTGGAGCGGAGGACACCAACCAGCAGATATGTAAAATTAAACAGAGTTCTAATCTACCCAGGTGGTTTTGGTATCTGATACTGCAACCACGAAATTAAAACTGACTTTTGTCTTAATGGTAAGTACACCTGCGGCTGGTTAAACACGAAAGTGAAATTCCGCACGTAAGGTATCACGAGGTATCAAGTGATTTTAAAAATAAAAGTCATGTTTAATTGTTATCACGATTATCTGGAGGAGTGGAAAACTTGCCCTATAGTTACAATGCATCTGCAAACAGTTTTTCCCAATTACAAACAAAAATAAATCGCACGGCTGGATCGCACGTACTTGCTCATATGTGCGGTCACATCGTCGAATAAAATTTAAAAAATGGGCACGACTGGGTCGCGCATACTTGCTCTTTTGTGCGTAATTACATTGGAAAGCAAGATCTTTGACAGAAACAGGTAACATTTACGTTAAAAATAAATCAGTTTGAACTTATAAAAGTATCAAAACCACAATACTTAATGTTTTTTAGTAAAAATGAAGTACGCGATCACACGTCTTAAATAACAAAGAATTTATGAAAAATGTATTTCGAAAATTGTAGGTTTTGATAAAATCCTGTTTTTTATTTTTAGTTTTTTGAAAAAACATTTATTTTGAAATTTTGGTATGCAGTTTTTTAAAATTAATTAATATACATGTGATTATAAAATTTAAAATATTTGTTTTTTGAATACTTTTAAAAATATTGATTTTTCAAAAAAAAAAAAAAAAAAATCAAAAATTAATTTTAATTAGAAACGAAGTTATTCAAAATTTTGATATGCAAAATTAATTTGGCTATCTGGATCTTCTCAAATATAAAATTTGACAGAAATCCAAAGAGCCGTTACCGAGAAAGCCAAAGATTAAAAAACCCGTTATATGAAAGGTACCGTTAATAGATTTTCCCGTAAGTTTGGTTCTAATCAAATGATAGCCAATACCAACAAAAAAATTCTCAAAAATGTTCATTAAGATCGTTGGAGCCGTTTTCGAGAAAAATAAGCTTTTCCTAAACGGTCATATGGCAGGTACCATTATGTTTAGGCTGCAGCTCGTTATATATATTGACAGACAAACAGACAGACATTTTTTGTCGATCACTTTTTTAGATTTCTCTATGATCGTACTGTCATGTTTCATTGTTATCTCAATTTTTTTTTATATTCACGAATTCTAAACTTGCCCTTATAGCCCCCATAATCGCAAGTAAAAAGTGTCAAAACCACAACACTTAACGGCTTTTAGTGGAAATGTAGTACGCCATCAAACGTCTTGTATAATAACAAATTTATGAAAAAAGTATTTCGAAAATTGTAGGACCGATTTTGATAAATTAAGCGATCGTCGCTTATCGGATCTAAATCTTAAAGGATCACAAAGGACTTTAGACGGGAAAAAATAGGTCTGTTGATCGCTGCCGATTAACACAGAATCACTCAACAGCTGAGCTAACGTTAGAATTAACTAAAACTCGCAGCAAAATTAAGAATATAATGAGTGCCCCCAGCCTTACTTGAAACACAACATATTTTCTGGATCTCGACAACAGCTTCACTTATCGGGTCCAACTATGTCTTAAAACAACCAAGGGCGCCATTTTCATAGTTCATAGAGGGAAAACTAAAGTTTCGTTAATATCTCCACTCCAACGCTACCTATCGAGCCAATTTAAAAATTTCTGAATATTTCAACAAATCGGTCTGGGCGTTTGGTCTATTGTTTGAGAAGCATGAAGTCAGGCCATATAAACGCATTAGTCTTCTCATCTCATTCGTCGTTCTTCTTCAATGGATTGAGTAGCCACTTGTAACGAAGGTTCATTGCATTTCATCTTTGCTGGCAAAGATTAGATCTTCTGAGCATTTTTATCAACAAAACTCGCACAATAAGGTTTACTAATTACACTCGCACAAAAGAAACAAATCGACCGAGTTAGCTTCATGTTTTTTTTTTTAAATCACAAACATACAAAAAACTTTCGCGATTTTCGAAAATGATTTCTGGCGTTCATTGTGTCTACTGAAAGTCAGCTCTTAAATTTAAATGACTTTTAGTTAAAATTTAGTCAAAAAGTTATCTAAAAAACTTTCGACTCGCAGTTGACCTTAACAATGTAATGGGTCAGCTTGTCGTTCAATGAGTTCGCTTTGACAAAAAGTTAGTTTACTATAAAAATCTGTGTACGCATTGAATATGCCCATTGAGATAAATCGATTTGACAGTTGCTGTCATTTGTTTTTTATATAGGATAAAAAAGTATCCTATGTCTGTCTCCTGGTTCTAAATTACCTCCCCACCAAGTTTCAGCCAAATCAATTCAGCCGTTCTTGAGTTATAAATAGTGTAACTAACACGACTTTCTTTTATATATATATAGATTTCTCACAAATATCAAATTGTCATCCATACGTCATTACATATCTGTCATTATACGTCAATTACATAGCTGTCATTTGCGTTTTGTTATTCCAAGTCTGATTCTTTTTTGTTATACCACGTTTTATATTGACTGAAGTTTCATGTCAAGTCACACGGGAATGCTGTCGAACGGGATGAAAAGTATCCTATGTCCTTCTCCTGGCTCTAAACTACCTCCTTGCCAATTTTCAGCTAAATCGGTTCAGCCGTTCTTGAGTTATAAGTGGAGTAACTAACACGACTTTCTTTTATATATATAGATATATATATATTTTGTTTAATTTTTTTTAAATTTGTATTTTCAACAAAAAGTAAATTACCAAAGCATACAAAATAACAGAAAAAGCTTTCCAGGTTCTCTATGTGTGTATATCCAAATACAAAAAATTGCCGATTGCCAGCAATAGTATTGGCACAGAAAAAATTTAAAATCTGCATCTCTCTAACTACACAAAACAACTTTATCAGTTATTATAGCAATTCGCTGGGACAACTAAGTCAAAACACTTACTTTCATATAAACATGCAAGAAGTATTTTTTAAATATTAGTTCGCTATCAAAATGTACTCCGGGTCTGAATAGCCGGATGCTTGCTTCATTCTATACCCAGCAGCACGTAGTCCTACCTAATTATGCACATAACTCCTCGATTAACTATTTACTCGAGTATCAGGTTTTTAGCGTTCACTTAGAGTTAGAAGATTGTTAAATGTTTGCAGTCTCAATCACTCGTATTTCGGAGCTAGAGATAGAGGTATGTTCAAATTAACACATTTTCCAGGCAAACTTTTTAATTGTCGATTAATTGAGATTGAATAGAAGCGCAAATGTGCCGCGCGTTACTGTTATGCGACTAAAGTTGCATTTTGCGACCTTTATCTATGCTCTGCGACCACAGAATTAGTATATAAGTTTATTATCTGTGCTGCGACATTTCGACGACAATTTAAAAATTGCCACCTTTTTTCAAAAGAAATAAATTGCACGACTGGATCGCACGTACTTGTTTTTATGTTCGGTCACAGCTTCGAATAAAATTTGGAAAATATTAAGGGAACTTCAAAGTTTTTTTTCGATTTTCTGACTTTGATTGTTTGAAAAAAGTACGTAAAATAGTTTTCAGCAGAAAAATTTAAATGCCATTTTATTTCGTTAAAAAAATGTTAAAACGTGTGATTTTTTTTTTAAATCGTAGGAACGGGTTTTTTATTTAACAACTTTTTTTAAAAATTAAAAAAAAAAAATAATTCAAGAATGTAAACTTAAACAGAAAAATAATTTACATTATAAAAAAAACAAAATTAAAAAAAAATGCACCTACCCGTTTTCAAAATATCTGTTTAAAAAAAAAAAAGGAAATTGCACGACTGGATCGCACGTTATTAATAATATGTGCGGTCATATTATGGAATAAAATTTAAGAAATATAAGGTGAACATCAAAGCGTTTATTCGATTTTTGTGACTTTTTATTATTTAAATAAAGTACGTTAAATTGTATTGAGGGAAATAATTTAAACGCCATTTTATTTCTTTGAGAAATGTTAAAAAGTGTAATTTTTATTTGCGATTATAGGGACTATAAGGCAAGTTTAGGATTCGTGAATATAAAAAAATTGGAGATAACAATGAAACATGACATTACGATCATAGAGAAGTCTAAAAAAGTGATCGAGAAAAAGTGATCTGTCTGTCAGTATGTATAACGAGCTGCAGCCCAAACTGCTTAAGCGATTGTCTTCAAAATTAGTGTATGTGATTATTTTGGCATTCCCCAGAGGGGAAATTGAAATCTTATTTTTAGGCCTAAAAATAACGGTACCTGCCATATGACCGTTTAGGAAACGACGATTTTGATGAACATTTTTGACAATTTTTTGTTGGTATTTGCCATTATTTTATTAGAACCAAATTTACGGGAAAAATCTATTAACGGTACCTTTCATGCAACGGTTTTTTTTAATTTTGGGCTTTCTCGGTAACGGCTTTTTGGATTTCTGTCAAATTTAATATTTGAGAAGATCTAATTAGCTTAATTAATTCTGCATATCAAAATGTTTAATAACTTTTTTTCAAATTAAAATTAATTATAGATTTTTTTTTTGAAAAAATTAATGTTTTTAAAACTAATCAAAAAAAATTATTTTAAATTTTGTAATCACATGTATATTAATAAACTCTAAAAAACTGCATTCATAAATTTCAAAAGAAACTTTTTTTCAAAAAACTAAAAATAAAAAACAGGATTTTATCAAAACCGGTCCTACAATTTCCGAAATACTTTTTTCATAAATTCTTTGTTATTTAAGATGATGGCGTACTTCATTTTTACTAAAAACCGTTAAGTATACTTTTTATATATTTTTATACTTTTTCTGTCAAAGATCATGCTTTCCAATGTAATTAGGCACATAAGAGCAAGTACGTGTGACCTAGTCATGCCCATATTTTTTAATCGTAGGACCGGTTTTTAAATAAAACGGGTTTTTTTAATAACTTTAAAAAAAAAAAAAATAAAAATCCAAGAATACAATTTTAAACACATTTAACACATTTAAAACAAAATTTAAAAAAATACACCTACCCGTTTTCAAAATATTGATTTTTCAAAAAAAAAAATATTAAAAATGCAAAAAAAAGGTTTCGAAAAAAAAATTATTGCGATATTACTTGGGCTAGCTACATCTTCTTGAATATCAATTTAAATAGTATTCGGATCACTAGTTTTCGAGAAAGTCGAAGAAAAAAACCGGTCGTATGGGGGGTACCGTTTTAGGCCCACAATATTAATTTTTTGTTCGCCAAAATATAATGCTTACCTACAGTAGTACACTGATATTTTTTATAAAAATTCTTGAAGCCGTTTTCGAGAAAAGTAAGCTTTTATATAACGGGATTTGCATTAACGTAGAAGTGGTACCTCCAAAATAAATAAAAAATGTGTTTGCTTTTAATGCACACGAAGATGGTTGTTTACATCAACAATTTTAATAAATTGTAATTGTGTAAATTTGTGGTTGCCCTTTTAATTCCAGTAAGTATTCGGGAGTAAAACCACCAATTGGCACCATTTGTAAAAATTTAGCTCCCACATACATAAGGATTGAAAGTTTTTGTTTTTGTCTCTATGCTGTCGATATTTATGAAAGGAAATGAAAACAAATTTTCATTAAATGAAACAAATTATTTACTTTTAGTTTTCAAAACATTTAATTATTTAAAATTTTAACAACATTAAATAGTTAATTTTCGCGACAAGCGTTTTGGACTTTGCGTCCATCATCGGGCTGTTTAAATATTTAAATATTTTAAAAAAGGGTTATTGATTTTTTTTTAATGTAGGTTATTCGTTTGCTTAGGTTTGCATTCTTCAATTATTATTTTTTTAATTTTTTAAAAGAGTTGTTAAATAAAACCTTACCTTACCTTAGGTGGCGCTACAGTCAGGGGTGGACCTGGGCCTAAACCAATAAGCTTCTGCAGCCAGCTTTCGTTGTATTTTCTTCTCCAGTTAATGAATATGGGACCAAAAATCACCCGAATAATCTTTCTCTCAAACCAACCTAAACCGTCTTCATCCATACTTTTGACAACGTCTAGACTGGGATGATGAGGGTCTTATAAAGGGACAATTTATTTGCCCGACAGAGGGCTTTGCTTCTAAGCCCAAAAAAGCAGCAATTATTAAGAGTTTATTCTTCGTTTGATCTCATCGCTGGTGTATGGTGTTGTTGTCTGAGTTAATAGCGGAGCCCAGGTAGACAAAGTCCCTAACTACCTCCAAGTTATAGCTGTCTATGGTGATGTTTGGTCCAAGACGTCGATGTTGGGTGTCTCTACTTGATGACAGCATATAATGTACTTGGTTTTCCTCTCATTGTCTGCTAAACCCATCTTCGCTGCTTCCGTCTAATAATATATGTATATAATAATATTTATAATAATACTCACAAAAGTTACTGACGTGAGAGTTCTGCACTATTCTTTCAAGTATGATGCTGAAAAAGTCTCTTTGTCTAAATCGTTGTTACTTTGTAAAAATCGCCTTGTCTAAATTGGTGAGGTTTTTATAACTCTTGATGGAACAGTGTGCGTTTTCCATCGTCATTTTACACAGGCGGACGAGTTTAGCAGAGATTTCAAAACTGCGCATTGCTCTATATATATCTATATCTATAAATGCTATCGTATGCGGCTTTGAAATCGATGAAAAGGTAATGGCTTTAGCCGTTTACACAATACAGCAGAAAAGATCTTGTAGGCGATGTTGAGGACACTGCTACCCCTGTAGTTGGTGCAGTTCACAGAGGTTCTTAGTTTTTAAGGATTGGACAAATTATGCTGAGATTCCATTCATGGAGCATGCTTTCTTCTAACCACATCTTGCTTATGAGTTGGTGCTTACTTATAACCAAGTCAAGTAATGTGGACCATTCTGCCCGACAGCGAAATTCGTTTTTTCCATATTCTCATCATCGGAATTGCAGTCGATGATGAGAATATGGACGTTCCCTTGATCGTTTTTGCAAGCTTCAGTTCGAGCTCTGTAGCTTTGACACAGTTTCTTTTTACCTTTTGGTTAAACTTACGAACTGCATTAACAGCTCTCCATTTCCCCGATTGCACGCTTCTCATGATCGCTTTTTTTCTTTCTGAGAAGCCGGTGTCCTTGTTTCCTCTTCTGTTCGTAGAGCAAAAGGGCAGTCCTGATCCTTCTTTGCAGCGCATTGTATCCCAACTATCAATTTAACTTGTATAAGGTCCAATTTTTTAACTTGGCAAGCAATAGCTTGCATAGAGCTTGTATAAGGCAAACTTTCGCAAGCCACACATTTCAGTCATTGAAAATTTAAAAAAAAATAGTTGTTATAAGTGAGTTTTGGCGAGCTCTATACGAGGCTTTTAGAAAAAGCCAAAATGGCCTATATAAGGATGTTTACTGTAAATTAAACAAATAATAGATGCAGCTATTATAAAGGATTGCAATGAGCTAATATGATGCAAACTTTAGAAAACCATACTAATAAAACTTTGAGAATTAAAAAATTGCTATTTTAAGGCCTTTATAATTGAGTTTGGAAACCTCTATACAAGGTTTGTAGATAAGGGTTAAAAAATAGCCTGTATAAGGCCTGCCAAAGAGGTTTACTAAAAAATTTAAATGCAAAAAACTTGTGTAAGGCTTGCCTATAAAGGCCTTATACAAATTAAATTAATATCTGTTTTGTCGATGTTTAATGTTAATTTTCTCAACCGCGATTTGGTGTAGTAGTAGAGTACTGGAGTGGAACGAGAAGGACTCGAGTTCAAAACTCAGGTTAATAAAAACTTTTCACTCTTATAGGTAATTAAAATTTAATTTAAATCGTTACAGTATGCAGTAGAAAAGGTTTCGGAGACTGAATGAGGAGAAATATAGATAAACTATGCAATACTTACAAATAATGCAATAAAAATTTAACACTATAAAACACTATAAATAACTTTGTATACATAAATACATAAATTTTTAAAATAAAAATAGCTTGTTTAGAACCTTATATAAGTTAAATTGTTAGTTGGGATGCTTCCAAATAAGCGCTATTTTTGTTGTGTATAGCAATTGCCATAGTAGATATCGCAGTTTTTAAGCTTTCTTTTGCCCGGTCCTTCCCATCGCATTTCTTGGATGGTGGTTTTATCTGCCTTACCGCTGTTAAGGGCCTCCACTAGTTGTTCGGCTGCATGTGGTCATGAGGGACCCAATATTCCACGTACATAATATCCGAAACTCGTTGTCTTTATTTATTTTGCAGGGTTCGTCATCAGTGAATCCGTCCGTATCCAAGGCTTGTGATTGCTTCGCAACAAATCGTTTTTTTTCCGGGAAGTTACCCCGAAGGCACAACCAGATCCTTACTGTAACTCCAAAGACGATAAGTCGGGTAAACCTTGCTTGCTACTGGTACTGCTGGAGCATTGTGTTCAGGCAGTAAGGCCTAATGCACACGGAGCAACTGGATAAAAACTAAACCGGTTGGCAACTCGGTTTACAGAGTAGAGACCAGTTACGGACTCAGCAGTGACTTGACTCCACACACGAGAAAACTCATCACCAATCGAAATCTCTAGTTCGTTCAGTGTCGTCATGGATACCGGGCGTGAAATTCCTTCGGAAGACTCCAGCGATGATGAAACCATCATGTTGTACTATTATTATTATCTCAAGAAGACGACAAGAATAGTAAGAAAGTTTTGGGCTCACATCCACATTCAAGTCAAAATAAAGTTACATATCCGTTAATTTTACGATATTCTCTATTTTTTATCTACGCCTTCTCTATTTCAAATTTATATGAATATAGTATAGCAATAGTTATGTACATATATAAAATAGATGTTTTTTCACCTCTCGCACCAGTAATAGGTGGTTTTGTTATTCGCTCATTTTCGACATACTAGAAACTGAAATCACTAGGCAATCCGACATGAAAATCAACAGACGACTGGTTACAGACTTTTTTGTGAATCGCCAACGAGTTTCCAACCAGTAGCGTCGTGTGCGTCGTCCCATTTGATTATACAGGTTATGATTCAAAGCAAACTATTTACCAACTCGCATCGGTAATCAGTTTTTTCGAGTTGCTACGTGTGCATTGGGCCTAAGGCAGAGATACATGCTTCAGCTGAAAACTGATGATTTATTTTCCTGTTGTTGGATATGCTAAGGTGAGCTAGTAGTTCGATGTCTGCTTGTATCTGCTACAGAATTTCACCTCTTTTCTGGGCTAAGGTTTTAAAACAAAATTAAAAAAACGTTTTTCTTCTTATATGGGCATCTCCAAAATCCAAAGTGTTTCTTTATTACTTTGAGTAAGAGGTCAATGCTTTACTTCTCAGATGGAATTGTTTCTACTGTCGCTTTTCGAAATTATCAGTAGGTTTCTTGTACACTTCGTTTTTCTTCAAAGCTTTCGAGAAGTTTCTTTTGTTTACTATTTGTCCCATAACGCGTGATAGTTTTTATATGTACTTAATTGAACTTCAAGAACCTCAAATTTCAAATCACCTCACCTGCTTAATTCTGACTCAATTCAACAGAATCTATGTATTCCTTATAATTTTTTTAGTAAAACGTTTCTACCTACAAAACTTTAGGCAAGGCTTGTTTTTTTGTTTCCAATAAATAGAACACTTGCACTCTAAGTGTTTTTTTTTTTTTTTTGGTAATCCGGAATCAGTAACAGAATCACCAAAATTGCCAAAGCAGTTTTAATTCTGAAGTTTGCGTTTCATTGTATTTGTAAAACGTCAAATGCGATTCAAATAATTTTTTTTTTTTCATTTCATTTACTTGTAAACATGGCGGATAAAAATTTGCAGGATTGCATCTCATTTGCAATGAAAAAGGAGAAATTGTAATATATTTCTTGAGCCGATGGCCTCAGTAGCCAGTGCTCGTAAGTGTGTCTACTTCGTATATTTATCTACGGAGTAGATTAAAAATGTAATGTAATGTAATGTAATATATTTCTATTTCAATTATATTCTCTTTCACTTTATTTGCTTTTCTGTTCTTTTCAGAACAAGAACTGTCATTGAGTGCCAATCGAACAATTTCAGAATGCTTCTGGACTGTTCTGGACGACCAAAAAAATGATATAAGTCCCACTTCATCTGTGTTCTCATTTTGACTTTGTTTGCTTGTCAAAAGTACCAAGCTTACAGTGTGTCAACACTGCACGGCCGTATGGGGTATGAGGTCTAGATACCTGGCTGTTCAGCAAAAATAACTGAATACTAAATGGATTTGGTTGAAAATCTGCGAATTCTCATATCAAACAAAGTAATGGATCGAAATCCGTTTATGAGTTAATTAGAATAAGTTTTCTCAACAAATCTTTAGAGTAAATTGCAATGCATATCTTTTTCATAACATAACGACAAAAAACCACATCACTTAATCAACTACATTATCGATAAAAAACTGCAATGATTGGGGTTTGTGTATTAACTACAATACACAAAACATAACCAATGCCTTTGTATATAAAATCTATCTAGATTTCATATACAAAGCCACCATTCATACAAAATGGTATAATGGCAAATGGTATAATTTAATGAGGATGCAAGCAAAAGGCAAACGCCAAATTTCCTCAAAACAACATCAAATTTTTCCACTCTCTTTTTTCCTTGAAATCGCTTCCAACATTTGTTTGTTCTGAATTTAATATTTACCACTTATTTGCAGTTATATTTTAAAGTAAAAATATTTACCGCTATCAGGTAAACAACGTCTTGGATGTCGAACCTACAAGAAACATGTGTTCAACCATCCCACTCCCGATGGCTTACGGAAGAGGTATTCAATCTTATCGATTTGGTCAGGAGCGATGAAGCAATTTACAATCCCAGGCACAAATATTACTTCTGCCGACCGTATGTTGAAAATTTTTGGCGTGAAATTGATTTCAGATTAAACAAGTCCTGTAAGTCATATACTCTTATAACATAATGTATTTTTCTTTATGATTGGAGGCATTTGTTGTTTTCATTTTAGCTGGCGCTAGTTTGTCCAAATGGACCAATTTAAGGATATCATTTCGTCGGGAGTATGCAAGCTTTCAGGACGAAAAAGTTACTCCAAGTTGGACGTATTTCGACAGGATGCTATTTCTATATCCCTATTTGCGCAAGTAAGTGGTGTTTTGCTTGGTTTTTGTATGAAATATTTCTCCGTTTGTAAGCAGTTCAATCACAGAGTACACATATCTAGTTAATGTGTACTGTGGTTCAATCACGTTTTAGTAAACCCATGACTAGTTCATTGTAGGCTATTGTTAAGCTCACCGTCTTACAATCTGTATGGGTTCTACTCTTGCCAGTACGGCAATTATGTGCAATATGTTACTTACTTACTTAGGGGGCGCTACAGTTCGGGACGAACCTGAGCCTCAACCAACATGCCTCTTTAGCCAGCTGGATTTTTGGCTATCTGCCTCCAGTTTTGCACTCCAAGTTGGTTGAGGTCGTCCTCCTCTTGAGCGCGCCAACTAAGGCGAGCTCTTCCTTGACTGCGTCTACCCTCTGGGATGGAATCGAAGATCCTGCGAGCCGGAGCATTGTTGTCCATTCGCTCTACATGACCTAGCCATCTTAAACGTGATATGCGTATTTTTTTTGACCAGGTCAATGTCGCTGTACAGCTCGTATAGTTCTTGGTTGAACCTTCTCCTCCAAAGCCCGTCAACGCAGATAGGGCCAAACATCCTCCGAAGAATCTTACGCTCGAAACGACTAAGGATATCTTCACCCATTTTAGATAGAGTCCATGCCTCGGCGCCATAGAGCAGGACTGGGATGATTAGGGTCTTATACAGTCTCCTTTGTCTTTCGAGACAGGGCTTTGCTACTCAATTGCCTTCCTAGCCCATAGAAACAGCGATTGGCACGAGTAATTTTTCGCTTTATTTCTGACGAGATGTTGTTGTCAGATGTTATAGTGGATCCGAGGTACACAAAGTCCCTAACTACCTCAAAGTTGTACCTGTCTATTGTGCCAAAACCTGGCATGGCTCTGTATAGCTCGTCTCTATAAATGCTATCGTACGCGGCCTTAAAATCAATAAAGAGGTGGTGGGTATCGATTTGAAATTCTTGGGTAGTTTCCAGGATCTGCCATAGCGTGAACATTTGATCGATTGTGGACTTTCCTGGTCTGAAACCACACTGATAGGGGCCAATCAGGTTGCTGACGAAAGGTTTCAGACGTTCACATAGTACTGCAGAGAGGATCTTGTAGGCGATATTCAGGAGAATAATTCCTCTATAGTTGGCGCAGTTAAGAGGGTCTCCTTTCTTGTGGATCGGGCAAACGATGCTGAGGTTCCATTCATCAGGCATACTTTCTTCTGACCAAACTTTAGAGATGAGTTGGTGTATGCACTCCACCAGGTCATCTCCGGCCGCTTTAAGAAGTTCGGCGGGTAGTCCGTCGGGTCCAGCAGCTTTGTTGTTTTTTAGTTTAGATATTGCTATCCTTACTTAATTTTGGTCAGGTGGACGAAAGTTTTGTCTGTCATCATCCATGTTGAATGGTTCATTCTGCCCGACAGCGGGATTTTGGTCTTCATCGCCGTTTAACAGTCTGCAGAAATGGTCCTTCCATGTACTCAGCACCGACTGTGACTCTACTACGAGGTTTCCATTCCTATCTACAGGCTTCTGTGCGGTTTTTTTTTCCTTGGCACGTTTTTTTTTACCTGTTGGTAAAACTTCCGCACGTTGTTCCTGGAGTAGCATCTCTCAATATCTTCGATCGCGCACTTCTCATGCTCTCTCTTTTTCTTTTGGGGAAGCCGGTGTTCTTCCCGTCTTTTCTGTTCGTAGAGCTCGCGAGCAGCTCTCGTCTTTCTTTGCAGCGCCGCTTTATATGCCTCTTGTTTGGCTGCATGGGCCTGCCTGCATTCGTCATCAAACCAGAGGTTTCGTGGTGGTGGTCTGGTGAAACTTAGCACATCAGTTGAGGCATCTCTGATGGCTTGTTGGCAGTGTTGCCACTGGTCTTCGGCACTTGATGCTGGCGGTACTAGATTTTTTGAAAGGTTACGGGATATTCGATCGGCATAGGTTCTGGCGGTTTCTTCCGATTGCAGCTTTCCGACGTCATACTTCTTCACAGTATTACTCCGTTGTTGTGGAGTTCGGGTTATTCGCATTCTTACCTTTTCTGCAACAAGGTAGTGATCCGAGTGGATGTGAGCTGCTCGGAAGGTGCAAACATCCAAGATACTGGAGGCGTGTCTTGCATCGATCGCAACGTGATCAATCTGATTGACGGTTCTTTGATCTGGGTGTCGCCAAGTCCCTTTGTGTATATCGAGATGAGGAAACCGTGTGCTTGCAATGGTGACGTTATGTGCCGCTGCGAAGTCAATTAGCCTAAGTCCGTGCAATATGTTGTATATATATGTTAGCTCCACAGCTCGTAACAGAGCCAAGGACTTGTGATTTATACTTTAAACCATTCCTTGGTACCGTTGTGAATCTGCAGATGCAGAGGTACCTTCAGTTTACTGCTGAATCCGAACGCTGATATGAGAAGCGGTTCTCAAGATAGAAACCCAGACCTTTCGGCAAAGCAATACGACACACCACTATGCCACGAAACACCACAATTTAAATTATAACTTATCTTAGCCTAGGGGGTGCTACAGTCAGAATGGACCTTCACCTAAACCAACAAGCTTTTCAGCCAGCCTGGTCCTAGCTAGCTGCTTCAAGTTTTATACATGAAGTCGGTCGAGGTCGTGCAGTTTGTGCATACTTATTACCAAGTCATCGCCTGTAGCTTTGAAGAGTTGTTCTCTTGACTGCTTTGCAAGCTTTATTTCGAGCTCTAGCTTTGACAGTTTCTTTTACCTTTTGCAATAACTTTGAACTGTATTCCTGCAGTAACAGTTCTCCATTTCCTCAAACGCGCGCTTTTCATGCTTAATTTTTTTCCTTATGAGAACTTGGTGTTTCTCTTCCCTCCTCTTGCCGTAGAGCTCGCGTACAGCTCCGTCTTGTATGTATGCTTGCTTGTTTTGGTTGCCGAGTAAAAACCAGCGCTTCAGAGGCGCCCTCTCTGATGGCATTTAGGCGATGTCGCCACTGGTTTCGTGCAGTCTGTTTTCCGACTCTACCATCAAAGATACCCTCTCTCCCTAGCTCTGCGTTGAAATCATCGAATTTATCCTTGATGTAGATTGTCATTAGGCGCTCGTTCACAAATTTAAAACTCAAGACCTCTTGCTAGAGTCGGCCTTAACAGTCGGTTCCTCGACTAGTTATTCGGCTTCACTTGCTCTGTCAAGGAACCTACATAACATTTCGTCCATATACGAGGCCTGTGCTTGCAGTTTTATTTAATCTATTATTTAATATAATTTCTTACTTACAGCAAAAAACCTTCAGATCCAAAAGTTATTGAATCCCATCTACAAGAAGCGATTGCTCAAATCAGCGGTATTAACTATAAACAACCCAGCGAAAGTCATGTAAACGAATATATGGACCAATACCTATCCTACTGTGAAGATGATCCCCAGATGTCACCACCACTTGATGATATACTCGAAAACGACAATCAAGCCAACCCTATTGATGATGTCAAGCCAGAGTACGAAAATGAACTCGAAGAAAGTAACTACACACGTGAGAACGACGAGTACAAAGACATAATAATTGAAATATCCGATGAAACCACACAATCACAAACTCCTCAAAATGTTATCAACCAACTCAGTCCAGAAAGTGATGCACCCGGCAAAAGTTTACTTAAGCGTTCTCGAATCGATCGAACTGCGATTGCAAATTCCATTACTGCAACGGCATCGACCAACATTTCACTTGTAAGACCACTGGCTTTGGTATCGCATCCAGCAGAAGTGAATTTAGTTAATAACTCCGTTAACACTTCTTCTCATAGCACCAATAATTCGAATCGTGAGAGTCCTATATCTCGAAGGAATAATCTTTGTGAGTGCAAAACAGATTCAGACGCAATGTTTCTCATGAGTATGTTGCCTGATATAAGAAAGTTAAATGGTCGTGATAGGGGAAAAATAAAAATTGCATTTCAAAATATTCTTCAAGAATTTTTATATCCCGAATAAGTAGTTTTATATAAATTACATTTAACTTATCAATATTTTGATTTGCGCCAAATATTGTGAACTACTTTATACATGTACATATGTATATATTTAACTTTTTTTAATTTATTTGGAATAAATTTAATAAATGAATTTAAGTAATGAATTTTTCATAATTTGTTTTTAATTTTCTTGATAATAATAATATGTATATGAAACATAAAGCCTCTTAAAATTAATTTTTTTAAGGAGTGGAAATAAAATAAATAGCACGACTGGATCGCACGTACTTGCTCTTATGTGCGGTCACATCTTTGAATAAAATTTGAAAAATACTAAGGAAACTTCAAAATTTTTATTCGATTTTTCCGACTTTTGAATATTTGAAAAATGTATGTAAAATAGTTTTCAGCTCAAAAATTTAAAAGCCATTTTATTTCTTTAAAAATGTGAAAAATGTGATTTTTTTTGAAAATCGTAGGAACTTTTTTTATTTAACAACTTTTTTTGTAATTAAAAAAAATAATTTAAGATTGCAAATCTAAGAAAAAAATAACTTACATTTAAAAACAGAATTAAAAAAAAAATCACCTACCTGTTTTCAAAATATTGATTTTTCAAAAAAAAAATCATCATTTTTAGCCCACGATTTAATTTTTTTTCCGCCAAAATATAATGCTAACAATAGTGTGCACTGTTTTTTTTCATCAAAATTCTTGGAGACATTTTCGAGAAAAATAAGCTTTTACATAACGGTTGTATGACAGGTACCGTTAATTTTTGAGCTAAAAAAAATTGGAAAAAATCCTCTGTAGAATCTCACTGTGTAAAGAAAACAAATTTAAATGGAAGAAATGTCAAAAATTAGAGATGTTGCACTAAGCTGTTTGATGTTAAAACAATCCCGGAGCAGCTATGCAGTTTTTTGGCTGTTTGACTTAATGCACTGACATTCCCCATTGTGCACTGGGCGGGGAACATCGAACAAACCTAGTAGCTCAAATTTAGAACTTAAGGTTATTTGGACATTCTACGGAGGATTTTTTTTTGGCTCAAAAAATAACGGTACCTGTAATATTACCGTTATGTAAAAGCTTATTTTTCTTGAAAACGGCTCCAAGAATTCTTATGAAAAAAAATCAGTGTACTGTAGGTAAGAATTATATTTAAGTGAAAAAAATAATATTGTGGGTTAAAAACGGTACCTCGGCCGGTTTTTTTTCTTCGACTTTCTCGAAAACTGGTGATCCGATTACTATCAAAATTGATATTCAAGAAGATGTAGATAGCCTTAGTAATGTCGCATTAGTTTTTTTTCGAAAACATTTTTTGTATAATTTTTATAATTTTTATAATTTTTTGTTGAAAAATCAGTATTTTGAAAACGGGTGTCAATTTTTTGTATGTATGTTATCTTTGTGCTTTGTTTGTATTCTTGAATTGTTTTTTTTTATTTAAAAAAAAAAAGTTGTTAAAAATTGCACACTTTTTTACATTTCTTAAAGAAATAAATTGGCGTTTAAATTATTTCAATTAATACAATTTAACGTTCTTTATTCGAACAATCAAATGTCACAAAAATCGAATAAATGCTTTGATGTTCACTTTAATTTATTTAAATTCTATTCTACAATGTGACCGCACATATGAGCAAGTACGTGCGATCCAGTCGTGCAATTTTTTTCTTTTTTCTTGCGATTATAGGGACTATAAGGAAAGTTTAGGATTCGTGAATATAAAAAAAAAATTGTGATAACAATCAAACATGACATTACGATCATAGAGAAGTCTAAAAAAAGTGATCGACAAAAAATGTCTGTCTGTCAGTATGTATAACAAGCTGCAGCCTAACTGGCTGAAGGTGAAGCTGAAGTTTGAAGCGCAAAAATGAAGCAAGTCAAAATTTAAGCTAAGTAATGAAGCTGACACGAACACAATGGTGAAGTACGGAAAGTCAATTATGCTGCCAAGAATATCAAATATATATACATATATCTTAAATTCTATCGAAATATATTACTCCACACTTGCGCCTTGTTTCCAATATTTGTATAGTTGGGGTTGGTTAAATCCCATAAAATATTCTCTTTTTTAACCAACTCTATAAATAATTTCCTGTTTCCCCCACATATTTTGTTTTCGTTTGATTAAGCTAGTTCAAGTTTCTTAAGATTTCGGAGTGATCAAGGAATTTTCTTAATCATTTTCAATGGATCTGAGAAGAGATCTCGGTCGGATAGTTCAGAAACTTTGAACTAGCCTATTTTGATCCTGTGAAATGTCAAGATGAAGCTGAAGCGTGAAGCAAAAGTTGAAGTTGAGTGAACTTGCGCTTCATCTTCTCATTGTGTACGCCTAATAGGGTTCGCGTATATTTAACTTTGAGAACGCTTTATACTTCAGCTTCACCATTGTGTTCAGCCAGTAAACGGCTTAAGCGATTTTCTTCAAATTTGGTGTGTGATTGTTTTGGAATTCCCCAGAGAGGAAATTGAAATTTTAATTTGTAGGCCAAAAAATAACGGTACCTACCATATGACAGTTTAGGAAAAGCTTTTTTTTCTCGAAAACACCTTCAACGGTTGTGATGAAACTTTTTCAGAATTTTGTTTGGTATTGGCGATCAGAACCAAATTTACTGGAAAAGTCTATTAACGGTACCTTTCAAATGAAAGTTTTTTTTTTAATTTTTAGCTTTCTCGGTAACGGCTCTTTGGATTTCTGTCAGATTTTATATTTGAGAAGATCTAGATACCCAAATTAATTATGCATATCAAAATTTGGAATAACTTTTTTTTCTAATTAAAATTAATTTTTGAATTTTTTTTTTTTGAAAAATCATTATTTTTGAAACTTATTAAAAAAAATTATTTTAAATTTTGCAATCATATGTATTGTAATAAACTCGTAAAACTCCATACCAAAATTAAAAAAAAAATTAAATAAAAAACAGGATTTTATCAAAATCCGTCGTACAATTTTCGAAATGCATTTTTTATAAATTCGATATTATACAATACGTGTGATGGCGAACTCAATTTTTACGAAAAACCGTTGAGTGTTGTGGTTTTGACACTTTACTTGCGATGAGAGGTACTATAATACAAGTTATGCATTCGTGCAGATTAAAAATTTTGAGATAACAATCAAACATGACATTACGATGATAGAGAAACATATTTGAGTTACTGGAAAAATTTGTCCGTCTGTCTGTCTGTCTGTACGGATGTATTTTGGACTGCAGACTAAACGGTTGGGCCAATCGTCTTCAAATTTTGAACTTAAGGTTATTTTGACATTCTACAGAGGAGTTTTTTCAATTTTTTTTTTTAGCTCAAAAATTAACGGTACCTGTCATATAACCATTATGTAAAAGCTTATTTTTCTCGAAAACGCCTCCAAGAATTTTTATAAAAAAAATCTGTGTACTACTGTAGATATGCATTATATTTTGGTGAAAAAAAAAATAATATGGTAGGCTAAAAACGGTACCTCCCATAGGACCGGTTTTTTTTTCTTCAACTTTTCGAAAACTGGTGATCCGATTACAATCAAAATAGATATTCAAGAAGATGTAGGTAGCCTGAGTAATGTTGCATACATTTTTTTCGAAAACTTTTTTTTTGTATTTTTAATAATTTTTTTATTTTTTTTTTTTTTTGAAAAAACAATATTTTGAAAACGGGTAAGTGATTTTTTTTTTAATTTTTTTTAAATGTACGTTATTTTTCTGCTTAAGTTTGTGTTCTTGAATTATTTTTTTTAATATATTAAAAAAAGTTGTTAAAAAAACCGTTTTATTAAAAAACGGCTCTAACGATTTTGAAAAAAACAATTCACACTATTTCATATTTTTTAAAGAAACTAAATAGCGTTTAAATGTTTTCGCTGAAAACTATTTTACGTACTTTTTTCAAACAATCAAAAGTCAGTAAAATCGAATATAATCTTTGAAGTTCCTTTAATATTTTTCAAATTTTATTCCAAGCTGTAACCGCACATAAGAGCACGTACGTGCGATCCAGTCGTGCAATTTATTTTAAGTTCAGATGGTGTTATTTTTCTACGTTAATGTTATTTATTTTCGACGATGTGACATATGAGCAAGTACAAGCGATCCAGTCGTGCAATTTGTTTTATACGAATTGGTTTCATATTAGTATTATCATATTGTGAAAGATGACCGATGAATAGACTATCTAATCTAATCTACAAAACGTGGCTTACAGAAGCGATACCGCTTCTATCTTTTGATCTAAGTAAAATGATGTTTTATATATGGGACAGTTTTAAAAAAATCTTACCGAAAGCTCTGGACTTTAGTTGACTGTACTTCTTTGTACTGTACGGGTTTTCAAGCATAAATGCTTTTATACTTCAATCATATTTGATACATATTGCGACATGTTTTTTGATTCAAATTTTGTTAGTTCGTGAAGTTCATTTTCGCTTTCCTTTTTCCTTGTTCCTGCCCTTATCATGTTGTTTTATTTCACTTTTTTTCTTCTGTGGCATCGAACATGTATTATACTTACATATGAAATTAAAAAATCTTTGGATTGGTTTTTGATATATCGTTTGGTTTTACATTGTTTGATGTCGGTTGGGTTGTTTGAACTCAACAACCCTATTTTTTATTCATTCGAAATAATGTATTTTTTTCTTGTATTGGATGGGATATCTATAAATAAATAAATTTACTGGCGCGACAGCTTCTTAAGGAGCCAAGGCCTAGTGACTTATACTCTCAACCATTCCTGTGTGTGTGTTGTTACTCTGCAAGAATGGAAGGGGCCTACAGTTTACCGCCGAGTCCGAACGGCTACATGAGATGCACTTTTTCGAGACAAATTTTACTCTTGGAGGTCTTGTCAGTTCCTCGCAAGAGGCAGTACCCCAGAAAAAAAGGTGGCTATGAGCTGGATTTGAACCCAGGTTCTTTCGCTTAGCAGTCCGACACACTAACCACTAAGCCACGGGACATAGATGGGATATCTATGTAACTCTTTTATCTCTCTTTGTACTGCTAATACAACTGTTTCGTTCAATATAATTTATTTGCTCTATTAAAATAAAATAAACATTAAAAAACCGATATACGAGTATATATGTAAGTGTGTAGTATGTATTTGGTTAAAAAAAAAATATTTTTAAAAATACATAAAGAATTTATTTTGTTTTTTTAAAGTAAAACAAATATTAAAATATATTAAGAAGATATAATCTATTAGCTGCCTTATTTTATTATGATTAATTTGATTTAACTTTGTATATTAAACAAACTTTAATTTCATTGCCATGTGAAATATATTCTGAAATCGGTTTAAATTTTCACAAAAATAGTACTTATACTCTATCTGTTGTTTGAATATGCAAAAAACATATTTAGACAAACGAACTGGGGGTGGGTAATTTTTAACACAAGTCCCTCATTTGACCATCAATTCAACCAAAAATAAAATATGTAATGCGAAACAATAATAATTAAATTAAATTAATATTTTGCATAAATGTCATTTTGCTTCAAATGTGATTTCAATGACTGCTCAATGCTGAATGGCACCTTTTTTCATTCTTGTTTGTCGCGCAAAAATGTATTACTTTTAGCGGTAGAAGAAAATTAATTCTGAGAATTGTATTTGAGGTTTTCTAAATACACAAAATAAAACAAAAACATACATTTCTTCTAAAAGCCAATTTTTAGAATAATAAATTGACAAGGCTGAGCAGAATTCCTGCCTTTGAAATTGTACGTTTATCCCACTTTTTTATATCAAAAGCTTTGGTTATCCTTTCAGAGCCATATAAGCAGCTAGATTACCAACAAAAAAAGCGTCTTTCAGATAAATATAGTACTTTGTATTTTGGTATATTGAAATTACAAAACCATAAGTAAACAAAACGTTTCTAATTTAAAGCACCGATATTGCAAAGTTTCCTTTAAGTAAGATTGTAAGATCTTTTGAAAAAATAATAACATTTTGATTTAAGAGCTCAATATAATAATTGTAGAGTATATTCTTTTTTTCCAAATTTGACAATTAAATTAAAATTATAAAAATAAAGCAATTTAGTTCATTGCTACATTTATATATGTAATTAAAAATCAACATTTTCGTTTTTCCTTATTTCATATTATTTGTGCTTCTTTTATATATATTTAGTGCTTTGTTTTTTGTTTGTCCTAACATAAACCATATTTAACGGTTAGGCATATTTTTCTCTTAGAAAAAAACAATTGTTTTAAACAAAAAAGTTAAAAATGCAACACGGAATTCTGTGGATTTTATATTTATATATAAAAAAATTAGTCAAACAAGCTGCTAAGCATTTGAGTTAGTTTTGGTGAATTTTCAGTTACATTGGTGATTGGATTAATATAGAAAAGGTGAAATTGTATACAAAAAAAGATAATCCAAAAAAATATAAATATTCTAACATTTTTTGATAAAATGTCATCATCATAATTTTTTGTTTGACTCCTTCGAATTTATAAACAATTAAATTTTTTTCATTATTGATAATTATTTCTTTGTCTTTGGCGAGGTGAATTAGTATTTGATAATGAATTCTCTGCATCACCCAGCACTGCTGAACTGCAGCAGAAACGACTGGTAGGTAGTCGAATGGCTCTGGTCAAGTCGATTGTATCGCCATTCTGGCGCATTTCACGTTCTGTTGCTTTTTCTAACTTCTGCCAATGACGAACGGCCAGTGTAAAAGCTTCTGTTATATTTGTTGCTGTTTTGGATGAAGTTTCAATAAGACTAGCAATATGGAACTCATCACACCATTCTTTAACTTCTTCTGGGGTAACTTGTCGATTCTGTTCTCCCATGTCGTTCTGGAAATATGTTTTGAAATTAGAATCTGTATATGAGACAAAAAAAATATTTTATTGAAATTTATAATTTATCATTGATTGATTTAACCAATCCCGCTAGTGGATTAGTATTGAATAGCAGTTTTAGCCCTAATGATGATCAAAAAAAATCGCTGAGAAAAAGAAGAACCAAAATAAAAGCAGTAGTTGTAAAACAACTGGAATGGTAATTAAGTTAAAAATTCGCTAGATGAAGAGTTGGAATGGAATGAATGAAGTTGGATAGAAAGTAAAATACCAGTTCACTTGCCTGCAAAATCTTCTTACTATATTTTAATTTGAAGTACCACTTAAAGTACCTCTGTCTATCAACTCCTACTATTAACCCCACGTGAACTGCAGATTGAGATTCAACCCCTTTGGTAAGTTGTAGGTTGAAGCAGAAGAAAGATGGGGGGAGGATTGATTTAAGCAATGAAATCAACAGTGACGACGACAGCGAAGGTTTTCTTCGAACTCTTGGACAAAATATATGAGCATGATATATAAATATATGATATTAAAATAGTCTCAGGCGACTTATAGGCCAAGTTAGGGAGCCATTGTATTTGTGCTAGTACAGGCGGAAAACACAGACTACACGACACAACTTTCGATAATGGATTAAGGCTAGTTGACCTTGGAGAAGAATATTGTTATAGTAGTTTTCACATTGTCACACCTCACTATTCACAAAGGGACAAAGATGTCCTTATATTAATTGATACAAGGCCCTGATCCAATCTGAAGGATGTCCGATCTTTCGATCTTTCCGAGTGCAAACAGTGACCATCCAACCATTACCCTATTTGTAGTTGCGGATATCCCTACAAACAACCCCAAGACAATAATATGAGAACATTTGACTTCAGACGGATACAACGCAATAAGTCAACAAATGCTTTCCGATCGAGTCTTTAATGAGTAATAACCTTCAAAGAAGTCCTTTTCCGCCAGCAACAAGTATTGAGAACCAGTGACAACATAACTAAAACGCCATTAGAACCAATGCTTCTCAAGTGCTGGGATTTACTTTATATAGCCAGCACAACGAAAGCCTTGGTTTGACGATAAGTGAGAAGGTGGGTTTGCCCAAACGGCAAGAGGAAAGCCGAACTTTTTTGGCTTTTCAGACAAAAAAAAAATTGTCGCCGTTTTTTTGGTTTTTCATTATAACTTTTTACTTGCGATTATAGGTACTATAATGCATGTTATGCCTTCGTGCAGATTAAAAATTTTGAGATAACAATTAAACATGACATTACGATGACAGAGAAACATATTTGTCTGTCTGTACCTAAAATATGCTAAAAACTGCAGATTTTCCCCTCATAATTGAACTACGATCAAATGATTGCTGGATAAAAGCACAACCTTTTGACACACTTTAAATTTACCTCGCAACTCCTCGCCTTCCCTACACAACAAAATTAAGAAAAAGCTAATTTTCATCAGAGAAGAAAATTAGTTTTTTTTTTAAATTTTGGTTTGTTGGGGAGGAGAGTGGTTGCGGGGCAAATTTAAAGTGTCAAAAATCTGGAGTTTTATCCAGGAATCATAACTACAACAACATTTGATCAACAAAGTAGAACAGGAGATATGAGGGGAAATCTGCAGTTTTTGGCATTTTTTGGGAAATTTGAAAAATAACCTTTTTTTTCGAAGCGTCGTATCTTGTTAACAAATTGAAATACAAACATATTTGAATCTCCTTTAACAATATCCCAAAGTTTCATTAAGTTCCGATCTCTTTGTCGACTACCTGTATATAAATATTGAGCGGCAGCAAAGCGTCGGGTATCTGCTAGTATTTATATAAAAGTAGACCTTGGAAAAAAAAACAGGAACTTCAGATCGGCTTCCACCACCTTTTCATCGATTTCAAAGTCGCGTACATATGTATGTCAGCATTTATAGAAACAAAATATATAGAGCGATGTCAAGTTTTGGTATCCCTGCCAAACTCGGTTTTTTTAAGTTTAGTTTAATTGAGTTTTTGATCATGATACTTGGGAAAAATAGTGCAGAACTATCACGCTAACATTAGGGCTACGATTTTCCAAAATTTAATCCAATTACTCCGATGATGCTTACATATTCGGTAGAACACAGCGTGATGTCAGTACCGCTATTATGAGTAGTGACGCGGTAGCAGAGAAGATGGGTTGAGCAGTCAATGAGAGCAAAACCAATTATATGATGTCATCAAGAAGAGACACTCAACAATTTATTCTTGGACAAAACATCAGCATAGACAGCTTTAACTTTGAATTAGTAAGGGACTTTGTCTGACTGGGCTTCGGTATCAACTCAACACCAGCGTTGAGATCTAACGAAAAATAACTTTTGCCAATCGCTGTTTCTACGGGATAAAAAACCCAATTGAATAACAAAGTCCTCTCTCGGGCAAATAAAGTGATGCTTTATAAGACCATCATCATCCCAGTCCTGTCGTATGATGCAGAGGCATGGACATTGTTTAAAGTAAAAGGATAAACGCCGAGTGGAGAAGGAGATACAAGGAAAAACTTTAAGGGCTGTGCAGCGACACAGACCTAGCGAAAAGAGTGAAAGTCCAAAGTCATATAGAGCGGGATGATATCAATGATCCGACCCGAAAAATCTTTAATTCCGTCCCGGAGGAACGGTACAATAGAGAAAGGCTTAAATGCAGTTGGCGCACGCAAGTGGAAGCAGACTTCAAACAACGTCACATGCAAAACTGGAGGCAGATAGCTAGGGGCAGCTGCCTGAAGAAATTAGATGGTGAAACATATTTCAAAGTACACCAAAAGAAACTTTTTTAAATGCTGGGTAAGGGATGTCAAAAATCATCTTCTTGGGGAAAAAACCTTTTTTTTAAACATCCATATACATTTTGTCAACTATTGCCATTAAATTAGAAGGATACTGTTTTTTTGGTTTGTCCGTTTTGTGATCGGAATATAAGTTTCATCTACCTAAGTTTAAATATAAAAAACGCGTTAACATGAACATGTACGACCTTTGCATTTTAAGTTCGTACATTTTGCGTTTGGATACATTTTCATAGGAAAATTTGATTTGCCCATAAAACACCACTCACCACATGTCTTCTGTTTGGCTATCTATAATTTTCGATCACTGCGTAAATAATGAGCAATCATTCCGTGACGTCAGTTAGTTTTAAAAAAGTACTACTTGTGCTTGTGGGTACTTACTTTACTTGTACACGTAGTCTATTATATAGTTACCTTATTTCCCACAACAATGAATGGAAATTTGTCAGCTTTAACGTCGGCATAGCGAAGGAATTCATCGCGCCACAATTTCAGCCCTTTAAAGCTGTCTCGATCATTCACAGCATAGCACAATAAACAAACATCTGATCCTCGATAGAAGGGTGTTCTTAGTGCGCGAAAACGCTCTTGTCCAGCTGTGTCCCATATCTTCATAATACAAATAATATGCATCTCACATCAATTGCCCCCAATTGCAGAAGATATAAAGCAATTTAATTACCTGCAATGTGTACTTCTCTCCATCGACTTCGAGGTCTTTGTTCATGAACTCTACGCCTATTGTATGGAAATTGTTTTCCTCGTAGCGATTCGAGACGAATCGGTTCATGAGGCAACTCTTGCCCACACCTCCATCGCCAAGAATAACCACCTTCAGGAGAATGGTTTTATTAGGTGGTCGCATATTCGTCATTTTGTCACTGGAATTGCTATCACTGCTCCTATTATTTTCATGCAAAATCGAAGTCTCTTGTCTCCGAGTTCGAGGTTTTGTTTTTCCTGATTGATGTTTTTTTTAGTCAGCTAATCGGATCTAATTAGCAACAAGATTTGTGTTGAAGGAAAGTTTGTGTTATCAGTCTGTTATTGAAAACATGTTATGAACCATTTTATATATTTTGCAAAAAAAAAAGTGGATTTTTCTAGGAAAACAATGCAAAACTTCAGTATAAACAACAGGGAAAGGAAAAGAGCACAACAAAAACGTCGACCAATCAATCTTAAAAACTGTGGACAGTCAGTCGAAAGTGGGAGTTAAATTGAAATCGAAAAATTATTTAAAAACAGACAATTGACGTTTCTCCGCAGTAATGTCACAAACAAGTTCCACTAATGTGATGACATTTGAGGTAAGTTAAGTTGGGTGGTGAATTTTATTTAGAATGCAAGCAATAATGACATCACAAAAACCATAAAAAACATTTGAGAGCTAAACTATTTTATTTTATGCGTTTCAAACAAGGCGTCAATTTATTTTATCATAAGTATTCAAAATAAATAACGTCTTTATTTTGCCATACTAACTCCCTTTCTATTACGATTAGGGGTGTTTACATGCAATTTGTCGTACAACTAGTTTTAAACTTTGCTTTGGCTGTACCACCAAAGTTATATGACGTAAACCCTCCACCAAAAAGTCAAAAGTGGATTATTTCTGATATTTTAGTGGCGGGGCAGAAACATTTCGGATAGCGGTAGAGTGTCTGCCTGCTTTAAAACGGAAATTTAAGGGACGGTCACGGTAAGCCTTAATATTTTCAAATAAGGACGGGGCGGGGCACTGAGCTGTCAAAAAAAAGAACTGTGTTTCTTTTTTAACTCGGAGCGCTCTTTTTGAACAAAATAGAAATAATAAAAGCTAAACTACTGGAACAATGTAGCTAGAGGTAAATGGATCAAAAAGCCATCCTATTGAAGGTTTAAATCCAAGGAGGTAACGATGCACATTTGTTTTAAAGTTCTGCACTTCTTCCACATTCGCGTGGTAACTAGAAAAAGAATCCCTGTACTTGACAGTACGTCCGAAGTTTGGGCTCAAGGGTATACTGATGGGCATTCCTTGCAGTGCGAGTATTACGGTTGAAGCGTTTCAGGGGAGGAACGCAACTGTCTATTTCGCTAGAGCATTGTTTATGGAAGTAGCGATAAAATAATGAAAGGCAGGAGACATTACGTCTGTGCTCCAGAGATGTAAATGTTTCTGTTATTGTTCGATCGCCTATCATTTTTTAAAGATCTTTTTTGTATTCTATCTAGAAAACTCAAGTGGGTTACAGGAGCACCTGCAAAAAATTGTGGGAGTTATACTCAAGTTTAGGGCTTTATATACTGTAGCCAGATCACACTGGGTGAATTCTACGCGGTTTCTTATTCCCCATTGTACAATGCTGTCAAGATCAGAATTTAATGAACTTATCATACGCTGCCGTTGCAGTTACACATCCGAAAAACGAGGATGTGAATCTGGAAACGAATACGAGAAGCTGAGAGTACTGTCGTCAGCGAAACAATTGATAGGATTAGTTGTTTCAGTTAATAAGTCGTTGATAAATATAAGGAAGAGAGTCGAAGAAAAAACAGAGCCCTGGGGTACACCAGCGTTTATTTTGTGAGAATCAGACTTGAATCCGTCCAATACAACTTGTATTGACCGTTTCAAAAGGTAATTACTAATCCAACGAAGAAGAGATTCGTCGAGTCCAAATGCACGCATTTTCGATAAACGAGCTTGATGCCAAACTCTATCAAATGCCTTAGAAATATCAAGTGCAATAATTTTGCTTTCCCCAAAACGATGGAGATTCGTTCCACTTTTCAGTGGGATATACCATCAAATCACCAGTAGACCTGTTGCTACGAAAGCCGTACTGCCGGTCATTAAGAAGCTTTCGGTCCTCAAGATGTTTCTTTAGCCGAAAATTAATCAACGTTTCCATGACCTTGGAAAGAAGGGACATAAGTGCAATTGGTCGATAGTTTGAGGGAGGTGTTTAAATTTTAAGAATGTATTTGTATACTTTTCGAAAACACCAATGTTGATATTACAAATCAACCTCAATAATGGTTTAAAGTTGTAGACTTATATTTTCTCACAAGGGGTTCGTAATTTTATCTACATATAAATAAACTACAATCAGATACATACATGCCATGCACGGTCAAATTCAGTAACTCAGAAATTGTGTTTTTTTTCAATTAAAATAATTTAATTCAGCCAAACGAAACATGTTATATAAGACTATTAATTATTAATTTCATGTGAAAAAACACAAATTCAATTGGGACAAGCAAATCAACTTAATTATTGTTTTTGTTTTTTTGATTATTCAGTATTTTCTCATAATTATCTTATTTATATTCTAGCATTGATATGCGTTCGTAGAAATAGACATTACTTACTTACTTAGGGGGCGCTACAGTTTGGGACGAACCTGAGCCTCAACCAACATGCCTTTTTAGCCAGCTCGATTTTTGGCTAGCTGCCTCCAGTTTTACGCTCCAAGTTGGTTGAGGTCGTCCTCCTCTTGAGCGCGCCACCTAAGGCGAGGTCTTCCGTGACTGCGTCTACCCTCTGGGATGGAATCGAAGAGCCTGCGAGCCGGAGCATTGTTGTCCATTCGCTCTACATGACCAAGCCATCTTAAACGTGATAGGCGTATTTTTTGACCAGGTCAATGTCGCTGTACAGTTCGTATAGTTCTTGGTTGAACCTTCTCCTCCAAAGCCCGTTAACGCAGATAGGACCAAAAATCCTCTGAAGAATCTTACGCTCTAAACGACTAAGGATATCTTCATCCGCTTTAGATAGAGTCCATGCTTCGGCACCATAGAGCAGGACTGGGATGATAAGGGTCTTATACAGAGTCTCCTTTGTCTTTCGAGAGAGGGCTTTGCTACTCAATTGCCTTCCTAGCCCATAGAAACAGCGATTCGCTTTATTTCTGACGAGATGTTGTTGTCAGATGTTATAGTGAATCCGAGGTACACAAAGTCCCTAACTACCTCAAAGTTGTACCTGTTTATTGTGATGTTTTGTCCAATCCGCCCGTGTTGTGTGTCCTTTTTTGTGGACAGCAGGTACTTCGTTTTGGCCTCATTGACTGCTAGTCCCATCTTAGCCGCTTCAGCTTCAATGCTAGCAAACGTTCCAGTGACAGCTCGCCGGGTTCTGCCAATGATGTCTATGTCGTCAGCGTATGCTAGCAATTGCACATACTTGAAAAAAATTGTCCCACTACAATTGACTTGCGAGTTTCTAATAATTTTTTCAAGTATTAAGTTGAAGAAATCGCACGATAGCGCATCACCTTGTCGGAATCCTTTTTTGACGTCAAAAGCTTCTGTGAGGTCATTACCAACCTTGACGGAACAGCGAGAGTTCTCCATCGTCATCCTGCACAGTCGGACGAGTTTTGTGGGGAAGCCAAAACCTGGCATGGCTCTGTATAGCTCGTCTCTATAAATGCTATCGTACGCGGCCTTAAAATCAATAAAGAGGTGGTGGGTATCGATTTGAAATTCTTGGGTAGTTTCCAGGATCTGCCGTAGCGTGAACATTTGATCGATTGTGGACTTTCCTGGTCTGAAACCACACTAATAGAGGCCAATCAGGTTGCTGACGAAAGGTTTCAGGCGTTCACATAGTACGGCAGAGAGGATCTTGTAGGCGATATTCAGGAGACTAATTCCTCTATAGTTGGCCGCAGTTTAGATGGTCTCCTTTCTTGTGGATCGGGCAAACGATGCTGAGGTTCCATTCATCAGGCATACTTTCTTCTGACCAAACTTTAGAGATGAGTTGGTGTATGTACTCAACCAGGTAATCTCCGGCCGCTTTAAAAAGTTCGGCGAGTAGTCCGTCGGGTCCAACAGCTTTGTTGTTTTTTAGTTTAGATATTGTTATCCTTACTTCATTTTGGTCAGGTGGACGGAAATTTTGTCTGTCATCATCCATGTTGAATGGTTGATTCTGCCTGACAGTTGTTTTCCGACAGTCCTAGCAAAGATTTCCTCTTTACCTATTTTGGCATTAAAATCGCCTAGTACGATCTTAATGTCGTATTTAGGGCATTGCTCATAGGTTTTGTCAAGGAGCTCATAGAAGTCATGCTTGGTGGCGTCATCTTTGTCTTCTTGCCTAGTCTACCGCTTATGACGAATCCGCACCCAAATAAACGCTACGGTCTTCTTGCACAATCAACGTAGTACACGTCACAGTTTTTCATCCTCCTTTTGCCGGCCCATTCCATCGCACTTCCTGGATGGCAGTAATTCTTGCTCTGTAGCAGTCTAGGGCCTCCGCTAGTTGTTTGGCTGCACGTGATCTGTTAAGAGTTCAAACATTCCACGTGCAGATCATTGTATATACATTGCCTATAGTACTATCATGAGACGAGAAAAAATCTTTTTACCTAGAGCCGCTTGGAGTGCTAGTGTAGGGACATATTATTTGAGTGAGAGAGAATTAAAAGCATGGTGCTTAGTTTAGCAAAAAAAAGCAGAAGGAAAACAGAAATAATTCAGTATTTTGTTTTGTTCATTATATATATGTATATAAACTGCTAGCAGTTTTGAAGTTTATATACAATGGTTTCGCTTAGCTGAGGCGAATAGTTTTTTGTAAGGATTTATACACGATCCAACATTTTCATTGTTTACGTTTTTTTTATAAGGAATATGAAAACTGGTTCTTACATAAGTATTTATACATGCGTACGTCATTGACCAGACTTTTGATTTGAGTTTTTTTAGGATTTTCAAGTCTTAAACGAGCACTACCTACATACATATATGTCATATTTGTACATACATATATACATCATTGACCAGACTTTTAATTGGAATTCTTTAGGATTTTTATTTTTTTTACTATTATGAAGGTTGTCGTCTTCAAATAATGTACACACATTCATTCTTGAAATTTAAACACAAACTTACTTCTTGCTGTATTTATACAAAAATACAAACGTCCTTGCAGTGGATGGATTTTTGTTTTGAATTTTGCTTTCCATTCAGATAGGTAGCTACATATACATAAAGGTACATACATACGTATATGTAGGTACCTATCTGAATGAACTATGTATGTGCAGAAATTCAATCAAAAATTGTTTGTAAATTGATTTATATTATTATTGATTGATTATATATTATTGATTTATAGTAACAAAGATCTTTTGTTTGTTTGAGATTTATATGAGGGTACTAGTTGACCTACCCAGCTTTGCTCGCGGGAAAGAAATTTATAAATAAAAGGCACGACTGGGTCGCACGTACTTGCTCCTGTGTGCTAATCCTTTTTAGGTACATGCGTCTTTTTGACAAAGATTTAATTTTAATGTTTTTTTGACGTGCAACTTCTTTAAAATCTCTTGTGGTTTGAAGCTCGAACGAACATGCGTCATTGTTAGCTTTTGCAGTTTTTTTAGTGTTTTATCTTTCCACTTGTTGTTTACTGTTTATAATATAATTTGCTAATAGAAAAATATAAAGGACTTTTTTCAGTTCAATTTTCCCAATAACAATAATTTACTTTTTGAAATCAAATTAATTAAAATAGCTTTATTATGTTTGATGGATCGATAAACGTATGGTGTGGGTAGGTACCTATTAATGGAATTTGTTAAGGAAATTAGATACCTATAATAAGGTTGGAAGGAAAATAGTTACTAAAATTAAGATACACATTCATAAAAGTTAACACGGTGAAATGCTTTAAATACGTAGGTATGTATGTAAGTTTTCACTTTATTTTATTTGACTAGCTTAGCCGAGCAATATGAAATAAAATTTTAGGGAATATATAAATCAAGAAAAAAATTGTATGAATTTTTTTTGCCTTTTTCTATTTTATGAATTTTTTTAATTTCAAAATCGTTCGTTCAGTATTTTTAGAGTACTCTACCCGACTGTTTTTCGAATTGGCATTCTAGCTCCAAAACTAACGGTACCTGTCATATAACTTTTAATGAAAAACTTATTTTTCTCGAAAATGGCTCCTACGATTTTGATAAAATTTTTTTAATAGTATTTTCTATGCAAAATCTATCTTTTAGTTTTAATTGATTTTTCAGAAAAAAGGTTTATAACGGTACCATATGACCAATTTTTTAAAATCAGACGTTCTCGTTAACTAATTGACGGATTTTGATAACATTTTCAAAATATGTAGTGTTTTATGATTTAAATAATACTGCTTATTAAAATTTTCAAAAACTAAAATCGCAAGTAAAAATTGAAAAAAACTCCTCTGTAGAATCTCAAAATAACCCTAAGTTCTAAATTTGAAGACGATTGGCTCAACCGTTTAGGCTATAGTCCAAAATACATCCATACAGACAGACCTACAGACAGACGGACAGAATTTTGCCAGTAACTCAAATATGTTCGTAATGTAACGTTTGATTATTATCACGATTTTTTATGTTCACGAATCCTAAACTTGACTTATAGTCCCTATAACCACAAAGCTACTTGTGCATAAAAATTCAAAAAATAAAATCATTGTTGATCCTCTTCGTTGTTCACCGTCACCGAGAACAGGATATACACAATACACATACACATGTGCTTATTAAGTCTTCCTTGTTAATATCTCCCTCACCCTCGCTCAGACCATCTACCACACCGACGACCTACCGATCGACCTATATTTAGCTAAAGATTTTATCAAAGATAATATAACAAGTATACCTACGTAAATACACACTTTATGTAGGTATATATGTAGGTACATACCTAAATATCTACCTACCCTCGAAAGTTTGATATGAAAAAAATATAAAACTCAAAATAAACTTATCAACCTGCTTAAACATATACCCACTCCCAGGCACCATTCATTTACAAAAGTCGTTTTGCTTCTTTTTTTGTCATTCCTTTTTTTTAAACTAGCCATCTCGTCACCCTGCTGGTGTGAAGCAATCCAGTTGTGCGAAAAAAAAACTATACCGCATCATTGTATATAAACTGCAAACTGCAAAGAGCAAAGTACATGTTCATAGAGTTTCTCTTTTTTCGCCGCGTTCGCCTCTTTCAATTTACCGAGTTAACTTTACCTAGAGCCGCTTGGGGCGCCACGGTCCACATGTCACCATGATAGTACTATAGCAGTTCATATACAATGGTGCAGATCCGAAGGTCGTTGTCCTTAATTCGTAGAAATTAATTTGTATTATTACAGATTGGCAACACTGTCAACGAATGAAACGAATCGAATTCGAACACAAACCATCCAAGCAGTTTATATAAAATGAAGAAAGAACCAACCTGGCAACGTCATAATCACACGACCATTCACATTCACCATTCCCATATATTTTCTCACAAAGTTCCTCTGGTTTCATCAACTTATTCGACGATTTGTCTTGCCGTTTCATATTCATTTGCAGTTGAAGTTCTCATGTTGCTGAATATATATGTTCGTTAAAAGTTGTCCGCGGTAGTTGTTTCGCCTTTGTTCTAACTTTAAATAAATTGCGCCAGGAAGTCTTAGTTTGTTTTTCTTCTATTTACATCCTCTTTGCTCGTTAATCTTTATTTAACCAGTGCTATAACAATTCGGTAGTAATCTTAAAAAACAACATTTTCCCACACATTTTTTGTGGGCAAAGTAGTGAATGTTCAAGTGGAGCAAAAGAACCTTGTGCGGCGTGCAATAAGTGCAAGGGAGAAGATAAATTTACTTTTTTTTTACATAAAGAACAAGTGGATTCAGGTGTATATTCTGTCTCGTTTACCCTAAGAAAGGTCATTCATAAGTGCGTGGAAATTTCATATTGAAAATTATTTTTTTACATCGTAGAAAATATTTTGTCACTTATTTGTGTAAGAAAATGCAAAAAAACATGAAAGTTTGTTCGGAAAAGTGTACAATTATCTAAAAAAAACCTCAAGGTTGCTGCGCCTAAAGGAGAGTAAAAAAAAACTTGTTTAGCTTGAGCAAGAGTAGTTTGGGAATACAAGCTAAAAAGAGAAAGGAACAATAACACTTAGTTTTCTATTATATGCCCGCCGGTGGTTGTGTGCGTCAGTCAGTGTATATGCATATGCATATTGAACGAATTAACTATTTTTGTATTTGATGCTTAAGCTTGTGTGTGTTGTATTTACTTTGGCAATAGGAATCGGCAAATGTCAATAAACTCTGGTGGTGCTGCTGTTGAACGCGTTGTTCTTGTTGTTTGTTAGTTTGGTGGTTTTTGGTCTTGTGCGTAAGTATCCAACGAACCACTTTACAGAACCAAAGCAGAAGCAACGACCCAACGCCAAACGAAGGTCGTACCAGTCATACTATAAACGAGGGTTAGAGGGGATTTCCCGTGCATTTTTATTTTGTTTAAAGTATTTTTTTTTTTTGAAAATTTGTGTGGCAAATTGGAATAAAAGAAATTGAGTGATAAAAAAATGTGGACAAAATAACCAGTTCCCCGCCAAGGGCAATGATTTTAAGTTGATTTGGTTAAGTTAGCATGGTACCTACGCTTGTTAACGAGGGAGCAATTAGGTGGTGGTTGCACGTTGCTGGACTTTTAAGGTGAGTTGCAAATTTGTTATGTGAAAATGTCTATTTTTTCTGCACTAATCGAGTGGCCAGCACAATTGTCACGGAATTCTATTGTATGCATCCTTGCTATAATACCTACCTATCATTCTAATTTCTAGGTCACAGATTTTACTAGCGTATTTTACCTATTTTGTAGTTAATAAATAAAAATACGTAGGTATGACTTTCATATGTACATATGTTAAAAACAACAGAAGTTACAGTCTTTTAAATTCAAAATCTTTGCAATTTGTAAAATTAAATAAATTTATTGGCGCGAAAGCTCCTTAACCCATTTTCTCCCATTGTCCTTTTTAAAGTACAGCAAAATGCTTTATTGGAATCCTTCTATTTTCGGGCTATCACTCTGAAGCAAGATAATTCATGTACTGGGAACAAGCAGCTGATACACATGTACCTATTGTTGCAAACAGTATGTCTAGGAACAGATTTTAAGAAATAAAACGATTCATTTATTTTGCTGATAATAATGCTCTTGACTTGAACGATAAAATATCAAAACTACGTCCGCTCAGTAAACTTTTATGTCGAAGTTTCAAAAGTGGGGATATATTCATGACCATTATTCTATAGATGAATCAATTGTGAAGTATTTCGGTCGACATTCTTCTAAACAATTTATAAGAGGAAAGCCTGATTTGGATTCAAAAATTGGATGCTTTGCAGCAAAGATGGCTTCATTAAAAGCCTACCTAAGGAATATTGACTGTCCAGTTGACCATGCTATTTATTTCGATAACTTTTTTACTATAGTTATAGCCTTATGAAGATTGTAAAAGAAACAAAATTTAAAGCAACCGGAACAGCTCGGGATAATCGGTTAAAAAAATGTCCTCTTCCTCCCAATAAAAAATTTCAAAAGCAGAAAAGAGGAACTTTTGACCACCAATTTGATAAGACAAATGTATTGCTTTTTGTCAAATAAAAGGACAATAGTATCGTAACCATGGACACGAACTACGAAAGATTGAACCTCTGAAAATGTTAAACGGTGGAGCAAGGACGAGCAGAAGAAAGTCACTCAGCCAACTCTTTTCAAAAACTACAACACGAACATATGGGTGGCGTTGATCTGCATGACCAGGTCATCAACACTTACTTCTTTGAAATAAGAGGCAAAAAGTGGTGGTGGAACCTATTCACAGCCATGATCTCGTCTACAACGTCCAATGCCTGGAAGCTCCACAGCTAGCAAACAGCTACAAAGGCGATCTACTAGAATTCACGAGAGCAATAACACTCCATTACCTCCGGTTTCATACTTTGAACAAAGGACAACCTAGACTCACTGTCAAACGAAGCATTGTGGAGAGCCATTTTCCCATATATATATATTTATATATATATATATTTATATTTTTTTTTTGTATTTCTCTTAACTTTCACCTAAATATACAGAAAATACTATAAAAAAACTAATATTTTTTATTTTAAATACCTTTGGGTGTTAATGGGTTAAGGAGCCAAAGCCTAGTGACTTATACTCTCAACCATTCCTGTGTGTGTATGGCTAATCTTCAAGAATGGAAAGGACCTACAGTTTACCGCCAAGTCCGAACGGCTACATGAGATGCACTTTTTGAAGACAAATTTTACTCTTGGAGGTTTTGTCAGTTCCCCGCAAGAGGCAGTACTCTGGAAAAGAAGGTAGCTATGAGCTGGATTCGAACCCAGACTCATTCGCTTAGCAGTCCGACACACTAACCACTAAGCCACGAGGCACTACTTGCGATTTGTAATTAGTGATTAGATGTCACATAGTGTAGGTGATATAGCCAAAATAATAGTAAATGTGTTTGCAGAACACATAGATAAGCGTAAGTTGCAGATCCGCCAAAATGCCCGATACTTCAGAATGCAGATCTACCTCCTAGGTTGCCCAACAAAGTCCCGTGGCCAAAAAGAACACAGAAAAAGCTAGAAAATATTGGAAGAAAGTCTTGGGTTTAGCGAAACAAAGATCTGTTTGAAATGGATGGATAATGGACAATTTCAATTTCCTTTAAATCTGTTTACAAAGCAAACTCGTAAGAAATAGTGTATCTGGAATGGCAAAAAAGAACCAACAAGGTATAAAATCAGTAAAACGCATTCCTCACATAACATCATTTCCTACCATAGAGTTGCCGGCCAAAACAAAACATTATTTAGAATCAAATCTAATATAAAATAAATAACCAAAATGTATACATATGTACCTAATACAAATACTCCACACCTCAATTAAAAAAGCTTTGAATTTTTTGATTGAATTGTACTTTATGGCTCAAAACACATACAAGCTTTAAAACCGATTTCGTAAACAGGGTGTCCCGTAACTCCAATGCCAAGCGGGCAGCGGGAGAAAGAATCTAAAAAATAAAAATTGTTAGTTTCGTAGGAAAACAAAAGTTTCGCTAATTAATGGTTCAAACTTGCTACTTGCTACTTCCATGAATTTATTATCAATTTTATATAAACTGTTTCCGAGCATTTGAAATTCTGACTAAAAATTTGGAAATTGTGGTTTTTTACTGAGCAAGACTACGATAACTTTGTCGCCGCAAAATCATAACGGATTCCTGTAGAGCGTCTCTAAATACAAGCATTTTTTACTGTGGGAGGGGAGGTCTATCACTCCCCGTTTAGACAGGAGGGGCAATAAAAAAACACTTGCATTGGAAAAAAATACATTTAAAAACAACGGCAACATTTACAATAATGTGCTATACGTTTTTTTAAAGCCAGAAAATGCTTAAATTTAGTAATATCTGCAAATAGCCTTTGAAAAAAACTTATTTCAAACTCGACATTTTGGATACCTAAGTGAAAAGACTTTATTTCGATTTTTTTTTAAATTAAGAAAACATGTACTTAATTTTCTTTAATTATTACTGCTACTGCTATTAATTTTGTATCGAACACTAATAATTAGATGATTCTATGATTAATAGTTTTTGAGGAAACTGAAAAAATTACCAAAACTATTTTTTACTTGCGATTATAGGGACTATAAGGCAAGTTAAGGATTCGTGAATATTAAAAAAAATTGAGATACGAATCAAACATGACATTACGACCATAGAGAAGTCTAAAAAAGTGATCGAGAAAAAATGTCTGTCTGTATGTATAACGAGCTGCAGCCCAGCCTAAACGGCTGGCATTCCCCAGAGGGGAAATTGAAATTTTATTTTTAGGCCTAAAAATAACGGCACCTGCCATATGACCGTTTTGGAAAACCTTATTTTTCTCGAAAACGGCTCCAGCGATTTTGATGAAATTTTTTGAGAATTTTTTTGTTGTTGTTTTGATATCATTTGTATAGTACCAAATTTACGGGAAAAGTCTATTAACGGTACCTTTCAGGTAACAGTTTTTTTAATTTTGGACTTTCTCGGTAACGGCTTTTTGGATTCCTGTCAAATTTTATATTTGAGAAGATCTATGTGGTTTAATTTATTCTGCGCATAATAAAATTTAATAACTTTTTTTTCTAATTAAAATTAATTTTTGAATTTTTTTTGAAAAATACAATTTTCAAAAAACTTTTTTCATAAATTCTTTGTTATTTAAGACGTGTGATGGCGTACTTCATTTTTACTAAAAACCGTTAAGTATTGTGGTTTTAATACTTTTTATAAGTTCAAACTGTGTTATTTTCAACGTAAATGTTACTTGTTTCTGTTAAAGATCATTTTCAATGTAGTTAGACACACAAGAGCAAGTACTTGCGACCCAGTCGTGCTCATTTTTTATATTTTTTTTGGTATTTGCGTGATTAGGTTAGGTTAGGGTTAGTGGGCTAATGGATGATGTTGTGTCCATCACACTTAGAGATAAATGTAGATCCATTGTGATACCCTGGGGGGTTTGGGCCCAGTAAGTATGGGACCTATGAAAAACCTATACATTCTCAAACGATTTTGAGATATTAATAAACCTGAGCAGGTTTGCACGCGTTTGTTCACATAGTTCTTCTAAGTCCTGGAAGAAATGACTTCTTGGAACTTGATTTCTTAAACGGCATAGTGCTGGGCAGTGACAAAGAAAATGAGGAGTTTCATCATGCACATCTAGGTCGCCACAACCTCTGCACATGTCGTTCGTGCTGAGCTTCAATTTCATTTTGTGGTAACCCAGCATGTTATGCCCGGTCAGTATGCTCACAAGGGATCGTACGACTTCTTGTTGAGCTGTAGAATATTTTCGGTTCTTTGTTTATTAAAGTAGGGCCACAGTTTCCTGGTTACGACACAGGAGTCGAGCGAGTTCCATCTCTCGTTAGCTGCAGCGAGTACTTTATTCCCTACCGTCTGTTTAATGCAGGTTGGGTTGGGATCTTTACCGTTTTGTCTGCTCGGTTAAGTTCTAGGGATGATCCCTTTCTTGCCAGCTCATCAGCTCTTTCGTTTCCTTGCACACCACTGTGGCCAGGAACCCAACAGAGTCTTATGTTATGCTGCTCGCCAAGGACCTTTAGTTCTTCGCGGCGAGCCTTAATTGACCCGGCCAGTTTGAGTGTTTCTGATTTGAAACCTGCACCAACACCAATTTCCATGTTGGAGCCATCTGTAAAGATTTCAATGGCTCATTTGTATGGTGTTTGGAAACCGGAGAGCGCTGTTTGCTGCAGATTATTTGCGTGATTACTTATGTAGGTATTGTGATGCGGCAACAACATGTTATGATATTCTGAGATTACGTTTTGTTTCCAACTTAACGACATCTGCAGGATACATTGTGTACAACAACCATTTTTAACGCAACACCAACACTACTGTGTACAACCATGATCCTAAAAGTATATTTTGACTGAGAACTAATTCGAACTCGAAAAGCACAAACAACCGAAAGCTTAGATTGTGCCAGAACCAGACGGAAGCTTCCAGAAATAGAATTGTTAACAACTGGAAGCGTTTGTAAAAATTGATTGAATTGAGATTACATAAAGTGTTGATGTATAAAAACGTATTTCAATTATCTTGGCACATCACAAATCTATAGGATTTGGGGAATGTGCGAGGTTGGGTTATACAAAGATATAAATTTTAAGAGACTGCATATGCTTAGGAGAATGGACAAATAGTTTTTAGTTTTATACCTACTTTCAGAAAAAAGTATAATTCTTAAGCGGCATATACACAGGTCAAAAGTTCATAATTATTTAATATTTTTTTTTTATTTAGACATATCTATATTGCCAATACTGTCTGAAAGGGGGGTCATAAACATCCCCTCCCACAGTGAAAAAAGCTTGTATTTAGTGCCTCTACAAGAATCCCTTATTATTTTGCGTCGCCAAAGTTATCGTACTCTTGCCGAGTAAAATATCACAATTTCCAATTTTTTTAGTCAGAATTTTAAATGCTCGGAAACGATATTGATAATATTTTTATGGATGTAGCAACTTGTTACTACATTTGGCATAACAGGCGGTTGACAATGCTCAGAGGCAAATAGCACAACATTTGGCGGTCAACATGTATTTTCCCCAATAGGGCTCATTCGGCTTCTCAAAGGTGTTAACACTCCAAACCCCTTTATCATTTTGCAAATGCAAGCATCCGACTTCAAGGACCTTGCTAAATACACCAAAGCTGACTTTGAATTTTAAAATAAACCTTTTACAAACCTTAAAATCCTTAGACCTACTCAGCTTGAAAATGAAATATGAATTCTGTTTGTGTTTTACTACGAAAGGAAGCAGTAAAAACACGTAAAAACAAATCAGGTTTAGGAGCCTCAATTTCTTTTCCAACAGACATTGAAAGCTTTCCAATCAGATCCAATATCTCTACTAAAGTAAAAGAAAGTCGATATTTAAATACATGAATTCGTCTGACAAAGCCTATTACAAAGTAATTCCTAAACACGGTTTGTAAGACAAAACACATTTTACAAAGTAGAATTGCTGGAATTTGAATCTTATCCAAAAAAAGTCGAAAGCAAAGTTAGAAATTCAATGGAATAGTTTTCAAAGCAATCCAAGTTGAATTTCGGGTGCTTCAAGAGTGTCAAGACTCAGTTGCTTGCTATACTCTGTTAAATTTTTATTTTCAGTACAGGCCTTATGGAAGAGTGCTTTCAAACACACAAGTATCTGCTGGTGTTGACATCACACTCAACTTAAGAAATTGTCACTGAATTAAAAAAAAAAAAACAGAAACCCTGAGTTACATTGAAATTGTGTTTGTAATATGCCATAAACCCACGTACATTCCACCATTACATGCTCTAAGGAGACAGGAGTCTGATCGATCCCCAATTTGCCTCTCGCTTGTTGTGTTTATTTAAAAAAAAAACACTGATCCAGAGTTACCATTCGACCGTTGGTGGAAATTATAATACCTTTTTCTTTGGTTTTTGTTATGGAGCTTTAAGAATTGAAGCTTTTGAAAGCATAATTTTAAGTTTAAGGAAAAAGGTGTTGTCGCTGGCTGTTTTCTGCTTACATTTTGATTTCATAAAATTTTTATTTGTTTAATATTTTTCGGCTGAGCCCTAGCCATTAGTCAAATAAAAGTAGGTGCCAACCTAAATACATACCTACGTATTTTAAAGCATTTCATCATCATAAAAGCACACAGAATATATAAGGAAGCCTATGATAAACACACAAAAACAACTAACAAATAAAAAAACTATTGGATTACTACTGAATACTATAATAGGAGTCAAGATGCCAGTGATTTACTGGATCCAACAACATCTGTTAAGGAAGAGGAGGGGCAGCAAGAAGATGGAGGGGAAGAAATTCCAAGAGAAGAGGGGCTGCAAGGCAGCATGCAAGAGGGACAGGAAATTTGTGTTGCTGATAATCAAATCCAGGGGGTATGCATAGTTTGCGAAAAAAAAGAAAAAAACTGAAAGGGCGTGAGCAACCCTTGCAGTTTAGCGAATCGTCATCGATTGAACTATTCAAATCGTATTCCGAACAGTTTAATGTACATGGTTTACGTCAGAGAATACGAGAGAAAGAGAATTTGAATGTACAGATCATGCATCATACCATATGTAAATATAACTGCAGATCAGAATTGTTATCCACGGGAAAGAAACAAAATCCTCCGCAGGACTGGCATATAAAAAGAGATGCTCATAAGCTGGCTTATGAACTTGTATGTTCTTTTATTAGCAACAAGTAATACAGATGATGTTTCATACTGTAAAGAATTGTATAGCAATTTTATTGAATCGGGGAATTTTAACGTTGAAACTAGTTGTGAACCTTACGATCTAGAAAATAGGTTACTTCAGTCTTTTCCACGTAAAATAGCAATAGTTTCCCTCAATAAACGAAAAGTTATCAAGCCATTTGATGGACATCTAGTAACTACCAATCTCGAAGACATAGAAAAACGCGATGTTTTAAATAGAGCTATCTTAATCTTGAAATCTGAGATTAGTAAGATCGAAAAGAAACCGTTACCAGAAAAACTTACTGTAAATAGTTTAATAGCAGGTGAATGTACAATTCCAGAAACAGTTTCTGAGTTCTTCTCTAACTTGATCTCCACAACAAAACGTCGCCAAAAAAGTTCTTTCAAGAAGAGAATAGCAGAGTCATTATCTGCAGATTTGATTTTTGCAATGACTAGTGGTAAAATCAAGCCGTCCAAACATATCACTCTCGGTATGACAGTGAAAAGTTTGACGAATAGTAAAAAAATAATCAACATATTGAATCGTTTCGGGCATTGCGTTAGCTACACCGTTCTTGAGGAGTTGGAAACCGAAGCAACTTTCGCGTCCGTTTGTAATGCTGATGTCTGTCCTGAAGATATCAAAAGATCGCCAGAACTATCCACTGGTTTGGCATACGACAATTTTGATCGATTCGTCGATACTACCAGTGGTAAAGATACTCTTCACGATACCGTGGGCATTATATTTCAAAACATAGTCGAAGACACTTCCCAAGAGAGTACCGAAATTTCCTCTTCAATTGCAATGGAAAATCCGACAGTTTCGTCAGATTACCAAAAAAAAAAAAAGCGATCAATGGATGCTATTACACATGAGTTGGAAACCTACAACAAGAGACCAAGATACGCAGAAAAACTAGAAAAATATGACAGCCCTTTACGATCGTCAGAAGTAAGTATCTTATTGCAATATAAAAGAGTAGACTTTGCTTGGATGATTAGTCATTTCTTGAAATTGTCGGGTACTCCAGCTTGGGTGGGATATAACAGCTTGATATACGAAGATCTTGGTGCTACTCAAAAAATTTCGTATCTCACCACAATCAATAGTTCGCCAACAAATACTTCTGTGATAGTAGAGACGTTAAAGCAAGCAATGAGAGCAGCAGATAGATGTGGTCTTATGCTGCTCACCAAGTTACAACAATTACCAATCCAATTGAATATGGATGGAAAGAAGAAGATGGCAGATATATATTTAAATGGTTCGATGGAGAGCAGTTGCCTGAAATCCAGGACATAACAGAAGAAGATGTATCAGAAAATATTTCAGGTACATATATAAACATTTCATATAATACCAACTCATTTATTAATTTCATACTGAAACCCTGTATTATTTCCAGACTGTCAGGAGGATTCGGAGGGAGACGAACATTCATCAGATTATGATGATGAAGATGATACTTCCACGGATGAGTCAGACAGCCAGAGTGAAGGAGAAATTGATTAATTTTAAAAGATTTTTGTTCAACTAATAAAAAAAAATGCAATTTAAAGCGTGACTTTTTAATTCCTAGTGATATTGCTAATAACGACTCAAAAATTCAATCAAGGGATTTATATTGACTTGAAATTAATAAATTATAGAGAACTTGTTTCACACTTCAAACAAACAATCGTCAGTCGGCACGACGCTGGTGGATTCTTCGTCAGTCGAGCTGCATAAGATGCAGCGCTCCACAGGAACCTGCTCATCACTCTCGACTTTGGAAAGCCGACTGACAAGGAATCCACCACAATAAACGTGGCTGACGTTCATTTTCATGCTTGATTAGATATTAATAATCATTCCACAAAATTTCAAGTGAAGATCGATCACTTGAATTTTCCAATTTTTCCGACGGCTTCAAACCTCTGACTGACGGTGTTTCCCCCGTCGGGAAAGTGACTGACGAATATTTTCACGTTTAATCATCAATAATTTACAATATAACAAATTTTCATCACCAGATCTATCACTTTTTTTCATAGTTTTTCCGAAGAGTTTCACAGCCTGCCACGCCCACACCCACCGCGGTCGCGCTGACTGACTTTCCATTTCGAACAGAGTAATGGTTAAACTCTTCAATCAATTACATTTGAGTCGGAGATAAATCACTGATAAAAAAGTGACACCACCTCCCGGACTATCAGGAAAGATGACGACGCGACGACCACGAAGAAAGAAATGATATGCATGGGCATGGGCAGTAACAACAAACCTACCTGCCTTTGGCCTGGCTCTAGAAATAATTAGAAATGAAATGACCTTTTTTTTGTTTTTTTGCAATGTTCGTCCTTTCTGTGGCTCTCCTAGTCCATAATGGTGTGCCTAGGAATTTGTTGTATTTTTTTATTTTCAACTAGCTGCATAAAAAAACTGGACCTGGCGAGCAAACTTAGTTCAAGTTGATATGATAATTACATCGTTGGCCGGCCTATATTTTTATTATTTTGTCTGTCTAGAAGACCGGCCTAGATCAACTTTAACGTTTGCCAACGTGTTTTTGACGTTGAACGAAGATCTTTTGTAAATTTTCATAAAATATCTAGACAGTTTTTTGTTTGTTTATTTGGGGCCAAATTGTATAAATGGAAATATAACCCTAAACTAAATTGCTGAATAAGACACTATCAATACAAAAATAAATAGGCACGACTGGGTCGCATTGGAATTGGAAGGCAATTTCTTTGATTGAAACAAGTAACATTTACGTACAAAAATAACACGTTCTGAACTTATAAATAGTGTCAAAACCACCACCCTTAACGGTTTTTAGTAAATATGGAGTTTGCCATCACACGTCTTGTATAATAACGAATTTATGAAACAATTATTTCGACGGATTTTGATAAATTCTTGTTTTTTTTATTTTTAGTTTTTTGAACAATTTTTTTTCTTCAATTTTGGTATGCAATATTTTAGAATTTATTAATATACATGGGATTATAAAATTTAAAATGTTTTTTTTATTAGTTTAAAAATATAGATTTCAAAAAAAAAAACTAAAATAAATTTTATTTAGAACAAAAAAGATATTCAAAATGTCGATATGCAGAATTAATTTGGCTATCTAAATCTTCTCAAATATAAAATTTGACAGAAATCCAAAAAGAGCCGTTACCGAGAAAGCCAACAATAAAAAAAAAAGTTATATGATATGTACCGTTCATAGACTTTTTTGGTTCTGATTATATAAGCGCTAATACCAACAGAAAATCCTCAAAAATGTTCATCAAAATGATTGGAGCCGTTTTCGAGAAAAATAAGCTTTCCTTAACGGCCATATAGAAGGTACCGTTATTTTAAGGCCTAAAATTTTATAATAACGAATCCTAAACTTGCTTATAGTCCTATGATCGCAAGTAAAAATTGCAGAATTTTATAATTTATTGGTTAATCCTAATTCAGAGCCAAGACAGACCCCAGCATAGGGGGTTGTAAGGGGCAGAATATCCTTCATAAAAACGGGACTTGTCCAGGATAAACCTAATTATACTAATTTACTGTAGGTAAGGTTGGGTTTATACCAAATTTTATATCATTTATCGGGAATTTAAGAAAAGTCTTCCTTTTGTGTACCTTAACCCATGTTAATGATAATTGCCCTATTATTACTAACGATAGAAACTTCATATAGGACATTATTTGTAGAAAAATACTAGCCTTTGTAAAGGCCAATTCGAATCTGTTTTATTTTTGGACCTTCCTTTCACTAGCTTTCAAACCATTTTTCAATTTAAAAATTGGACCATTATGGGTAATTTTTCATTGGAGCCAAATTTAACGTAACCATTCAGATCATGTTATTTTTTTACGTATATGTTGTATACTACTAGTATATGTCAAAGATCTTTGATCTAGGATTCATATATGTACATATGTAAATGTATACCTACATACATATGTATATCGCTCATACTAAACACCAGAAAAATTATTTTATTTCCAAACTCCAAACCAAAATATTTTTTTTGCATAGAAAACGAAATGAACGTAAAAAACTTTACAAAAGAATCAATTCAATTTGCATCATACCTTAGTTTCTTGCTTTGTACACCTTTCCTTTTTTCCAAAAATAAAATATAACTCTTCGCATGAGTGTGGCACCAAACGCCTTCCTTTTCTGTAAAATGGTCCATAAACCAAAAAAAAACTGTCACACCAAAAAAACAGACCCACAAAAAAATACTTCCCACCGCAATCACCCTACCAATAATATTTATCCCTTCACCAATCCGTCAGTCTCAGTAGAATTGGAAATATGACAATGAGGCAACCAAAATCAGAGACTGAAAAACAAAAAATATCAGAACCAGCCAGGGTAGAGACCAGAGAGTAGAAGAGAAAAAAGTAAAAGGGCAGAACAGCACCAAATTCTGCTGCGGAAATCGGTCGAACTACAAATTTATTTGTGTGCGTTAGCAATGAACTTTCTATGGGAAAAACGCAAATTAGACCATTTTTTTAAAAATTAATATAAAAAACTATTACTGTTACATACATTTTCTAAGTCGATGTAAAAAGATAAAATGTTGAAAAAAATTAACCAAAATTATTAGAACGTTACTTTCTTTATAAAATCAATCGATATTTTAGCTTTTTTAAACAGTGATTAGAGTGTTAAAAAACAATATTTTTTAAAAAAAACTATAGTTTTACTCCCGAGCTTGAAAACTCAGCTTTCAGATAAAATTAATAATAAAATTGAACTTCGAAAACCATAGAAAACCTTCACAAAGATTAAAAAAATAACAACAAAAATCAATTTCTTAAGTTTTTTTTTTGTTTAAAACTGAAAAAAATTAAAATATTTTTTTTATAATAATTTTTATTGTAAATATTTGGTCTTTTTATTTCTTTTTGTTTCGATGAATTATATTGAAAATTGAAGAAGTTACATCTGTTTAAACACGGTAAAATCGAGAAAAATGCGTGTGATTCGATGAATTTTTTTTTCATAAAAAATTAAGTTTAATTTAAAAAAAATATTTTTACTCCCGGTATTGACTCAATTTAATTTTAAAACAAGAATAAAAAAAATGAAAAAAAAATTACTAAGAAAAAAAACCCAAGATTTAAGATTAGAGAAAAAGAACGATACATTTATAACTTTTTATGATCTCTAACTTACAATTTTGGAAAATAAGAAATTTGAACATTATGAGTTTTGTATGTTAACTAAATATTAAAATTTATTTCGTTAAAATATCTTTTTAAATAAAAAAGTTATCCGCCAATTTATTAACAAGCATCCTTTTTTTTCGAGGTACACCCAGCCTTAATGAGGCATTTTTCCATCACCGAAAATCCACATCCACCACCGCCATACATGAATTGCCTCTTGCAAGGATGTAGAATTTTCGCTTATGATAGTTTCATCGTCAGCAAGAAAAGCCAATGATTGTAACAAAGAGTAAAGTACTCCAGACAAGACGGCTCCTGGGGTATACCAACTTTGGAAACTTTTAGCTGCCTCCTTGTCCTTGCTTTTGTTTCGAGTTGCTCTTGGCCAGATCTCATGTATATTAATTTTTAAAAAAAACTTCTCTCCAAAAATAGTGCATATTTAAAACAAAAAAAATGTAAGTGTGGCCGTTAGCTTTTTTTATTTATTTTAAGAAAATTCTTTTAGAAATAACAAGGCAAAATAGACACCTTTCCATACGAATTAGTAACCTACATGCTACAATCTGTCTCATCGCAATAAACATCCTGAATTTCAATGATTAAAACAATTACCTTAATTTTTACTATTTCATTCATATCCCCAACGTCATAAAATAAACATAAAACGTAAATGAGATTCCCAAAGCACCAACGATAACCACGAGTAAAATCAATAGAATGAAAGGTTTTGTTTAGTCAAAATTCAACAGCTCGGTCCGGTTTTAAACTACTTACATCAGCCCCAAACCACTGACGCGACCACAAAATAAAACACAGAAAGTTGGCCGCTTTTAACCTATGAGTCATCACCGCAAAACGAATCCAGTTCCTTTTCTCAGTGCGCCAGTATCCAAAACTAGTTAGTCACGAAAAGCGGGGCCAAGAAGTTTCGGCTTCCCTTGAAGTTGTAAATGTCAATTTGCTTCACAATATAAACCCTGCGGTACTGAATTACAATGCATTAATTTCACGTTGCATCTTCATGTGTGTATTGTCGGAGATTTACCCTTCCAGATATAATAAACAAAAAAAATAAAAACAAGGTCAATATGTTGAGACTTTGTTAAGTGGAACGAAAGCTCTCCCGTCATTCCTTACGCCTCCTCCAAAGCGTCCATTTTACACCAAAAGATGCAAATAATGTTCATTCCTCCTCCTTCTCTGGTCGACTTAATGGATCAAGGTTGCAGCGCCAAAACACTGAAAGAAATTTGTGTAGTAACTTTTCAAAAGACAAAGCGTGTCAGAGAAAAAAAAACGCTAAAAGAAAGACAGATAACCAAACAAGCAAAGCGAACCAAGACACTTTTTGTGGTCAAGTAGAGTGAAGACTGAAGAAATTGAAAATAGAAATAAAGACATACGATAGGTCGACGACGACAACTGCCACACCACGAAGTCAACAACAAAGAAGAGGTAAGCTACTATACATGGGACATGGCTACTTGAGGTAGAGAGTTGAGACTCATAAACACCTACGTAGGTATTATAGTTGAACGTTATTTCTTGTTAACGATTCAACTAAACCTCGGCTACTCCTTGGCTTCTCTGTCGTCGACGTAGCTGCTTAGATAATAAACAAAGACCCACCAGCTGGCTTGGCTGGTAGCTTGAAGTTCCGTTCGCAGTTGTGTCTGTTTGAAGATTTTTTTTTCGATTTTGTTTTCTTTGCCAACACCCTGAAACTGGTTCATAGGAAAAACTGCGTTTAGAGACTTAGCAACTTATAAGACAGCTCCAAACCAAGCTAGATAACTGGAAGGTGAGCGACAGTTAAGACTTCAGATTTCAGAGACTATAGTCCGTCTACCATTAGTCAGATAGTTTGTTGCAACTAGAAACGTTGCCGATGTAGCTGTATTGCTGGATGTTGCTTATTGCGGGAATTGACAGTGGAGCCTATTTTTTTTTTGGTAAAACTTTCTTTTATGTATGCCTATGTACTTCAGCGACTTGTTGTTTGTAGGTTAAGTAAATAATTCTCTCGAATGAGAAAATATTTCCCTTAAACTATGTATGTTAAAGGTGCGGCAGAATGATGTGCAAATATTTTTTTTTTAAAGATTTGTATTTTAGATCTTTTTTTATACTAGGTATTCAACAAAGTACAAAGACTTTGCGCCCTGTGACGCATGCGTGTAATATTTTACTGACAACATTGTTTATTGTTGCTTCGAGGGACCAGAGGATACTTGGAAGTTGATTGTTTGAGAAAATTAACAATGTTGGTGTTAAGATTTGTAGAGTTCCTTTAGTCATAATCACAAACCGAAATTCTTATCAACAGAGTTCCGGCTTAGTTGTCAATTCAATCTCATAAAATATCTTCAGTTCAAAATGACCCAATATACGACAAGTTGTTTGAATAGAATTTTCTTGGATCCAAGGTGTTGTTCACGTACATAGTTCTACAGACATTTTGTCAGCTTTGATATGTCATGTAGCTAGAACGCCACTACACAAAATTAATAACAAAACTATATCTTTACGTTTCCGTGACCCAGTTGGATAATTTATCCCAATTCCCATTTCTTTAGTGTATCATTATCATTGTATTCCCAATTCACATTGGTAAGGCTTTGAAAACTTCCTGAGAATGGTATACGTTAATCCACAGCCTATAGGCACCACCTTCATCGAACGAAACTCGATTCAAGCTTGGTTGTACCTATAGTGTATAAAGAAATGGAAAAATTGGGTGAAGTGGGGCGAGACATAGACATAACTTCTGCTTCTTTTTATTTGCGTATATGGTTAAGTTTAGGATTCGTGCATTTGAAAAAATCGAGATAACAGTCAAACATGACATTAAGATATCAAAGAAGGATATTATAGTTAGTGGAACAGTTCTGTACGTCTGTCTACCTTTTGGTTTTTTTTTTAACTAATAAAATTGAAAATAAAAAACACGAATTATCAAAACGGCCCTACAATTTGTAAAATAATATTTTCAAATTATTTGTTACTGAAGATAGCGATACTGCGATAGCATCCTTCATTTTTACTAGTGTTTTTTCGACGTGTGGTTTTCAATGTGGCAATACTTTTTTCGGAGTTGGTCGACAGAATTCGCCGTGTTATTGCCGATATACGGCCACTGATTTATGCTCAGTTTAGTTTGGCATTTCAACATAAATACACTGACAACATTCGCCGCGTTATTGATGACAAAATTAGTCGAAAATTGGGCCTCTCGGCTGGAATTTATTCGAGTCAGCCACTTGCCCGAAATCATTTTTAAAACATAATGGCAAACTCTTATCTTTATAATAAAGCTAAATTCTTGGCCATAACATTGCGTTTTATTTGTTCTTGAAAGCCACACGTCTAAAAAAAAACACCACTTGGTATATTAGTTTCAAAAGTTTTATAAGATCAGTTCTTGCTAATGTTTCACATATTGCTTGATTCTGACAAAGAATTTTTTTCAAATATGAGCCAGTTCGTGCGACCCCCTAAGAGCCATTTATTTAACGCTAAGCATTTGCATTTGAAACGGTTTCTTAGCTCGTTGTCGTTAAAATTGAAGCATGCATTACGCTGAGCAATTACATGAAGCACACACATTTTGGTGTTAGTCCTGGAATTCTTTAACTTCCAACCTTCGTTTTCGTCTTTGCCATATACTTGCTTGGTCTGCTGTTTGGCATATTAATAAAGCGATATGTGAAAGAGAGAAAAACTTGAAGTATGAGTCATAGTGCGGAAATGAATGCGAGTTTAAGTTGTATCATAATATAATAACAGCCATAGGATTCTCTTGAATGGAAGGCACAAAAAACGTGTTCAACACTTAGGCTGTTCATCTAACCTAGACAGTTATATTTGCAACAAATTTAAAAAAATTAGAAGCCAGCTTGTGGATGATTCTATGGATGCATCATTTTCCTCCCACGATATTCCAAAAATTGTATAAAAATTAACAAGATTTAAAAATATTAAATATTTTACCTTTTTTTCTTACGATATACAAATCGATTTGGATTCAATATGGTAAAGGATTCATGCGTATTAAAATAATTTGCACGACTGCATCGCACGTACTTGCTTATATGTGCGGTTACATTGTAGAATACAATTTAAGAAAATTAAGGTTAAAATCATTTTTGTGACTTTTAACTGTTCGAATAAAGTACGTCAAATTGTATTGAGTGAAATAATTTAAACACCATTTTATTTCTTTAAGAAACGTTAAAAAGCTCGATTTTTTTTTCAAAATCGTAGGAACGGTTTTTAAATAAATAATAATATAATAATAAAAAGGTTTATTTTTTAACAATTTAAAAAAAAATAAAGAAAATATTTAAGAATACAAACTTAAGCACAATATTAACATACATTTAAAAACAAAATTTAAAATAAAACTCACCTAACCGTTTTCAAAATATTGATTTTTCAAAAAAAAAAATGTTTTAAAAAATATTAAAAATACAAAAAAAAGGTTTGGAAAAAAATAATGCGAAATTACTAAGGCTACCTACATCTCCTTGAATATCAATTTTGATAGTAATCGGATCACCAGTTTTCGAGAAAATCGAAGAAAAAAAAACCGGTCCTATGGGAGCTACCGGTTTTTAGCCCACCATATTAATTTTTCACCAAAATATAATGCTTACGTACAGTAGTACTTTTCGAGAAAAGTAAACTTTTACATAACGGTTATATGACAGGTACCGTTAATTTTTGAGCTAAAAAAATCGAAAAAACTGTAGAATGTAAAAAAAAAGACAGACATACGGTCAGAATTTTGCCAGTAACTCAAATATTTTTCTCTATCACCGTAATGTCATGTTTGATTTTTATCTCAAAAATGGCCACGACAGGGTCACACGTACTTGTTTCTATATGTCTAATCACATTGGAAGCTAAGATCTTTGACAGAAACAAATACATAATATGTATGTACGTAAAAGAATAACACGATTTGAAACTAAAAAGTGCCTTGTAAAAATATAGATCGTTTTAATAAGTTTTAAGAAACAATGATTTATTAAAAAAGTATTTTCGAAATACTCATTGAATTTCTACAAAGAAAATTCTTACCAACATCTTCAAAATATTTATTTGTCAAAATACTTTCTTTAAAAAAAATAGTTAATGTTATTTAAAACGTGTAATAGCATACTATATTTTTATACTCTGTCCACTAAAAAAATGGCAGTAAGCCTTATGAAAGATCTTTATTTTTGAAAAATGATGCCAGTTGAAATTAAAACTCAACGACTGACTAACCCACGAGCCCTCCTAGCAAATGCAAATCATGGTGGATTTTAGTTTTGATTTTATTTAAGAGCTTTCAAAATTATTGCTTTATAGAGCTTTTTAAGAGCAATGATCTACAATGTGCACTACGGAAACCCTGTAACCATAAAAGTCAAAGTGAGAGAGGACGTTTTACTATCCTAACTGTATTGACAATTTTTGGTAGACAGAGTATAGTAGAAAAAGTTTGGTGTACTAGTTTTGGCATGTATTATTCAACTACATTTTATTTATTTTTGTCAAAGATCTTGGCACATATGTAGGAGCAAGTATAGTTCTTGTTACTCTGACTTTAATATTTTTGCGATTCAGCATAAAGGCTAAACCGGTTATTTGGATACTTGATATACATATGTATTGTATAAGTTCATAGACGTTATACGCAATACGCTGCAACCACACTGAAATGCTAACATGCTATCTTTCTTATACTGACAATCTTTGTTGAACAGATTATGGTACCCTTTGAAGTAAGTGTTTCGAAACTTTTTAATAGTCAAAATAGTTTTTTCTCAAGTATAATGCCTTATATTTGTTTGTTTAAAAAATGTTTTTCTTTTATACATTTTCAAGAGTACAAAGCTAAATTAATCGTGAAAAGCATAACTGCTGACTTTTGCGCATACCTAATGCATTCATTAAACCCAATTTTGGTTGAATCGACCACATCTTTCGGCTTGTTCATATAGAATAAACTAATGATTTAACGTAGTTATATAATGGTATTAAATCGCACGATTTAGGCCGCCAAACGACAGGATCATTCCTCGACCAATCCTCACTCTGGTGTACCCCAGGGAAGCCTTCTAGGACCTTTTCTATTTATTCTTGCAATAAATGATGTTACATCTTGTATTTATCACAGTGATGATATGAAGTTCTTCAAAGATCTTATGAGATACACTTATGCAATACGCGGCCACCAAACTGAAATGCAAACGTCTTAAATTCATAGACCAAGAGCCCGCAGCATGATTTTGGGTGTGAGAGGTAACCGATTCAAAGTGTGATGTATTGAAAGGTGGTATAAATCTAAAATAGAAACCATAGTCTGGCAGCATGCCAGCTCGGCTTTAACCCGTTTTACTAGGTTTAAAACAAGGTTTTTTTTTCTCAAAATGGAGAATTTGGTTATAACTAATCAAATCTAGCCTAGCTGCAAAGAGTGTGTTTGATCACAAAAACGCTGGGCCACGACATTTCAAGTGTGGCAATGCTGTTGCCAGATGCTTTAACAATCACAAAAAAAAACATATTTTTTTATATTCCATAACAAATTTCTAACGAATAGAAGAGTCATGCCGCATATCGATTGCAAGTCTAAGACGTTTTGAGCGCGGCTTTTGGCCTGCCAAATTACAAAATTGGATTATGCAAAAATATTGGAAATCACGCCCTGATTACGAAAATGTAGGTCCAAGACGTTTTCATGGTGGCATTTGTACTGCCAAGCGGTTTAAAAGTTCTTAAAAAAACCAAATTTCGAAATTCGTCTGAGTATAGAAAAACCTATTTATTTCAAAGTACATAAATATTTGTATCTTTTTGCTGATTGTTATTTATCAGTTCCTAATAATTAAAGTACAAAACTGATATTTAAAAAAATAAGTATGTATCTAAACAAAATAAAACATCAGTGTAAAACGGCCTAAGAACATGCCCTGTTTTTTATTAAACTGTAAGATTAAGGGAAAGAACGTGTCTTACTAATTTATATTAAGAATTTAAGCTGTTTATACATATTTATGGAAAATATTAAACTAAACTGGAATATAGGGCAAATAGCTGTTGTTATTATGCAGGGTGTCCCGAAAGGATGCTCATATTTGGTTAACGCAGCGCCGCAGTTGCCAGACTTACCAAGCTATCTTAATTTAATAAGAAAGGAAATATCAAAAATCAGCTGTTCTAAAATATTCTTTCTCGAAAAAGTTGCTAGCTCTCGTACTTTTATGTTTGCTTTAAGTAAATAGACACAGATCTTCTTTTCAAGTTTTTTGTTCATATTTCAATAGTTCAAAGCTGAATTAAACACGAAAAGCATAACTATCTGATTTTTGTGAATCTACAGATTTTCTTTAGATTTTTGAATACAATTTTACAATAAAAATTATACATACTTCGACGAAAGTGATCAATAACTTTCGTTTGTGGTGTGTTTCACAAGTCCAGTGTTTTTGATAAACAAAATTATCTGAGACGAAAATGTTTCGCCGAAGTGTTTTAATTTCTTAAATGGAGGCGAGGTGTCTCTAACTAATAAGAATAAGAAGGGAGCTAAGGGTGGCATCAGATCTTTTATGACTTTCAGTTTAATTGCGACTTTTTTATAATCTTTTTGATTTGGAAAGATATATCTCAATTTTATAAATGTAAATAAACAGCATCATTGCAAAATACAAATGGTACTTTTTGTGTGAATTTTATGCAAAATTTGATTTCATTGTTGAGGCAAACATCAACACTTCTAAAAAAGTTAAAAAACTTTCCAATGGACAGTATTTACCTGTAAAAATGAAGCGTGATTATACCAGTGTTGCTGAGGTTTTACATTTATGAACTCGACCATATTCAAATCCTTCGTTACCCAAATAAACTCTTTTTATCTGCACCATTTTCCAATAATTTTCACAGCGTAAGCCAATAACATAAAAAAAGTCCATTTGACAATCTAAATGAAGTTTTCAGTCTCTCTCTAACTTGTGAGAGCAATAGACGACACGATAGCTGCATTGTTATGGGAAACAAACTTATGGTGATATTCTTCAATGCAATCGCATTCACCACCATCGTCGTCTAAATTACATGATGGGAGCTTTGCTTTTTATTTCTTGAGTTATATTCATCTATTCTACAAAGGTGAACTAAAACTAAACAGTCAATGTCCGTCATAATCCAAATAAGCTTTGTGTTGTAGGCCTAAACATAATAAATTGTAACGTAAGTCATTATTGGTCTATCTTATTTCAAATTAAAATTGCTCATCCCAAAACACGCTTCTTCCAATTAGTTCTTCTTAATCTTCTGAAACAGAACGCCTAATACAAGACACAACTTTTTTAAAATAAAGTAATCAAAAATATAAAATATGATGAATTCAACGAATACTTCAATCACGATATAATATGCAGGGGCAGACTAATCATCGCGAAAATATAAATGCAACTGATATAAACCAACAATCTTTAACACTACTCCCAATACACAAACAAAACTGACAACAATGTCGTTATTAGATAACAAACATGTGAACCTCCATTATGAATCACCCTATGTTTTCATAGTTTTTTTTTTTTAAGAAGTTCATTTATCTTTTTTTTAATAAAAAAAGTAAAAAAAAATCTTTTTTTTCGGTTTGTTGGTTAATTCTTTTCAATCTGTAAGGTAACCTTTGAAAAGGGACAAACATATAGCCGGAGGTATTGAACGAACCAAAAGCCATGATTGCCAACCACGTTTGCTAAAATCAGATAATTTGTCGATCAAATGTAATAATATAATTATAATTTACAAGACAAAATTATTACTGTAATTCTATTATTTTGTATAAATACAAAAATATGTACATACATACATATGTAATGAACACAGATTCAGCTATTTTTCAAGAGTAGTTTTTCTAAACTATGTTTCGTATAAAACGCTGATGATTTATTAGTTAAATAATAGACTACATTTTGTATCATCAGAACATAAATTCCTGCGCCTTTTTTTACTTGCGATCATAGGTACTATAGGTAAGTTTAGGATTCGTGAATATTTAAAATAAGACAAGATTCAAACATGACATTACGATCATAGTTAGGAGAAAAAATATCTGTCTGTCTGGCTCAAGCGATTACCTTTAAACTTGATAATTGGTATGTTTGATTCTTTTGGCATTTCTCAGTGGAGAAATTGAAATTTTATTTTAGGACTAAAAATAACGGTACTTGCCATATATAAGGAAGTTTTTTTCTGAAAAATGGCTCCAACCATTTCTATGAACTATTTTGAAAGTATTTTCGTGGGTATTAGCTACACTTTTATTAACAAAACCAAATTAACCGTGAAAGTCTAACAACGCTTCGTCGTGTCGTAATATTATTTGAATGTTTGCCAATTGCGATAATGGATCGTTTAGCAATGAAACGATGCATCATCCCCATGCCAGATTTCAAATAGTTTTTTAGCATTAAATGCTAAAATAAATTGCACGACTGGATCGCAAGTATTGCTCATATGTGTGGTCACATCGTCGAATAAATTTAAAAAAATGCACGACTGGGTCGCACAAACTTGTTCTTATGTTAGATAATTGCTAAGTGGCTGCATATGTATGTATACATATTAAGGGTGTTTTTTAGACGTGTGGTTTTCAAGAAGAAATAAAACGCATATAGTTTAATGTTATGGCCAAGAATTTAGCTTGATTATAACGATAAGGATTTGCATTATGTTTTAAAAATGATTTCGGGGAAGTGGCTGGCTCGAATAAATTCCAGCCGAGGCCCAATTTTGTGAAAATCGGGATCGGTGGCCATCTCGTTTTGGGCCCATTCACCGAACGTGTGACGCTCTTGATTGTCGTTCGGCTTCAATTCTTGCACGAGTTAGATTTTGTAAGCCTGCAAACCAAGATCCTTCCGCAAAATCTTCCATAAAGTGGATGGGCACATCTACAATTGTTGCGCGCGATGGCGGATGGACTCATTCGGGTCTTCTTCGATCCTCTGCTCCACCGAAACGAACCATTATTTTGGTAATAAATTTGCACAATTTGCAAACTTGTTCGGGAGTAAGTCTATTCATTATAAAATGGCAAACCAAACTGAGCATAAATCAAGTAGCAGCTGTCAAAAAGACCAACTCCAAAAGAAGAATTGCCAGATTGAAAACCACACGTATATTAAAATAAAAAAATAATTTTTGTTTAGAAAATTCTTTCGGAAAAACTAAGTATGCAATAAAATTTGAAATCTAAATGTCTATCGAGGAAAAAAAATATTAAAAATAGTTCGACCAGTTTTTTTAAAAAGTGTTTTTTTTTTTTTGAAAAACTTTTCGAAAAAATATTTTAAATTGTTTTTTTTTTTAGTATGTCATTAAAGGTAAATCTGTAGTATTCATTTGGAAAAATTATTTAAAAAAATTCAATCAACCCATTTCAAAATATTTCGAAAACCATTTTTTTTTTAAGAAAATTTTAAAAAATCGAAAAAAAGTTTTTGGAAATTTTGAAATGCAATATTAATTGAATTATAAATGACCTGTGTGCAAAATTTTATTGAAATCGCGATAATAGTTTACGATAAAACCGCACTTAAAAAAAACGGTTATATGAGAGGTACCGTTATAGAACAAATTTCAAAAAAATCATTCCAACTGAAATATGTATTGTTGTAAAAAAATAGCACCCTGACAGTTTTATCAAAATCGTTAGAGCCGTTTTCGAGAAAATCAAACTTTTTGTTAAAAATTGTATGGTAGGTACCATTATTTTTCGACCTAGAGCAAAAATGAAAAACACCCCCGGAGATAATACGAAGTTTGAAGCAATTCGGCCTATCCGTTTAGGCTGTAGAGGCGCGAACAGACAGACAGACAGACGGACGGAATTTCCGGACCCACTTTTTTCAAGTTCTCTATTATCGTAATGTCATGTTTGATTGTTAGATTTTTTTTGGCACGAATCCATAACTTGCATTTTAGTACCTAAATCGCAAGTAAAAATCAATCCTTGTAAACAATCCTTCATAAGTTTTTTTATCACACCCGATTGAATTCACGATTTAATCTTCGGAAAGAAACGAAAAATTAGCATGCTGCGAATCTTCCCTAGGCGAATGATATTGTTTTTCACACTTAATGGCAAAGTCCAAGCTTTGTAATGAAATAAATTTTCCATCAAAAATATAAAATGTAGAAATCGAAAAATTAATGACCCTATCGCCCATGTTCGGTCGAAACCGAATTGAAATCACTTTAATTTCACGTGAAATGAAATTGCGTGTTCTACATTTCGATCGATTTCGAAAATTTCGGAATTGCTCAAGAAAAATTCTCTTGTCATATGTTTTTATGTTTTCACCTAAAAAACAATGAATAGATAACTAAAAATAGACAGTAAATTATTTCTCTTACATTTTTGACAAAGAAGGTTTTTTTAATTTTCGACTTTCTCGTTAACTGCTCTTTGGAATATTAATAATAATTTTTTTTTGAAAAATTCAATATTTTTAAACCTACCAAAAAAAATTATTTTAAATTCAGTTTTATATTAATAAACTTTAAAACGATGCATACATTTTTTTTAAGGGATGTCTCGGAAGTCTCCAAAAATGTACATATTATGTACTTATGTTTTTACTTATTTATGTGAAATCAAGCTGGCAACTATACCGCATATTGAATCGCGTCTTCAGGTGACGGCAGCTTAATGCTTGAACGCCGTACTCCATAGTCCATAGGAGAAGAAAGAAGGCGGGCTTGTGTGTGGCTCGCACACACATTACGCTTGGTCTGGTTAGCATTTTGCAAAGCCTGTATAGTGTATGCTGTTCTTAGACGACTAGTGTTGGTAGTCGGCCCAGTCGGTGACTTTCGCATGGTAGAGTTCACCTTGGTGTGGTAGCTCAATATGTTCTCCTCTGACGCCACCGACATGTTATGCTTTGGTTCAGATTGTTTCGATTGACTCCTCGTCCTCGCCCGCTGGCGATCGACCATAATCTCGTTTGTTCTTTGGTTTGTAGAAATAAGTGCTCAGTTGGCCGTTGTTTTCGTACCTCGATGGTTCTGCGCAAGAGAATCAGGATTGGCGTTGTTGCTAAAATTTTGTTTTTTTGTTTTGTTCTTTTGTCGTCTTCATGGCTCTTGTTTTGGGTAAACTAAGCTGAAGCTTTTGCGTAGTATGTGCTTTGGATTCTTGTTCTTAGACCTTAGATTTCGTCGTGTTGCCTAACTCGACGTTTACCTCGTTTATCTTTCCCGCGAACCAAACAAGGACATTCGCGTTTTTTGTTTTTATTTCCAATAGATTTTTTTTAGCTCATTGATGGCTTAGTTAGTTCTTTGCCAATTCTGTCAGTGCTTGGAATTCTTTAGAAAAAAATCTCGGGAGCCACGTTAAAAAATGCAAACAAATTTAATCTTATCTTTGTTTTATTTTTTTGCACACCCAATTTGTTTTTTATATTGGAATGGGTTAGCCCAAAACTTAAAAAGTTGTTGAAGTTTGAATGTCCTTCAAATTTGTATGTCCAGTGTATTTGTGTGGAAATCAGAGATAAGTGAATAAGTTGGAATTTAACGAAGTTTTCGTTTTTTGTTGTTGTTCAAAAATTGTCATTTAGTTATACAAGTGCACAAGTACCTGACGTTCAAAGATAAATTTACTGCAAGTTAAGAAATCTATGGCATACAAGAATGAGTAAGTATTTTTTTTAAATATTTTTTTGTTTTTGTTTAGTTATTTACTACAGGCATCAGGTTTTAATTTCGAATACGTGATATCAATTGAATGTTCCCCTTTTATTTTAATCATGGTTTTAGAAAATTCATATGAAAATGCAATTGCAACTCAGAATATTGACAAAAATTAATGAACCTCTACAATTGAATCAATCATTTGAGTAATATTAAGGATTTACCTTTCGGGGTTAGGTTCTGGTTTCCGATTATGTAAAGCACGAATAAGCCGCACCTACTTGCTCTTATGAACAGTCACATTGGAGAATGTACATTGTAACACATAAATAAATAACTTTGAATTATAAGCCAAAACAATAATTGAACCGTTTTAAAGGTACCTCCTTAATTAAACTTAATTATCAAAACAATAAAATTTTAAAACTGCAAACTCAGCCACATAACCCATGCCGTCAAAGAGTAGTATTGCTAATCACACTATTAAGTAAAAATAATGATTGTATTAACTTACGTTAATACGCATCTTTCCTTCATCTATCCGATTTTTAAGGTAGAATTCCTTCGGGGCCACCACGCCTGGGTAGATTCATCTGGATAAAAACCGATTCTATTGCGAAAGGGAGCGAAGGGTGTGTCAGATACTAACTAAAATTATCCCTTACGAAGATAGAAACTACCACACAACTTTTAACATTTTACGATACGAAAACCTAACATCCCAAAAAATAGTGCATACATGTACATATTTTTCCCCAAAAATTATTCTGCCTTGTCGGAGTAAAGTTAGAAGCCGGTTATCCTCCTTGTTGAAATCATCTCGTTGGGGCCCTAGTGGCCTAGAATGGAACGTTTGTCACTTCTATTGGTTTTTAAATAAATTGCACTGCTGGATCGCACGTATTTGTTTATATATATATGCGGTCACATCGTCGAATAAAATTTAAAAAAATATTAAGTGACAAAAATCGAATTTGGTATCGGTGTAAGAAGTTTTTTCCCCTTCTGATCTGGCTACAATTTATAAAGCGTTTATACGCCCAAAACTTGAGTATAACTCACACCTCTGGGCAGGTGCTTCTCAAGCATCGCTTCACCTGCTCGATATAATACAAAACACAGCAGTAAGATTGATAGGAAATAGAACTGCCACATGAAATAAAAAACGTTCACTCGAGGTAGCCAGCTGCATTCCTCCCCTTAAAAGTTATGCCTGTAATACTCGTCTTGCTAGGAATGCTCATCAGTTCACCCTTGAGCCTAATTTCGGACGTACCGTGAAATATATAGATTCTTGTACGGATACAACACGACTTTGGAATGGTTTACCCGGCGAGATTTTCCCTTGCCGTTTCGATTTGCAAGCATTCAAAACCAATGTTAATCGACACCTTCTTTCCCTTCCACCCTAATCTTCCTATGCTCGCGCAGTGCGTTTTAACACTATAAGGGCAACACAAAAATCCATTTTGCGCGCGCATGTTTAAAAAAAATGTGCTGTTGTCAAACAATATAAATGCTTCGTTTTGATATAAATACAAATTTCTTCTCAAATTTCGCTTTTCTGTCCTCCCTATCTTCCTAATGCCCGCGCAGTGTGTTACATTAAAAGGGAAACAAATAGTCCCTTGTGCGCGCGTTAATTATAAAAAAAAAAAAAAAAAAAAAAAAGTAAAATAAGTACATAATTGAATAATAAAATGTTCCAAATTTTTGAAAACTATAGTTCACTTGCATTTTTTTTGTACCTTTGTAGCCAAAATTTTGTCCCTGCATGATATAATTTCCATAATTTCCAATTAAAACACCATAACCCAATCGAACAGAAGAAGTTTGTTCCATTGCTCTTTTTATACCTATACATAAGTATTAAGTATATTGCATCATATTTATGAATTTATGAATTTTTTGGAAAAATTGTATATTTTTTGGTGCCGTTTAATAGGGTTCGATTCAGACTCTATCGATTTGATCTCCATATAAGTGGAAATAAGACCGATTTTACGTTTTCTACATTATTTCCTAAATTGAAGGAAATTATGTCGAAGACAAAAATTGGCAATAATAGCCATAACAAAATAGGAAGATATGTTCCACCCCACAAAATATTAGTCAGGAGGCATGCTGTCCCCTCCAACCCCCCCCCCCCCCGCTTGGGCTCACTATGATTTGGAGTAGGTGCAAGGTTGGGTATATGCAAAGTTTCTTTTCGATTTAAAGAATCTTTGCCTGTATCCAATCTCGCACCTACTCCAAATTCTATGGGGGGTTGCAAGGCGGCAGCATGCCCCCCACACCTACCTCATACTGATTTGGTAGAGAAAATCTCAAGAAATTTCCTTACACACTGATTCTATTATAACGCCAAAATTATGAACCACATTATTACCATTTTTTGTCGAAAATAGAGGGAAACCGAAATTCGCCTTTATTTACTTTTTTTTTTGTAGAAATAAGATCGAAACGACCTTATTAGCTTAAACTTATTTTTTTTTCAATGGCATGTTTAAAGAACAACAAATTTTTAGTACAGATTAAGAAAATATATCACCCAAAATCGATTTATGGTAACGCTGATTTATACTTGTGAGCTATTTTAGTCAGCAAATACAAATGTCAAACAATGGAGATTTCTCTCTGACACACATCTTAACTAATTAATTATATTTACAATGTTAAGTGCAAAAACAACAATTGATGCCAAGCCAAATTAGGTATTTCACATCAGCCATTGTTTTCCATGCACCTATATTTAAGAGTGTAGTGAATAGGTACTAAGTATGCTGATGGCGAATGATGGATGCGTGCAAAAATAAAACGAGTGATCAATAGGATTGTGGATTGTGAATCCAAATCAGTTACAAAAATAAATAACAAAACTCCCAACAGAACAAGAGAATATAAAATGAGGATGCTCAGCTAAAAACGAAATACAACAAAATGCTAAAAAGCGCTCATGTCTGCAAAATTCACGCGCCTGTTTTATCTAATATTATTGTGTCGACATTTAACTTTTTTTATTTACATTAGCGTGAATGAAAAAAAGGAATAACTTTTTTTTCTTTCTATAATATCTACAGTGGGGATTCCTCTTCTTCTTTCAATTGCTCAGCTTAATGAAAAGTTTAAAAACAATACGTCGAAGTCGAATTGAAGTAGAAGAGAAATAGTTCAACAGTGTTGCCTTACTCGCTGTCTTTTTGCTTCATGCTATGCACTGCTGAGAGCCAACACTCTTTGTTTCTTCTTTGGCATTAGAGAAACATACAGAATAGAAACAGATTTTCTTGTTTGATGTGAAAAACTCGGGAAGGGGCCATGCGGCCATGGAGAACATGTTAAATAGATGTGGCTTGTATAGATATGTATATGTACATGGATGATGATGATGTTGATGGCCGTTGGGTAGATTGATGGCACAGCGATGGTGATGGTTTTGTGCGTTGCTGCTGAAGCATAAGCGGAATCAAGAAACCGAAAGAAAGAAAACAAAGTAGTAAGGGGTTACTGCCGGCCATTGATTTTGTCTCGTTGATGACCTTGCCCGAAAAAGAAACAACAGCAAAAAGCAATATCGAAAGAAAGGCAGTGTCTAGTGCATGAAACCAAATAAAGAAAACGAATTAATTTTGGTGGGGTGTTTTCTATTTATACAATGTTAGATATTTTCATGTTTCATTAGTGTTTAGTGTACTGGGGGGAGCATAATGTGTAAAATGAAAATGATTCATTTTACGTGATTAGCCACTGTTCGGTTTAGTAATCTAGGGCGCTCAATGCGTTGACTAAAAATAAAGGCTTGGTTGCCTTCAAAAGTAAAAAGACTTTTTATTGACATCTAGACAAAGAATTATTCAAGATTTTGCTGACTAATTTTTACTAATAGTTTAGAATCGACGGACGGATTAGAAAGAAGAGTTTGCATTTAACGCCCTCATCTTCACACTAGTAATACCTATTTTTTTTTTAAATTTCTTAGAGGTGGGGCGAAGCCTACATTTTTAAATATCTTTAATCACTTAATGCACTAACTAATTACCAAGTTATTAAATTGTAGATAGGTACCTATGCCGTGTTGTGCGATTTTTCTTTCTCTTTGTTAAAAAACCTTGTGTGAAGCAAGCACACTTATCAATGCATTAAAAAAAATATTAGGTATTAGCTTTTAAGAATTTGTAAAAAAAATAGATATTTCGTAAAACTCGTTCTTAGTTGTGATTCAAATAAAATTTTTTTTTTTTAAATACATATTTCAAACATACCCACTTCCACACAGGCAATTCAGAAATTTTTACTTGCGATTATACAAAGGTTCTACATACATATAACATATAAAAATTGAGATAACAATTAAACATAAAATTACGATGATAGAAAAACATTTGAGTTACTGGCAAAATTCTGTCTGTCTGTCTGTCCGTCTATCTGTACGTGTTTTGGACTACATCCTGAACGGTTAGGACAATGGTCTTCAAATTTGGAACACAAGGTTATTTTGACATTCTACAGAGGAGTTTTTTAAATATTTAAATATTAACGGTACCACTCATTTGTCGGTGCGGTATCTGTGATCGGTATTTACGGCTTTACCGAATGTATATCGATCTCATATTCTTCTCCTGACTTGTCGGTAAGCTTTCGGCACAGAATTATTCAAAACTTTAAATTCGAAGCAGTCTCGGATGTCATTTTCTTTCAAAACTTATTATTTTGTATCAACATATATTTTCTTATATTTTTATTTATACAAAACAAACTGTTGTCTAGACGACAGACGTCAAACACAAAATCCTTGCGGTAAATATTGAAACAATACTGATACTCTATACCGACACTCGGTACACCGCTTTCTTACCGTACCGATTCCGCACATACCGCATAAATCAGTAGGTGTCTGCTTCACCCTCAAACTATCGGCCAATTGCATCCCTTTCTAAGGTCATGGAAACGCTGATTTATTTTCAGCTTAAGAAATATTTCGAAGAACGAAAGCTTCTTAATGACGGCTTTCGTAGCAACAGGTCCACTGGGGATTTGATGGTATATCTCACCGAAAATTATAATCAATCTATCCATCGTTTTGGGGAAAGCAAAATGCATGCATTTGATATAGTTTTGCATCAAGCCTTTTTATCGAAAATGTGTGCGTTTGGATGCGTTGTGTTAGACGGATTCAATTCTGATATTCATAAAATAAATGCTGGTGTGCTCTAGGGCTCTGTTTTGCATCTTATATAAATATATAAACGATTTATTATCTGAAACAACTAATCCAATAAATTGTTTTGCTTACGAGATCACTCTCAGCTTTTCATATTCGTTTCCAGAAATTCGGATTTTGACAGCTTTGGAAAGAGAATAAGAAATCGCGTCGAATTAAAGGCGTCAAAAACTCAATGTTGTCTTTTGTCGTTAAAGCGGAATATCTATAGCCCAATTGCCACTATCCATGAGTGGCAAGTGCATCGAGGAACACGAACACCTATCAGTTATGTGCATTACAGAACACCTTCTTGGGAATTACCACATATTCGATGTTGCCAAGAATGCTGCGAGGTGTCTAGGTCTCCTTCGAAGATGCCAACAATGTTTTATCACTTCTGATCTGGCTACAGTATACATATAAAGCGTATATTCGACCAAAACTTGAGTATAATTCCCATATTTGAGCAGGTGCTCCCATAACCCATCTGAGTTTCTTGGATAAAATTAAAAAAAGACCTTTTAAACATCGCAACGTTTCTTGACTCTCACTTTTTATCGTTTTTTCTGTAAAGAATGCTTCAGCGAAATAGTCAGCTGCATTCCTCCCTAAAAAAAATCAACGTAATACTACCACTGCTAGGAAGGCCCATCAGTTTACCCTTGTACCTCAACTTCGGACGTACTGTTAAGTACAGAGATTCTTTTGTTATACGCACTACACGAATGTGGGACGCCTTGCCTGGCTCGGTTTTTCCCCCCATTTTGATATGCAGAATGAATGTCCATCGACATCTCCTGTTACATCCTTCATTTCTTCCCTAATGCTAGCGCAGTGTCTTAACATTTTAAGGGTTGTCAAATAATCCCTTTCACGCGTGTTTATTATAAAAAAAAATAAGGAATGCCGAAACATTTAAATAAAAAAAAAATCAAGTAGGAATTATGATTTTAGTTCATAGTTCACATTATGAAGGTTCTTAGTAGCTTGAACCAGTACCAAGCCAAAAAAAAAAACCGCGGCGCTCCAAAAAAATACGAAAAAAAGAAACGTTAATCTTTAATTATAAAATAAGGTTCTTATGCTATTTGAAAAATTATTTAAGAATTGAGATCTGAAATGTTATGATGTGATAGAAATAACAGAGTGGTAGCATCGTGCCGGGAAGCAGATAGTTAAAAATAATTAAATAAAAAAACAAATGACAGTCTATGACTATTATTCACCAGTGCTTATAATGTTAGTGCTTTATAATGTTTTTAAAAAATATTTAAATAAAAAATTAATGCAAAAAACATATGTCTGTTCTTTCTTTTTTTTTTTTGTATCTTGAATAGTAGAATTCATTCTTCATACAAATGAGCAAGTAACACAAAACTCAAGCACGAGCCGGTGGGCAGAAGGAAAACCACAATACCACCATAATGTAGAAGTTAGTGAAGAACACAAAGAACAAAAAAATGCGAAGAAATGAAATAAACTCTTTTTAGTCTTTTCTTTTATTCATTTACCTGCTCTTCTCTTTATTCGATTACATTGGTTCCGTTATAAAACGATGACACTTGAGTCCAGTGCTCCCTGATCGTAGCTTGTATTCGTTTTCTTGGTTCTTTTCTTCGTCTATACACGTTTTTTTTTATAAGATGTTGCTAGGAGATTTGTGCTATTGACTTCAGCGGCTGTTCGTGGTAACCATGAGATGTTTAGGGAAAAGGAAGTACAATTTTTTAAACCTTGTAAGGTATGAATAAACTCTTTCGCGGAGGCGAAAATAACCACAAACGGCAATAAAATTCAAAATAAAAGTGTTGCCGCTGAGAATTTTAAGGAGCATTTTACAGAAAATCTATTTCATCCATATAAGTAAATTTCAAAAAATTTTAAAAAGTTTTTAGTTTTCTTGTCTCTTTTTGTTGAATAGATTAAATATATATAAATAAAAGTAAAAATTACTTAAATACATTCCTTACAATACATATCATAAAAATAATAATTTATTTATTTATTTATTTTTACAATCAAAATGGGTACATACATACATAGATATGTAGGTAGGATACAGTATACAAAACTATTGCTACTAAACAATAATAATTAATAATGTTTTTTACTTGCGATTATAGATTATTAAAAATTTTGAGATAACAATCAAATATGACGATGATAGAGAAACATGTACTGGCAAAATTCTGTCCGTCTGTCTGTCTGTCTGTACGGATATATTTTGGACTGTAGCCTAAATGGTTTGGCAAACCGTCTTCTAATTTAGAACTTGAGGTTATTTTGACATTCTACAGAGGAGGTTTATCATTTTTTTTTTGCTCAAAAATTAACGGTAAAAATATAATATGGTGGTTTAAAAATAGTACCTCCCATAGGACAGGTTTTTTTGCTTCGACTTTCTCGAAAACTATTGATCCGATTAACATCAAAATTGATATTCAATAAGATGTAGGTAGCCTAAGTAATTTCGCATACATTTTTGTATTTGAAAACTTTTTTTGTATTTAAAAAAAAAAAATTTTTTTTGAAAAATCAATATTTTGAAAACGGGTAGCTGATTTTTTTTAATTTAGCCTTAAATGAATGTTATTTTTGTGCTTAAATTCGTATTCTTAAATAATTTTTTAAGTTTAAAAAAAAGTTGTTAAAAAAACCGTTTTATTTAAAAACGGATCACACTTTTTAACATTTCTTAAAGAAATAAAATGTGTTTAAATTATTTCACTCAATACAATTCAACGGACTTTATTCGAACAATCAAGTCACAAAAATCAATTGCTTTGATGTTAACATTAATTTTCTTAAATTGTATTCTACAATGTGACCGCACATATGAGCAAGTGCGTGTCAGTCGTGCAATTTATTTTTTTAATACGAGAAAAAAGTTAAAATAAAATAAAACAAATTGTGCGTAGGATTGAGAAAATTCTTTTTAATGCCATTATTTATCGAATGTCGTTCAAGTGACCGCCAGGTCTTTATACGGATTCGAGTGGTTCGACTTTCAATGATTTCCGCATCCGGCTGGATTTGAGCGATTGCCTGTATTATGTTCACCTTAAGGACATCGGTCGATTATGGTTAATTAGAATAGATCAGTGCACATTTCTTCTTTTAAGCTAAAATCTGCTTAAGCGTTTGTTTAGAAGTACTTGGCTTGGTGTTTTTACAGCAATTTTTTTCAGCGACTCATAAAGATTTTTTAAAGGGGGACCACTAGTCCATATTGGCCACATTTAAATGTTTAAAAATAAAACTATTTTAAAAGAAAAGGATAATGCTAAAAATAATAAATTGTCTTACTACCCAATCAATAGAAAATATTCAATTTTTGTATTTAAAAAAGAAATGTCTGAAAAACTAATGGTTATCTGCCAAAAAAATAAAAACACTTAACAAAAAAATAATATAATCTCCACACTTAGTTTTACTTTTCTCCGCGCTTCGCGTTGACGCGTCCTCCTTGGCTGCTGAGTTTACTCTATACTGATGTACTGGTGATGATGATGATGACTGATGAAAGCTGAGTGCTGAGAGAGTTTAAACACAAATGCAAGCGATTCTCACCTCGATTGCATTTGTATGTATGGGGAAAAGCTGGTCGTCCATAATCCATATTAGATGCGTGGTCCATATTCATTTCCATATATGCCGCCCTTACTATACCACTGCCATGGAGCATTAACGATTGGTTTAATGGTTTTTATTTTAATGTGATTCCAGTATTTTCTTGTAGTTTGACTTGGTACAAACCCGAAATTATTTTCTTTAGATGGGCAATTATTTGTAGTTAGATGAGAATATTAAGCAAGTCTATTTCTCGCAATTTATAATCGGATGATGCAAGTGAAGGCGCAGTCATATTATTGACGTCTTCTTTATGCAAATCTGGAATAATATTGGGCCAAGGAAACATCTTTCCTTCTACAATTGGTAGGAGACGCTTAAAGTTATACTTTCTCGAAGAGCTAAAAAATTATTGGTACTAACGATATAAGCCTAAGACTGCCTTTCGTTTAGAGTTTTTTTTTCAGTTTAGGAACCATAATTACTTTTTATTACGTGGATATTTTTTTAGATGTCCATTGAACACCACTCATTCATTAACTCATGTCCGTCAAAAGGTTATTAGGTTTATTTGAGGTGTTCCTTTCCGTCAAAAAGATTAGAAAGTTTCTTTGAGGTGTTCAGCAAGCAGATCTTCTTTTTTTACATCTTTAACAGAAATGCATATCTTTTTCGGCGGGTATTCTTCAAAATCAGTAGAAATCAAATGACTTTTTGAATTTCAGATTGCGTTTTTGAGTTTATCAAAGAGGTGATTGAATACAGTTTTGGTTCAGACATGCACGATATTGCTGCCATTTTACCTCGACCCATTTTATTAGAAGAAGAATTTGTTTCATTAACAATGAGACAATTTCCAAGTTGGAAAACGATATCCTGCTGCTGATTTGCGAAGGTTTTTTGCTAGCAGCATTTAACGACGTTTATAAATTTGTCGACTTCTTATTCGAGAGAAGTTTGCAATGAAATTTCAATAATAACATTTTCTTCTTTACCTATGTACTTTAACAAACTCATTTGTCAAATGCAAGTTGAAAAACTTAAACCGGGAGCATTTTTCATATAAAATAATTAAATTGACATATAAACTAGTTAAATAATAAGACTTTCGTCTTCGATTGTAAAAGGTAGCGCAGTGCGTTCATAAAATTGGTTCTCATTATGTTGGATTATGCAATAATCGTTTTTAATAAATTTGTGGCCGTAATTAATGCAGACACAAAAGCTTTAAACCTGTTATATCGGTTATACAGATACACTGAACCATTTTCAAGCGTTCACCTTGTAATGTTGTAATGGCTCGATGCAACAAACGAGATAATCTACTGGGGAACATAAACAATCGTCGACCGCATTCGACGACTACTTTGCTGGCAAGTTGCAACCGACATCAGTATATCGCGTATCGGGTTTTGCTAGTCTATTTTGTATGTCAGCAAGTTTATTCACCCACCGGCGGCATTGAATAAAATATGCAAACTAAACGGCCGGCGCGGCGGAGAGACGAGACTACATCGGCGCAGCTATTACTGGCAGTGGTAATATTATTTTATTATTAATCGGCACATTTTTCATTTTACTAGTTAATTGCGTGTATTTCTTGACTTAATGTGCTAAATTGTGCCACCATCAAGAAAACGTCAAATGACCTTCAGACATCGCTCGCCGGCCGCACTGTGGAATCACAATGACTTTTTGTTGCAAAATTAATAACTTTTGAACGGATAAAGACATCGTCATCATTAAAATGTAAGTCGTATTTTTTCTACATAAATATAATCCATACTACTATTGTGAATGTCAATTGATATAGTTTTATTTGTTGGTTTATGTTTATTTGTAACGCTTTCACGTCTTAACTACTCAACCGATAATAATGAAATTTATTACACACATTGCCGGGAGTCCAAAAAATAGGAATGTTCCCAAGGGATAGAAAAGCCTAAAAAAATGTCTTTAGCTGGAATTTTGAACTGTACTCCGTTTGTTGATTTTCGCCCAAGAGGCAGGGACCAAGAATCCCAACTGATAAATCTGGACACCACCCAGTTCCCTGAAATTGATGCCAACCCAGTATAGCATTCCTCTATTTTCTCAGGTGGTTGAGGTCCCTGCAATTACGCAACTAGGCTAGGTCTCTGTCTCTGTCGCCGTACACCTCTCATAGTTCTTCGTCTTAACTCCTTCTGGTTCATCATTTATATAAATGCTGGACCAACAATCATCCGGAAAATTACCCTCTACAACAAATATCCTCATACTTTTTACTTGCGATTATAGGTGCTATAAATAATGCAAGTTATGCATTCGTGACATGACATTATTTGCTGGCCGGGAAATCCGAAAAACTTTAGACAGTGCGTCATACTTATCACATCACCATTTGCAAGTTATTTCAGTGTCGCAGCTAATCCCTCCTCTACGCTGATGGGCAAACGCCATGGTATATTTTATTTTTCAACAAACAACCGTACTTTGTCGCACAAAAAATTGGTTTTGCGTGTTGCGTGGTACTGATTTTCAGCACCACCTTCCCAAAACGGTTGCATCCAAATTGACCTGCGACTAGCCGCATTTAGTTATAACCAATATCTATTTTTAATTCCAATAATTTTTCCTCACAAAAAATTTCCTCAGCGAACTCTACTTTGCAGCTACCTAAAATAAACTACAAACAAAACTAAGCCAATAGTGGCAAATCCACACCCGTTTGCACAAAAACACTTTCAAAAAGCGCTTTCAGAAAACATTTTCGCTTTCATAGTGTGACGACCCGAAAAGTACTTTAAAAAACTTTTCTTTCTGGAAACTAAAAAGTCGTTTTCAGAAAGAATTTTAATTTCATAGTGTGACTGCTCTCTGAAAGTACTTTCAAGAAAATTTTAAAATAGGAATTTTCGAAACGCTTTCTGAAAGAACTTTCCTTTCATTGTGTGACGACACCTTAAGTGATTTTTACTTGCGATTATAGGTACTATAATGCAAATTATGCAGAAAAAAATTGAGATAACAATTAAACATGACATTACGTCATTACGATGATAGAGAAACATATTTGAGTAACTGGCGAAATTCTGTCTCTCTTTCTGTCTGTTTTTACGGATGTGTTTTGGACTAGCCTAAACGATTAGAACAATTGTCTTCAAATTAAGAACTTGAGGTTGTTTTGACATTGTACAGAGGACTTTTTTAAATCTTGTTTTTAGCTCAAATATTAACGGTACCTACCATATAACCCTAAGTAAAAACCGCTCCACGAATTTTTATGCAAACAAATCAGCGTACTATTGTAGATGTGGATTATTTTTTGGTAAGCAAAAATGCAAGAAAGTGGGCTAAAAAACGGTACTTCCCATACCACCGGTTTTTTCGACTTTCTTCACTTCGACTATCCGATTACAATTAAAATTGATATTTAAGAAGATGTAAGTAGCCTAAGTAATTTTACATTAAAATATTTTGGAAAACTTTTTTTATTTTTAATATTATTTTTATTTTTTAATAATTTTTTCTTTTTTTTTTTTTTGAAAAAATCATTATTTTGAAAATGGATTGGTGAGTTTTTTAATGCCTAAATTATTTTTGTGCTTAATCTTATATTTTTGAATATTTTTTTTTTTAATTTGTTAAAAAAACCGTTTATTTAAAAATCGCTCCTACGATTTTGAAAAAAAATCCCCTATTTTACTTTTCTTAGAAATAAAATGGCGTTTAAATTATTTCACTCAATACAATTTTACGTACTTTTTTTTCAAACAATCAAGAACAAAAATCGAAAATATTTATTTATTTAAATTTTTTTCACATTTCTTAAAGAAATTATGTTTGTTTTATAATTGTACTCCTTTGTATCTATCATAAGCTCTTATAGTGTTGCCGTGGTTTGAATTGGTAAAAAAAACGAGAACTGTACGTTACTATTACTTATTTACTTAGGGGACGCTACAGTTCGGGACCAACCTGGGCTCAACCAACATGCTTGGTCTTTGGCTAGCTGCCTCCAGTTTCGCACTCCAAGTTGGTCGAGGTCGTCCTCCACTTGACCGCGCCAGTTAAGGCGAGGTCTTCCTTGACTGTGTCTACCCTCTGGGATGGAATCGAAGATCTTTCTATTACCTTACTTAAAGCCCGCACGGACGGCATCTACCCAGCCTGAGACTCGAACTCGCAATTTTTGGGTCAACAAGCAAACACCTTACCTTCTCAACCACTGCCGCCTGCTTTTCATTTGAAAATTAAATATTATTTTTACATGGGAATCAAAATTAAAGTGGAATCAATATCGCCACTATTTAACTTGTGATAAATTTTTGTTTAAAAGGACTTTAATTCTCACTGCATTCTTCTAGCAGCTCTGTTTTTTCTTTGACTTCGTCTTGTCTTTCCGTTTCTCTTAGGGTTTTTCTTCAATTCTTCTGTAAATTCTGTTTGTCAGCACGCAGACTACCGCAAGTTATAGCCGACTTAAGGAAAGCCGTTAAAAACCTTGAACTAAAGTCTAAGTTCTCAGGAAAGTTATCATTTGAAGAACCCTATTACCAGCGTCTTCATACTTCGTGCCACACTTCGAATGACAGCCCCTTTGAGGGTAGAAAATGTATTGCATCACCACTAGTAGCATAGAACTTCCTTAACGGTTTGAGGTTTTTTTGTAGCATTTGTTTAAGCTGAAATTTCTTAATTTTTTTAAGGCTAGTTTAGGATTCGTGAATATTAAAAAAATTGAGAAAAAAATGTCTGTCTATCTGTTTGTCTGTCTGTCAGTATGTATAACGATCTGCAGCCTAAACGGCTTAAAGATTATCTTCAACTTGGTGTGTGGGATTATTTTGGCATTCCCCAGAGGGGAAATTGAAATTTTATTTTTAGCCTTAAAAATAACGGTACCTTTCATATGACCGTTTAGAAATATCTTATTTTTCTCGAAAACGGCTTCAACGATTTTAGTGAAAATTTTTATAGAATTTTTTTTGTTGGTATTGGCTATAATTTGATTAGAATCACATATACGGGAAAAGTCTATTAAGGGGACCTTTCTTATAACGGTTTTTTTATTTTTTGGCTTTCTCGGTTACGGCTCTTTGGATTTCTGTCAAATTTTATATTTAAGAAGATCTAGGTAGCCAAATTAATGTTGCATATCAAAATTTTGAACAAATTTTTTTTCTAATTAAAATTAATTTTTGAATTTTTTTTTTGAAAAATCAATATTTTGAAAACTAATCAAACAAAATTATTTTAAATTTTATAATCACATGTATATTAATAAATTCTAAAAAACTGTATACCAAAATTTCAAAAATAATTTTTTTTTCAAAAAAAAACTAGAAATAAAAAACCGGATTTTATCAAAACCGGTCCTACAATTTTCGAAATACATTTTTAATAAATTCCTTGTTATTTAAGACTTGTGATGGCATTTTTACTAAAAACCGTTAAGTATAGTGTATTGTGGTTTTTAATACACTGAGTTACAAAAAAAGTGGCGCAGTCATAGTTTTTTATGTGTTGGTATCATTTTGATAATATGCCGCTATGTTTATGCAGAGCTTTATTTTTTTTCAGTTTAACGGAATATTTGTTGGCTTTTTTGCAGGATCTCTTTTTATTTTCCTTGTTATAAATGCACAATATAGAGGAAAACCACATGTTAATCGTTTTTCATATTAGACGCGGGTTTTACTAAATCTGGCTTTTCCGTGATCCCGTAAATGTTTTAATGAGTTTATTGTTATGAGTTTATTTTAATTTGTTTATTTATTAGTTTTTTTAGTAATTTTTGTGAAAAATATGCATATAAAGGCAGAAGAAGTCGCCAGGGCGCTGGCTTTGGTTGAGGATGAACGAAGTGTACCGTTGAAAACCGGAGGCAACGCTAGAAGAGCTATTTAAAGGTACAGGGACACCAATTCTTACACCCGATGTCAAGGCTCAGGTCGACCGAGAGCACCATCTGCAAGGGATGACCGATTTTTGGTGCTTCAAAACTTTCGAGATCGTCACCAAACCACGGTTGAGCTGTCTCTCAGACTTCGATCAGTGAGGGGGACAGCTGTAAATGCACAAACGGTGAGGCGGCGATTGATAGAGAGTGGCCTGAGAGCAAGAAGACCCGCCCGCGTGCCGAGACTCACGGTGCAGCACAAGCAACGTCGGATGGAATTACGAATACTGACTACGTGCAAGAAGCAGAATTCGAGGTGATGGCTTGGCCTGCGATGAGCCCGGACATGAATTCCATCGAACACGTCTCTCCCAGAGACACGCAGTGGTCTGAGATCTGCTCTGGTCGAGGAATGGCACAATTTGGACAACACCATCGTAGCAAACCTTATCCAAGGTATGCCCAGGCGAATTAAAGCTTTGCTAGATGTTCGGTGAGGTAATACTCATTATTAGAAGATCGAGAACTCGTTGAAAAAATAAAATAAAAATAAAAGTGTTTAATTTAATTTATGATGTTTTGTACATTTTCTTTAATTTGTTTTATTTCTGAATTCTTGCAATTTTTTTTTAGATGAATTACTTTTATTTTATAATAATAAACATAACTATGTTCAAAAAAACTTTTTTTAATTACTTCAAAATATTGCAAAATTTTAAGTTGCGCCACTTTTTTTGTAACTCAGTGTACTTTTTATAAGTTCAAACTGTGTTATTTTCAACGCAAATGTTACTTGTTTCTGTCAAAGATCTTGCTTTCCAATGTAATTATGCACATAAGAGCAAGTACGTGCGACCCAGTCGTGCCAATTTTTTATTTACGATATGATATTACACTTTTATTGGGGTTCGTAGCACGATTCTTTTTAGATTGGGCGTATGATATCCCCCATGAGTAACGTTTCTTATTCACCTAACCAAAAGCATCAGCACCGATGTAGAATCTTATTGATATATCGTGGTTTTCATCTAAATAAAGAACACTGACATCAAAAAAAAAATAAAATGCATAAAATACTGAAAAAATAAGTAAAATTGTACTCGTAACTATGACACGACTTCACGCAAACCGAAGTGCAATGTTTTTGCTTTTAATATATTCGGGTCGTATTGGCATCGCTCCAGGCGTCCTTGGAACAAGTAGTTGCGCCGCATTTGTTTCACAAATCTTTGCATATTATATAAACTGCCAGATTTTTTTTTTAGGTCTAGAAAATCTATACAAAAATAATTATGGTTCTCAATTTGTACGTGTTTGGAAAATTAACTGAAAACACATGCCAATTAATAAAACATAGTTTACGCATGACTTTTGCATTAATATACAAACAAAAAAATAATTACTGTACGTATTCAACTAGTAGTAATCAGCCTTGTGCTATAAGAAAGTAATCAATCGTTGTCCAGAGTTAGCTTTAATAATTTTTTTTTGCTGTGTGGGGTAGAATATTTCTGGAGCACCTGGAATCGAAGATACTGCGAGCCGGAGCATTGTTGTCCATTCGCTCTACATGACCTAGCCATCTTAAACGTGATATGCGTATTTTTTTTTCACCAGTTCAATGTCGCTGTACAGCTCGTATAGTTCTTGTTTGAACCTTCTCCTCCAAAGCCGGTTAACGCATGTACGGCCAAAAATCTTTCGAAAAATCTTACGCTCGAAAGGATATCTTCATCCGCTCTAGATAGAGTCCATGCCTCAGCGCCATAGAGCAGGACTGGGATAATTAAGGTCTTATACAGAGTCTCCTTTGTCTTTTGAGAGAGGGCTTTGCTACACAATTGCCTTCCTAGCCCATAGAAACAGCGATTGGCAAGAGTAATTTTTCGCTTTATTTCTGACGAGATGTTGTTGTCAGATGTTATAGCGGATCTGAGGTAAACAAAGTCCCTAACTACCTCAAAGTTGTACCTGTCTATTGTGATGATTTGTCCAATCCGCCGGTGTTGTGTGTCCCTTTTTGTGGACAGCAGGTACTTCGTTTTGGCCTCATTGACTGCTGGTCCCATTTTAGCCGCTTAAGCTTCAATGTTAGCAAACGTTCCAGTGACAGCTCGCCGAGTTCTGCCAATGATGTCTTATGTCGTTAGCGTATGCTAGCAATTGCACAGACTTGTCAGTTTGCACGATTTGCAAACGTTGTTCAGGAGTAAGTCTATTCATTATAAAATGACAAACCAAACTGAGCATAAATCAAGTGACAGCTGTCAAAAAGACCAACTCCGAAAAAAGTATTGCCAGATTGAAAACCACACGTCTAAAAAAAACCCGCTTTAGAAATTTAATTTCTTAAAACATTTTGTTATGTGCTTGCATTTTTCGTCAAAAGTTGAAAATGAGCAAGTTATTTAATAAAAAACAATTTACCTTAAATTCAAGATTGCATCCAACGCTAAAGACCTAGGAATTCGAAAATCGAAATTTATATTCTTTATGAGTCCCTCTTACGATTAAAAAAGAAAAAAACCTATCTAATTTTTTCCGTTTGAATTGTACATTCCGACTAGGCTGTAAGAGTTTTAGACTCAAAGATTCTTATAGCCTTTCATTATTGCCTTTCAAAAGAATAGTGGAACAAATCGTTTCATTATTATGGAGAAATTAAGAAAGCTAGTTAAGTGGGAAGGATGTGGTCCCAGTTCAAATCACAACAATCGTCGTTTAAAGAAGAAGAACGTATATTCTATAGTTTATACGTGAGCCGAATTTCGGTGGTATTTTCAAGTATACAGATTCGTAATTTACTACACGAATATGGAATGCTCCAACCAGCTCTCTCTTTCTATTAAGGGCCGTTTTGTTCACTATTTTTCAACTCGCTGATAAATCCAAAGTTAGCCAACTTGGGAGTTGATCTCGACACGAGAGTTAAACAGCAAGTCGAAAATTGGTTTTGTTCACTATCTGAACTCCTCAGTTGGCCTCAAGTTGGTCGACTTGCAGTTTCGAAAAATTCCCTGGGATATTTGTGACAGATAACACATAATATATCAAACTTAACTTTTGGATTGGTTTTTTGTTGGGCCTTATTTACATGATTTCTATTTTCAATTGTTGGTAAGGGTTGTAGAAAATTAGAAGAAATGAAGTAACGAATGAAAGTATGAAAAATTCAAGATTTTCTTAAATTTGAGTTTTAAGTTTCTTATTTGAGAAAGAAAATGCTATACACAGACTGATAAAAAACCTTTGGAAAATTGAAAACAATTCACAATTATGTTTTTTAGTGGTAATTGTTGAATTTAATTCAACACAAAATTGATTAAATTAATAAAAAAAACCTTATTTTCCGAAGGTTCGAACTGTCGTTATCTCAGAGCTTTTAGTTTCACACTAAAAAGATAATGCAGGGTATTCCCGTTATTAAAAACTTGTTTACATGGTTCTTCTTTGCGAACGTTTCTTCATTCTTCTTTTGTGGTGTTTACACTGATTCGGATTACCCCGAATATTTCCAATACTTTCATATAAATTGTGTTTTATTCAAATGAAAACTGCGAATTTCTAAAAAAAAAAACAATAAACTGTTTTTACCATTAAAAAACATGATTGGGAATTATTTTCAATATTAAAAGTTCTTGTTTTTAGTCGAATAGCATTTTCTCTTCAGACGAGAAACGTCAAAACTCAACCCTAAAAAATCGTAAATTTTTCCTTCCATCAAATTTTTTTCACCCTTTACCATTTTTGTTATAAAAAAGAACTTAAAAACAATTGAAAAGAAATAATGTAATCAAGACCTAAGAAAAAATGGGTACAAATGGGTCGCACGCACTTGCTCTTATGTGCCTAATTACATTGGAAAGCAATATCTGACAGAAAAAAATAGCATTTACGTTGAAGAAACGCAGTTTGAACTTATAAAAAGTATCAAAAACTTAGTATAAAGGAAGCATGCCGTCACATGTCTTAAATAACAATGAGTTTAAAAAAAAATATTTAGAATCCTGTTTTTTATTTTTAGTTTTTTGAAAATTTTTTTTGTAATTTTAGTATGTAGCTTCTTAAAACTTTTAAATTTACACCTGATTTTAAAATTTTAAATATTTTTTTTTGATAAGTTTTAAGAATATTGAATTTAAAAAAATAAAAAAAAAATAAATTAAATTAATTAAAAATTGAAAAAAAATTATTCAAATTTTTTGTATGCAGAATTAATTTAAATACTTAGATCTTTTCAAATATAAAATTTTATTGAAATCCATTGAGCTGTTACCGAGAAAGTCGAACATTCTGATTAGATGATAGATACTTCCAACAAAAAAAATCTCAAAAATTTTCATCGTCAATCGTTGGAGCTGTTTTCGAGAAAAATAAGCTTTTCCCTAATCGTTATATGGCGATAAAATTTCAATTGTCCCTCTGAGGAATGTCAAGAGATACACACAACCAAATTTGAACGCAATCGCTTACTCATTTTAGGCTGCAGATCGATATACACCCGAACAGACAGACAGACAGACGGACATTCGTTGTCAATGACTTTAGGCTTCTCTATGATCGTAATGTCGTGTTTGATTATTATCTCAATTTTTTTTATATTCACGAATCCTAAACTTGCCTTATAGTCCCTATAATCGCAAGTAAAAATTAAACAAATCCCAAAGTTTCCTCCTCAACTTCTACTTTTTCGGGAAGTTTAGAAATCTAAAAGTTTATTAACTCTCGAAATTAAAACCGAAAGCTGAAACTGTCAACTTTGAGTGAAAAATGCAAATGCAAATGCAAATTCACAAGTTGGAAATAAAAATCCTCAAGTAATGTTCAACTTTGGCTGAACAAAACGGCCCTAAGGGTGTCAAAACCTCCAAATAGTTTGAGGGAAGCGTTTCCTCCAGAGTTGTGTAATGAAAGATAGAATTTTTCAACGTTCCCTTCTGATCTGACCTAAAATTTGATCCTCGTTCTATTTCTTGTATCATTCGCGATTAGCCCTTTCCTAACTATTTTCCTTGGAAATAGTATAGTCGTTTATTAGTAGCTAATAAAACTAATCTTCAGTCAAGCTCCCACTTAATTTGAAGTTGAAGTACTTGGTGGTCCTTACAAAAATATACAGCTTTTCTGCGAAGGTAATAAAGTTCAACATAAAAAACACCATTATGCATGCATCAATATCTCATAAGTTGATAGAGTTTAAACAAAACATCAGAGAATAATTATGCGTGCAGCTTACGAACGAGATCAACCGCTATCTCTATATGGTCAACGACTAGACTATTATATAACTTTTTTGTTGTTTGCTACAAATTCGAACGGCACAGTGAGCGACACCTACATGTGGCTGTTCACCAGCAGATGGCCGGTGTGTGCACTCTGTCTCCTTAAACCAGTTAAATGGGTTGCGAGTTGCGGCTTGCGTTGTAAAAAATGTCTCACGGGATCTGTCCGAATCTAAACTGCGGCGAAATAACTGTGGATTTAAGCGTAGATAGATACACTACTCTTCCACAGTCTGTTACTTAAGATACGTTGCTACTCCTGCTTAAACGATTTGTAAGGCGTAAAATTACTGCCGCACTGATTAAATTCAGCGCAGCTAAGACCGGTGCGGCTTGCCTTAGACAACAACTTTCAAATCAACGTGATTTATTTATCTTTTTTCCAAAAAAAAAACAGTTCGCGAGTCTTGCCGTTTGGATTTGATTTCTTTGTCTTTACTTCTAATGCTAGCTCCTGCCTGCATGAAGGTAGGTTGGGTGTGTATAAATTATAATATTTAATAACAATGCCACATTCAAAAACTGGTGATGTTATTTTCTTTTTCATTGATTTAAATATACAATGGACTTAGAGTGGTCACTCTGAAGCTATATGAGCGCAAGGTGGCATAAACAGACATGGAAGCTTGTTATATACATTTGTACAAACTTCTCAGTGTTCTTGGTGTATCTGACGTACGAGCATAATAAACACGGCATATACTTGTGATGTGTATGATCGTTGGTATTATTAGCAGCAAATATCCAATTGATGTTTTATGGCTTTCGAGTTTTTTTTCTTAGATCGTGATAAAAATTACCAAGTAACACTTGCACCATAATCGTTTTATGAAACAACTGATGTGTTTTTGTTTGAAACGAACGTACAGAAAGAATTATCTTAAAATCAATATTAACCCACTACATTTTGCAATTTCCATTAACTTTAATTTACTTTACCATTTTAAAATTTGTCACAAAAAATAGCAAGAGTACGATAACTTTGGCGCCGCAAAATAATAACGGATTCCAATAGATACTAAAAACGAATATTTTTGACGTGATACATCTTATAAATCGATGACAGGCTACACGTACGAAATAACATAACTCATGCTGATAGAACTCGTGCTGGTAAGACTCATGACTCAAGCTAACCGCGATACTGTGGTTCTTTCAACCAAAATCGATCGCAAGCACCAGGCGAACATGAAAAAGAACAGGCGCAAATTCACAAAATAATTTCACTCAAATTCAAAAAGAACAAGAAGGGAAAAAGAAATACAAAATAGGCGGAGTTTTATTAAAGTAGAAGACGTAGATGTAGATATTGGGGTGTGTGTATGTGGATTTGTGGGTGGGAATTAACGGTGTGTATGTTGGTGTTGCTGCCATCATTGTTTTCGTATGACGTTATCACGTTAATTATCGTCCGTAAACCGACTTTACAGACAACCAACTCTTTTTTTACTTTGGGAGGGTTGGTCTATCAACCCCCATTTGGGAAAGAAGGCCAATTTTCTAAAAAAAGCAATCGAATTGGAAAAAATATATTTAAAATAATGGCAATATCTACAATACTGTCTAGCTTTTTTCAAGGCCAAGAAATCTCTATTCAATAATTTTCAAATTAAGTACTTTTTATTAATATGTACATAATTTAAAAAAACAAATTTTATTTCAAACTCGACATTTTGGAAAAATATTAAAAATAATTTATTTCGATTTTTATAGGAAATTAGGACAATATGTACATAATGAATTTTCTTTTATTATTTGTTACTCCTACTTTTTATCGAACACTGAACATTAGATGATTCTACAAGTTTTTGAGAAAAATGGATATTACTAAACCTACTTCCTTATATTTTGTTTGGTATTAAGGTGATAATAATAATAATAAAAATAATAATATTGTATCTATGTGCCTGCAATATATTTACGTGACTAGATAGGTATACTAAGTTTACGGTCTTAAAAAGGCTAGAGGCATGCTGCTCCCCTGAAACCCCCTCCTTGGCATCACTATAGGATTTGGAGTAGGTGCGAGGTTGAGTTTTGTAAAAATTCTTTAAATTTAAAGAAACCTTGTATATGCCTAGGAGAGCAATTTGTTTTTTTTTTTGTTATTTTGAATTTGAAGTTAATTTTTTTCAAAAACTATTAACCAAATTAACCTGATTTAAAAACTAAAATTAAGTGGGTATTTCTATTTCTCAGAAAAGTTATAATTGTAAGTGTTGCCGTTGTTATTATATTATAGTTTTTTTATTTTAAGTTATTTTGAAGAAAATTGTACCTCCTGCCTAAAAGGGGTATAAGTATAAAATAATTATATTTATCCCTTTAAAAGAATCCTTTATTATTTTGCAGCACCAAAGTTATGAAATGTGTAGAGAAAAAGACCAAACAAATTATAAAATAGTGGATTTGGTAAATTTCAATTTTCTCGAAAACTAGAATACATTATATCATCTTGTTTTTAGTGTTCAATTCAATGTTCAGTTAAGAATTAAAAGCAAATTTAGTTAACATTATCTTAATTTATTAAAAAAAATCAATATGAACTATTTAAAAAAAAAAAACTTTCTGAAAGTTTGAGTTTGAAATAAATGTTTACAAAAGTTTTTATAGATAATTAAAGATTTAAAAAAACTATTTGATGGAGCAGACTTTTAGCTTTTAAAAAAGACATATCACATAATTGTATGTAATGCCGTTATTTTTAATATATTTTGTTCTAAAGCAATTGCAATGAAATCCTCTTCAGATAAATTTTGTCAGCTCTATCAAAAGTGACTGAGGAAATTTCTTGAGAACTCCAAAATCTTAAGAAACTTGAACTGGCTAATTATGTCGGCGTACCTTATGCCATTCCACCTTTCCAATGCTGGGTTTATTTTTTAAAAAAAGTCCAAACACGTAAGTAGGTTTTAAAAAAAGTTTTTCTTTTAAAAACTTAGTTTTGGTTATTTTAATTTTTTTTTAAATTAGGTAAGATAGGTCAGATACAGAAAGTTTATGAAAAATTAAGCAACTACCTACTTCTTATTTTTACCCATAAATTATGAGAGCATTTGATTGTGAAAACAAAGATATTGCTTTACATATTACCTACGTAAAATTAAAAAAAAATATTTTGTTTGAATTTTGTTTTAACTTTCAGTTTAAAAATTAATTAAATAGAAACTCTTCACCGAAACAATTAAAAAAAAGTTATTACCGGCCGATTTGTTCACAGAGTTCTAACGCTAGGACCGGTCCTAGTCCCAAATTTAATACTCAAATCAGTACAAAGTCATTTATTTACACAAGTTCTTAGCCCTAGTCCTGTCAATTTGGGCCGAGTTCTAGCTAGCTCCTCAAAATCAACTAGTACCCGAGCATTAAACCAGTTGTTAGTACTCAAATAATTACCAAGTGATTTCTTCACAGAAGTCCTAAGCTCTAGTTCTGTCAAATTGGGACCGAGTATTAGTTAGGACTCGGTTTTAGCTAGGACCTCGAAATCGGTGGACAAACGCGTTAATACCAGAGTCTTTACTGATGTTTGGTTTACATTTGTTTTTTAATAGATAATTTAACCACATTGGTAACACTATTTTGATAAATTTATGCTACAAAATCGAAATTATTTAAGCGAAATCCTGCGTTTTTAATATTTTTGTAAGTTCTTATCGATTGGTTTATAACCAAGTGAGATTTTTGAATATGACTAGTGTCTTCTACACTTCTTATATAAAAGGTAATTACCCTGCGAATAATATTTACTATGCAATAGATATGCAAGCACCGATTATTCTCATTTGGAATTATGGGGCGTGAACACAAGTTCGCACAAAAAACAATAATTTTTAATGTACATATTCACAATATTGCCAATTAACCATCAGGGAAGGTGTAAAACACCAAGAGTTAGGAGACGCACTATCAGGAATAAGTGTAGATCGCTAGCATAATATCCATTATGTGGAAAACGAGTAAGCAAAATCTATTATCTATTACCGAAAGCCACTTTAGAGAAAACAATAATTCTATGGCTTCAATAAAAAAAAAAAAACATACATTACATACATATTTGTTTGCACTTTTTATTTGTCAAAAAAATAATTATTTTATAAAGTTTTCACACATTGTTTATGTTCTCAAAACCACTTATTTTTTGTTAAAAACTACAAGAAACGAAAAAAAACTGCTTCTTATACCGACACACATAGATACTTTATTTCTTTCTTCACGCCAGCTGTTCTTCATAAAACTAAAAATTCTTTCAGAGCTGGCATTAGAAACCAGCAATGAAAAAAGCGCTGAATTTTGTTTTAAAGTTTACCCAAATATCGATACATTTTGCTTCTTTAATATTGCTGTACTTATTTAAAAAAAAAAACTGAAGCTTCACAAATTCTTGGAACAATAAATCAGTATTAACATTGCATAATTTAAAAAGCTCAATTATCTTAAGTTTCAAACTCAAGTTTATTTTTAAAATTTAATGCAGAGAATTTAATGCTTCTCTGCATTAAACTTTAAAAATAAACCTTAAAAATCAAATTTTGTTTCCAAATAATCAATTGCATTTTGATAAAAAAAAACAGTAACCTCTTTCAAAACTGTTGGACATTTTGATCGTCATTACATTTAAGTAACACAGTTCGTTCTAAAGATCCAAAATATTTGTGTTCTTTTTCATTTTTTCTTGCGATTTATAGGGACTATAAAACAAGTTATGCATTCGTATGAATGCATGTCAAACATGACATTACGATGATAGAGAAGTCAAAAAAAGTGGGTCCGGAAATTCCGTCCGTCTGTCTGCCTGTCCGTATCGATTTCTACAGCCTAAACGGTTGGGCCGATTTGATTCAAACTTGGTATATAGTATTTTTAGAGTCTCTACCCGACAGTTTTTCGAATTGGCGGTACCTGCCATATAACTTTTAATGAAAATCTTATTTTTTTCGAAAACGGCTCCTACGATTTTCATAAAACTTTCTGAATGGTGTTTTCTATGCAAAATCTATCTTTTAGTTTTAATGGATTTTTCAGAAAAAGTTTTATAACGGTACCTCTCATATGACCGGTTTTTTTTTTTTAAATCAGACTTTCTCGCTAACTAATTGACGGATTTTGAATAAATTTTCCAAATATATAGTGTTTTATGATTTAAAAAATATTGCTTATTAAAATTTTCAAAAACATTTTTTTATTATAATAATATATATATAATAATATTTTGTTGTTTGAATGTTTTGAAAACGGATTTATAGATTTTTTTTTAAATTTTTTTCCTAGTATAAATATAGATTTCTTTAAATTGACATAATCAAAAAAAAATTAAAATATGTTTTCGAAAAGTTTTTCAAAAAAAAAAAACAAACAAGTACGTGCGACCCAGTCTTGCCTTTTATCTAGTAAAACTCTGACATAATTCATTATACTATACAAACTAATAATTGTACTGTTTTCACTCTCAAGGGCAATAACTGCATTTTGAAATGTTTGACCAACATGTTAAAAAAAATATTCATGAGTGCAATTTTGTACTCACTCCGAACTTTTCGCGACAGATTTCATGCGAAACGTTCGGGGTGAGTACAAAATTGCACATATGAATATTTTTTTAAAAACGCGGAAAAATCCATTCCATGAACTCTTTAAGTTCAGTTAGGTTTAAAAAAAAAAAAAAACGGTTTTTATTTAACAACTTTTTTAAAAATTATTAATTATTTTCTTTTTTTAATTCGGTAAAAAGGGATTGGTTTTCAGTAAACATAATGTATAAAAGTGAAGCGAAATCTAAAATTTGAGCACACGTTACACTTATGGCTAAAACACAATGACGCTTTAGCTTCGGTTTCGCCTGGCGTTTACAAGTTCAACCATTAGAAATCAATACATCTTAACGTACGTTTGGTTCGTGTACAAGATAATGTAACGCGACTCAAACTCAAAGCTGAAGTAGAAACTGGTTGAACTTTTGCTCGCTTTGACAGAAAAAAGCAAAAACAACAAAGCGTGTGAAATGTAACGTGACGAAGACAAAGCTGAAGCGTGATTGTGTTTTAGCCATTAGACATACTTTATACCTTACCTATACCTACTTAAAATAATACAAAAATGAGAGTTAGATATTAAATTTTTTGCGGGTTTAGGGGGACTTTAAATCGAATAAGGGACACTTGCGGGACAAAAGTCGTGGCGGAACCTCTGGAAATTTGAATCCTACAAGAAATCCAAAATTTTAGCTCAACTTTTTAAAGATTTTACCACCGCTGGTTGTCCTCCAACAAAAGATGAATGAACTGATTGCGAAAGTCAAAACTAGAAGGAGAAACGTTAAGAAAAAACAATTTTCTTTGTTTTTAATCGAACTCTCGTTGTTTCCAGACCACAACATAAATGTATGAAAACTTTTAACTTTGTTCTCTAATTTCTACGTTCGTTAACTTCTTCATTTGCCTTTGTTTAATAATTTTTACTTGCGATTATAGGGACTATAAGGCAAGTTATGCATTCGTAAAAAAAAAAAAAAATTCTAACAATCAAACATGATATTACGATGATAGAGAAGTCAAAAAAAGTGGGTCCGGAAATTCCGTCCGTCTGTCTGTCTGTCTGTCTGTCTGTCCGTATCGATATCTACAGCCTAAACGGTTGGGCCGATTTGATTCAAACTTGGTATATAGTATTTTTAGAGTGCTCTACCCGACAGTTTTTGGAATTGGCATTCTAGCTCCAAAACTAACGGTACCTGCCATATAACTTTTATTAAAAAACTTATTTTTCTCGAAAACGGCTCCTACGATTTTGATTAAACTTTCAGAATGATGTTTTCTGTGCAAAATCTATCTTTTAATTTTAATGGATTTTTCAGAAAAAGTTTTATAACGGTACCTCCCATATGACCGGTTTTTTAAAATCAGACTTTCTCGTTAACTAATTGACGGATTTTGATGAAATTTTCAAAATATGTAGTGTTTTATGATTTAAATAATATTGCTTATCAAAATTTTCAAAAACATTTTTTTTTTTAATTTTAATAATTTTTTTAAAAAAATATTTTGTTTTTTGAATATTTTGGAAACGGATCTATAGATTTTTTTTTAAATTTTTCTCCTAGTATAAACTATAGTTTTCTTAAAATTGACACACTAAAAAAAATTTTAAAATATGTTTTCGAAAAGTTTTTCAAAAAAAACATTTTTTTGAAAAAACTGGTCGAACGATTTTGAAATGAAAAATTCATAAAATAGAAAACAGCAAAAGAAATAAGATGGCTTACAACATTTTTTCCAAAAAACGTTATGAGTAGTGTTTTTTTGAATTCATAAATTTTTTTCCCCAACATTTTATTTCATATTGCTCGGCTAAGCCCTAGCCAAGCCATTAGTCAAATAAAAGAAAGTGACAACCTACATTACATACATACTTACGTATTTTAAAGTATTTTTCATCATCATAAAAGCACAGAATAAATAAGGAAGCCTTTGATAAACAAACAAAAACAACTAACAAATAAAAAAACTATTCGATTACTACTGAATGCAAAAATTTCAATCGAGAAAACAAAAGTTTACACCTTCCTATAAATAAACAAAACCACTGTGTTAACTTTTAATATTGTCTCTATACCTACTGGCTTAACAGTAGTTGGAACACGTATCTTAATTTTAGTACCTACCTTCCTTCCAACCTTATTATAGGTACCTAAATCCTTTATAAATTCCATTGGTCCCATATTGGGACGTATAAAGGTCCCTTTACCTAGCATTATTGCCATACTGCTGATTCCGACGAATCTTTATGCCAGTTGTTCAAATTTTTCCATACCAAAATGAAAATTTAACTGAAAAAAGTCCTTTGTATCTTTCTATTAGCAAATTATATTATAAACAGTAAGCAGCAAGTGGAAAGATAATACTACACTAAAAAACTGCAAAAGCTAACAATCCTATATATTTATGTGTTTATCCCTTTGTCGTGACGCATGTTCGTTCGAGCTTCACCCCAAAACGATTCTAAGGAAGTTGCACGTCATACAAAAAATATTAAAATAAAATCTTTGTCAAAAAGACGCCTGCACTTAAAAAGGATTAGCACATAAGAGCAAGTACGTGCGACCCAGTCGTGCCTTTTATTTTTTTTCAAATTCCCACACCGCACCACAAAGTACAAAAAAAATATAATACCTGATCTTGAACCGCCATCACCATCATCTTCTTACTTTACCATCATCATCCACAAAAAGAGGGCGAAGAAAACAGAAGACAACTTTGACAATGAAGGCGTTTGCTTAGTGTAACTTGTTTGTTCCTCTTTTGCTCCCCATACATTTCTTATATTGGCTTGCACTATTTTCTATGGAAATTGTGTTCTCCCATTTTCATTGCTTTCCTGATAATTCTATCTTAAACAAAAAAAAATCAAACACCATTATTTACCTTCTTCTGTTTGTCTTTTCTTCTACATTTCGTTTGTGTATGAAACTGTAAGGTATGTTTGTGTTTGCTTGCAAAAACACTACACCTACTACACCAGCCTAACTGATCAAAAATGCGTGCTAGAGCCATCTCTTTCTGTCCAGAAACTCTTATATACTTCCGCTGTTAAAGTGGTTGTTTTAGATGGGGTGGATTTGTATTTGTGTTTTATCATTCCGAGCACCAACACATAAACCATTGTGACGAAATGACAACGCATTAGCAAGGTCGTTTGAGAACAAACTCAATCAATGCCTGAAGGTCGTCCTTTGGATCACGTGACGCTCCAAGTTAAATGACACTGGCTACTGGCACTGCACAATGCTCTAGGGCTTAATAGCTTTTGTATTACAGAAATTATACCTACCTTCTTACAATTATGTTTCAAACACTAACAAAATACACCAAGCCAGCGCGATTATAGCTTGGCAGGGTGAAGTATTCTTGTGATGAGTTTTATTTTTGGATACAAATTATTACGACACGATTCCACAGCCACCGGCATGGCAGCCTTTTCACCGGCTAACGTGGAAAATAAAAAAAGGGTAAGGGATAACATTTGTTTCGGTTCAATGAAACGGGCCATAGATAACAGAAGCAGAAACAGTGTGCGTCGGTGCGGGAGTATTTTTTTGTTGGTATGTTTGAGTTAACCATAGTCGGGGTTGATGGGTGGTGAATGGTGATTGACGAAGATGAATTGAATGGGGATACCTATATAGGAATTTTGTATTTGTAGTTGTGTATAATGAGAACAAAAAAAAATGGCTGTGGTGGTGCCAAATCTGAAGTTGAATTTGATAGGACGTCTGGGTTATTGGCACTATCGGATTTAAAATGTCGACATTTTAATGTTATTATTTTGTTACAAGATTTTAATAAGTTACTACCTACATAATATCTACTCTGTTCAATTTACATTTTCAGTACAGGTCTTTTAGAAGAGAGCTTCCAACACATTGGTACATGCTGATGTTTCATCGCACTCAACTTAAGAAATTGCCATTGAAATAAAAAACAGAACCTCTGAGTTACATACATTGAAATTGTTTTTGTAATATCCCATAAACTTACGTACATTCCAACGTAAATTGTGTTTTTCGCTTATGTTTATTAAAACAAACACTGATTCAGAGTTACCATTCGTCGTTGATGGAAATGAACAAAATTTTCTTTGGTTTACTGGGCTCAGGTTTCCATTATACGCAAAGCAAATTATTTTTTTTTATTTTTATTATTTAATATGACTTATTTTAAGATGTTTGGAAAAAAAATTCGTGAGGAAACTTTATTTTCTATTTTTTTCAAATTTTCAAAGTTTTTGGTTTTCACTAGAAAAAGTGATTTATTTTAGCTATAAACTGCACGATTGGCTTATTTTGATGTTTCTATTTGTTTCAGTGAAGCCATTTTAGTAGGGTGATCCTCTTGCATTTTCCTAATCTATAAACCCGAACTTTGGAACGTTTCAGAAAACGACGGAAAATCTCCGCTTTTGAAATGTTCCATGTTTAAAGCCAACTAAATGTAGGTGTCATTGCATTTGTTTGATTCAGGAGTTTTTGCGCCTATTTTTCTTCTCCAAAAATGACAGTGCCAATTAAGTTGCCATAATGTCATTGATGTGGAGGCTTCCGTGAAGTATCGCTATATTAACTGTTGAAATTATTCTAATTTCTAATACTTCTTGTACCCTTTTCAAATGGTGTACCGTATATATGCGCTAGACGGGCAAATGCTATGCAGAATCTTTGTGGCAATTCAACTTAAATAAATAATATTATATTATAACTTAGTTTAAGAATAACTCAGTTTTTCTCGTATTTAAATAAATTTAATAGTCAACCTTATTTTAATAATCAAACTTGTTTATCGAGTACCCCCGACCAACAGTAATGTGCCTAAGCCTTCACACTCACACACAGTTAACAAGGTATCCCCCGACGCACGGTAAGGTGTCTAAGAACTCACATTCACACACAGTTAAGAAGGTATCCCCCGACAAACAGTAAAGTGCCATTATTAACCTACACGACAAAAGACATCTTACACCAACACAATGCCTGACCCAGAAGAAAAAGTCGCAGAAGGAGTAATTGCCAAGGTTGCTATAAGAGTTCCACCATTTTGGGAGTGGAACCCTGGCCTATGGTTCCTCCAGCTTGATGCAAAGTTCCATACCAATGAAATAACTTCGGATACCACGAAGTATTACACTTTGGTTGGAAACCCAGAAGCGGATGTGCTGACCGAAGTCCGAGATGTGATTACAAGCCCTCCTGCCGCAGAAAAATATAATGGCCTGAAGACTCGACTTCTGTTAGCGTTCCAAGAATCGGAACAGAAGAGACTGAAAACCCTTCTTAGCGGCATCACTCTCGATGGAAGACGACTATCTTCAGCTGATTTCAAAGATGAGATAACTTGCGTCGTTCACAATTTCGGAAGACATTCTCAGAACCTTATGGGTGAAGAAACTTCCAAACACGACCAAGTCCTATCCTGATTCGGATGTTGCTTCTGTGTCAATGCCGCCATAGTTCAGTGTTGCTGCTATTTTTGAATTACAAAATCTGATGCTCTGCAAAAACAAATTGAACAACTTCAAGTCCCTAGAATCCGAAGTTCTTCGCGTTCGAAGAATTCCTTCAAAAAGACATCGACATCCAGAAATTCAAATATCTGCTACTACCACCGACGGTATGGCAAAAAGGCAAGGAAATGTCAAGAACCTTCTCAGTTTAAGACGGGAAACTAATTTGCGGAAAGCAATCAGCAACTAGCCAGTCCGCCGTCACCATAAATCGCCTTTATGTCAATGAGAAATCTTTAAACAAATGTTCTCTCATAGACACTGGAGCCATAATTTCAATCATTCCACCTACCAATATAGACATGCGAAAGAGCCAATCCAACGGTTTTCTTTATGCAGCGAATGACACTGAAATTCCAACTTATGGAGAACGGTTGATGTCACTCAACCTTGGTCTTCGCAGAAACTTTTCCTGGCCTTTTGTCTATGCTCAAGTCACCGAGCCAATCATTGGATCTGATTTTCTGTCATTTTTCGATCTTTTCGTTGACGTTAACAACAAGAAACTAATCGATCGGAAAACAAGTCTTCAAACACATTTTGGTGCAACAATTTCATCAAGTGCCTCAAATATTCAAACAATAAATCCATCATGTTTCGTTTACGATTTATTGAAAGAATATGAAGATATCACTTAAACAAACCTATTGGCTAAGACCAGGCACAAAGTAACGCACATTTAAACAAAAGGGGGGACCTCCAGTATTTTCCAAGGCCAGACGACTCGACTCGACGATTATATGCTCAGCCAAGGAATCTGTCGACCTTCAAAGAGTAGCTGAGCGAGTCCTCTCCATATGGTCAAGAAGAAAAATGGGGACGACTGGGTCGCACGTACTTGCTCTTATGTGCCTAATTACAGAACAAATAACATTTACGTTGAAAATAACGCGGTTTGAACTTATAAAAAGTATCAAAACCACAATATTTAACGGTTTTTAGTAAAAACGAAGTACGCCATCGCTTATCTTAAATAACAAAGAATTTATTGTAAGACCGGTTTTTATAAAATCCGGTTTTTTATTTTTAGTTTTTTAAAAAAAAAAAATTTTTTTGAAATTTTTTAATATAATGTGATTATACAATTTAAAATAATTTTTTTTATTAGTTTAAAAAATATTGATTTTTCAAAAAATAATTTTTATTAGAAAAAAAGTTATTAAAAAATTTGATATGCAGAATTATTAAAACTACCTAGATCTTCTCAAATAAAAAAATTGACAGAAATCCAAAAAGCCCTTACCGAGAAAGCCCAAAATTAAAAAACCGTTATATGAAAGGTACCGTTAATAGACTTCCCGTAAATTTGATTCTAATCAAATGATAACCAATACCAACAAAAAAATTCTCAAAAATGCTCATTAAAATCGTTGGAACCGTTTTCGAGAAAAATAAGCTTTTCCTAAACGGTCATATATCAGGTACCGTTATTTTTAGACCTAAAAATAAAATTTCAATTTCCCCTCTGGGCAATGCCAAAATAATCACACACGCCAAGTCTGAAGATGTTCGCTTAAGCCGTTTAGGCTGCAGCTCGTAATACATACTGACAGACAGACAGACAGACATTTTTTTCTCGATCACTTTTTTAGACTTCCCTATGATCGTAATGTCATGTTTCATTGTTATCTTGCCTTATAGTCCCTTTAATCGCAAGTAAAAATGGTGATTGGCGACCATGTGGCGACTATAGAAGACTCAACGCTAACACTACCTCAGATCGCTTACCCATACCTCCCTTTAGCAATTTTGCTCACCATCTAAAGGGCAAAAAAGTTTTCTGCGTCATAGATCTGAATCGTGCATAGCATTAAAACCCTGTGGAACCAGAAGACATCCCAAAAACAGATCATACTCCTTTTGGGCTGTCTGAGTTAATGGTCTTAGCAACGCTGCACAAACCTTTCAACGATTTGTTACGAAGTAAAAAGAGGCCTGGATTTCATCATTTGTAAGTTTTTTGGGTTACCTTGTCAGCGAAGAAGGTATCCTACCATTGCCATCCAAAGTTGACGCCATCATCTCTTACAAAAAACCGTCAACGGTGCAAGAGCTGCGAAGATTTTAGGGCATGCTTAATTTCTATAGACGTTTTGTTCCCAAAGCTGCACAGATCCAAGCTTCTCTCCATGCGTACCCTTGCGTCAAAAGAAGAATGATAAAACTGTTATCAATTGGACACCCGAACTAAAGAACGCATTTAACGCCTCTAGGGAAAGTCTTGCCAATTCTACCCTCCTCGCACATCCAGATAATGACGCTTCTTTGACAATCATGGCAGATGCATGCAATACTGCTGCAGGCGCAGTAGTCCAACATTTTGTCTCCAATGATTGGCAGCCTCTTGGATTTTTCTCAAAGAAGTTTTCACCATCAAAAGACAAATACAGTGCATAGTGCATATGACGGTGAGCTTTTGAGTGCTTATATGGCAATCAAGCATTTTCAACACATGCTCGAAGGAAGACATTTTGTGCTTTACACAGACTACAAACCGCTTACTTTCGCTTTTTAACAAAAACCTGACAAAATCAATCCCACGTCAACTCAGACATTTGAGCTACATCGGACAGTTTACAATAGACATAAGGCATGTCAAAGGCAAATATAACGTTTTGGCTGATGCTCTATCAAGAATAAACGCCATTTCGTCACCATCTCCCATCGACTACGACGATTTGGCAAGTAAACAACAAACCGATGAAAAACTCATACAACTCCTCTGTTCAACAACATCCTTACAACTGAAACAAATCACTTTTCCTAACACAAACCACCAAATCTTTTGTGATTTTTCGACAGGCAAGTCACGTCCATATATCCCATTAAATCTTCGGCCCCAAGTTTTTGATACGATTCACAACTTGTCACATCTAGGCGTTAAGAAAATAACTCAGATGCTCAAAGAACGCTTCATTTGGCCAGACCTTAGGAAGGAATGTCTTTAATGGTCACAAACATGTATCAACTGCCATAAAAGCAAGATATAACAGCACATTCAATCTCCAATCGCCGATTTCGTGCCACCTGAAGGAAGATTTCAAAATGTTCATCTCGACATAGTTGGACCTTTGCCATATTCAGATGGATACACATACGCCCCCACCCCCCACCTGCAACGATCGTTTCACAAGATGGCCTAAAGTTATTCCACTCACAGACATCACCGCCGAAACAGTTGCGATAGCTTTTCTTTCTGGATGGATCTCGAGGCTCGGAATCCCTAAAGAAATTGTGACGGGGGGTGGAAGGCAATTTGAATCTTCTCTTTTCAACCCACTTTTAAAACTTTTGGGTATCAAAAGACAACGATCATCGTCTTATCATCCACAGGCAAATGGCATGATAGAGCGATTCCACCGAACTTTGAATACAGCTATCAAATGCCACGAAACACAAGATTGGGTTGCCAAAACTCCCAATCTTTCTGATTGGCCTAAGATCATCGTTACAAGAAGACTACAAAGTTACCTTAGCTGAACTTGTCTATGGTACATCATTAAGACTTCCAGGCGAGTTATTCACATCAGCTGATGCTACATCCAGCCATGATTTCCTGAATAAATTCCGAGACACGATGCAAAATCTTCAACCAATTCTACCTGAAAAAAATATCTCAATCGATCATCTCAAACCAGCGTTTCTTTTAAACGAAGAAGAACAAACACAAGAAAGAAATACGTCTCCAAATTTGTGCTCCAATCCACCTCAAATCACAAATTATGGTAGATAGATATCGTTGTCACTAGAGGCCGAGTACTGTGGCAATTCAACTTAAATTAATATTTTTTTTATTATAATTCAGTTTAAGAATAACTCAGTTTTTCTCGTATTTAAACATATTTAATAGTCAACCTTATTTTAATAATCAAACTTGTTTATCGAGTATAAAAGTAGAAAAACAATTTGAAAAAGTTCAAATATATGGAAATTTTTAAAGTTTATCACAATACTGCTTTTTCTACAAACGCTTTATTTGACGTACGAAAGGATAACGTAACAAAGCGACTGATATACAAAAAAGTTCGAATTGACTGAAATTTTGCTCGCTTTTTGACATTTTACTCAACGAATACGTCCACATTGGAATTTTTTTTATATATTTACAGTAGGTTCTCGATATTTTCAGATTCACGATGACAGAACAGGGCTCTAAAGCTTTATATACGTCACGAGTAATGGGATGAAGTCGGTTCTAAAGCGTGTATGTATGTGTTTTAGCCATAACCAAATTTTAATGTATAAATAATGATATCAAAATAAAATAAAAATATGCTCTGAGTTGAAAGTTCAAGTGTAAGCATCTCGTTTTATTTAAATTGTCCCTCAGGATTCCACACCTTTCTTTCAGTGTTTTTCGATCTCTAAATATGGCAAAATTTCCTCGACACCTCATCCACGCTACACTTACGGAATACTAATATCTTTATCATAAGATCCCTTGATATTGATCATGGAACCAAGATATTTAAATCTGCAAGAATGGAAGAGACCTAAAATTTACCGCCGCCGAGTCCGAACGGCTACATGAGATGCACTTTTTCTAAACAAATTTTTACTCTTGGAGGTTTTGTCAGTTCCTCGCAAGAGGCAGTACCCCGGAAAAAGGTGGCTCTGGCGGGGAGTCGAACCCCGACCCTTCGCTTAGCAGTCCAACACACTAACCACTAAGCCACGGGGCACTACGTTGTTGTCTAACGAATGCTTTTTCAAAATCAACCAACACAATGTGCAAACTTCTTGAGGAATCCCGATATTTTTCTATTCAGATTCTTATATTCTAGATTGCACCTGTGGTTGATTTCCCCGAAACAAATACGGGCTGGTCGTCAGAAAGCCGTATTACATATTGCAATCGCCATCCAACGTTCTTCATAGTAAGTGACATCAGCTTGATTAAACGGTAGCTATCGCAATTTCGTGAATCACTTGCAAATTTGGTATTAGTAAATTTTCCTCCATTGATAGGTATCTGGGTCCGATGTCTTCCCACCTTCTTCCAGAGGTCGGAAGGTATCCCGTAGAGTTTTTTAGATCGAGCCATGAAAAATATTAAAAATATGCAACTACTAAATTACAGTGACAAATGTTTCTCCTAAAGTATGAATAACACATGGAAAACTATCGTGACTAAAGTTCTATTATTATAGACGATCTTATAGCTTTAAAATACATGTGTCCAATCTATTAAACAGTCTTATTTTCTTTTTCACAATTAAAATAATATAAATTCGAATCTTCATTTCACCAATTAATGTTTGTTTGTTTTTTCAGAAATGGCGATTGACGTACGACTAACTTACAGGATTCGATGTCCTAGTAGCATCACCCTATAGAATACGTTTCTCACTCTTAATAAAATTCCCAAAACGGGATTTTGTAAACACATACGCACATGCACGCCCACCTCACTTAAAAACAAACAACCATGTCATCAACAATTAAAAGCGATTCATCCACATACACTGCGCCTCATGGCAGCACCATCACTAACATAGTTGGTGTACAACAATCATCATTGACAACAACATCTATCACTCGTCACAACGTTTCGGTGACCAACATAAAATGTGAAGATCGTACTAACAGTTGTAGTCCACCACGGACAACAGTCAAGACTTCTATTGTAACACCAGCCTACTACAATCAAGGGAATGGAACTATTCGTATACCGGTTACAAAAAGAGATGATTCCGATTCGGAGAGTGAACTTTCTCATATTGAAAACCTGAAAGTCAATCGACGGTCTGCAAGTCACTCTGTCAAAAATGGTCCACGGCCAATGTCGTGGGAGGGAGGTCTTTCCGACAACGAGCCAGATCCGATGGACACCGAAAACTCGACAAGTTGCGATAAGACCTTCCCAAGTGCCCCAGTTACTGTAATTAATACCGATCCAGATCGTAAGCCGATAATCGATCACATTTGCCTCGAGATAAACTCATCACATTTCATCAGCAAGAAGCCACAGAGTGATCCTATTAACCTTAAATATGAGCCAGGACTTCTGGCTGATCCCACCGGTGCAAGAAACTCCCCATTGCTTGCCCGTTCCAAAACGACAACAAATGTGCTGCCTGCCAATCCTAGCCCCGATTCTGCCATTCATTCCGCTTACACGCACAGCTCACCAAGTGAATCACCTCTAACATCTCGACACGCCTCCTATACTCCCTCACTGAGCCGCAATAATAGCGATGCATCGCACAGCAGTTGTTACTCCTACAGCTCAGAATTCAGCCCAACACATTCACCCATCGCTGGCCGCCATAACATGTATGGCAACTATAGTGGCAGCTCGCTTCATCATTCCGTTTTGTATCGTCCGACTATTTCGGATAGCGGAAGTAGTGCTACTAGTTGCTCCTCTTCTGATCCACAAAATCTATCACAAGCCGCTGCTGTGGCAGCGGCGGCGTCTGCGCTGGCCGCAGCCTCCTCCACATCAATCTCGGTGAATGGTACCACTCCACCTGGCCTCAAGACAGAGGAGCTGCTCTTTGACAGTGAAGGAATTCCATCGGCAGGAATTTCTAGACAACAGCTGATTAACTCGCCGTGTCCAATATGTGGGGACAAGATCTCTGGCTTCCACTATGGAATTTTCTCATGCGAGTCGTGTAAGGGATTCTTTAAAAGAACGGTACAAAATCGCAAAAACTATGTATGCGTTAGAGGCGGACCATGTCCCGTAACCATTTCCACACGCAAAAAGTGTCCTGCTTGTCGCTTTGATAAATGTCTGCAAAAAGGCATGAAACTTGAAGCAATTCGAGAAGATAGGACTCGTGGTGGGCGCTCTACATACCAGTGTTCGTACACGCTGCCCAATTCCATGTTAAGTCCGTTGCTAAATAGTGAACAGTCAAACCAGCAGCAAAATCATCAAACTGGCTCAACTCGCATGGGAATTAATGGTTTTGTTATCAAAACAGAGCAACCCGATAGCAGCACTGCTGGAACGTCTACCCCAACACCTGGCAGTAGTACCTATCAGCGTTCTACGAGTCAGGAAATCCCTACCCTGCTGCAGGATATAATGGACGTTGAGCATTTGTGGCAGTACAATGCAACAGAGTTGGCACGACTGAATCAACCTTTGTCGGCGTCGCACTCGTCTTTGACAGAATCGGCAACGGGTACATCTGGGAATATTGCTTCTAATCCGCTGCTGGCCAGCGCCGGTCTCTCATCGAATGGAGAGAATGCAAATCCAGACTTAATCGCCAACCTGTGTACAGTTGCTGACCATCGATTGTATAAGATTGTGAAATGGTGCAAAAGTTTGCCACTTTTTAAAAACATTTCTGTAAATTCTTGTTGTTTTTTTGTTGTTGCGTGACGTCATTTATTTGATTTGATTTTTTTTAGATTGATGATCAAATATGCCTGCTTATCAATTCGTGGTGTGAACTTTTATTGTTTTCATGTTGCTTCCGATCGATTGATTCACCAGGGGAAATTAAAATCTCACAAGGAAAGTCAATAAACTTGGTTCAAGCGAAGTCGAATGGTTTGCAGGTGAGTATCGATGACAATCTGTTTTAATTTATTCTATAATTTATTGGCTCTTGGTATATTTTTTTGTTCTGGAAGTTTAATGGCCACTGTATATTGAATACCTAATGCTTCTGGTAAAAGCCCTCATAAGAGCTTATTAGTACCATGATCAAAAACGATTTCGCCAGCTTTTACCGTTCGCCGTTCAATATAGAACTTTTTCACGGTTTTTCCATCTGTTATCTACGTTCGGTATATCCCCATAAAAGAAATCAATGTTGGTCCCTCGGAACATCATTTAACCATCCAGTGATTCCCTTTATTTCTAGATTTGCGTTTAATTGTCTTTGAACTCCAAGTTTCCGTACAGATGTTAGCTTTGAACGGTGTATCTTTGATACTTGTGAGATGGTTTTTCGCTACCGTCGAATAACGGAAAAGTGTTTTACTAGAATAACTGATTGTTGTTAACCTAACAATCTCCGAAAGACAACTTCATACATGGTTCTATTGAAAAACTTAGTACGCTTGTTGTTTAATATGATACAGCTTTCACCATTAGCTGGAAAACAATATTCAATAAGTTCTTCCATAAATCTCGATTGCTGGCGGACGCCATCCAATTGCGCAAACCAATGCTTCGGGCGTCCTGGTCTACGCCATCCTTCCAACGCAAGCTAGGTCTGCCACGTTGTCTACTACAATAAAAAAGGAACCTCTTCGCTGATGCGAGGTATGTTCCCAGTCCACCGGAGTCTACCGAGCTTTATTTTTCCACAACATCTCCTTCGAGGTAGATTTCATACAATTCATGATTGTATCTTCTCCGCAATCGTCCTCCCTCGCACACGGGGCCAACAATTCTCTATAAGACATTCCTCTCGAACGTGGATATGAGATCAGATTGCCTTTTATTATGCACCAGTCTCAGATCCGTGTGTAAGTACTGGTAAGACCATAGCCTTGTACAGCAGCAGCTTAGTTTTTATGGTAAGGTTTCTGAATATAAAGAGCCTCGACAGACTATAGTAGGTTCTGTTGGATTTTAGCAGCCCCCTGCGTATTTCGTCCTTCATATTATTATCGGCTGCTACTTTTTACCCAAGGTAGTTAAAGGACTGCACTACATCAAATTCATTCTCCACTACCATGATAGTTGGACCAACATTTGTCGCAGACGTAGCCACCATGAACTTAGTTTTTCCTTCATTAATATGCAGCCCCAGGTTTTGTGTCGCTTGCTCGATCTGGGTAAATGAGGCTTGTACAGCTTTTGGGCATTTTCGTTGATGTTGATATCGTCTGCGTAAGCCAATATCTGGCTGGACTTGGTGACAACTGACAAGAGTTCCTCTTGTTGACGTCCCCCAGATTGCTTTCGCCGAGGTCAGGTTGAAGGGAATGCAAGCCAGATCATTCCCTTGTCGGAGTCCATTAAATATGTTGATTGGTCTGGACAGCAAACCGGCTACTTTTTTTTGTCTATGAAGTCTTTTCTCTATTCTTCTGAGCTCTTTATATTCATCTTCCCGTGCCCGCGATCTATGCATTGCTCAGTATGCAGCTTTCTTACGTTCAGACGCTGGTTTGCATTCATCATCAAACTAGTTGCTCCGATCTCTGCGACTACTGCCTAAGATGGTGTTAGCAGTACTAATGATAATGACTTTGTTCTTAAGGCGTGACCATTTTTCATCTACGCCCGGCATTCTGTCCCCAGGACTTACTCTTCACTAACCTAACTTTTGTTTTCATCGCGTAGGACAGCCGTGTTGATTCGAGCCTGAGCGGCGGATGTTACACTTTATAGCACAGCAATCCGACCTCGGAACACCATACCAAAGATAGTGGTCCGAGTCAATGTTGGCACCGTTCGTATCGTCATCAGGCTCGAGGAGTGGCATCGATCTATCAACACGTGGTCAATTTGGTTACGAGTAACTCCATCAGGTGATACCCAGGTGGCTTTGTAGATATCTTTACGCGGCAGACTGGTACTCGCAATGACCAATTCCGTTGATGCTGCGATTTCTATGACTCGTAGTCGTAGTCCATTGTCATTAGTGTTGTCTTGCAAACTATGGGAACCTATGTACTGCGTGAATACCGGCTCCCTACCTAATGTGATGCTGAAATCGCCATAATTTAACGTCATACCTTGGGCAGGCACTGAGGGCCCTCTACAAGTTCGTAGTAGGAATATTTTTCGTCTTCTTCGGGCTCCTCCACGCAATGGGTGCATAGCCTTTCGTGTATTGCATTAATACCGATGATGGTAGACTTAATTTTTTGGTTGACAAGGAAGGTGTTTTGGGTGACCGCGTTAATATATGTCATATTTTTTTTCTGAAAAACACCATTCCCGGGCCATTTGTCTATATAATAATTAAAAACTGCATTGCTGGCCTAATCCAAGTCTCCATACTAATATATTTTTATTTACCTATTTACAGTCGTGCATTGAAAGGATGCTCAATCTGACAGATCATTTACGGCGACTTCGAGTCGATCAGTATGAATATGTTGCCATGAAAGTTATTATTCTACTTCAATCAGGTAAAGTGTTTCTTAAATATACAAAAACTTCAAAACTGATCCACATTACATTTTTGCCATAGATACTTCTGAATTGACTGAACCCGTCAAAGTTCGTGAGTGTCAAGAAAAAGCCTTGCAATCTCTTCAATCATACACCTTAGCCTTCTACCCTGAAGCGCCATCGAAATTTGGCGAATTACTCCTAAGGATTCCAGAGCTACAAAGAACTTGTCAGGTAAACTTTTTAAAATCAGTTTTCAACCAAGTTAATTTCAATAATGTTTTTCCATTTTTTTGTTTTGTTTCAATGTACATATTTAGCTTGGCAAAGAAATTCTGACTTTGAAATCTCGTGATGGAGGTGATTTCAATTTACTCATGGAACTGCTTCGCGGAGAACATTGACAACAACTAAAACAACCCTTGAGGTACCATGCATAAAATTTAATCCCGCCGTCGCCATCGTAAAACATGGTATAAACCACAAACCTTATTTATTCACGTGGAATTGAAAATTGCATGCAAAACATAAAACATAAAAACGTGCCTAAAATTGAACAATTACAAAAAAAAAAAAGTTTGTTTTATAAAAAAACTTTTCAATGAATCGCCAAATTAATTATTTTTTTTTAGCCTAAAGACGTAAAAACGATAAAAGTAAACATTAATTTAAATTATTTTAAAAAAGGACATTTGACATAAGCCAATAGAGCAGCTTTATAATAATTGTTCCAAGGGAATTTAAAATAAAATCAAAAACAAACTAATTCCAGTGATAATTAAGAAAACATTTTATTAACTTATTGTTAATGATATGTAAAAGAAAAAAAAACAGGCAAAGTTAAAAGAGAATAGATTTAATTTTTTCCCATGTTTATTAATTTGCTTTAATTATTTTGTCCTTATTTTTTTATAATAGATCTATATTGAAATCAGAGTTTCGTCCGTAGCCTTAAAAAGGTATTATTGGCGATTTTTTTTTAATAATTAGTAAATATTTATTTTTATTGACATGTTTTATACAGTTATATGATTATTTTTTAGTTTGTAGAGTTTTTTAGAGTATTTTACAAATAATAATCAAAATCTAAGTTTCTTTCTATATACATAAATCAATGTTTTTTTATTTTAAATATTTTTTTATTATATTTAAATCGCAATGCAATAAATATTGATAAATTTAGACTTAATTTTGTAAATGTGGTTTTTATTTTTTCAATTTGTTGGGCCTTGATTTCTCAAAGCTTTTTAAGATTATTTTGTTTTTCGCTTAATGTTTCAATTAACCGCTTAAAATTGAACTCTTAATTAACTGAATGTTATTTGTTTTATGAAAATAGGTTTGTTCCACATCTTACAAACGCAATGATTGTGGAGGAAACAATGAAATCCATAAATAAAAGCCCCCTCAAAATGAAAGCGTTTCAAATCTGCGTTTGACCAGCGCGTTCCATCAAATGAACAAGCTTAATAACTGAATGCCGATAGGATCACCCATTTTATTACAATGGGCACATACTTAAGGAATTCCACAAAAATCGGTTGCGCTACATGCCGCTGCGACCTAGTGGCCAGGTTTGACCACACTCCAGGTGTAAATGAGAAAAGTCTGTGAGAGCCTTTAATCATATGACTTTGTCATTTAAAAAATTGTTAACTTTTTTTTTATTTTTTGAGATTTTCATTTTGACACTCCTTAAAATTTTGCAAGCTTCCCATTTTAACCCAAGTTTATGTGGAACAAACCTTTCAGATAATGATATTCTTCGTGCTTTATTTAGGTAAGCGCGATTGGTATTTTGTTGAAAGTTGGGCGTAACTTAACAAATTTCATAATGAAGGCCGGTAATGTTATTCGATATTTAAATTCATGGACCTATTAATGGACTGCTGGTTGGTTGTCATATCCATAAAATATCTTAGAAATATGTGTCGCTCGACAGTAACAGCTGAATCAAACCAGGCGTGAAATATTTAGTTAGTTTAGTGATTTAGAGGGATTAGTTGCCCTTCTGCTTCCTACCAAAGTACGCCTCTTCATTTTAAATTTTGTTTCTATATTTGACAATTAGTTTTATTCAAGCGCTATAAAAAAAAACGAAAGTTAAGTTTGCTCCTGGCAATAATCTTTGTTTTGATGGCGTTACATAGCGTTGTGCTCCTGGGCTTGGCTTCATATGCCCCTCCAGCAGGCTCGGTCTCCAGATTGCCGTCTATAATTTCGCACGCCAAGCAATCAGAGATCAACCTCTACCTTGTCGCCCCATCGAAGTTTATAGCGAGAGGTGTTTTCATAATCGTCGAAGATCTGCGCTAGTACAATTTCTTTCGAAATGACACTGCAGAACGCAGTTCTGTCTAAGAACAATTGTCATGTAAGTCATTGATCATTCTAAAACTCGATTTGCATTTGCATTTTTTTCCGTTAATAGTTAAATTTGGCTATTTTTCAAACTGCACCTACGTTTACCCTTGGTTATTTCGTTCATATCTCGTTCAATCGTAAATCTGATTAAATGAACATGGATAAAGAAATAAAGATTAGTATGAGCTATTCTTTCGTTTGATTTCCGCGCTGCTCTTGTTTCCTGTCTTTGTCAGTCCTGTCCATAGAGTAAATATATTATAGTATTATTATAGTATAGTTACTCTATGGCCCTGTCCAGGTAGAAAAATTCACCGACCACCTATAAGTTTTCCTATCAATTTTCACGTTCTGTTTTCTAACCAAATCTCTGGTGGAATTGGATTTTTGTGTATGAAAGCATATAATTTTTATGATCAGTCCTATTCTGCTTGCTGATGACTCCATGTAAGTGAAAGCAGCGGTAACTGCCTGCTTAGTTCTTCTTATCACATTAATGTTGTCTGCAAGCAAACGGAAGTTTTAGGGATTTGACAGATTTTTTCCGCACTCGTACAGTAGTAAGAGTTCTCAAAAATCTCGGATACACACAAATCCGCTGCCCTGAATGGTATAATCCCATTCTTTTGAAGAAGTGTTCTTCCACACCTGCAAAGACACTGGCTAAAATTTTCCATCACTCCTACTCTTCTGGAATATTTCCTAAAAGATGGAAAACAGCATTTTTTCAGTCTGTCCCTAAGAAAGGCGACCGATCCTCCCCTCCTCCTTTCGATCCATAGCAATTACGTCTCTTATTTCTTAGGTCATGGAAACGCTGATTAATCGTCAGCATAAGGAATATCTCTAAGACCGAAAGTTTCTCAATGACCGACAGTATGGCTTTTGCAGTAATCGTTCCGGAACAAATCCTTCATCGCTTTGGTGAAAGTAAGATTATTGCGCTTGATATTTCCAAGGCATTTGATAATTTTTGGCATGAAGCTCTCTCATCGTGCTTGCTGTGCTTATGGGATCGATGGTACCTTTGTGTATTGGATTAGAAGCTATCTTCTGGACCGTTCAGTACAAGTTGTATTCGACGGTTTCATGTCTGATTTCACAAAATAAATTCTGGTGTGCAGGGCTCCGTTCGATCTTCTGTCTGTGACTTCTAATCCACTTAACTGTTTTGCCGAAGACTCTACCTTCAGCTTTTCATATTCGTTCGATGACGCACGTCCTTCGCCTTCGGACGTACAATTATGTACCGTATGATAAGTTCATTAAACTCCGATTTACAAAGCATTGTCAAATGGGTTAATAGGAATCGTCTGGAGCTTAATGCTTCGAAAACTCAATGTTGTCTTCTGTCCTTGAAACTAAACATACCCCTTTACAATTGTGCATGAATGGCGCTTGCATCGAAGAATCCGAAAAACTCTCAGTACTCGGTGTGTTTATCAACGATGAACTCCGATGGAACGACCATAATATACTTAAAATCGTCAAAAATGCTGCTAAAGGCTTAGGTTTTCGGTATCGATACAGGAAGTTTTGTTCGCCTTCTGATATGGCTACAAGTTATAAAGCGTTTATACGCACAAAACTTGAGTATAACTCCCACCTCTGGGCAGGTGCTTCTCAAGCATCGCTACACCTGCTCGATAGAATAAAAAACAGAGCGTTAAGTTTAATAGGAAATTGAAATGTGTCTGAAGCAATTGCCCCTCTCGAACACCGTCCAAATGTTTCATGTTGTTTCATCGTTTCTTTTATAAAAAAAAATATTCGCTCGAGGTAGCCAGCTGCATTCCTCCCCTTAAAAAATTCTCATGATGAATGCTCATCAGTTCACGCTTGAGCCCAATTTCGGACGTACCGTGAAATATAGAGATTCTTTTTTTAACCGAACAACACGTATTTGAAATAGTTTACCCGGCGAGGGTTTCCCTTGCCATTACAATGCTCGCGCAGAGCGTCAAGCACTATAAGGGTAACACTAATCCCTTGGGCGCGTGTATAATAATAAAAAAAAGCTGCGAGCATTTTCCAACGTCATCCTGATGAGACGTATGTATTAGATTAGCAGGTATTCCAAAGCTGGGTTAAGTCAATTCATTTTATCCTATACTATACTAGGTCAATGATACCTGGGGAAATATCAATTTTCGTCAAAAAAAATGGATACTTGTTTGGAAATCGATTTCGGATCGAACATCTCAAAGTAATCTTCTGTGCGAAGTGCGATGAAACGATATTCATTGATTGGGCTTTGAAATACTATCAATTAAAACTCAAGTGTTCCTTTCAAATGAAAACTAAGTTAAGCACAATCGAAATAATTCTTTGGGCCATTTTCATCATTTTTAGGTAAGCACATTTCATACTGCAAACATTTATGTTCTTCTTAAATTTTAGTCGAGAATTTTATTTACAATTATTTTCATTCTTTAGATTGTTAGATAAAACATTTTGATTTGCTACATTTACTATTTCACCCGCCCATGAATGTTTTTTAATTATTTGCTCTCTTGTGAAGTGAAGTTTGCGTGATGAAATTCATAAATGTTTAAAATACACAAAATCAATGTTTAAATTCAAGAGACCATAAGCACCATGTAATAAGTTAATGTATAATTTTTCTAATCATAATTTGAGTTAATATAGTAATAAACTTAATACACCCAATTAAATAAGATATATAAAAACAATGTGCCTTTACGAAATCAGTATAATCATAAAAAAATAAATAAATAAAATGAACTCAAACTACGAGCAATACAATGTAAAAAAAGTTGGCAATAAGTCCTAACTTAATTAAAAATTAAACAGTTTACAGTATTTTAAGAAGCATACAAATTACAATTGTTCCCGAAGCCCAAATATATCCTTTTTATTATTCGCTTTTCAGTAAAACAAAGTGATTTTCGAATTATTTTGATCATAATCTGGTCGTTTGAATGTGACTATCCGGTGGTGATTGCTACTGGTTAACTCCTATCAAATGGTGTCACCTAACATTTGTGAGTCTCGGTTTTAAATTAAGCATATTATGAATAATAGTATCCTTGGTACTAAAGCTTTTCACATTGTTTTTATAATACTTATAAAAAAATAAGATATGTATTTTGATTTAAAAAAAAAAACTGTTTATCAATTAACCACATTTAAAATTTAACGACTGAACAATAATGTTTATGTAAATAAAATTCTTCTTGTAGTTAAACAAATAGACGCTGACAAAATGCAAATTTCTTAAAAAAATAGATATTTTGTGAGAAAATTGTACACAACTTTTTATAACATTAACAATAGATATAGATAAGATGTGGTAATTTATATACAAAAACAAATGTTTTTTTTTGTATTTTTAAATAGAATTTATAGTCCGGAAGGAACTTTTCATACAAAAAAATCATACAAATTTATTTCATTATTTTGGTTCGTGTACCCGCTAACCATGAAGTCTCTTCTGCAACCACATCATGTTTGCACAAACCGGAAATTCAATACCGGATATTCAGACATTAATTTGTTGTAATGAATCTTATCATTGTATTTATATACAATGATCTTATACGAATTTCGTGAACATTAAGAAGTTCTGAACAGATTTTTAAAACCAGGAACCTGGTAATCGAAACAGGGCTTTTTCCGGATTATAAAAAACCACAAATCGTTATTCTAATCTTAATTTTTTTATACTACATACTATGTAATACCTACGACCTTTGAACAAACATTTATGAAATTTTTTTATGAATATATACAAACAAATGGGTATTAACCTACTAATTAATTCTTGTAAAAATTTGTTAACATTTTTACACCTGCTGAAAGTCAGCATGAACATTTAAAATAAATTACAAAACAAATAAATATGTAGGTGACATTTTTTACTATAGAAACATTTTAGGGGTATTTTAATGGTTGCTAATTATATATTATGCAAATTGTATACTATTTGCTATGTTGGTAAGTACTTTTGGCTTAGAATATAAAGCAACAAACAACCGACGAGAGAGAGTGCATGGTACCCTCCCTTCTTCTTCTAAGCAATAAATCTCAAACCAACTAAACTTAACTTGCGAGGAACTGACAAAACCTTCAAGAGTAAAACTTGTCTCGAAAAAGTGCATCTCATCTAGCCTTTCGGACTCGGCGGTAAACTGTAGGTCCCTTCCATTCTTGTAGATTAACAACACACACACAGGAATGGTTGAGAGTATAAGTCACTAGGCCTTGGCTCCTTAAGGAGCTGTCGCGCCAATAAATTTATTTTTAACTAAACTTAACTTAATACTAATTGGGTTGGAAAGACCATTGGGTTGGGGGTATGAGGGTCTTTTCAGTCAGTTTTTTAAGGTACATACATAACCTTATTTAAGGTGAACATCAAAGGAGCACGGATTATTATTGATGTATTGAAGCATACGGGACAGAGGTTCATTGGATCGAACGAAGGATGCTGGGTTTAATTTTGAAGATTTTATTGTGAAGGGGGGGGGGAGTCAATATTTATATCTAGAAGTTGATAAGGGATTGGATATCAATAAGCTCCACTTACGAGTAGGTATGGTATAGTATTACGCATTTTTTTACTTTTTATCCAAATCCGGATGTTCTTGAGTAAAATAAAAACTCAACTGAATGCGAACTTGACGTTTGAATGCATTTGCCATTCTAACTAAACTGATATACTGATGATGATGACTGCTCGTCTAAAGAGTCCTTAAGTGGCCAAGCAAGGCTAACGTGATAATGATAAATATCATATTAAATGGTTGCCAACCATCCGGCCAAAGCAGAACGATATGATATCGTTTTACAGGTTTCCGCCACATCTTGATTTGCATATTTAAGGAAAGTAAAGGTGGATTTAAATGTATCTGCATCCCGAGGGCCTATTCCTGAATACGAGTCGAGTTGGATATCACTCGAGAGCTCACAGTCGAGTGGATTAAAAATCGGTATTTCACAACTCTAATGAGAGCCAAGAACATGACATGACTCTGAAAATGTTGAACATACCCTTTGAATTGTAGCTAACTTCACTAAACTTTGGCTTGACGTTTCACAAAAAAACCTTTGATTTGAGAACTAATCGTTTAATGTAATTTGATAGTAAATTAATGAGTTTAAATCGTAAAATTACACAAAAAATTAATATGATAAGTACAGGGATGTTTATATAACACTGATGCGATAGTGAAAAAGTTTAGTTTATAGAAATATTTAGATATTTAATCAAAATAAAAAAAATAAATATTTTTAAAGATTTGTACAACTGTTCTGAGTAAACAAAACAATTTTGTATATTTGCTGCGAGTAATGGAGCGCACATTTAAGACAAATTCCAGATCGTCGTATAGCGAAATACCTACTATCAAAAAATATTTAAATTTTGTTTCAAACACTTCTGCTCTCGAGCACTTTTTAAACATGAATGATTTCTCACAGAAAAAGCTTCACTTTCGAGTTCAGGAATAGGTTTGTTTCATTTGAGTCACATTTGACGTTCGACATTCGTGTTAGGGAATACCAATAATTAGCCAGTCATGTTCGAGAATACCAATGTGTCGATCTTACATGAAAACTTTTTCGACTCGTATTCAGGGGCCCTATATTCCTGAATATTTGGAATCAAATAGTTTACAAAATTTCACCTCAACCATCAATCCCAATTCATCTACAACCAAGATCTGGCTTGGCATAATATCCGCTCTTTAACTTGTGACTACACACAAAAAAAATTAAAAGTTATTGAAATTCCCACAGGGCCAATTTTACTACAATCCCATATTAGTAACCACTTTACAATTGTATTTTAGAAACAGGTATTATTCCTCAGTATTGGAAACAAGTAACATTGCTCCCTTTACTAAAGCCGAAGAAAACTATCAATAGTTTAAATGGCTATAGGCCAATATCTCTCATGTATGGCTTAAGTGTCAGAAAAAATTGTAGTCAATAGATGACTTTGGCTAATGGAGTCCCGGAATCTTATAAAACCTAACCAAGTAGCATTTCAGGCAAAAAATGCCATGCCGATGCTCTTCTTCACATGGACTCTTATATTACAAATGCACTTTCAGCACGACACCATGCAACAATTCTTTCTTTAGATTTTGAAAAAGCTTTCGATGGGATAGGTCTTCATGTCATACTAAGGAAATTAAAAACTTTTAATTATTTTAATTATATCAAAGTAGAAAAATCTGTGTGAAAACAAACAATTTTTTTTCATCATATATCCCTTGTCCAATGGTATTCCACAAGGATTTCCACTTTCCGTAGTGTTAATTATTATAGCATTTGATGAGCTTAGCACAGTCATCTCAAAATATAAAGAATTAGATCACACATGCTACGCGGATGATTTTTACATTCTATGTAAACGGAAACACAACGACCTTATAACAACAAATTTATTGTTTACAAATATTCTAAATGATATATCAACCTGGTCTTCTTGGTCCGGGGCTAGCTCTCTTTAGAAAAATGCAAGACCATACATATTTTTCGAAAGACATCATGTAGTAAAACTACTTCTATTTCTTTCTTTCCTACTGGAATGGGTCTATTATCGATAAAGACGTTGCTCTGGCCTTGAAGAGGAAAGACCTGAAACGACTACCTTCAGCTATATCCATCTCTTTAAATGCGGCGAGTGATTTAGGAATTACCATTAAAAAATCCGAAAATATATTCCAAAATGTCCACAATGGTCTATAAAAGCTAATTCTTTTGAAATGCGGTTGTCAAATTATAACAAAAATAACACTGCAAGCAAAATATTTTGCCAAGCTTTCCATAGCGTTTCATCTGTACTCAAAGATGTTTGGAATTTCGCTTTCTCTGATGGATCTAAAACCGCACAATAAACATCTGTTGCATCAGTCCTGGAAAACATTGTTCTTTTATATGCTTAGGACTTCTCGATAACAAAGTATCCACATCTTTACTGCAGAAGCCTTTGCCATTCTTAAGACAATAAGAACTGGAAAATATGTTATAGTGTCAGACATCTTATCTGTGATTAAAGCAGTACAAAACCCTATTCACAATACAGATATTGTATCCAAAATCCGGGATTGTTTACAACATCAACAACAAACAAAAATTACAATTTCTATCGGACTGGAAAAATTTCCGTCATCATTATTCTAACGGTAACCAAGAAAAAGTAAAACCCACATTTCCAACAACTTCGAGCTCAATGAATACATGCTTCATTATATTGCGCCTTGGTCATACTATCACCAGTCACGAATACCTACTCCGCGGAGAAAGCCCACCTACAAGCCCAATTTGCAACTGTCAATTCGATATTAACCACATTCTAAACTTCAACACATGCCCAACCAACATATAATCAACAACAGTCAGCATCCATCAGTGAAGCCTTAAAAAACTCTAGTTACGAAAATATAGTTAAAGTTTATAACTTTATCAAAAAAACGTAAAATAGATATCTAGCTTTTCCTTTTTTCTCTCGATTTAATGCACATTGTATACTGTATAGGTATATAGCTATAACCCAAGTTAATTTTGTATTTATTTTAATAATAATCCTTTATATGAATACATGAAAATCTTCATAATGAGCTGAAGGCCATAGTAGCTTGTGCTCCTTTTCTTATATTAGTATTGTAATTTTAATAACATGTTAATAAATTATAATAATAATAATAATAATAATAAGATGGTATTATGGTGATCATTTATCAAAGTTTTTGATAAACTGTGAATTGTATGTACATTTTAATAGCGAGCTTCATTAAAATTTCTAAGATTTGATCTGAAAATCGAGATTTGCTCTTTTCAATGAAACTTGTTTCATCATTTAATCCTAGTATTGGTCATTCACTGACGAGCATACACAGTATTTGATATCACACACAAAAATACCAGGCATGCACTGTTAATTTAGTTATATTAAATAATACGTCCATGCATCCATGCAACCAACTTATTTGTAAACCACAACACAAAAACCAAAGGCAAACTAGAAATGTCAAACGTCAAATCAAAACCCATTCATAATGATTCACAATCGGCTTAAAATTAGCAATTGATACTCATAAGACCAAATTATCAATTATAGGATAGAATTTATCGTGTATCAAATAAACGCTATTTCGTAGCCATAATAGGGCTGTTAAGCGGCAAATACACGATCCAATCGTCGTCGTACAGACCTAAGTTGTATCTAATTTGGAGCCAACCATTGTACGCAGCACAAACACACAATACAAGAGTATGCCCAACCATTTGTGTGTAAAACAATACAGATATTTTTTTCACTTAACTTTTTACTTGCGATTATAAGGCAAGTTTAGGATTCGTGAATATTAAAAAAATGAGATAACAATCAAACATGACATTACGATCATTAGAGAAGTTTAAAAAAGTGATCGAGAAAAAGCGATTATCTTCAAATTTGGTATGTGTGATTAGGAAAAGTTTATTTTTCTCGAAAACAGCTCCAACGATTTTGATGACATTTTTTTGAGAATTTTTTTGTTAATATTGGCTATCACTTGATTGGAATCAAATTTCCGGGAAAAGCCTATTAACGGTAGCTTTCATATAACGGCTCTTTAGATTTCTGTCAAATTTTATGTTTTAAAAGATCTAGGTAGCTTAATTAATTCTGCGTATCAAAATTTTTAATAACTTTTTTTTCTAATTAAAATTAATTTTTGAATTTTTTTTTTTGAAAAATCAATATTTTTAAAACTAATCAAAAAAATATTTTAAATTTTATAATCACATGTATATTAATAAACTCTAAAAAACTGCATACATAAATTAAAAAAAAAAAAATTCAAAAAACTAAAAATAAAAAACAGGATTTTATCAAAACCGGTCCTACAATTTTCGAAATAAATTTTTCATAAATTCTTTGTTATTTAGGACGTGTGATGGTACTTCAATTTACTAAAAACGGTTAAGTATTGTGGTTTTGATACTTTTTATAAGTTCAAACTGTGTTATTTTCAACGTAAATGTTACTTGTATCTGTCTAAGATTTTGCTTCAATGTAATTAGGTACATAAGAGCAAGTATACGTGCGACCCAGTCGTGCCCATTTTTTTTATATGCATTGTTGCATTTTTACATAGGTATTGAGTCCAGCTGCTAGATTCAGGCATCGAAAAATTCTTAAAAAATAACTGCGCCTCCAGGAGCGGATTGAAGGGTCACGTGTCGAAACTTCATTTTATCACTCAAGCCTTTACATAGTTATATTTCATAATGAATTTTTGCTTAGTATGTTTTGCATTGTCAGATAGACACTGTGTGCAGCTACTAGATCAATGTACCAGAAATTTCTTTAAAAAATAAGTGCGACTCCATGGGCGAATTGAAAGGTTGCATGTCAGAAAATACATTGTTTCACTCAAGTTTTTACATGCCTATATCTCATTATATAGAATTTCTAGCTAAGAATGTTTTGCATCATCGGAGAGGTATAGGATCCAGCTACTGGATCCATGTACCAAAAATCTCTTGAAAAAATAAGTGTACCTCCAGGAGCGTGTCAGAAAATAAGTATTTTCAATTAAGCCTTCATATGCCTATATCTTGTTACAAAGTAGTCCAAAGTGAGTGGTTTTAACTCAATCAAAAAGGTATTAAGTCAAACTACCTGATTCATGTACCGAAAATTTCCCGAAGAAATAACTGCATCTCCAGGGAAGGATTGAAGGGTCAAGTATCAGAAAATACATTTTTTCCCTCAAGCCTTCACACGCGTATATCTTGTTATTTATAGGTGCTAGGTAAGTAGTTCCTACACTGTCAGATAGCTATTGAGTCCAGCTATCTGGTTCGTACACCAAAAGGCTCCTGAAGAAATAACTCCGTCGAATAATTCGAGTATAACAGGAAATATGATGTATAAATCTGCTATTTTTTAAAATTTTTTTTGGGGAAATTTGAAAAATTACCTTTTTCTAACCGCCATATGTTGTTAAAGAATTGACATACATATCGGGTTTTTCAACAGGGACGCTACAAAAGTAGAGCGACAAAAAAGATCTTGGCCTACATCCTTACAATATTAAATTGACGCAAGAACTGAAGCCGCTTGACCACCAGAAGCGTCGTATGTTGGTGAATTGGCCTGAACAACAACTTGAAAATGATTCGGATTTTCATCGAAAAATCATCTTCAGCGATGAGGCTCATTTCTGGCTGAATGGCTTCGTCAATAAACAAAATATGCGGTATTGGCCAGGCAGCAATCCACACGTACTCCATGAGTCATCATTGCATCCCGAAAAAATTACGGTTTGGTGTGGTTTATGGGCCGTACTTCTTCCGTTACAAACATATTTGGATAAATAAAACTGTAGGAAATTTTATGGTCTAGAAATTAATATTCCTGAACGTTTTTGACGTAGAACATAAGCGAAAAAAAGTTATTAATGAAAAACCAAAGAAAGGTTAAAAACTTGCAGTCCCCCCACCGCCACATTTTTTGCACGGTCCACGAGGTCCAAAACTTGAGAAGATGTTGGTCGACATAAAACTACCTGTCAACTGGATACTGGACTACAAATAGGTTTTTTCTCAATTCTTCAAAAATCCAACATTCCAAGTCAAGTTTAAACAAGTTTAAACATTACATTAAATTTAAGTTTAAATTACAATTGTTTTCCTTTTTGATTAATTAACCTTAATTAATTCTGTTAACTTCAATTTAAAGCATCACTACTTATAAGAGTATATAAGTATTTCTTAATGTGTATGTTACCAAATAAATAAATAAAATGAAATGAAAATATAACCTTTTTTGAGATTTTTGAGATTGTGAGTGAACTATTGGTTTCACAGACTTTGTTTTATGCTTAAATGAAAGGAAATTAAATTTTCTACAACTTTATCCCTAGTGACATTTTTTTGGGATGAGCGGTTTTGCCAATATTTAGATGCGGGCGGCAGTAAAGCTAAAAATTATAATTTTTCGATAAAAATGGATTATTTTCAAAGAACCATAGCTTGGTCTGTATAGGGCTTATAGAGCTGTTGTTAGGCTTAAATTGTTGAAAATTTCATGGGCTTAAAAAAGTACATGATTGTGTTGGTTAAAAAAGCATAGTTTATGACTTCTAGAGCAAACAGTGAAAAAAATCCTAACATTTTGCAGTTGTTCGCGTGGTGCGCAGAAAGCACGAGTTTTTCGAAGTTGCAAATTTAGATTAACCCTACCATAAATGGCGAATACAACATTCCAAAAATGCAGAACTACATCAAGTCTTGCGATTTTAGCCTTTTTAGTATCGATTTCTACTGGGCTATGTAAAATTGTTGAGTAATTGTAAAATATTATTGTAAGCAGTTTTTCGAACAAAAAAAAGTAAGACAAAAAGATAAAAAATCACAAGTTACTGGGCTCTGTGAAATAAGGCCCTGAATAAAAAAATGAAATAAGGCCCTAAAATTGGGGCAGTTTATCATAATGAAATTATTCCTTGCATTGAATCCCGCACAATTTTCTTGAAATTCAGCAATCGTTTTGGGCTTGAATTTGTATGTTAAATTCCGCACAAATTTTCAAAGGCTTACAAGGCAACAAGATAATATTATCCCACAAAGTCTTACATACAACACAGAAAATTATATTCAACAGTTGGTTGAGCGACAACATCAGGACTTGCCTCTTCTTCCTCGGATTCTTCACATATCAATTTTTTTCAAAAACCACAATAAATTTCTGTTATTTGTTGATGATTTTCAAAACAAGCCTCTTATTGCCTAGCAATTACTTATCTCACTGTTTGTATACCGTAAACGCGTAAGCTTTAATATACCATTATGACGTTAGTTCACATTTAAGTGAAATTGATTCTCACCTAAAAGTTAAATATTTTCTCACTCTTTCACAAAAAAAAGTGAAATTATTACCCACAAGTGGTGAATTTAATTTCCATGTGAAGTTTATACCTGTGAAGTTAGGTCCCTGCACCATGAACATGTTCATCTCGTTTATTATATCATTCCGTCTGCATAGTAGTTGGATTTGTTCGGGTGACTCGTTTTCTCAGTTTATTCAGTTAATTTAATACCTTCTGTTTTAGTTTTTTTTTATGATTTTTTATTTCATTTTAACTTATAACAACTTAAGAAAATATACAAAAATCTTATAAGTGACCTTTTGGCCTAAAAATATCTTAAATTAATGTTAATTAGTAATCTTAACTTTAGTGGTTTTTTCCATCAAAAAAATGAAAAACTGAGGTAATCAGATCGGTTTTTAATTAACCTAGTTAATACTACTTAAAACCAAAAATTAACTAGAAATAAACTTAAAATACTTAAATCTAGAACAGCCACAGCAAGCGTTTTTTATTTTATATATTTTTGTTGTGTAGTTTTTTTTTGGGCCACCGCAAATGCCCTACCTAACTTAAAGATACCTTAGACATAAGTAAGCCGACCATGGGCAATATGTCGACTGAAATTAATCATTTTCATTAAGCCACCAAAATTGGTGGACCTGATCCATAGCTTCCTTCTGATCCCGGACGGACACAGCCCTACTGAAATTGAGGCACTCTGCTTTGCTCCCAGTGACTATGTCTCGGTCGTAAAGGAACCGCCTATCGACTGTTCTGCAGTTGGCGTGGTAGATCAACTGAATCGCCCCTATAGGCCGAATCAGCCCTCGACTATCTAAGTATAGGAAAGCCTCGGGCGGGATAAAACCACTCGAACGTGTACTTTCAAAATATTCATCTTGGTGGGGGTAGTAAGCCCCAAAGACTTGTCCATTAGTTGAGGTCAACGCTCTTGCAACGTGTCCACGAATGAGCTTAATTAAAAATTCACATATCCTGTTTGTATTGGCCCCTTTGTATAGAACCTTGTTGGAACAATAGGTTTTGTACTCCGATTCTGGTGTTCTGTAAAGTCCGAGAGAAGTGCGAAGACACTGTCTCTCAAAAACCCGAATCTTTTCCATAAAAGATGGTGCAACGTTGAACTACACAGGTCTTCCGAAGGCAATCATCGGCCTTATGAGAGCCATGTATGTAGCCAATCACTTTCACCCTGCTATCAAGGTGGCTGCTATAAAACAACCGTCCGGGTGAATGGAATCATTATACCTACCTTATACACTTGCTGAAATTCTTCAAGATTTTCAATCACAAAGAAATCGTCGTCCAAGATGGCGTTTGCCAGATCTATTCCTGCTGTTAGGAGTATGTTTTAGTTGTCTGTCATTCTCTGAAGCTTAGGGCACGGAAGATCATTTTGAGTTGACATTTTTGATTGACGACTTGAGTGTCCTAATCTCCAGATCGTTTTTACCAGTAAACCGCCTGTAAAAGATTTTTAATCTTGTCATACGGCCAATTTATCTGTGTAGTGCGTCTATTGTCGCATTCTTTCAGTTGCGTTATATTCTTTGTACCATGTATGACACCATCCATCTGAAGCAAGTATATCCATCGATCTCTACGAAAAGAAAGATTCCTATCGGTTGGTGGCGAAATGTCGTTGGAGAAGAGTTTTCTTGTCAGGGTGTTGGAGAAAAAGAGCGAGCAGACACAAATTCATCCAACGCCACAAGCTTATTTGGTAGCTGTATATGACGGCGGCAAGTCCGCAGTGGTCACTGTCGTATTCTACCGTCCGTAAACAAATTCTTGTCTGTTTGCCCACAGAGTCATTGGTGTCAGCGATGACAGGTTACACATACGAAATAACATGACTCATGCTGATAAGACTCGTGCTGATAATGCTGATAAGAAAAGTGACGCACGCTGCGATACTGTGATTTTTTCAACCAAAATCTATCACAGGCACCAGGCGAACATGAAAAAGAACAGGCGCCAAACCAATTCCACTTAAATTCAAAAAGTACAAGAAGCGAAAAAGAAATACAAAATAGGCGGAGTTTTGTTAAAGTAGAAAGTCGATATAATAATGGGGTGTGTGTGTGGATTTAACGAGAGGGTTTGTGGGTCATTATTTTCAACCAAAATCGATCGCAAACGTATTCTGAGCACCAGACGAAAATGAAAAAGAACAGGCGCAAATTCCCAAAATAATTAAACTTAAATTCAAAAAGAACAAGAAGAGAAAAAGAAATAGACAATAGGCGGAGTTTTGTTAAAGTAGAAAGAAGATATAAATATTGGTGTGTGTGTGTGGATTTATCGAGAGGGTTTGTGGGTGTGGGTTAAAATTTAGTTTTTATTTACTGTTACTGCATTCGACACAATCTAGCGAAAAATGCTCTTCGCACATTGGCTTCCGACATGTCACACACACTCTTTTGGTTTGTCGGTCTTTTTTTATGTCACAGAAAGTACACCGACATAATTTTCCAAATTTATTGGTTGCATGGCTTCAAAACTGGTGGTGGTTTCACTTTGGAATTCATTTTTCAATATTTCTTCGATAGTTTGTTTCAAACCCCGTCTTAGTGTCGGCACTTTGTTCCTTCTTTGCAAATGTGGCTCAATGAGGCTGTACAAAAGTTCGTACAGAAATTCTTTTCTTTGAAGTTTACTATTTGGCTGTGCGAGTGCGTGAAGTATCATTGCATATGCCACCATGATCTAACATTCCACAGAAAACCCTCATAGGCCAGCGACGCGTAGCTCTGGACGTTGAATACATATGACACAATTTGTCAAATGTATCGGTTCCGCCTTTGGTATTATTATAATCAAGGATCATTTGCAGCTTACCTGACTCGCGATCCACATCATCGATAGTGGCAATATTGGCACAGAAGAGAACCAGTTATCCACTGTTATATTCCCTCCAGTGCCATGAATACTTTCAGACAATTTTCGGACATAAAAGGAACGCACTGGTTCATTGTTTTCAATTTGGACTTAACCAACATAATGTAGGGAATTGCATTACCTAATCATGTACCATGTGCGAGAGTCATTCATCATTACAAATTTTAGCCCACATTTGTCTGGTTTTGACGCCATGTAAATTCTGAATGGACAAATACCTCTATAGTCCATCAATTGTACGTCTATTGTGCAGTACTCAAACGGAGTATAAAGAGACTTGCAATTTTGAATAAATAATTCCCATATTTCACGAATTTGTGCAAATTTGTCGTTCACTTTGCGTTCTATTCTAGTTGTATTATCATCGAAACGCAAGCATGTTGCAATAAATTCAAATCAACGCTGCGACATTGTGGCTCTAAAAAGAGAAACGCCGAATCTTAACGACCATATTTCGCTAAGAAGTAACTTGGCAGCTTTCTTCACACCACTGAGGTAAAGCAACCCAAGAAATGCTTTTAATTCCGTAACGTCTGCCAATCCAACATTTGCTCAGTAAAAAGTAGACTCCAAGCCTCAAGAGGGGTTGATATGTTTCGAGCTGCACTCTTTGGACCTGGTAAATGTATTACTAAATTTCGTATTTGATGCCTCCCACATTTCTCGGGTACAATCGAGCTCCATTTGTAGCCTGATTTCCCTTGGAGTATCGCTAGCCTTTGTTTTTTGGATGGAGCAGGATCCGCTAGTTCATTCTTCTTCTTCTTGTTCTTCAATGTAGTCAACATCATTGTCCAAATCATCACCGGCGAATAAACGTGGTTCGTCATCTTCTAACAATCGTTTTGTTTCTAATATAAGGTTTTCGAAAGCTTCGTCTCTTGAAAATGACATTTTTCTGTAAAAAAAAACAGTTGCTTCGTAGACCAAAAACTTTTTTTTCTGACTAAACAAACCTCACACTAGGTATACATATATCTATTTATATGTAAACTGCCTAAATATTTTTTCTTCAAATGCTGGATAACGACTAAAACACGATGATATTACAATGAACACTATTATTCACAAATTGTAAAAAAAACTTACGCGAACTGCACACTGGGGTGTATGATACCCCACTCCTACGACAGCCAAAAATATGAAAATGAATTTGCATAGGCATGGCATGTCTGATGAAAAAATGTTACGGTAACGAAATGGTTTCTAATTTTGTCTGGGGTATCTCACACCCCAGTGTGAGGACGGAAGGTTGAGCTGGTGCAAAGTTAGTATTGTATTTCAATACCTCTAATTCAAAAAAGAAAACATTTTCATGCTTTTAAATTAATGAATAAAAACAAATAACTTCATTAATTCTACTCGAATAAGTTTAAAATAAACAAAAGAGCAATTATAAAAATTAAGAGTTTGTACTAAATATGGAATTAAGATCCTCTACGTCTACGGAAAAAGTGTCCTTTTTAGAAACCTGTTTTGGTGGTTTAATGGACCTTAAAAATATAGCGTGAACAACGTCTAATTAAATTAAATATTATTTTCATACTTTTCAGAATGATAGCTTGATCGAAACTAAATAATTATTGATAATTAAACTTATAAAATTGTTCTCAAAACCATGTAGATTATTATAAAAATTGTAAGTATACAATTCTATTATGCAGATCACCACAGTGACCATTTTTTCGTCGAATGCGATCATTCGGGAATATTTGTCCCTCACATACGCAACAGACTTGACTACCTCTCGGACAACTTTCTACAAAATGACTTCATTGCGATCGCCTGTAGATGTACCTTCTAGAAAATCGATAAATCGGTTTCCATCTTCGTCCTCGTTAACAACATCCTTGAACTGTATGTCTTTACAAGAGTCATCGTCGAAAACCATGGGTTCTTCCGTCACATAGTGAGATGTAGTGGGCCTATTGTCACCATTCTCCTGAATGTGGTGTGGTGAGCAGTACTAAGACTATGCTAATCATTTTCAATAATAATTACGGAACTAGACGTCATCGTCCTCGGTGGCGCAAACTCATTTTCTAGCCGGAACGTAAATTGTTTTCTTCGGCTTTTGACAGTTGTAGTAACCATCAGTAACCTCTAACTTTTTCGAAGCAAGGGATTGAAAAAATGATGAATGTATTTCACTTTCATGGCAAGTATTTCTTGTAATACGGTTTAAAACTTGTTCAGCGTTCAGAGAAAATATACCGCATTTCTTAAAACCAGATTACAAATTAGCTTCTGCGTCTTCATTATTTATTTTCATCAGCTTTGACAACAATGATGGAAAGTTTTCCTTTTGTATGTTGGTATTACGAATTCCGTTCGGCCAACACTTTTCGCCAAGCTATTTTTAAGGGCAAAATGCAACATCGAGTGGCTGTGTTAAATGGGGACTGTAAGTGGAAGACAAATTAAGTGGCTGTGGCAAATGGGTAAATACTCTGTTAGTTGGAAGAAAAATTAAGAGAAGTTTTCTCTACACATTTGAAGATCATCGACTATGTGTGATGATAGGAGATAGGTTATCACAGATAAGCACAATTTTTAATTTTTCCTTAGAGTTTCCAGAGTATTGATATAATCTGAAACTGTAGCCAAACTGTAAAAATATGTGCATCCATGCCCGTTTCGCCTACATTTTATAGAAGCCCTATATAAAATACTACAAATTGTGGCATTAATTCTTCTGCGGCAGTGCCACAAAACATGAAGTACACATACGTTTTCCAAGCGTGTCTTATTACCTCTGGGTATTTGCAACATTATGCAATCCTTTTTAGCAATTACCTTTTTGTTTTCAGGGTCATCTGAAAGATTTTTCTAGTCGGAATCTCAGATATTTGCTGGATTTTGTTTCATTTGCCAAGTTCTCAGAAAAAAACGTCGTAACATGATTGGTTCATTCACAGTCGCTCGATTACGTTTGAATTTTTTGATGTTTTCTGCAAAACGCACGGAAATTCACGAGTGTCTAGCCGTCTAGCGATAAAAGTTCTTTCCAGTTTGTTTCCACTGTTCGCTAACAGCGGTTAAGGTAGTTTTTAATGATATCATAGAAAAAAGAACTACGACCCGTACCGACCATGCCCTGCAAACCCTGTGTATGTGAATAGGCGTGAGATTCTTGTGAGAAGCAGCCAATCAGCCATACGATTCATGCCCACAAAAATGCAAACTACAATCAATAAATTCGCCTCTTCTTCTGAATTGAAAATAGGGTGTTTTCCAAGCTTCTGTAAGTGCCTACTCTTGAGTTTGCTTAAGATTGTTCTCCTTGGAATTTTGTACTTTTCTTCAGCCTTTCTGTGAGAAATATCGCCTTTTCTTATTTTTTTCAGACAATTTAGTTGGGACTAGGCACAAGGGCATACTTTCTCGTTCCCAATATCCTTGGCATTTCTAGATGAATAAAGTAGGTACCAAGTTTCAATAAATATAAAAGTACAGTACCTAGATAACCATACATTTTTTTGTTTGGGGTCAATTTGCTCCGGGAGCTAAGTAAGGAGCGTAAATTATTAACAAAACAATATTATAGTTGAATCGTTTAGTTCCGAAACAACATAAGTCAATGAGCATTAACTTTTCAGGAGCAACAAAAAACTGTTTTAAATAGTAAAATTCCACAACACTACAAATTAAGAGTATGTCAAGTTATAATTGAGCTTAAGATGCATTCAAAAACTGTTAAAATGTTAACCTTGTTTTAAGTCTTAACCGGTTTTTAAGTCTTAAAAGTCGCTAGACTTATGTCGTTTCTGAAATAAACGAACTTTTTTTTGGTAAAGCTAAAAGAAAATACTATTTTTTTTTTTATAAAATTAACGCGATGGATAGAATCATTTTCACAAGTTGGCCAAGCGAAAATTTTATCATAATACTCTTGAATTGTATGTGGTATGCAGTTTTATGGAATATATTAAAATACATGTGATTATAACATTTAAAATAATTTTTATTGATTAGTTTTCAAAATACATATTGATTTTTTAAAATAAAAAATTCAAAAACTAATTTTAATTAGAAAAAAAAGTTATTCAAAATGTTGATATGTAGAATAAATTCGGCTGCTTAGATCTTCTCAAATATAAAATTTGACAGAAATCCACAGAGCCGTAATCGAGAAAGCCAAAAATTAAAAAAAAAACCGTTATATGAAAGGTCCCGTTAATAGACTTTTCCCGTATATGTGGTTCTAATCAAATGATAGCCAAATCCAACAAAAAAATCTCAAACATTTTCATTAAAATCGTCGTTTTCGAGAAAAATAAGATTTTCCTAAACGGTCATATGGCAGGTACCGTTATTTTTAGGGCTCAAAAAAATTTCAATTTCCCCTCTGGGGAATTCCAAAAGAATCACACATACCAAGTTTGAAGATAATCGCTTAAGCTGTTTTGCCTGCAGCTCGTTATACATACTAACAGACAGACATTTTTTCTCGATCACTTTTTAAACTTCTCTATGATCGTAATGTCATGTTTCATTGTTATCTCAACTTTTTTAATATTCACGATTCCTATAATCGCAAGTAAAAAGTTCTGTGGAGAAACAACATATCTAAGTCAATGACTTATGTCGTTTCTCTTCAAAACACTGAAATAGTACTCTTAGTTTTCGTACTTTGAGGGGTCCGGCATGTTTAGTCTCTCTTCAAAAGATAAATAACTATACAAAAATGAGAAATTTTCAAAAAAAAAAAATTGGAAAAAGCTGACTTATGTTGTTTTTGAAATGAACAATTCAGTTCTAGTTAGGGTTTTTTTTAAACTTCATGTATGTCGAACTGAATAAATCGAAAGTTGCGTCTTGACAATATACTCAAGGCCAACTGAAGAGTCCAAGTGAGTTACCGGGAGAAACGCCATTGTTTATGGAAAGCCCGTAAAAAGCTATGTTGAATCAATAATTCTACAACTGTAAACAACAGAAAATTTTGCACAAACAAAAATCGGACAAATTTGCTACATGAACTATAAAGGTAGAGGTGTGTGTGTGTTTAAATTACTGTAGGTTCAGTTTGCAGTTTATAAAAATTAATAATTAGAATTAGATAAATTACTTTTCATAACCAAATCAAGAGGACTGCAATTTGAGATCAAGCATCCAATTATTCTATTTTTTTATTCTTTTACGATATTTGTTTTTTTTTAAGTTTTTTATGATTCAACATTTCACAGTTCCCGATCTGGACCCCTGGAAAAATGTTTACATTACGTTACATAACCCACACACCACACTACACACTAGTTGTCAGGGTTGTTTAACTTGTTTAAAATTGACAAAATTTTAAACAAGGGCTCGTATCTAAAGAATTTGTTTAACTAGAGTCGGTTCTATTGCTCAAAATGAATGGCGCAAAATTATAGACGCTTTAATACCAAACTAAAACAAATAAAATTTGGAACTAATATTAAAAGTGTAGTTCTTCAATTGTAGACGACTTAAAAATAGTTTTTTCTTAGTGTGACACTAGATTTTTAATAACAGGAATCCCCTGCATTATCTTTTTAGTGTGAAACTAAAAACTTTCTCACAAAATGCCATTTTGAAAATAAAAATACACACAAACACTGCCTGAATCCAATAACAACAAAATTCCCTAAGGTACTCAAACTTTCAAATTTGATTTTAACTAGTGCAGGTTTTTTTTTTGTTTGTAATTGAGAAAAAATTAGTGCAGAACTAAGCATTTTAAGTAATGTGAAGTTAATGTATTAAAACTAGGTTGTCTATAATTTTGCGCCAATGCTGTTTAAAATTTTGCGCCTTAGTGTTTAAATCAACAAAGCGAAACACCCAGTACTACAAAATAAAATGTAGTTTTAAGAAAATTCTTTCCATCACTACAAAACAACCGATGCTTAAACTACAAATTCGGAATTCGGAACTCAACAAATACATTTTCGGTATTCGCAACATAATTCCCATTTCTCATCTTGTTCCACACTTATCAAAAAAATATGTTAGACAAGGAAGATAAATGCCCAAGAAATCCAACTATCTCTTTCTGACTTATGCAACAGCATAAGCAACAATTCCATCTCTTAGCATCTTGCGGTGTTTTTGCTGATAACAATTTTGTATTTAACCATCGCATTCTCGCATTTATGTTCTATCCCTGCCTGCATATCGCCATTGCTTTTAATTGTGTGTTGGTGTGTTGTGTGTTCTGTTGGACTCCCATTCATTTCATATCATACATATGGATTACGAGTTACGTCGGTACGGTACGGAGACGGACTTGTCTGCAATTGGACTTTTTATTGCTTGTTTTCCTCCATTGAGTCCATTGAAAACCAGTTCAAAACGAAACATCACTGCAGGTGGTGGACGGGCGTTCGATGTGAGTTATTCATACTAAGTTTTGCACAAGTTTAGTATTGTTTTTGTCCTTAACAAGAAACATTAATATACAACAATCTAATTAAAAAAGTGACCTGCAACAACAGTCAAGGTGAAAAGTGCCTATAAACCTTAATTTCATCTTTATCGTTGAATTACTTGCGGATTGTCCATCAGCTGTCACAGTTTTTCATATCCGCTACCGTTAATTGTGTTTATTATTTTTTTTTTATTAACGATTTGTTACATCGTAAATTTGCAATCAGTTGTTGAATTTTATTTTCTTCACGTTCTGAAGATACAAGATACGTATTTTCCCAAGCAAAGGTATCTTTGAAAAAATCTAGTGAAAGGAGTATAATTCATCGTCCTCGTCCTCTAACGAGGAGCTGTCACCAGCAGCCGCGTCGGTGATGTAAGGGGTCAAACAGGGACTCGTGTAGCCTTGTTCAATTATAGAGTGCACGAGTGCAGGTTTTGTATTATTTTAGAGTTGTGTTTTTGTTTTTGAATAAAAGAGAATTGCACACAAATTTTAAGCAAATTTGCAGTCAATTTTAATTTGTTTAAGAAGTGGAGAAAGAAAAGAAAAAAAAAATAATAGAAAAATCTCTTGTTCCTCTCTTGTGTATTTGTGTGTTTCCGTTATCGTTTCGTTCCGGTCGCGTGTACCGTATCGCGTAGCCGTGCGTGAGTGTTTTCTTGCTCTCCGAAGAAATATGAAATATCCTAGAATTGTGTTTTAATGGTGTTTGTTTTCATTTAGTTTGGGCTTCGTATAGATTTGATTTTGTTTTGGATTACATTTCTCTTGACTTCGGTGCGGTTGTACTTCGTACTCTTTTGGCGTGCATTGACATTCTGTCAAGGTAAGTTTTTTATCAATATCTCTTGCCACATTTCTTGATTTTGTAGGGTTGATGAAGTTGCTTTTGGGGGGCAATACTGGTGTTGTGAATATCTTGCATCGATATTCGCTATTAACTTTAATTAAAAGTTTTTTTTGTTTTTTGTGTACATAAACAGAAAATTATTGCTAATCATATGTCTATATCTTAAGACCAAGTAGGTTTATCGAATTATTAAATTTGGAGAATTGATTATAAGAGTGAATAATATAGGTATTTACCTTCACGCATAGATTTTTTTGATGTATGTAATTGAAAAAATATCACGACTCGATCGCAAATACTTGCAGGGTTATTTTTATGAGCAGTCAACACCGCCGAATAATATTTGGAATTGCTTAAGGACACTTCAAAGATTTTAATCGAATTTTGAAAGTTTTGATTTTTCGGGAAAAAAAAAACGTAAAAGTAAAAAAAACGTAAAAAAAGTTAAAGTTGGTGTCATTTTCAAAATTTTGATTACTTCTTGTTGGAGTTTTTGACACAACCCTAATGTGAACTATCATTAGGGTTGTGTCAAAAACTTCATGTCTTGACAAGGTAAATGTACTCACTGTCAACTGAAGAGTCCAAGTCATATACCGGAATGAAACACTAATTTTTTGATGGACTTAAAAGCCGTAAAAACCTATTTTGAATCAATAATTCAACAAAGTCCATAGTTAGTGCTGAGTCTTCTACTTAGTTGTTTTTAAATTTAATTTTTCTTACAATGTATATAGAGTTTGTATTAAAACCTACAATTAACTGACTTTGATTTTGTTTTATTGCCTAAATTCCAATAGTTTATTGAACATAATTTAATGCAAATGCTGTAGTCAACACTTGAACACTTGTATGTGCTACGGAGTACAGGCTTTTGGAGTAACCTTATTTGACGAATTCGAAGCTGTACATTCCTTTAAAAGAATATTTCGGTTACCCGATACAGCACCAAACTATGCTATACATGTGGAATGTGGTCTACCACCCATTTACATTCGTAACTTGAAATCTCAGGCAGATTACCTTAGAGGACTGATGCAGAGAAGTGAAAACAGCCTTCATAAATCAATACTGTAAGGCTACTGCAGTCAAATGCTTATCCTTTTAGAGAGTGGAACTGCAGTCAAATGCTTATCCTTTTAGAGAGTGGAACCTGCTGGCCTTGTCGCACGACATATCCCTATCTCTTACAGAAAGGAACGTCCATGAGTGGCAGGATTTATTTTCTACAATTATAGCCAAAGTAGATGATAAAATATACGACCAACACATAAACAGAGCTTCTTTATCAGCCTCAAGAACATACTACAGAAACCTTAACCATCAAATGCTAACTGATGAAAGCTTTTTAAACATCAAGTACTCTTCCGAGGCTATAAGTACCATTTTCAAGGCTAGAGTAGAAATTCTCAATTTGAACTGCATTCCACATAGAACCGATCTACAGCAAGCTGGCAACTTATGTAATAGAAGAGAATCTGAAGATATTGACCACTTCATTGCCATCTGCCCAATATTACAAGAAATACGACGCTTGTATTTCCAAGAAAGTTTTCTATCACTTAATAGTCTATTCTATATGAAATATTAAATGGAGCTCGAGGATGGTCCAACCTATATAAATATTGCAAACATGCTATAATGTAACGAAACAGCTTTCGAAAACACCGGTTACTTTTTTTTGTTTTCTTGTCTCAATAGATTTATTTGAATTTTTAATAATTGAAATTGTTGATCTTAATATGGTTAAACATTAATAGTATAAGAAATGACTCATCGCTCGCTCATTTAAAAATTTCAAATTTTTGCCAAGACGATGTCAAACTGTGATTGAAAGCAAGGGTTTTTCAACGAAATATTTAAATGGAAGATGAAATAAAATGGTAAACTCGAGTTTTTAGCACTAATTAAATGTCCAAGCTATAATAAAAAAAAAGTTTACTAACTGTGGTTCTTGTATCTATTTTCTTACAGAAATAACTAAAAATTAAAAAACTCCAGATAATATAGTCGGAAAATTAAAAAAAAAATTAATTTTAAATATTAATATAATAAATTATATTATTATATTATTATTTAAAATTTAAAAAAAAATGTAAAGATCAATGCCTAACGACTTTCTCCCACCTGAACCGTGCACATACTGCACGAGGCACGACCCACAACTGACATTCTGAGGGCAGCATTTCATAAATGCCGTAAATCGGGCCTGTATTGTCATCAATTTTGGCGGCGGCAACTTGACCGATATCATTTTTTCTACTTCATGAAACAAAAAATAGACATCAAATAATCAAAAGCAAGATTAAAGTTTTTCGCTTATTAAAAAAATTACAGTGAAAGAACATGCGTGGCTACTCAAATATCGACAACATATTTATCTTAAGAAAAGAACTATTGCGGGATATTTCTTAGAACAACATAAAAAACTATACGTATTTTTCGTTGACTTCAAGGTTGCTTTCGATACAATTGATAGGAGGGCTTTACAACTCGGGAATGTGTCAATATTTGGAAAGGTCATAGAAAACCTGTACGACGAAAACAAGGCAGTGGTGTGGAACGGAGAGGTCATGTTTGATCGGTTTGATACAACAATGGGCGTTAAACAAGGTTGCCCCCTGAGTCCTAAACTTTTTGTTCTTTTCATCAATGACCTTACTGACTACCTTCTAGGTGGAATAGAGTTTGCCGGAGTTTCGATTAAAGCTTTACACTATTTGCCGATGATGTTGTATTATTTGCTTACTCACCTCAAACACTGCAACTTATGATCAACCGTCTAGATATGTACTGCAAGTTGTGGAATTTGACGGTGAACTTAAGCAAAACTAAGGCGATGGTGTTTAAAAATGGCTCTGGCAGAGTCGTTGTTGTAAAACCCTACAAATATTTTGGTGTTAAAATTAAAAGAAATCGGAGTATGGAAACACACTTAAAAGATACACTTGTACAAGCTAAAAGTGCAATATGTGCTACATGCAAGAAATGCTTTGCAGATAAACTTATTTCACACAACGTTAAGTATAAAGTCTTCACAGCAGTTGCTGAATCCGTGATGATGTATGCTGCGCAAGCTTGGAGTTTTGAGAAGTATGAAGTGGTAGAAAAACTGTTAAAGTTTTTCCTAAAAAGATGTTTTCTGCTGCCGAGAAATACTCCAAACTACATGCTGGCAATTGAAACCGGATTGCCACCGCGGTTTATTAAAACAATCAACATGCACATTGATTATCTTTTGAAAGTCTTAAAAATGCCAGACGAAATACTTCCAAAAATAATAAGTCTTTGTATAATCGGAAGATGGAGTCTATTTTTTGGGAAACTGAGGAAGCTTGCAGATTATTGCAGTCTTTGCAATCTTTCCGTGTTAAAAGATGTCGTGCATTTCATAGGTTCATGTCCTGTTTTAAAAGAAATAAGAAGATCCTTATTAAATTATTAAAATTAAATTATGAATTAAAAAAAAATTGGTTAACATATTATCGCAAAATAATAGTCATTTAACTCGACACTAAAACTTATTTAGTGTGAGACTAGGTTGAAATTTGTATGAAAACATCAGCTAGTTTCACACTAAGTTTTTAATAATGTCGAATTTATTTGTCTAGAACTTTGCGCTAATGTATCTTTTAGAAACACTTAACATGTACGTTATCTATCTTGTGAATTTTTGTAATATAAAATTTATAATAACATAACATAACTGTCAATCGAGCAGAAGGCATAAGCTATGCTTAACGATTTTTGTATTTATAAATGCATATTCTTCATGCATGGAACCAAGCCAAACTGTACCCTGGATACTTGAACCACTGGAAAATAAGAAAAAAATAATTCACGAGAAATTTCTCAAAATTGCAAACGGTGAGAAATGGTCAAAACTCGACAATTATCGCGTCTCAAGAAGTCCTTGGCCAAACATCTCAAATAAAAAATACAGAATACATTCAAAAGCTAGGTAGACTTCAACTGTCCCTTTTGGTTGGCGCCCTTCAATGAGGAACCACATGAGTAGAATGGGCATTAGCATCAGAATTGTGCAGAGGTAGTCAAGACGTTGATGCAGAAGAGGGCTCATATCACTTCCTTTCTGAATGCCCCAACCTAGCTCAGACAGGAAAAACTACCCTCGGAGAATACTTTTTCGACGAACGGGGCGACGACGTTTCAAAAAAAGCCACACAAAAACATTCTGAAATTCATCAACATCCCAGGATGGTTTAAGGAGGCACACCACAACTGATTCTCCCCAAAATCCCTCCTTTCTCCACACCTTGTTCCTCATACGCCTGGGGACCGCAATGGATCCTTGAGATCCTAGTTCTCTCTCACTAGGATCTCAAGGATGAATTGTGAGAGAATTCGGCTGCCGAATTATCACCCTATCCAATATCCAACCTAACCACCAATGATCTACTTAAACCTAATTACTTTGAAGCAAATTAGAAATATCTATAAGGAAATTTGTAAAACAAAAAAAGTAAAGATAAATATATATTCAAACTTTCAACGTTCAGGAATTCACAAGCTTTTTGGAAATTGGCTAGGAAACTTTGTTTAAGTATGTTACTGTATTCAAGAATCTTCTTGATCCTGTAACAACTAAGAGATTTGAGACTGTGAGTTCATATTACACGATCTAGAATTAACGCTAGTAAACCTTTCTGATGGAAAGCTGCTAGTGCGGATGTTATTCTAGTAGTGTTTAGAATGACTGAACTGTTTCACTCAAGGAAACTCTTTAATGGCTCTTTTAAAGTGATTGAGGGTAGACGAATTCCGTGATGCTTTCATGTCTACTTCCTTTCCACAAAAAAGGATCCTTATTGGATGCATAAACAATAATGTTGCATAAATCACGTAGATTCGGCGCAGAATATCCTAAAAGAGTTTCAAACTGGTTTTAGATCAGGGTTCTCTACAATAGACAACAAAAAAGATTATGACACTAAATATATGCTTTTCGAGCTCTTGGACAAATCATATGAGCAGTGCATTAAGCTATGATATTAAAATTGTCTAGCCGACTAGGTCAAGCTAGGGAGAGAGTGTATTTTTGGTGGTACAATCAGAAAAGAAAAACACCGGTAACAGATTAAGGCTGATCGCAAAATATTGTAACAGCGTGTACGCATTTTCCGCACCTCAACATTCACAAACGGACATTGAGATCTCCTGTTCAACCAACTGTCATCCAGATTGACTCTCAGTGTCAAACATTAATTGGGACCACTACCTCGTTAAACTTTAGGTTAAAGAAAAGGTACGGTTGCGGTTATCCCGACCAAGGCGAGGATGCAAAATTGTGAGGAAGATTAGCTTCGTACAGCTACAGTCGCCAGAAATCGCCAGGTTCTATCCCGATCGATTCTCTAATGCTAATAAACTCTAAAGCAATTCCTTACCGCTACCATGAAGTATTGAGAACCAGTTCTAACATTGCCCAAATGTTATCAAAGAAGCTGCCTCTAAAGTACTAGGTTTTACACGGACAACGGACACCACAAAGAACTCCCTCGTTTGACAATAAGTGTCGGCAAGCACATGTAGCTAAACAGGAAGCATGCAAGGTGGCGCTGCATAGAAGGACCAACAATGCTCCCGGTGTCTTAGAGCAGAAGAGGAAATAGAAACTTCGGCTGCTCAGAAAGAAAAATAATTGATAATGAGAAGCGTGTGATGTGATTGAGGAAATGGAGAGCTATTACTGTAGCTCAAGTTCGAAAGTTTATCAAAAGTTAAAAAAAAAATGTTAAACCTGCACAGCTCCAAGTGTAGCTTGCAAAGACGATCGTAGAAGAATTATAGCCGATGAGCCGAATATGGAAAAAACACCTCTGCAGACTGTATAGCGGCGATGACGAAATGAATGCCGCTGTTTGGCAGAATGAACTATAAGAACTAAGAAATAAAATAGAAATTCAAAATTTGTATTTTTATTTTATTAATTTAGTTAATTGGAATAAATTCGCGCCTGAAGATGTAATTTTAAATTCGAAACGCGAAGCACAAACTACAACGTGTCCGTTGGGAAATTTATATATTAAAACGTTAATATCGCGAACAGTTAAAATACGGGCGGGAAGGTTTTATTCTCATTTGAATCTTTTTGAGTGCGGATTTATTAATTAAAGTGTCACAATCGCATTCGCTATTGGAACTTTTTTTTTTTGTGGTGATTCTTACATTATTACGCTCCGGAAGTTTTGTTCACATTGTAATATTGATAGTTGATTACGATTCACGGGCCAAGTGTAAATTTAATTCTTTCTTGGGTGCAAAGGTTCCGACAAACTTCTTCAGCCCTAAATGCGCCACATCCAGGGCTCAGCAGAACGTCGAGAAACCATCGAAAAAGTGGAAACCATGAACGAAGCTTACACGTAAATCCAACAGCTTCAATTCGAAAAAGAGCGTCCTCTTAGGCCTACAACAATAGTTAATGAAACTAAAAATGTACCCACACCATGGTACATTTTTATTGTGACTATCGTGAACAGCAGATGACAAAAAAATAAAAACAAAACAAAATGGCAGCCATAAAATGCAAGGATTTTTTTTATTCGGCAGAAAGTCAAGAAATTAACAATATAGTTTTGTTATTTTGTTAATATTATAAACATTTAAATTTCCATGTTCGGATTTAAGTCCCTCAATAAGATGCACCACAATCAAATTTACTTCCATATTTCATTAACTCACAAATTGCAATTTGCTAAAATCTGCTTTCCTATCAATATTAGTTGGTTAAAAATTATGTTCTTTTGTAAAATATTAAAATTCAAATAATTTGTGAGTTGTGACCTGCTCCTAAGTAGATCACAATTTCGATTGATTTTGTGACTCTCATAAGTAGTGACTTTGGGGGAGAATACGAAAAAGTCACAAAATCGGTTTCACCTCTTGTGACTTGTGAGGCATCAGTGATGATGGGGAGAATCGGGCTGTTAAGACTATCGATGTTTAACGAACTCTAATAGGCATGACGAAACATTGACTAATGTTAAAAGCACATTGTTAAAGACATTTATATGGCAGTGGCTATATTGGACAAATGCACCTTTCGATAAGTTTCGTTAAACATGAGGTACTTCAGACTTCACTTTAAATCGCTGTGACACATTCCAATTCGATAGGTATGACATTTGACGGTGAATAATAAAGTGACAGATATTTATTGGTATCTCGCACTTCAAGGGTTGGCCACATTCCCTAATTGTGGATACAATACGGTTAAAGTTTCCCTTTATAAAAATACAGAATAAAAACTAGTAATTAAATTGAAAAAAAAAATTTGTTACCCTGCGTTCTATGTGTAAGGAAAAAACATGTACAGAAGAAAACGAAAACTTAGTAAAAATGTGTATAAACTTAACGAAAGAATTAGCTTTTTATGTTAAAGATCGACTCTAATGGGCAGTCCCCTTAGAAGATAATGTTATGTTCTGCATAGTCAATGTCTAAAAGTAAAAAATAAAAAAAAATGGTTGAAAACTGTTTTAATGTGAATGTCTGAGACTTGTAACTATATTAGCTACTTTAGTGCCACATTGTTTTTTAAATGTGAAATTCAAGTCCGATTCTCTTACATACATATGTATGTAAAAGTAATTTTGTGAACGTATTTGACAAATAACAAAATAAACAAATTCTTTCGGGATTTTCTGGTTTATCGATAATGATAAATATCTTACTGTCATTATCCAGCCACTTTTTCTTCCCTCTTTCAGTTTGCGTGTATATTTTTAAACTTTTAATAAACTTGCAATTCTCTTAGGAAAATTTTACAAATTCTTTTACTACGAAATTTCTAGTAATGTGCAGTGCTGCCCAAGTCGGAAGGAGGGACGTTTTCAAGTTTTTTTTTTTTGACAGGAAACAAGTAATGCGCTATAGGAATAAGACGAAGATTGAAAACACTTTCCATCCCTACATATGTATGTATAGCTATATGTTTTTATAAGCAGCAAACAAGTTGTTAAAGTAAAATAAAGTTTTTGAATCCCATGGAAATTCTTTAATGAACGAACATTCGCGAAAATATTTACCTACATACTACACCATGGTACAAAAAAGTTTATTTACATTCAAAGAAGCATTGAATTGAATTGAATTGTGTGTGACTTTTGAGATGTTTTTCAGAATAAAAATACATATATGTATGTCAGTCACCAAAATATTTAAAAAATTCATTGGAGTCCAGAGTTTAGACTCAAGAGTGCTTAGTGATATTGTGCTTTGGCAACTCAGTGTATGAGTTATTATTAAAGCAATTCATAAAATCTGTAATTTTATCGAGATTAGCCAATACTTATTAAAACTTGGATTCGAAGAATATCTACCAACACTATATAGACTTATTTCCTACCTTCGAGCTCCGATACTGATAAATTCACCATTAGAGTTTCATCGCCGCTTGGCACATTTAACCATTTTGCCATAACCTGCAAATCTCTGAAGACAACAAAACCCATTAAAAAAAACCTAGGATAATAGTTTGACAACACGAGAAAGAGAACTGGGACGGTCCCAACAACTTTTTCAGTTCACTATGCTTCCGCAATATGGTATGGTTACAAATTTAATTCTTCTATGAATAGGATATTTCGTCCTGGATAGGTTGAAAAGCTTTACATTTAAGGAAAACTCATGAGTGGATCCAGGTTATGTTATAAAATGCAAGTTTTGCTGTTAAAAAGGAAACCGGAAAAGGTTTCAGGAAGCTAGAAAGACTTGCAATGTTTATTACCCAATTTTTATACGAACAAAAATTAATTTATAAATACTTCAATTCCCAAAGGTGGTACAAATGTTGATGATGATGATTATTAAAAAAACCGTACCGCATACTTTAAGGTGTTATGACGCCTCCTCTACTCGAGAGCATAAATGATATTATAGGACCAATATTCTTTAGCACTCGTTCAGTCGCAGGAGTACTAACTTAGTATCTAAAAATAAAGAATTATCGATTTTGACAATACCACTGCATAAGCTTTTCCATCTGTCCTACTCTTCTGGGAAGGATTGATTGTCTCGTGGTCCTCCCTTGAAATGAAGATTTGCAAGCACTGACATTTGGATATTAGTAGATGTTGGGGTGTTTTTATTGGTAGTTCTTCGCCTAAGTTTGAGAGAGAGTGATTATTAGCCGTTTAACCGGCATTTCTGTGAAGAGATAATTGACTCTGAAATCACTTGACAAGGTTGGGCAAACAACTCAGTCTTGTCTGAGCAGAGCCGCCGAAAAATGTTCGGGCCCGTTGGAAACCATGTACGGGCTCCCGTTTTTTAAGTAAGTATTTATTGTAATTTTCGTTTCCTTCCATTACCCCCCTCTCCAAGGAAAGGCTTTTGAGGAAATATAACCATAAGTGCAATTCTTCGGAGGCGGGCTAGGCAATACCCATGGTTGAATAAATGTAGGGTACCAGGGGATACAAGGGATGCCAACTGATTACGTGAGCCTAGCTCGGCAGCAGCTACCTGGTATGTGAGATTGGCTCCTAATGGGAGTTCGTGGTGGCTGTGGTTAACCCAAAGCGGGAGCAATAAGGTATTTAAACCTGGCATAAGAGTGAAGCTAAAGGGAATCTTACCAGAGGTGCAGGTTGGACTCGCTCATACGCAAGGGGTATATATATATATATATAATATATGCCACAGCATAGATATTGAGTTGCTACTAGAGTACCCTTTAAATATGGATCAATTGTACTTAAGTCCTTCTTTTTTCAAGATCATGGAAACGCTGATTAACTTTCAGCTTGAACAACTTTTAATATGAAATCCAATCGAATGACGCTAGGTCCATTTATGTTGATTGAATAAATCTTGATATTTCAAAAACGTTTGATAGAGTTTAGCATCAAGCTCTTTTATCGAAAAAGCATGCATTAGGTTTCGATGAATATTTTATTTGTTGCATTGATAATTATTTTTTGGATCGTTCAATACAAGTAGTGTTGGACGGATTTTAGTTTGAAACTCACAAAATATATGCATTCGTAAAATTTTTTTAACAATCAGACAAGACATTACGATGATAGGGAAGTCGAAAAAAGTGGCTCGGACAATTATGTCTGTCTGTCTGTTTCTCTCTCTGTATCGGCTAAACCGATTTGCTTCAAACTTGTTACATAGTATTATTCTGACGTCCTACAGAGGGGTTTTAGGAATTAGCATTCTAGCTCTAAAATTAACGGTACCTGCCATATGATTTTAATGAAAAACTTATTTCTGTTTAAAAAACGGCTCCTACGATTTTGATAAAACTTTCTGAATGGTGTTTTATATGCAAGTTCTATTTTTCGGTTTGAATGGATTTTTCAGGAAAAGTCTTATAACGGTACCTCCCATATGCCCGTTTTTGTATATTCAGACTTTCTTATTAATTTACAAAACATTTAGTGTTTTATGATTCAAATAATATTGTCTAATACAATTTTCAAAAACAATTTTTTTTGAATTTTTAATATTAAAAAAAAATTGTTTTTTTTTATTTTTTTGAAAATTAATCGATTTTTTTTTAATTTTTTTCCTAGTATAAAGTATAGATTTCTTCAAATTGACATACTCAAAGAAATTTTAAAATATGTTTTCGAAACTGATAGAACGATTTTGGAATGAAAAATTGATAAAATAGAAAACAGCAAAATAAATCAGATGGCTTACAACATTTTTTCCAAAAAACCTTATGAATAGTGGTTTTTTGATTTCTTATAATTTTTTTTGTTTAATGTTTTCTCCCATATTTTGTTTTATATGGCTTGGTTGAACCCTAGCCACTAGTCAAATAAAAGCAAACTTCGTCGTTCACCAAATAGGTGAGTTCCTACCCTATGTACATACCTACGTATTTTAAAGCATTTCATGATCACAACAGCACACAGAATAAATAATAAGGACTCCATGAAAAACACATAAGCACACAAAAACAACTAACAAATTTGCATTCAATTACTGAATGCAAAAAATTCAATCAAGAAAACAAAAGCTAACACCTGCCTATAAACAACCAATAAGTTAAGTTTTAATACTCCGGGTGGGTACCGCTTCATAGTGGTTGGAATGGGTATCTCAATTTTAGTACCTACCTTCCCTCCTTCCAACCTTATTATATGTACATAATATCCTAAATGAATTCCATGAATAGCACCATACGTTTATCGATCCATCAAACATAATTAAGCTATTTTAATTCATTTGATTTCAAAAAAGTAAATTATTGTTAAATAGCCTTGCTTACCTGCTGCTGATTCCTATGAATCTTTATGCCAGTTTTTCAAACTGTTCCATACCAAAATGAAAAACAAACTCAAAAAAGTCCTTTACATTTTTCTATTAGGAAATATTATAAACTGTAAACAACAAAAAAAGATAATACACTAAAAAACTGCAAAAGCAAAAATTCTTTATACAGTGGTGGACAAGAATTTAGCACACTCATTGAAGAAAATAAAATCTATACTATTTTTGAGTTGTTTTCATAATAAATTTGTTATGTGTATTTTATTTACAATAAATATACATAGAAGTTAATTTTCACCAAACAAAATAATATTTTATGTAATAGCTGTAGGAGAAATTAAAAAAAATATGAAAAATCAGTTTTTGGCTTGGACACAAATTTATCACATTTACGAGTTTTGGATAAAAGGCTTGATTTATGCTACTCACCATTATCAAAACTACAATTTATTTCAATACTCTATGGGAAATCCTTTATTCTTTATGACAGCAGAGATTCTGTTCGGTAAAGCCTCACATCGCCGCTTTGGAATTGCATACCAAACATTCTATATTTCAAGCCAAAAAATCAGATAAATTCTTTGAATTTTTTGTTCGTTCAATGTGATGTTCAACATCGTTCCACAGGTTCAAGCTGGATTAAAGCTGGGTGTACCTCGAAAAAAATGGATGTTTGTTAATAAATTGGCGGATAACTTTTTTATTTAAAAAGATATTTTAACGAAATAAATTTTAATATTTAGCTACATACAAGACTTAAAATGTTCATTATTATAATTTCTTATTTTCGAAAATTGTAAGTTAGAGATCATGAAAAGATATAAATTTATCGTTCTTTTTCTCTCATCTTAAATCTTGGGGTTTTTTTCTTAGTAATTTTAATTTTTTTAATTTTTTTTTTTAAATTAAATCGAGTAAATCCCGGGAGTAAAACTATTTTTTTTTTAAATTAAATTTATTTTTTTATGAACAAATTCATCGAATCAGACGCATTTTTCTCGATTTTACCGTGTTTGAGCAGGTGTCACTTCTTCAATTTTCAATATAATTCATCGAAATAAAAAGACCAACTCAAATATTTACAGCAAAAATTATTATAAACAAAATATTATTAATTTTTTTCGGTTTTAAACAAAAAAAAACTTAAAAAATTTGATTTGTGTTGTTACTTTTTAAGTCTTTGTGAATGTTTTCTATGGTTTTCGAAGTTCAATTTTATTGTTAATTTTTTATGAAAGCTGAGTTTTCAAGCTCGGGAGTAAAACTATAGTTTTTTAAAAAATATTATTTTTAACACTTAAACACAATTAAGAAAGTAATATTGTAATAATTTTGGTTTTATTTTTTTATTTTTTTTTCAACATATTATCTTTTTATATCGACTTAGAAAATGTATGTAACAATAATAGTTTTTTTATATTAATTTTTAAAAAATGGTCTAATATGCGTTTTTACCATAGAAAGTTCATTGCTAACGCACACAAATAAATTTGTAGTTCGAACGATTACCGCAGCAGAATTTGGTGCTGTTCAGCTCTTTTACGTTGTTCTCTTCTATTTTTTGTTGTTGTTATAACATGTGTTCTGCGCTCTACTCTCAAGTCTCTACCCTGGCTGGTTCTAATATTTTTTGTTTTTCAGTCTCTGATTTTGGTTGCCTCATTTGTCATTTCCAATTCTACTGAGTGAGACTGACGGATTGGTGAAGGGATTATTGGTATGGTGTTTGCGGTGGGAAGTATTTTTTTGTGGGTCTGTTTTTTTGGTGTGACAGTTTTTTTTTGGTTTATGGACCATTTTATAAAAAAGGAAGGCGTTTGGTGCCACACTCATGCGAGGAGTTGTATTTTTTTTCGGAAAAAAGGAAAGGTGGAAAAAAAGCAATAAACTAAGTTATGATGCAAATTGAATTGTTTCTTTTGTGAAGTTTTTTACGTTCATTTCTATGCATACAAAAAATTATTTTGGTTTGGAGTTTGGAAATAAAATAATTTTTCTGTTGTTTAGTATGAGCGATATACATATGTAGGTATACATATACATGTGTACATATATGTATACTAGATCAAAGATCTTTGACAGATACAAGTAATATACAAGAATAACATGATCTGAATGGGTACGTGAAATTTGGCTCCAATGAAAAATTACCCTTAAAAACGGTCCAATTTTTAAATTGAAAAATGGCTTGAAAGCTAGTGAAAGGAAGCTCCAAAAATAAAACAGATTCGAATTGAATACGAAAAATCGCCACACAAAATTAAAAGCAAAATAACAGTAGCAACAACATTTTTTTTTATTTCAGCGGTTTGAGGCTTTTTTTACACATTTGTGGATAATTATATGTCTACTTTTCTTACTTATGCACTTCTATAGAGGGTGTCCACGGGGCACTACATTTATTTATTTATTTATTTTTATAGAGGGTGTCCCTTAATTCATTTTCAAGATTTTAGGACATAATTCTCGGGTATATTCTATTCTCAATTTTTTATATAATTTATCGGGAATTTAAGAAAAGGCTTACTTTGGTGTACCTAGAGCTGCAAAGGTTATTAATGTAAACGATTTTACTTAGGCTTATTTAATTTTTATTTTATTTTTGTACTAAAACAGGAAAAACCCATAGATTTTATGATTCTTGGGAAAATCTCAACCAGGTGAAAAAAGGTTTTCTGATTACGTCGTGTATTGAAATTGAACCCGAAGTCAAAAACATTGCATGGGTAAGAAAAATGGAACACGCTAAAAACTGTATATCTTAAACCTGACATAAGATGTTAAATTTATTTAAACGCATTTACAAAGGCTAGTATTTTTCTAAAAATAATGTCCTATACGAAGTTTCTATCGTTAGTAACAATAGGGCAACTATCATTAACATGGGTTAAGTTACACCAAAGGAAGCCTCTTCTTAAATCCCTGATAAATGATATAAAAATTGAAGAAAAGCCCTTACTGAGAAACAATTTTTTTTTTAAAATATATCCAAGAATCATTACCTAAAATCCTGAAAACGAATTAGGGACAACCTGTATAACTTGTACCAATTTTTTCGTTAGATGGTATAAACCCAACCTAACTTACAGTAAAATAGTATAATTACAACCTCCTATGCTGGGGTCTGTCTGGGTCTGAAGTAGGATTAACCCATAAATTCTAAAATTCTCCAATTTTTACTTGCGATCATAGGGACTATAAGCAAATTTAGGATTGGTGAATATAAACAAATTGAGATAATAATCAAACATGATATTACGATCATAGAGAAGAAAGTAAGTAGCAAACAATTTCTGTATGTCTGTCAGTATGTATAACGAGCTGCAGCCTAAACGGCTTAAGCGATTATCTTCAAATTTGGTGTGTGTGATTCTTTTGGCATTCCCCAGAGGGCCAGAGGGGAGATTTAAATTTTATTTTTAGGCTTTAAAATTACGGTACCTTCTATATGGCCGTTAAGGAAAGCTTATTTTTCTTGAAAACGGCTCCAACTTATTGATGAAAATGTTTGAGGATTTTTTTGTTGGTATTAGCTCTTATATAATCAGAACCAAATTTACCGAAAAAGTCTAATAACGGTACATATCATATAAAGGTTTTTTTTTTTATTTTTGGCTTTCTCGGTAATGGCTCTTTGGATTTCTGTCAAATTTTATATTTGAGAAGATTTATATTGACAAATTATTTCTGCATATCAACATTTCGAATAACTTTTTTGTTCTAATTAAAATTTATTTTTGATTTTTTTTTTTTAAATTAATATTTTTAAAACTAATGAAAAAAACATTTTAAATTTTATATTGTTATTTTTGTACGTAACTGTTACTTGTTTTAATCAAAGATCTTACCTTTCAATATGGTTAAGCACGTAGGAGCAAAAACGTGCGACCCATTCGTGCCTATTTTTTTTTGTATTGATAGTGTCTTATTCAGCAATTTAGTTTAGGGTTATATTTCCATTTTCTTTTTTTCTTCTTTTTTTTTGATTTCTTGTAAGTCTAAGAATATAGATTCATTTTCCATTATACAATTTGGCCCCAAATAAATAAAAAAAAACTGTCTAGATATTTTATGAAAATTTAGAAAAAATCTTCGTTCAACGTCAAAAACACGTTGGAAAACGTTAAAATTGATCTAGGCCGGTCTTCTAGACAGACAAAGTAAAAAAAATATAGGCCGGCCAACGATGCAATTATCAGATAAAGTTTTATATTTTCGGAACTTACCGAAAATTTAAAACTAATATGAATATCGTCCGCGAAAATAAAAATCTAAAATCTCATGATGCAATTATCATATCAACTTGAACTTATTTTAATTTTGCTCTCCAGGTCCATTTTTTTTCAGGTAGCTAATTGAAAATAAAAAAATTTCTTCGGCAAATGGTATAATATGGTCCACAAGAATACCTTTATACAAATGTTTGTCCATTTTGGGTATCAATTTTTACTAAGGGATCAACGCCATGCCAATAAAAAGCTGCCCAGACCATTACATTCCCACCACCGTGTTCGACAGTTTTAATGGTGTACCTGGGATCATGTTTTTCGGACGCCATACATGTTTTTTGCCATCAGATCCGAACCGGCAGAACTTGGATTCATTGCTCCAAAACACATTTTTTTTTTCAAAAACTCAGCGGTTTGTTCCGCCGGGACTTTGCAAATTCTACCTTGCACCTTAATTTTTTTTTGAAACGAGTGGTTTATGCTGTGCAACGCATCCACGCAAATTTTTAATTGCGATTACGGGTATTTTAGTGCAAGTTATGCATTCGTGCAGATTCAAAACTTTGAGATAACAATCAAACATGACACTACGATGATAGAAAAACATATTTGAGTTACTGTCAAAATTCTGTCTCTGTCTGTCTGTCTGTCTGTACGGATGTATTTTGGACTTAAGGTGATTTTGACATTCTACAGAGGATTTTTTTCAATTTTTTTTTAGCTCAAAAATTAATAACTGTTAAGTAATAGCTTATTTTGCTCGAAAACGGCTCCAAGATTTCTTATGAAAAAAAAATCAGTGTACTACTGTAGGTAAGCATTATATTTTGGTGAAAAAAAATCAATATGGTGGGCTAAAAACGGTACCTCCCATAGGACCGTTTTTTTTTTCTTCGACTTTCTCAAAAACTGGTGATCCGATTACTATCAAAATTGATATTCCAGAAGATGCAGGTAGCCTAAGTTATTTCATATAAGCTTTTTTTCGAAAACTTTTTTTTTTATTTTTAATAATTAAAATTTTTTTTTGAAAAATCAATATTTTCAAAACGGGTAAGTGAATTTTTTTTAAATGAACGTTATTTTTATGCTTAAGCTTGTATTTTTTAATTTTTTTTTTATTTTTTTTTATTTTTTTTTTTTAAAAGTTGTTAAAAAAACCGTTTTATTTAAAAACGGCTCCTACGATTTTGAAAAAAAAAAATCACACTTTTTTACATTATTTTTGCGATCCAGTCGTGCAATTTATTTTCATTCAAGTGGCGTCTAACGGCTCTTGAAGAAACACTTATGTCATATTTTTCCATTACTTCGCTTTGAATGGCACTAGAGCTCTTAAATGGTTTTCCTTAGTTGATAGCCGGTAAATAACTTTGTCTTCTTTCCGTATGGTCTTTCGCGTGCGGCGAGCTTCCTTGACATTTGTAGAGACTCCAAAGTTTGTTTAAATTTCATTCAGATGACGTTTTTCTCGAAACGAAAATGAATTAAATATGAAAAGCAACGGTATTTTTCGCAGGTACCGTTGTCAATGACTACATGCATATTTAATGTTGCTTGAAAAAAAAATAGACAATAGAAAAAATTGAAAATATGCTACTTCTACTACTAGTGTGCTGAATTCGTGTCCACTACTGTATTTATGTGTTTGTCTCTTTGTCGTGATGCATTTTTGTTTCATCGAGCTTCAAATGACAACTATTTTAAAGAAATTGCACATTCAAAAAAAACATTTAAATTAAATCTTTTTTCAAAAAGACGCCTGCACTTAAAAAGGATTAGCACATATGAGCAAGTACGTGCGACGCAGTGGTGCCATTTATTTTTTATAATTTGCGGGCACTCAAATGGTTATTTTAACCTTTATTACGAATTAACACAGTGCGAGCTTTAAATTCATCAACAATCTTCTATCTTTGAAATTGCACCGAATGTAATGCCTTAAAAACTCAAGCTGCATTTTATCGTTAAAGTGAAATACACCCCTATGTCACTCTCTATATAAGCAGTACTTGCATTGAAAAAATCATCTTCTGTGGAAGGACTATTTATTCGACACTAATTTGTTTCTCTTTTTGATCTGAACTTAAGTATCTAATATGCATATCTCCTAACTCCTATACGCGCTTGAATTTCTTAGATCGAGTCCAAGAAAGAGCTTAAAAATTGATAGGTGACAAAAATATTACGGATACACCCACATCTCTGGAAACCTGCCGTTCTGTTACGTGCATCTCATTGTTTAATCCCCATTTTTACAAAAAAAGCTCCAGTGAGCTAGTTGCATTCCTTCCATGAAAGAATTCCAGTAGAATACTCGCACTACTATAGGAATGCCCATCAGTGAACCATTGAGCAAAATTTCAGACGTACACTTATGTACATAGTCCCTAGTCGCACAACACGAACGTGGAACGCTTTGCCTGGCTCTAAAAACATTTAGTATCTGCAACAGTTATAATAGCCGTGGATTATAATGTTAGGTATGAATTTATTACCATAATGTTACTTGTTATTCAAGGATTGTTACTCTTGACTTAGAAAAATAAGATTATTAAACATAATTAGCATGTAATTATCTTTTTTAAGAGTTATTAGTATGTTTATCTAGCAGCGCCGTAACTAGTGCGAACCACTGCTGTTTACTTCCTCTGAGCAAATGTGTTGTTGTAGGAGAAACTGTATAAGCACATCAAAACTTAATTTAATTAAATTTATTTTTTTATTTAATAAATATTGTGTTGTCCATCCTATCCCACCTGCAACCATTTCCGAGGATTATCTTCTATTGTCACGAAAGAGAGTTTTAACCATTTTTGGGGCTAACTTTCTGAAAACGCGATAGACACTATAACCAGTATAAAACACTGGCCGTTGCCTGATGATTTTTTTAATATTTTTTTTTGATTATGTATGTAGTAGGTTTTGGGTGTGGTCCTTTGTAGCCAAACTCTCACATATGACGTATGTGTTCAAATAAAAAAAAATATGTTTATCCTTCCTGCTACAATATGCTGAACAACGCTGCTGAATATTTCTTTCCATTTTCAAAGAAGATTGTGATAGCAGGACAATGGGTTATAAGCAAACCTAGTCATTGGCTTAGGAAACGAAGCCAGGAAAAGGGTAGTCAAAGGCTATGTTGTAATTACTGTGAGGGAGACAACCAGGTGTGGATACCTCTATGTCACTTTCCAAGGTTAATTTCGCCAGTTATTTTTGTGTTATGAATACGGTGACCAGATTTCTCTGAGCAAAACCATAAATTTGAAAATTGTAAACAAAAAAATTAACTTTTATTTGGTAGGAAATCCAAAAAAATTCTCAAATATAAAATCATAACAAAAATGGGCACGACTGGGTCGCACGTACTTGCTCTTATGTGCCTAATTACATTGGACGTCAAGATCTTTGACAAAAACAAATAACATTTACGTTGAAAATAACACAGTTTGAACTTATAAAAACTATCAAAACCACAATACTTAGCGGTTCTTAGTAAAAATGAAGTACGCCACCACACGTCTTAGATAACAAAGAATTTATGAAAAAAGTATTTCGAAAATTGTAGGACGGATTTTGATAAAATCCTGTTTTTTTATTTTGGTATGCAGTTTTTTAGAATATATTAATGTACATATGAATATAAAATAAAAAAATATTTTTTTTGATTAGTTTTAAAAATATTGATTTTTCAAAAAAAAAAAACAAAAATGTATTTTAATTAGAAAAAAAGTAATTCAAAATTTTGATATGCAGAATTAATATGGCTTTCTAGATCTTTTTAAATATAAAGTTTGACAGAAATCCATAGAGCCGTTACCGAGCAAGCCAAACATTAAAAAAAAAAACCGTTATATGAAAAGTCCCGTTAATATACTTTTCCCGCATATGTGGTTCTAATCAAATGATAGCCAATACCAACAAAAAACGGGTTAAGCGATTGCCTTCAAATTTAGTATGTGTTTATCTTTTCGCATTCCTCAGAGGGGAATTTTTATCGAAAACGGCTCCAACGATTTTGATGAACATTTTTGAGAATTTTTTTGTTAGTATTAGCTATCATTTGGTTAGAACCAAATTCACGGGAAAAGTCTATTAAGGGTACCTTTAATTCTATTAAGACTAAGAAGTCAACGGCCTTGGCTCCGACAAAGCATCGCTTCCCGTGAGATCAGCGAAATCAAGCATCGTTGCGCGTGGTTAGTGGAAAGATGGGGACCGTCCGAAAACCAACTGCGTGCTTTTGACATGTGTTATGTGTTTTCTGTTTTCCCGTTCTCTCCCTTTCTTCTACTGATCTGTCCTGTATTAATGTCGTCTTTTGTGTTGTCTTGTAATTGGCTGAGCCGATGGTCTCAGTGTCTCTACTTCGTAGATTTACCTACGGAGGAGATCACTATGTAATGTAATGTAAAACTAAGAAAAATAAGTTGCAACGACTGGATCGCACATTCTTGCTCATATGTGCGGTCACATTGTAGAATAAAATTAAAGAAAATTAAAGTGAACATCAAAGCATTTATTCGATTTTTGTGACTTTTGATTGTTCGAATAAAGTACGTTAAATTGTATTGGGTGAAATAATTTAAACGCCATTTTATTTCTTTAGGAAATGTAAAACAGTGTGATTTTTTTTTCAAAATCGTAGGAGCCGTTTTTAAATAAAACGGTTATTTTAACAACCTTTTTTAAAAAAAATAAAAAAATAATAATTCAAGAATACAAACATAAACACGAAAATAACGTACATTTAAAAATAAAATTAACAAAAAATTCATTTACCCGTTTTCAAAACATTGATTTTGAAAAAAATTAATGCAAAATTACTTAAGCTACCTACATCTTCTTGAATATCAATTTTTATTGTAATCGGATCCCTATTTTTCGAGACAGTCGAAGAATAAAAAACCGGTCCTATGGGAGGTACCGTTTTTAGCCCACCATATTAATTTTTTTTTCACGAAAATATAATGCATACCTACTGTAGTACACTGATTTTTTTTCATAAAGATTCTTGGAGCCGTTTTCGAGAAAAATAAGCTTTTACATAACGGTTATATGACAGGTACCGTATATTTTTGAGCCAAAACAAAATTCAAAAAACTCCTCTGTAGAATGTCAAAATAACCTTAAGTTCAAAATTTGAAGTCGATTGGCCCAACCGTTTAGTCTGCAGTCCAATATACATCCGTACAGACAGACAGACAGACGGACAGAACTCAAATATGTTTCTCTATCATCGTAATGCCATGTTTGATTGTTATCTCAAAATTTTTAATCTGCACGAATGCATAACTGCATTATAGTACCTATAATCGCAAGTAAAATTTATTGTAAATTTTATAATCACATGTATATTAATAAACTCTAAAAAACTAGATACCAGAATTTCAAAAAAAGATTTTTTTTCAAAAAACTAAAAATAGATAACAGAATTTTATCAAAACCGGTCTTACAACTTTCGAAATAATTTTTCATAAATTCTTTGTTATTGAAGACGTGTGATGGCGTACTTCATTTTTATAGAAACCGTTAAGTATTGTGGTTTTGATACTTTTTTATAAATTCAAACTGTGTTATTTTCAACGTAAATGTTACTTGTTTCTGTCAAAGATCTTGCTTTCCAATGTAATTAGGCACATAAGAGCAAGTACGTGCGACCCCAGTCGTGCCCCTTTTTTCGTTTGCTCTTACAAAATATTTGTTAAATTTCTGATTTTTTGTATAATTAACGCGCGCAAATGTAATTAATGTAGAGCACACTGCGTGGGCATTAGAAAGATAGGGACGGGAAGGATAGGAGGTGTCGATTAACATTGGTTTTGAATGCTTGCAGATCAAAATGGCAAGGGAAAATCTCGCCGGGTGAACTATTCAAAATTTGTGTTGTTCAGCTAAAAAAAATATCCCTATATTTCATGGTACGTCTGAAATTGGGCTCAGGGATGAACTGATGAGCATTCCTTGCGAGACGAGTTTTACGGGAGAAACTTTTAAGGGTTTTCCCTGATGCGGATGGACGCATGTTTGGGTCATGTTAAGTTTATCCGACCAGCAGATTGTTGATGTAGACGGTCTAAATTTTTATTTGTAATCCATTTGTTCGTTGGCCCGTTGGGATAGGCCAACACCAAGCCAGAAGTGGCCAAAGTCTGTCCGACCAGTGGTTTTGTACATTTGTACGAGAAGCAACACCCGATGATGGACAAGCAAGTCCGAAACGCGTCGTTATATTAAATTTTACTAATTTAACAATATTGTGATACAAAACGTATTTAAAAAATAAATAAAATTATAATTTTAATTTATTTTTCTTTTTATTTATAAATTAAAAACATTTTATGTAATTTGCCATTTATTTAAACCTAAATTTTCCATTGAATCGATGAGGTAGGTGTTTCTACCGCTGCCTCCCGGTCTATAATAATACCATACATTTTTCACGATTGTTATGAACCTTTTATATATTGAATATGCTTAAGAGAAGACAGTATCGAAACTTGGTGACGATAGTCCATCTTGTTGTTGAAGAGGTTGCAAGTCAGACCATCCCGTTGTCGGAGTCCATTAAAGATCTCGGACAACAACCTGGCTACTTTAAAATGTTTGTAATGTGGATAATCGTCGGCTTGCATAGCCGCCTCAATTTTTTTTAATGCTAAATTCTGTCATGAGTTTGGCGTTGCTCCTGTTTAAATCTTTGCTAAGTCCTTTAAATGACTCGGCATAGGTCTCATCAGCTTTTTTGAACCTAAGCCTGAATTTAAAAGTCCTCTTTGTTAAGCTAAAGATAAATGTAAAATTCACCTTTACCTTTATTTCGGAAATTTTTAATTTTTCTGAAAATATACTTCCCGAATAGGGGAGAATACAGGCAATGGCCAGGAGCTTGTTTATTGTTTCCATAGTGATCCTGTAGAGAGTTTCTCATTGCAGTCTACGACGAGTGACGACGACAACGTATCGTTGTCGCAGTCTGAGTGACAGAACATTGAAAAAACGATGTTGGGTCCAAAAGTACCGGAGGTAGAGAACAGATGCATTCTCAAAAAGTCCACTCATGCATAACAACATTAATTAGATTCTCATTTTGCTCCGTATGTTAGGCGTACAACACAAACACGCACCAAAACATAGGGCAACTCGCCTTCAAACCTTTGGCATAGAAAGAAAGGGGACCTTTGTTTGTTGGTCTTTTGAAAAGTTCCTGAAGGCGCATATTAAGCATTGAATGGAACACTAAATCATGCAAATTTTCCTTTATATCCTCTGCACCAACACGTACTCTCCTAAGAAGTATTTATGGAACTTAGAAAAGGGCGACGTTAGCCATCTAACCGCAAATTGGGAGTACCAAGTTGAAAATGGCAAAAAACATCAGGGACGCAAAATTAGATGGTTCGTTATATTTCCTGACGCATCCACTCAACTTTTGTTATGCAACGCTGTTGAGTATTTTGCACTGCCAATATAGGAACTATAAGGCAAGCTATGCATTCGTGCAGATTAAACAAAAAATAATAATAATCAAACATGACATTACGATGAAAGTAAAACATATTTAAGCCGGATGAAAAAAATCAGAATTGCCCCTGATACATTTTTAAATTTAATTCCATGTGACTGCTTTTAAGAGCAAGTAGCTTCGACACACTCGCAGAATTTATTTCTTTTCATTTTTAAAAGAGGACTGTTTAATACAAAAATTTGCCACGTGTGGCAAATTCCATTATAGAAGCATAACGTTCAGTGTTCTCCCTGCACATTTGTTTAAAAGAACGTTATATGAAGGACATTCGTTGGTTCCAATGGTAGCTTTGTAAGGTTGGTTAGCAGTCGGAGTGAATTTTTGTTCAGTTTTACTCCTAGCCCAATCATATATATTTATGTATGTATGTATAATGTGGGTATATACTAAATGCAGTTCCAAATTAATGGCATGCCATCCAATTTGCCATCGCGAATAATGGTAATACCGAGGAAATTTGGTTATAAAGAATTGCAATTATTATCCTTAGGATAGTGGAAAGTAAGCGCATCAGGCGAAACGTTTATGGTCCTATTTAATTTTTTGTGAGGATGAGTTTGGCATGAAGTTAAGGTGGTCCTTTAATAGCTTTTTAAAGTTCTAATAAAATAGTTCAGGGTTCTTGTTGGAGTTTTTCCGTATTTTGTTAATGGTGGAGTAGTGAAAAATAGTTGTTTTCATATTTTGAAAAATAAAAAGGAAAAAGGATGAAGAAGAAGAAGAAGAAGAAGAAGAAGAAGAAGAAGAAGAAGAAGAAGAAGAAGAAGAAGAAGAAGAAGAAGAAGAAGAAGAAGAAGAAGAAGAAGAAGAAGAAGAAGAAGAAGAAGAAGAAGAAGAAGAAGAAGTAGAAGAAGAAGAAGAAGAAGAAGAAGAAGAAGAAGAAGAAGAAGAAGAAGAAAAAGAAGAAGAAGAAGGGACGAAGATAAGAAGTTGCAAAAAAATTATTAATTAAATTCGTCTCTTGAAATATTCGATGGGAACTTTTTGAACATACAGAGAGATTACTCCAGAAATAGGTTTATTCTACAGAAAGACAGTTCTTTTGATCGCAATTAATTCAACTGACAAACTTCTTGTTGTAGCTGTCTTCAGTGTGAAGTTTTAAATTGTTACAAACTGCTCTTATTTACGCGAGGTTAAACCGCACAAGCATTCATGTGTCATTGATTCTCATTGGGATTAAAACTTTACTAATGATAAAGCATAAAGATGTCAAATTTGCTGTCATTTATTCAGACTGTTTCGCCAAATTTAAATAAACAGATATAGCACTTGCAAATCATTAAATTGTTTTATTAAAATGGATGTTCTCTTCAGGCACCTTACCACGCGCTTCGCTCATTTAACGGTCGCTATAACCGTCCTACCGAGAGAAACAACACATTTCCAGTGCTTCAGTAAGCTGTAAACCAATAAAAAAAAATCGTAGTTGGCCGTGAGAGTGTGCAGTAGAATGTGAGCCATTCGATTTCGCGTGGCTCATAAGAACTCGGTCTTTCGCAGACCACAAGTTGGCGAATTTGATGATATGCACACCAACGACATATGGTTTTAAAAGGAAGTGATGTAAACTGGCCACCGATATCGTGCAATTTGACCCGTTAGTTTATTTCTTGTGGGGGGTTTCTAAAATCGCAGGTTCACGCGAATAAGCCACAAAGCACAGTGCCCCCCAGAGCGAACATAACCTATGCCGTCGGTCAAATTCAGCGTGATTTATGCGCAAGTCATGGAAAATTGGACAGTTCGGATGTGTGCCTTCCAGAGAAGTCACGGCGGACAATTGAACTTTGAACCTTGTTATATTCTATACATAATGGCAACAATAGGCCTTTCAAACGAAGAAAAAAATTCGATGATATCTCATAAACTTAATTTAGTTTAAATTGAGAGATAATAATACTAGAGCAAAAAAAAAAATTTGAATTCTAACTAAATTGATAAAGAAATAATTTTCAATGATGTCGACCTTGTAACTTGGATGCAGTGCCATCAGCAAAGCTCTGTATTCCCAATTGTACACTTTTTTTCAGATTCTCGATTCGAGCTACCCACCCATCCTTCTGCTGTCAACGAAGTTGCTTCACCTGGTGAAAATGCAGTTAAGTCGTTGCAGATGCCGAGCGTTTCTCCAAAAGCTTTAGTTTTTCACTCAACTCACGTTCTTGCCTTAAAAAATTCCGTATCCGTTCCTTTTCTAAAATGTCTTTTTCTCGGCGTATAATGTCCCATTTTCTTGCACGCCAGGCTTCGTCGTCCAACATGGAGACAGAAGAACTAGCAGAAATATTACGGTGTATTATGTTGTTTGTTTGTTTTCCATGTTGTATCTATAAATAATTTAAAGCTTACGTGCATTCGATTTACTTAATGTTCTGATGTTTTAAGGCAGCAGATTTATGCACTATTATTATTATGTGTGTGCTCTTAAAACAACATTCATTCAAATACATATCATATCCCAACATTCATTATACATAACTCAAAATGCCATGTTTCAGTTCTTGCAATATTGTAATTGAAACCGCTATTTTCTCACAAATAATTCATATTTGATGTTTCATAAACCAAATCATTCCAATCTTAGAACAGAACTAGTGCTCTTACTCTATCTTTATGTTTAACAACTTGGGTTTGATTGCGTCATTTAATAATTTCCGTGTACCGAAACCTTTTTCCAACGCATGCTTAGGTTGCTAACGCTTACTTTCAAGAGTTTTTTTTTAATGCAATGTTTTTTTAATTTTTTTAATTTGTTACAAAAGCAAAACTTTTGTTTACCAAAATTTAGTTTTACTTTTGAAACGAAATTATAACAACATGAAAACATCCATTTGGTTATTAACACGAATCCTCGCAAACATGAAATCTATATTTTTTAAACCAAAATATCGTCTTTGATCACACAATAGATTTCCTTTATCCAAACTACAACTACAATTGAAATTTATTTTATTTCATAAAAGTAACAGCGCCGGCGTTAATGTTTTTTCAACGTTTTACAAAACAAGAACACATTATACTTTGAGTTCCTTTTTCATCTATATTTATATATATATATAGATATATACATATAATGTTTATATACTTAACTTTTGGATAATCCCACTTCTGAATTTGTTAGATTTGATAATAATATATAAATCTTATTTATTTAATAAACAATTTTAAACAATTGACAATGAAATTAATGGAACTTTATTTTTCAAAATTATAAGAAAGAGTGTTCTTGTTAAGCTTGTTCCTGACAGATTTTTTTAAAAATACAAAGCCTACTAAGAACATAATATTGCGATTCAAACATTTATCGCCACATCTCTGCCAGGGATGTAACAAGGTGTTTGGTTGAAATTTATACATAAACTCTATTTCTATTGTAAAGGTACTTGCATTAAATATTTGTATTAACCGCTGTATATTTTAAATAGTCATGACTAACTTTAAGCTAACACCATTCATTTTGCAATCTTCGACATCATTTTGGTGAATCACCCTGGTAAAAATAATTTTTTCTTACACGAGAGAAGGCATTTTTTCAATAAAATTTTAAGTTTTGCCTTCAGCTCTCTTTCTCTACTCTTAGTCATTAAAAAATCCACTTTTCTGCTGAAATAAACTACACATAATCATGGATACTTAAAGATATTATAGAACTTCATTTTATTGCCAAGATACAAAGAATACTTATCACATCGCCTCAGGGTAGATTAATGTGGTAATTCCGACGGAGATATAAACACATATCATGTTAGAGTTGATTTCGCAGAAGTCCATCATCATCACAGGAATTAATAAAGAAAAGTCACTCCAAGGCAGAAGAGGTCATTAACTTTGCAAACATGCCAGGACAGTTGGAGTTAACACCAAACGATAGTCATAAAATCGTGTTAGCTCAGAAGCATATATAGGTATCAATGGTGAGATGAAATTACTGGTTAAAGTACATGACCAGAGATTTGCGCGATACCATCTACTTATTACCACATCCAACTGAATATACTTTGAAAAGCACTTAGCATCGATTCTCGAATTGACAACAACATCAAGTCGCAGTCGCAGGCCTGCAATACTCATTTCTCTATAGTCAACATGATACGTCAATTATCCAGCACAAGTTCAATGTCCAGTCTGTATCATTCCAGATCAATGACACAAGGCGGGATTAAAATAAAAAAAAAGTCCTACAGTCATTAACATCTTGAACTCATACAAACGATTTATTTATAATATACCCAATGGCATTCCCCAGGGCTTCCAAAAATGGCATGGAGTGAGAGACTGCACAAGTGACAACACATTGGCGTGATGTGGATTTAATTTTTGAGATGCATCACGAGCCATACAAACCGTGGCAATACAAAATAAAGACTTGTTCTCTAAAATAAATTGGCAATTAAAGTCTGCTTCGCTCTTCACTCTTCTTATTATGGATATTCCAATTATTTAATCACGAAGCTACAATACTCAGAATAACAAATATAAAACATCCCTAAAACAAATAAAAAAAAGTATTTGTTTAAGATTTTGAAACCATGATGTTTTTTCCATTAATTAGTTAGAGAGACACATGGAAATAACATTTTCCTTCCTACAGTCAACGTAGTAGAAGTCATTAACTTTTGAATAGTGTTACCGCCTTTAAATTAGCGTATTAAATTATTGCCCTGAAAACAAACGTAAAATTTATTCATAATTTGGAACATTTTTTAGAAGGCATTAAAGCTTGAAGAAACCATAGTCTTAAATTATTTGAACAAATATTTTACAAAATACTAGCAACCCACCCGTCGTTGCTCGGGCATAACATACATTTGTGGATCGGGTCAAAACTTTGCTAAAGGCTTTTTTATTATTTTCATTTAATTTTCAAAAAAAATGACCCCAACGTTACTTAAGGGTAATTAATATAGTCTTTGCTACTCGTTGTAACATTAGTTATCTATCCGAGGAATTCCCGGGCAGATAGCCACAATTCATCAAAATCGGTTCAGTAGTATCGGGAGACTTATGAGACTAGGTATACAAGGTTCTTCCATCATCATTCTGCCATGTTCTTGTCGACTGCTTATTTTAAAACGATGTAGTTAATGAAAAATTCATGCCCCACTTGTCTAATTTTTAGATCAATACTTCTACAAGACGCAGCCACCATGCACTTGGTTTTCGTGTCATTTATATGCAGTCCAGGTTTTGTGCTACGAGCAAAATAAAAACAACAATAATATGAAACTACACAAAAATGGAACGATGATGTACCGGGGCCGTTTCCGGAACAACTTTAGTATATATTTAATTTAATATATTTTTATTTTTCATATTAATATTTTTTTTTTATTTTTTTCAATTATTTCATTAATTTTTCTTTTTCCAATTTGCTTATTTTCTATTAATTACTTTTTAAAAATTTTTTTTTTAGCAAATAGTTTGTCAGTGCACTTAACAGTAGAGATCTTATATCTCTGAAAGTTGTCTTTTAGCTCTAAAAGCCAAAACTCTTGTTATGTCTAGGCGTGGATTATGATTTGGTGAAAAAAAAACAATTTATGTTGGTGGTATCCCCCCTAGGAACGTTTATATTTGCTTTAACTTTCTCGAGAATTGGTTCTAACCGATTACAATAAAATTTAATATTCACGAAGATGTTGGTACCCAAATGATCAATATTTTAAAAACGGAAACTTTCAGTGAATTTTTGTTTTGAATTTGTCTGCTTAAGTTTGCAGTATTGTATAATTTTTTTAATTTTTTAAAAAAGTTCTTAAACAAAAAGCGTTCGAACGATTTAGAAAAAAAAATTCACACTTCCAAATTATTTGGGTGAAAACTATTTTACGTACTTTTTTCGACCATTCAAAAGTCAGAAAAATCGAATAAAAACTTTGAAAAATTCAAATTTTATTCCAAGTTGTGACCGATTATAAGAGCAAGTAATTACGTGCGATCCAGTCGTGCAATTTATTTGCTGTTGGGATAGTGCAAGCAAACACAAATTTCAAGTAGCGTTTAACAAAATTGTTCGTTTAATATATGAATTGCGTCATTTCGATCATGTTTCGGTACAAGCTGATAGTGTTTTCAACATGCCTTGTAACAAGTATGTGGATTCTCTAATAACTACAATTGTTTTGAAAAATCTTTAAGAGACTAATATATATATATATGCTGAAACTAATTAAAACTCGTAATTATAATTCTCTTATTTTTAAGAAAATTTAAGAAAAAATGCTATTTTTTAAGATATAGGGTTTTTTCCTCAATATCTCACTAAAGTTCTGATTCTCTATCCGACACATAAACAACTTACTTAGCGGGCGCTACAGTTCAGGGCGAACCTGGGCCTCAAACAACATGCCTCTCCAGCCAGCTCGACACATAAACAAACTACAAGTTAAATCCCCCCAATACATAACTTTGCTTTACACTTTTATCTAAATTCTAAAATTAATTGTCGGTTTTTTTCCATTTTTTGGCTTTTCGAAAATAATAAAACATTTGGAATTGACTTTTGAATTTACACTAACTTTTAAGTGACTATAAAACGTGAAAAACCCCGAATTTTCCAAAAAACAAGACATTTATTATTTGGTAAATTTTAATTGGAATAATAAAAAATAAAATAAAAGTAGTGATGTGTTTGATGAATAGGTTCTGTAGCAGTTTGCAGTTGGAAATAGAAGAAAAATAATCTGCAGTGATTAGGCCTATTTCTGGGTGAATGGGCAGGTCAACAAACAATAAATGTTCACTTTGGCCAGATACCAATCAACATGAGATCAAAGAGCATCCAAAGAATGCATACCGAAAAAGTCAATGTTTGTTGTGGGTTTTGGGCTGGCGCGGCGACGTTAACGTGCCATATTTCTTTGATAACGACGTTGGCCATGCCAACACACCATAAGATATTTTCATTAGGTTAGTGGTCCTTATTTTCGATTCATTATGTGTGTACATATAATTGCTCAGGAGAAATAGGTGGATCTTAAAGTGGTGGTAGGATATGAAGTGGTCTCATATCCTTTATCACCGATAATCAAAAAATTGCTAAACACCTTATTTCCTTCCAAACCTTGAAAAATTCACCGAACCTGTCTTCTTATACATATCTCAATAATATCCATTTAATGCCAAAACGTGAAAACTTTTCTTTTTTCGGGTTTACATTGACAGCTGTGGATATTTTAACTGCCAGTTATGTTTTTATTAGAAATTTGATCTGGCCTGTAAATTTTATTACTTTAACTACTAGTATAGATATTGTGAAACGCAAGTTAGGTTGATAACTAAGAAATAAGTTTCCAGTAGCTTAACTGAAACTTTAGTCAGATATTGTGGAACAAAGCCTTAAACTTGTAAATATCATTTTTCTTAAATTTTCTCTTTAAAATTATTTTTATAAAATTATAACAATCAAACATAACTTTACGATGATAGAGATACATTTGAGTTAGTGGCAAAATTTTGTCCGTCTGTCTGTATTTCTATACGTATGTATTTTGGACTACAGCCTCTAAACGGTTGGGGCAATCGTCTTCAAATTTAGAACATAAGCTTATTTTGCCATTCTACAGAGGACTTTTTCAATATAACCGTTTAGCTTATTTTTCTCAAACGCGGCTTCAAGAATTTTTATGACTTTCTTGAGAACTGTTTGACCGATTACAACCAAAATTGATGTTCAGGAAGATTTGGGAAGCCAAAGTTATTTTGCATACAAATATTTTCGAAACAATTTTTTTTTATTTTATCTATTAAATTCAAACTTTTTCACATTTTTTAACAAATATAATGGCGTTTAAATTTTTCTGCTGAAAACTATTTTATCTACTTTTTTTAGAACTCAAGTCACAAAAATCAAATAAAAATAAATACAGCATTGTCAAATGGGGTAATAGGAATTTTGTGGAGTTTAATGCTTCGAAAACTCAATGCTGTCTTCTGTCCTTAAAGCTAAACATTACCCGAATGCCATTGTCCATGAATGGCACTTACATCGAAGAAACCGAAGAGCTCTCAGTACTTGGTATGCGTGTCAACGACGACCTCCGTTGGAAAGACCATATATTTGAGATCCCTAAGAATGCTTCTAAGTGCTTAGGTTTTCTGTATCAGTGTAAGAAGTATTTTTCCCCATCTGATTTGGCTACAATTTATAAAGCATTTATACGCCCTAAGCTCGAGTATAACTCCCACCTCTGGGCAGGTGCTTCACAAACATCGCTTCACCTACTTGATAGAATACAAAATCGAGCGTTAAGATTGATAGGAAATAGAACTGCCGCTGAAACAATTGCACCTCTCTCTACGCAATGTTTTTCCTTTTTTATCGTTTCTTTTATAAAAAAAATGTTCACTCAAAGTAGCCAGCTGCGTTCCTCCCCTTAAAAGTTTCTCCCGTAATACTCGTCTCGCAAGGAATGCTCATCAGTTCACCCTTGAGCCCAATTTCGGACGTATACTGAAATATAGGGATTCTTTTTTTAAGCCGAACAACACGAATTTGGAATAGTTTACCCGGCGAGATTTTCCTTTGCCATTTTGATCTGCAAACATTAAAAACCAATGTTAATCGACACCTCCTATCTTTCCCCTTTTATCTTCCCAATGCCCGCGTAGTGTGTTCTACATTAAAAGGGAAACAAATAGTCCCTTGTGCACGCGTTAATTATAAAAAAAAAAAGTTATCACATCGACTTACTGAAATTTTACTACTTCCAGACGCGATAATAGGCGAATGTATCGTTTCAATTGTTAACGATGCCAAAAGTTATCGCTTAGGTACAAATCCTAGGTAAATCTTGAAAGAAGGGGTCATAAAATAGACCGTTCATTATTGACTCCGAAAGTTCGTGGTAGGCTATATAAGGTTTAGTACAAGGGCGAGGAAAAATAATCAGCCTATTGGAAGACGCAAATGTTAATTTATTTTAATTTTTTTCTCTACAACGCTGTGGGCCAAACTGTTGATATGAACGGCGAGCGACTTTTTCTTTCCTGAATTGAATGAATTGAAACTGGAGGTCATGGGGTTCCAACAAGACGGAGCAACAACACCAACTGCACGAGCCACAACCGATATTCTGAACACAGTTGAATGAAATAGAGTCTTGTTTGGATGAGCGATGGGTTCTGAATTGTCAACGAGAAGTGAATTCACCAAGTCACCGAATTATTATTAAAGATCAACGTCACAATCTAGCATAATTTTACAACTTTCAGATAAACTTTTGCTAGAATGAAATATTATCAAACTTCAGAATGAGAACCTGCCTGTAGAGAAGATATTATGCTGTAATGTGCTCAATGTGCGGTCAGAAAACAAGACTTTTACATTTCTTAAGAATGTCTGATTTTGAGAAAAATTGATTGGAGCAACTAGAGGCTAAGGGGCACTTGTCCTCTCACGCCACTTTCAAAGTAATCAAGATCAGATGGACCGAATTGTTGTTGAATAAATCCATTTGAGGTATCTTTTTTCAATTTCAATTGTAATTTTTGCAATTATAAGAAATTGAAAACTTTCTAACTTCCAAACCCATTCTGTTGTTTTTTTTTTGTGATGTGAGCTGAACATGATTTCGGTAAATGTTCGATTACTTTTCTTTTTTTTTTTCTAATCGAGCACCAATGATATGTATATCCAAAATTTTAATGTTGTTTACTAACGGAGATGAAACTATTCGCTTATTAATCGTGCTTCAACAGAGCGCGTCTATTGCAATACTATTATTGGCAATGCATGCTTCTTAAATTAAATCAATTTGTGTAAGCTTTTAATTTAAACCACTTTCTCTCGATACTCCATAGCAGTGCAAAGCAAGTAATTTCAGGCCGATCATTCAAACAATGATTTCTATAATTTTAAATAAAAAAACTAAAATATTCTTTCCAAAGTCGCAACATAAATGCCCAACGACCGTGAGATATTCTTATATACGATTATGGCCAATATGTAAGACCACATTATCCGGGCACCAGGCATGGCTGGAGAGGAAAGCAGCCTCGTTGTATCTGTTCCGCGTCCAAGCCGTTACATTGTGTTAATAAATAGATTGTAGAAATGGAACTATTGGCTTAATTAGTTACTCTTAGCAGAATTTTCTCCAACTGTAGGTATTTATAAATCGGCGAAGACAGACAGGCGACCAGATCATCGTAGTAGTAGGCGATGAGTAAATTAACCGTGCTGTTAGCAACCAGAAAAATATTGAAACGGAAGAATGCGTTGCAAAGGTGAATAACTAACTAAAGCTTGTGCCATTTATATCAGAAGAATGAACTTATACATAGCCGTTCATGTGGCAAATATGGCAGTGAATGAGCATTCAGTCGTAGGACGTTTCGAATTAAGTATCTCGTAAAGACGTAAACACATTTAAGTTTAGTTTTTTTTTTGTTACATTGATTATTATTATTTATAAATAAGACGTTGGTGTTGTTTTCTGTATTTATAGGAACGGTACATAGTCAATCATTGAGTAAGTTATCGATTTACATAAATTGAAAAATGAGTTTAAAAATGTAGTCTATTCATTCCTGTGTTTAATACTTTTCGCTCCAACGCATGGGCCGCTTTCCTTCAAACTTGGCATGTAAGGTTCGTGTAAAAACCACAGAAGAGCTTATGAATATTTTTTTGTATTATATATTCTTCTTTTTCTTAAAGCGATGATTGCTATGTTCTCGACTTGAACAACAAGTCGCCCACTTCACCATAAGCTGGCACCGGGTTAACCTGAGAAAACAGCGGCAGATTTCTTGGACTTGGATTGTTTAATTTCTAAGGCCATCTTAATGTAGGTGTCGTTGGATTTCTTTGATCCAGTTTTTGCGCCTGTCTTATTTCAGTCATTTTTTTTAAGTAGTTTCATAGGGCACCTTCTTTCCATGCAAAGACCATTTGATAAGTTTTATAAAATGAACGAGAGTATTCGACTGAAACATGATGTGGAGAACACAGCTATGCTGAATCATTTCTAATTTGGAAATATCATCTCGCAACTGCAATCTGAAAGTCTTGGTTTTACTGGGTTTAATAAATAAAACCTGGCAAACCCCCCATCCAGTGAGTTAGAATACAGCATTTGCACATCTTCTCCCGAAAAGGGAAAAGGATAATTCCAATCCGGCGGTCATCTTTGGAGTAAAGTTTATTTTCTACATGGATGACCCGTGTGGTTCAACGTTGTAGCATCAAAGAAAAATATTCTGTTGTTTGAGAGGCAGAGGATTCTTCATATCAGCATTAGACTTATAAGAACACCAGAGTAGAAGAACAAGCACTACTATCTCAGTGAGGTCCTATGCAATGGACGAGATAAACGGGATAGATAACTTTTTTACGCTGATTCGAGGTCACATTTGTCAGGGTGATGACCTCGACAAATGACCAAATCTTCGGAGCTTGTCCAGTTCAGCTGGTCAATACACAAACGGCTATTAATTAAAATACAGAATGATTAAAAGCGCGCGCCGTCATATGCCCAGTTAGTTGGGAAAGTTAACATTTAAGCTTGTTTTTACTATTGCTTGTCTAGCATTAAGTTAAGTTATAAGTTAACCTTAAGACCGTAAGCTTTCCTGGTGCATACCAACTTTATTTGGCTGACTCTTGCCAGGCTTTAATCGACCGCACGTAGATTTCCAGACCTTCGCGTTGGCTTTGAGGTTTGAAGTCAGATCTTGTTGTTTATATCATTTTTTTTTTCAAAATCAACCAACACAATGTGCATCTCTTTCCAGAACTCTGAGAGTATCTCGTGTTCGTCTCGCCCAATCGCTCTTCTTCCCTTTTGGAGTTTTCTTTATCGCTGAAATAACTTCTTCTCTTCGATTGTCAGGTTATTAGAAAACATGGACTGGGAAACTTTTATTTTTAAAATTGCCCCAAAATGTTGCCACCATCTGCAAATAATTTCGTTGTCATCCACAAGAAATTAGCCTTGAATATTTTAAATGAATTTTTAATGAACGAATCTATTAAACATTTTCCTTCTTTGAGCGGTAATTTTAAAAATTGTACCGTTTATAAATATGTAAGAAAAACTGCTACTTTCGTGTAAAAAAACAAGATACCGTGACACACGATTCCGGTTTATAACTAAAAGTGTTCTAGAAAAATCGATTAGTTTAATTTATCGCTTAACGTCAAGCTTAGTAATTTCCGTTTCGTCCAATCAATCAATGTCTTACCTACACTTAAGTTCAAAATAACTTTCTCCAAACGACCCTCACACAATACCCAAACCACCTAAGCCAAAAATCTATAAATTCATAGATACCCACACATACCATCTTGCCATACCTACAACAACTAGTTGACCGTTTTCGATCTAGATTCCTTTCTTAACATTCTCATTTTTTTTTTTGAAACGTCATAATCCACTTTCCATACATTATAGACTTCCAAGTGTTATATACGACAAACCGACATTATTGACCTTCTGTTGAACGACAGTATGGAAAACAAACTCAAATTGATTCCGTTCGCCCACATAATTCTCTATGCTTCTATAGAACGCCGATTGCAGATACATTTTTGAAGTAAGATATGTGTAGATAGATATATCCGCGTAAAGAAACATGTGCTTCCATAGAATATTAACTGCACAATTGTACGCTCCATATCCTTCGTAATATCGTTATTCAACCTACCACATCGCCCACTTTAACGACACACCAGATACGACACAGCTTTGTGAATGTCGTTAAAAAAAATGTATCTAACAAAAACACTACTCGAATCTAACCCCGACCGAAACTAATCGATATTTCAAATTGCTTTGAGCTTAATGGTCTTAGGTGACTTTTTTTTCTTTGTCGATTTTTACCTGATTGACAAATTTGGAAACATTAATGAATTTGCTATTAAATTTCTATTACAATAGATACAAAATTGGATTTATAAAGTTAGAAATATATGTATCTATTGCCGAAAAAATAGAAAGCGAAAGTAAAAACGTTGTTCAGAAGTTGCTTGCATTTTCTTTTTGTTTTCCGAAGTTGATTTAAAAAAATACGTTTTCACAGGAGAGCCAGAACATGACACTTGAATGTACATTTTGTCAACATTGAGGAAATGTATTTTGACTATAATACAGAGCGTCTCACTGACTAATGATATATGTATTAGTTGGACAGCATAAAAGTAGTGAAAAGTGAAGTGGTAACTGGTAATAAGCGGAGAGTTTTAAAGGTATTAAATAATAGAAGCAATAACGGAAATAGTGTTGCCGTCTGTCAAGCAAATAGAAATAGGAGAAATAGTAGAAATAGTAGCAATAGTATAAATAGTAGACAACATTTTAATACCAAAAAACTTGAAACTAAAAACATAATCGTTCTTTCACAAAATATTGCAGGTTTAGCAAATAAAATAATGTAACATTGATTTTTTTAAATTTGTAAAATCAGATTTGAAAATCAGATTGTTCCAAATGTAACTAACCTGATTAGTGAAAAAATGACTGAGAAACATATTTCAAAAGACAAAATCACGAACCGCTCATCTCTTTTTTAGAAATGTGTCAAAATTGTAATCTTTATATCCACAATGGGTTCGCCAGAGGGGATTCGAATTCAAATGGCGATTTTACGTTTAGCGGCGGTTAAACCGGTGATAGATATTTGTGCAATATTATCATGAGATTAGCATGCATTAATAACCTGCTTTGAGGTAGGAACACAAATCTTTCCTGATCATATGCCGCTTTCAATAGATTTTGACTTCGATTTCAAAAAACATTTCTATGCTGCAGTTACCTTACCGCCAAAATTGGTGTGGAGAAAAGAACAGAATAATGAATATACACTCAAACTAACAAAACAGATAGAAAGCTCATGTGCAACCGTTTCCCAAGAAACCGCCGCAGAAAAGATACTACTGCTGAGCAATTGCATTAAAAAAAGTTGTTCCGCTAATCACAAGATGAGGTAAACAAAGTTATCAGCAGAAATTGTATGATCAGGAATGCTTCGCCGCAAGAAAACAATCCTTTTCGCTTTTAAGAGCACTCAAAGTTTCCAAAAGCCCTGTCACAACAGCACCTCGATGCAAATAAAAAATAATATAAAGCGCTGTGCCGAGTAAAGCAGGAAAACTTTTTATAGGTCTATAGCTGAGGAACTATCAAACAGCACCAACAGTAAAAGGTTTTGGGAAAAAATGAAGGAACTCTAGCTTTGCCTTTACAATGCCAAAAATAATAAAGCGACAGGCCCTGATCGGATTGGGATTGCATTTTACAAACACGCTCTTTCCGTCTTTAGTAAAAATGCTTGTTGTATTAAAGTACCTCAACTCTTGAGGTATGTTATTGTATAACCAATATACAAAAAAGGTAATTTTTTTTATAATCAACGCACGCAGAAAGGACTTCTCGTTTTCCTTTTAATGTAGAGCACACTGCGCGGGCATTATGAAGATAGGGAGGGGAAGGATATGAGGTATCGATTAACCGGTTTTTAAAATGCGGTTTTATCGTAAACCATTATCCCGATTTCAATAAAAATTTGGCACACAGGAAGTCATTTATAATTCAATTCATATTGTATTTCAAAATTTTCTAAAACTTTCTTTTTCAATTTTTTTTAAATTTAAAAAAAAAAAATAGTTTTTGAAATATTTTGAAAACCGGTTAATTGAATTTTTGTTAGATAATTTTCCCAGATGAAAACCACAGATTTTCTTATAATGACATACTAGAATAAAAATAAAATATTTGTTCGAAAAAAAACGACTTTAAAAAAACTGGTCGAACGATTTTCAATATTTTTTTTCTCTAAATGTCTATTTAGTTTTAATTTTTTTTTTGCATGCTTAGTTTTTCCGAGAAAACTAAACTAAATAAAAAAATGAAAGAATTTTCGAAAAAAATATATCTTTTTATTTTAATAAAGGGTGTTTATTTTTACGTGTGATTTTCAATTTGGCAATTCATTTTTCAGAGTTGGTCTATTTGACAGCTGTTACTTGATTTATGCTCAGTTTGGTTTGCCATCGACCATCAAGGCGACACACGTTCGGTGAATGGGCCCAAAACGAGATGGCAACCGATCCTGATTTTCACAAAATTGGGAAAATTGGGCCTCTCAGATGGAATTTATTCGTGCCAGCCGCGGCGGCCACTTGCCCGAAATCATTTTTAAAATATAATGGCAAACCCTTATCTTTATAATAAAGCTAAATTCTTGGCCATAACATTAAATAATATGCGTTTTATTTCTTCTAAAATCTAAAAAAATACCATTTATATACATACATATGCAGCCACTAAGCAATTATCTAGCATAAGAACAAGTTCGTGCGACCTTCGTGCATTTTTTTTAATTTTATTCCACGATGTGACCGCATATATGAGCAAGTACGTGCGATCCAGTCGTGCAATTTATTTATAAAAGAAACGATAAAATAAGGAAAGACATGAAACATTGCGTCGCGTACGTGTTTGAGAGGGCAATTGTTTCAGCGGCAGTTCTATTTCCTATCAATCTTAACGCTCGATTCTGTATCCTATCAAGCAGGTGAATGTGATGTTTGCGAAGCAACTGCCCAGAGGTGGGAGTTATACTCGAGCTTAGGGCGTATAAACGCTGTATAAATTGTAATCAGATCAGAAGGGGGAAAATACTTTTTACACTGATGCAGAAAACCTAAGCACTTAGCAGCATTTTTAGCGATCTCAAATGTATAGTCGTTCCAACGGAGGTCGTTGTTGACACATATACCGAGAACTGAGAGCTTTTGGGTTTCTTCAATGTAAGTGCCATTCATGGACAATAGCATTGTTAGTATGTTTAGCTTTAACGACAGAAGACAGCATTGAGTTTTCGAAGCATTAAACTCCACACGATTCCTATTACCCCATTAGACAATTCTGTATAAATCGGAGTTTAATGAGCTTAACATACGGTACCGTTGTAATTGTACGTCCGCAGGCAAAGGATGTGAATTATCGAACGAATATGAAAAGCTGAGGGTAATGTCGTCAGCAAAACAGTTAAGTGGATTAAAACTTACAGACAGAAGATCATTTCAGAAAACGAGGAAAAGAGTCGGAGACAGAACGGAGCCCTGTGGCACACCCGCATTTATTTTTGTGGGAATCAGACTAGAGTCCGTCCAATACAACTTGCTTAGAAATAAGGGATGTTAGTGCTATGGGTCGGTAGGAGGAGGGGGAGGATGGGCCACCTTTCTTAGGGACAGGCTGGACAATTGCTGTTTTCCATTTTCTAGGAAAGATTTTAGAAGAGTATGAACCATAGAAAAGCTACGCAGTGGCTTTGAGAACTACTGTACGATTGCGGAAAAAATCAGTCCCATGGGAAAAATTTACATTTTTAAGTACAGGAGGGGCAGCATTGGTTTAAGGCAGCGTAGAATTGGCAGCGAAATGGGCTGCGAGAAAGTTTGCTTTCTCTGAAGAGTAGACAATAGGTTTGTCATTAGCTATGAGCGTTGGAACCGAAGATGTTGAGGAGTTTTTAATATTTTTTTTACAAATGACCAAACATTTTTTCTGCCTTTAGGACATTGCAGAATTTTTGGCGTAATCTTTGCCATGCAAAAATTTGGTTCATTCAATAATGGAGTTGCATGAGTTCCTTACTTGTTTGTGCTTTTTCCGATTTTCCTCTGTAGGGTTGGCTTTGTAAGATCGGAAACTTACTTCTTTGAGCCTGATAGCTTCTTTGCACTCAGAATTAAACCAGGACTTTTTTTAGGCTTAATTCTTTTTACTCTGTTAGGAATAAAAGCACGTATCCCTAGAAGAATCACATTTGTGATCATTTCAGCACTGGCATCAATGTCACTATCGAGGAAGCATGGTGACCATTTAGAGTTACGGACAAAAATATTAAGGCTGTCCCAGTTGGCTTTCTCGTATTGCCCAACGGTCCTGGTGGGAAGGTTTTCTTTAACTGGATGGTTGGAAGTCGAGAAATTAGCTGAAATGATACAATGGTCCGAAGTGTCAAACGGAGAAGTTACATTAATGGTATACTTATCAGGGTGAGAATCAATCAGTTGGGTAAGGTGATGTAACGCGACAAAGAGCTCGAAATACCCTTCTCATGCATTAAGTAAACTGTCCTAGGTGTTATGCCCATAGGACAGTTTACATACAAAAAATTAATTTGAACAAACACCACAATATGGCAAAAAACCAAATGCACCCTATCTATGCACTGCACATCATATAAAACATACGACGATGCAAATACATAGCAAGGAACAGTTAAGCACTAGGTGGTATGGGTAAGGGGAGATGTGCAACGCGAGCGTTATTTTTTTTTATTACATGCGATGGGCGAATGCGACATATTTTTTGCTGTTATGCATATGGTATATGCTTTTATTTTATTTTTTGTTTATATCTTTAACTCTAATACGTGATGGTCAAAACAACGCGAAACAAGAACTTGATATATGTATATATTTTTTTGTCGGTGATTTATATATTTTTTTCTTCCGTGCGAGCACCATTCGCGTCTGCTCTCCTTGAGCTTTAGATCAACACTCGAAAACATTTGAAGAAGCCTTGCAAAATAATGTGAAATTGATGCGCCTACCTAGTCGTCTAACTGACAAGTTGCAACCATAGGACAAATGCGTATTTGGGCCAATAAAAACAGCTTGAGAACTAAAATTAACTAATTTCAAAACAACTAAGAAGAAGGCTAGGCACCAATTTTGGACCTTGTTGAATAATTGATTCAAAATATCCTTTTACGGCCTTCTAGTCCATCAAAAATTGGCCTTTCATCCCGGTAACTCACTTGGACTCTTGGCGTCTTTACAAGGTACTCACTGTCAACTGAAGAGTCCAAGTGAATTACTGGGACGAAACGCCAAAGGACGTTGGTTGTCCAGACTAATCAACATCTTTAAAAGGCTCCAAGAAGAGAATCGGTTGTTCCCTCTTCACCCCATCAACAAAATACGGCTCCGGCTGCTTCGTTTCGAAGAATAAAAAATACCAAAATTGGAAGAATGAAAATTTCTTCCCATTTTCAGTAATAAACTTCGGACACAATCAATAAAAATTAGATTTGCCCATTTTATATCCCAAAATATATTAACATGCAAATGTCACAATATAATCGCTAATAACCTCCAATTACAATGTCTTTAAGTAATGGAGTCATATCATATGAATAGTATCTACTCAATAGCACCCAACTCTGATTCTCCCTTAATTGACCATTTCCGGAACTTGCATAGACCACAAAACCTTCTATGTAGCACACAGTTTACCGTACAATACAACTCAAATTCAAAAGATCTCATTCATGAACTAAAAATAAAACCAGCTACGGAAATCTAGCACTAAGTATACAATTACGATTTTTGCCAGAACTATAGCCACTTCAATAAAAAACGCAATTCGATCAGTAGTCTGGCCTGCTTTGTGTACCATCCTCATCCTGGTAACATAGTCTACTCACATGAATAGCCGCAACTATAACAATAAGAGCAAGAACAACAATATTGTGGTTTTGCATTATGTAACTAGACGAACTTATTGGCTCAGTTTTAAATGTAACCAATAATTTTCAACCCTCATTTTTGCAAACTATCTGAAACTACTTGTTTAATCTTAATAAAGCTTTTGTATTATATATGTAAATATATTGTATCTATGTGCATATCTGATGCTCCATGACTGTCTTTTGTATGTTTCCCCGATCTATTTTCAAGTCAGGTAAGTTCAGTTAATCAACCTAATGGAACACATCTCTCTGGGTTTGTTATAGTGGTCTTCTGGAATAGTAATAGTAGAGCACAGCAAAACATGCAAATGTGAAAGCAGCAAAAAAAACAATCTAAACATTTCATGATTATTGCCTTTCGCTTCTATATAGGTATGTACATACATACATAGGTTTAGATAGAAAAATTTGGTTCGGTTTATGGGTAAAATCCTCAACACGCTTGGAGCAATAATAAGCCGTGAAATCTTTTCATATCTGGACTCGCATTTCTGATGCTATGAGGATTTTTATGAATTCTATAATTTTTTTTTCAATTCTTCCCTGGAAATAGGTTAACTTGCCCGGCCAGGACTGTGTTGACCTAACTCAGGAGCGGCAAGCAATTTGCCAACGGGTTTTCGTATAAGAATACCATCACCAACTCTGAAAACTGATTGAATGGTGAAATAATGTCCCTAATATTATCGGGCAGTAAACCTTTCAACGTCAATTGAGCACAAAAAATATTGTTTATTTATCTATTCTTTTGTAAATACTTATGAACAAATACTATCTCAAAAACATACTTTTTGTTTAAAATAAGGTAGATGTTGTAACAACCAAATAAGGCTTATGACAAAAAATGGGTCCTAGCAAATAAAGGTTTTCGAATTATGGTTTTAAAAGTTTTTGACGTATAACGTCTTAAATCGATGACAGGTTACACGTACGAAATAACATGACTCATGCTGATAAGACTCATGACTGATGCTAACCGCGATACTGTGGTTCTTTCAAAGAAAATCAATCGAAAGCACCAGGCGAACATGAAAAGGATCAGGCGCAAATTCTAAAAATAATTCAATTCAAAATCAAAAAGAACAAGAAGAGAAAAAGAAATACAAAATAGACGGAGTTTTGTTAAAAAGTAGATGTGTGTGCGAATTTAACGAGAGGGTTTGTGGGTGTGAGTTGGTGTTGGTGTTGGTGTTGCTGCCATCAATGTTTTCTCATGACGTTATCACGTAAAATTATCGTCCGTAAACCGACTTTACAGACAACTAACTAACTCTTTTCTTCAGGCCGCAAGGCAAAATCTCTTCAAAGATACTATAGACTCGTACCGATAGCAGTTTGAGGTTCTTACGACAACATTTATTTCTACAATTATAACTAAGCTAATGTTTAATAGAGAGTTCTCTATCGAAAATACAGGTTGGACACAAATCGTTTAGGATGACAAAGGTCGGAACTTAATGAAACTTAGGGATAATGTTAAGGAATGGTTAATTAACATTTGCTCAGGTTTCGTACCTCGCGGACCCTGTGCAAAAAATGTGAGGGGGAGGGTAACTGGAAGATGTTCGACCTTTCCTTGATTTTGCATTAATAACTTTTTTTGCTTACGTCATACGTTAAAAGCGTTCAGGTATATTTTTAAGAACACACAATTTCCTACAATATTGATTATTTAAACATGTTTGTATGTCAATTAGTTACCAATATATGCCAAAAAAATGCAGATTTTAATTTTCACTTTTTTTTTAGGCGTTTGATGCGGTCATTACCTATCTGACAGGACAGAGAAAAAAATGCTCAGCTATGATCTCTTCATAACGAAGTATAGGCATTTGAAGGTTTGAATGAAAAAAAAAATGTTCCTGAAATTTTGTCTCCAGGAGCGGATTGAAGAGTCGCGTGTCAGAAAATACAATTTTTTATTCAAAGTGCAAACTAAGTTCCCACCTTTGTCGACTTAAAACTACATGTCGACTGGACTATAGGGCTTAATTACTGAGTTGATTGACCATTAAAGATATATATATTTTGTGATGGATGAACAAGTCCTCTTCCTTCGGCTTTTATTGGTCAATTGTTATAGCAATGAAACAAAGCTAACATTTGTTTTTTTCCCGACGTTTCGATAGAGATTTTTGAATTTGAACAAGAATAGCCGTACCATAAGCGATACTAATTTAAATACATAAGTAATATGTATATTCCCGGTTTAAGAAAGAATTTCTTTCATATGTACGTCTACACTGTTCAATACAGGCCAGCGGTTTTGGCATTAAGTGAAACTCAGGTTGGAGTAAATACTGATTTATCAGAATTCGCTCAACATGGGTATAGCTTGGTGCCATTACTCTTTTCCCATCTTGGTCTCGTGGTCTATGTTAGGAATGATATTGCTTGCCAGAGCCTTCCCCAATACGGGCAATGTTCCAACATGGACTTTAACTTATTGTGGTTCAAATTCATTGTCCGCAAGCATGTCATTCATACTTGACATGAATGACATGACACCATTGTGTCATTTCAGCTAATTTCTCGTCCCCCACCCGTCCAGTTAAAGAAAAACTCCCCACCAGGACCGTTTGGCACTACGAAAAAGCCAACTGGGACGGCCTGAATATTTTTGTCCGAAACTTTAATTGGTCACTCTGCTTCCTCGATAGTGACATTGATGCCAGTGCTGAAATGATCACAAATGTGCATCTTCTAGGGATGCGTGCTTTTATTCCTAACAGAGTAAAAAGCATTAATCCTAAAAAAAAGTCCTGGTTTAATTCTGAGTGCAAAGAAGCTATCAGGCTCAAAGAAGTAAGTTTCCGATCTTACAAAGCCAACCCAACAGAGAAAAATCGGAAAAAGCACAAACAAGCAAGAAACTCATACAACTCCGTTATTGAATGAACCAAATTTTTGCATGATCAAAAATTACTTCAAAAATACTGCAATGTCCCAAAGGCAGTACAAATTTTTGGTCATTTGTGAAGGATATTAAAAAACTCCTCAACATCTTCGGTTCCAACGCTCATCGCTAATGACAAACCTATTGTCTACTCTTCAGAGAAGGCAAACTTGGTCGCAGCTCATTTTGCTGCTAGCTATATGCTTCCTCTCACCAACGTTGCCCCTATTGAGAATGTAAATTTTTCCATGGGCCAGATTTTTTTCCGCACTCGTACATCCGCTGGCCCGGGATCTTCTGAAGGGGTGTTCTTCCACACTGGCAAAGCTACTGCGTAAGCTTTTCCATCGCTCCTACTATTCTGGAATCTTTCCTAGAAGATGGAAAACAGCATTTGTCCAGTACAGTATGGCTTTCCCAGTAACCGTTCCACTGGTGATTTGATGGCATATCTCACCGAACAGTAGAACAAATTTTTACATCGCTTTGGTGAAAGTAAGATACCACCAAGGCATTTAATAGAGTTTGGCATGAAGTCATCTCATCGAAAATGCGTGCTTTTGGGATCGATGATACTCTTGTTCGTTGGATTAGAAGCTATCTTCTGGACCGTTCAATTCAAGTTGTATTGGGCGGTTTCAATTCTGATACCCACAAAATGAATTCTGCCCCAGAGCTCCGTTTTGTCTCCAACTGTTTACCTCATTTTCATAAATTATAACAGACAGAAGCTGTTACTTTTAAACCACTTAACTGTTTTGCTGACCTACCCTCAGCTTTTCATATTCGTTCAACGATTCACGCCCTTCGCCATCGCAAGTTCAATCGCAACGGTACCGTATGATAAGCTCATTAAACTCCGATTTACACAGCATTGTCAAATGGGGTAGAAATCGTGTGGTTGGTGTGGTGGGTGTTTAATACTTCGAAAACTCAATGCTGTCTTCTGTCGTTAAAGCTAAACGTACCCCCCATGCCGAAGAAACCGAAACGCTTTCAGTACTCGGTATGTGTATAAATGACGATCGATCTCCGTTTAAACGACCATATATTTGAGATCGCTAAAAATGCTGCTAATAGCTTAGGTTTTTTGTATCGGTGTAAGAAGTATTTTCCCCCTTCTGATCTGGCTACAATATATTAAAAAATTTCCTTGCTATTACAATTTGAATGCATGCGGGATGACAATGAGAATTCAGGTCTTCACCGCGATTGACAGGTTTCAGATCTGTTGCTTTTTATTGGTTCTTGGGCCAGCGACTTTATGGAGTCGATCCACAAGTCTGTTTCTAGTCCTTTGGAAACGGGCGGGGCCGTACCTAGGCTATAAATAGGTACCATAGGTTAACAAGGAGTCCAGCTGATTACGTGAGTCTAGCTGGGTAGCAGCTGCTTGTTGAAATTACGGTTAGCTCTCTCCCACTAGTTTCATAGTGGTTGTGGTTAATCTAAATGCGGAAGCGAAAAGGTATCTTTGGTTTCTGGGAGGATGGCACGGCTTCCTTTAGAAAAAAGGTTGTTTACATTTGCGCCAAAAACTTGTTTACATTTTCCCTATGCTTAAATTACTGGGGTAAATGTAAACCCGCAAGAAAAAAAATACTAGGAATGACAAGAGTTCGGTGTATTCACAGAAACTACTTCAATGCACTTTTATTTATTTATTTATTTAACACGAACATTTTACTTACGCTTTCAATTATCAACTTTTTTTGAACAGTCACAAACACTCAAACTTGAATTCCACTTTTCAGAGAGGTGTTTACATTTACCCCAACCGAGTATATATAAAGTTTGTATTAAGACCTTTAATTCAATATTTGCCGCATTTTTTAAGTTTTGAACGTACATATCTGCGTTATTAAAATGGATTTTTTTCGGCTGTCTAGGAATCTTTTCTCTAGACATCACCTTTTTGCAGTGATGTAGCTAGAACATCATGTGGTTGTTTCCAGCGACTGCCACATGAAGGCTCTGCTCATTCTTCCGAATGATATAGATATAAGTTATGGCAGGTACGTTTTAAAAAACCCCATCGGATTGCAGGGTCAAAAATCTGATTTTAAAATACACTAGTTTAAAATCGATAACGCATTCAGTAAGCTATTATTAGGTCTGATATAAGATTTCGGATTTAATAATTTGTATAATCGCTTGCCAAGCACTACATTTTCCGCCTACTCTTTTGATTCGAATAACCGTTTTTCAAGAACCAATAAACCTCAATCCTATTAGACTTATTCAAACAAAAAAATTAATCTGTTTGTTACTGGACACCACAGTCAAGCCAAGCCAAGCCAAGCCAAAGCCGAAAGGTGAACATAGAATTAATTACATCAAAGAAATATTATGGTGGTTTGGATACAGTAATACCAATCCACCCATTTGGAAGCAGCTATAGCACCTCAACCCATGCTGCCATGACATTCCAGATCTGCACTTTAATTAGCTCGGATATATAAAATGCTATCTCGCGCTGCAACTCGTTGTGGTTGCGGGTTGATGGTGATATTCCATCCAAACGAGCAGCAGCGGGGCAAGGGATAACTTATTACGATTATGGCCACCGTACAGCGCTACACAACGAGGAAGCAATAGCAACTAGCCAATCCCCTGTCCTGTGACTTGAATCTGACTTTTTTGCGGTAGCCTGATGCTGATGCCTAGAGACTAAAACTAGAACCTCCGACCATTTATACACTCTAGTTTCATTACTGCGCCTCGGTTCTAGTTCTGCCTTTGCAGATGTGATTATAATTCACGTTTTATGGATACAGAGTGGGACTATAATTAATTGAATGAAAACACAGATACGAACCCACACATGCATGCCGTCGGCGTCGTCGGTCGTCTAATGCCAAAATTGCACGCAAGGAAGGTAAAATAGGAAAACTAATTATATGCGCGCATACACTTATCCACAGAAAACTTTTTAGCCTAAAAACTGTTGCCTGGAAATAAATGCCTGGATATACCCTGAGGATCTGGAGATATAGGAGAGCGGGATACAGGAATTATATAGTATGTTGTTGGAGAATTAAGGTTAATTGTCTATCTAATTTCATCTGCTTATAGATAAATTCCTTTCGTTTGCTCTCTTTGGTCTTGTTTTCTTTATATGTTTACTGAGAGTTGCTGTCGCTCCAAAGTATTCGAAGAGAAAAATTTGCAATAATTTCCGATGATTGGTTTGGTCATCTGGACATGTTCTAGAATCTATACATATACAGATACATTCTTGGATGGGTGTGTAAATGATGTTGAATTAATTGGATATGAGTTTGGGTAATGGTAAATTGATTTGTTGGGGTAATAGCCAAAAAAGTATTTTTTTTACTAGCCTAATAAGCTGTAACGAGTTTTTAATAATTTAGCTTTGATTTCTAATAATAAATTATTATTGTTGTGGGTTAATTTTAGAATCACGATATGGATACTGAAAAATATCTTGTATTGTTAATGATCTGTTCTTTTTTTCATTTCAGGTAAGTTGATATTAATTGCCAATAAAGTTACTGGAATAAGGTTGCATAAATACCACGTAAGTCTGATATTTTTAGATGAAAATAGTGTATTTAATACATAAAATAAGTAGCTACATATATACCTTCCATACTAGTACGAAACAAAAGATGTTTGTATTACATTTTTTTTTGTATATAACAATTTACATATATAATAATTTTTCAAAGATTAATTATATAAAGATAATATTAGAGCCGGTCTTATGAATAAACCAAGCACGTTTGATCAATGTATTATATCAGCCAATCTCTAGTTTTCTAATATTTAAGTTAAAAATAAATATCCCAAAGAACTGTATATGGCGTTACGAGAAAGCCAACTGAGACAATGTCAACAATTCTTGGGAAATTTTAAATGGTTACTAGCTATGTAGCTACGCTCCCTCAATAGTGAAACGTAAACTGCAGCTGATTTGATTACAAATATTATCATAAACATGCCATACCAGATGAATTATTTTTCTGCACATAATTAAAGTATCAAACCGAAAAGGAATTCATAACTCACCTCGCGCTGTAAAGAGCTATTAGGGTTAGAGGAAGTAATTTTCCGTAGTTACAAAGCCGAACGAAATTCCCCTGTGTGAATAAAAATCAAGGTAAGAATACTACTATGTCCCAAAGGTAGGACAAATGTTTTACAAAAAAACGTAGAAAAGTTTAATGTTTTCGGTTTCGAGGCTGATTTACAATTACACTCCTGTGGTCAACTCTTCAGGAATTTGTAGAATTATTAGCAACATAGTATTTAAAAATTTAAATAGTTTAATAAGACCAAATCTTTTTTCCTACTCCACCACATGATAATATCTTCCCATCCCAGTGGTTAGTGGAAAAATGGGGGACCGTCCGAAAACCAACTACGTGCTGTTGACATGTGTTAAGTGTTTTCTGTTTTCTGTTTTCTGTTTTCTGTTTTCCGTTCTCTCTCTATCTTCTCTTCTGTCTGGTATCAATGTCGTCTTGTGTGTTGTCTTGTAATTGTCTGAGCCGATGGCCTCAGTAGCCAGTGCTTGTAAGTGTGTCTACTTCGTAGATTTATCTACGGAGTAGATTAAAAATGCACGCGCATGTCGTTCGGCTTCAATTATTGCACGAGTTGGATCTTGTAAGCCCGCAAACCAAGATCCTTCCGCAAAATCTTCCATAAAGTGGATGTGCACCAATACTTTGCTCTACCGAAACGAACCATTATTTTGGTAATAAATTTGCACAATTTGCAAACTTGTTCAGCAGTAAGTCCATTCATTATGAAATGGCAAACTGAGCATATGAGCATAAATCAAGTGACAGCTCTCAAAAAACACCCTTCATTAAATTCTCCGTCGTTTGAGCCATTGAGTATATCGTTCGCAAGTTATTTTTATTTTTCTGAACACACTTAAATTGGATATTCCCAACCTGATTGCACGGTTTGCTCAACCTCTAGAGGTGGTGACTTTTCCTAAATACCCTCGCGGCATAATTTCTTTTCAAGGCTTCAAAATTCTTTAGTTTGTTGCTTTTGTTTTTTGATTTAAAAAACCCAACAAATGAATCTGGAAATCAAGCAATTTTGCCTGCTAATCCAAATCTCCAAAATAAGAGATTAGGGCATTAGGCAACATTGGTGTTCAGCCCTCAAAATTTCGATTGTGGCTCTATCAGTATGAGGAAAAAAAATTCACTGAGCTTGTCAATCTAGTAGTACACAGTAGTCCGTTGGTTCCCGGCGTTTTTGAAAATATATGATGACGCCTCCAGCTTCAGCGTAAACTGCACAACAAGAAATAGGTACTTTGAGGTGGATAATATAGCTTATTCACATGTAGATGAAATTTTATTGATGCTCAAGGGTGTTGCACGTCATCTGCTCAATCAAAAAGGCAATATTTTGCAACTTTGTCACACACTCGTGAATTTGGCGGTTTGCTTCGAATTTAGATCAGACGTCAGTAAGTCATCGAGGACCTTTACTTTCCTTTCCGCGATCCACTTCATTTTCGTTGTTGGATTTTGCTGGCATCATTTATCACAGGCTTGGAAAAACGCTTGCTTTGGTGTATCAAATCGTTTAATATTTGTTGTAAGGTGTAATATGAGGCCTACTTAAAAGATTAACAATTTAAACATCATATAAAGGATTAGAACAAACATTAATGAATGAGTTTACCATACGTTTGTAAAATAAACTATAGAAATGTTATCATTTTGTAAGCGGCACGGAGTAGAAGGCGACAAAATAAAACCAGATAAGTACTTTAATGTTAAGAGCTTTATTGCAACTGACTAGAATTAGATAAAATGTTCTGACATTATGGTTCACATGATGTGTTTTTGATACCTATGCAAATGATCGAGCATGTACATTACATACATACATAAAGAACTGTAAGACATAAACTGTAACATCGACCGATAACTTAATACATGTTTAACTAAATACTAAATAACATTACATTAAATATAAAAGTGCGAGTACATAAATTGTCACATTTAGAGATACAGGGTGTTTCGTTTATAATATTTATGTAATTAAAGTTTAAACTTCTTACAATTTACAAACCAAGAATGACCAGACTTTAGTAACGTGCACATGGTATTCAATCAAAATTCAACTAGAACATTGGAATGTTTTTGTATGGTGAATAAGGGAAGGATTTTTTCGTTCCACCGAAATAGCAGCTTTAAGTAAACTGGAAGAACGTATTCTTGAAGATTCATAAAGAATGAAGCAGCCGTTGTCATCAATAAATCTAATTCTGTTTTATTCTAATAGGTAATTATTTATAATTTTACTGCATTGACTCCCTTATTATAATTATGTATTTCAAAGTCTTTCAATGTCAAGCTAGGTCCCAGTGCTCTTACCCCAAGTGCCCTTATTAAACAGGGGATGAACTTTCGCTAATTCACTTCATACAAAACCTATAAGTTATTCATACACATAATCGATTTATTTTACTTGGATCAGTAAAGATTCGTTATAGATATATGTATAGATATATTTGTTCCTTGTGGTAATAAAGATACAATCCCAACGGTTTTATGGTCACATGTCATATGAATATGGCAATTACTTACGTAAACTCTGTTGTGTACAAGTTTTAACCGAGTTACAATTGATCGATTGAAGTTGAGAAGCTGGAAAAAAGACCCCATTACCCTGAAAACACTTAATTTTCACGGTTGCACAAGGTATGTATATAAAAAAGGAAACCAAACAAAAATATATATCCTTGGCGCCATGAAACATGATAGCTCCATTTCACGTTCGAAATTGCCGACACAAGCTATAAAACTCCTGCCAGCAAATACAAAAAACCTATTGACATTGAACTCAATGAAAAGACACCTCCAAACATCCTTGCCAGGAGCGCAATTGCCTAATAGTTGCATAATGACTTCCTCCTTAAAACTCATTTCGACTCGGAATAGAAAAATAGGAAATGAGGCGAAAAGAATCCGAAAAACGGCTGTTTGAACCAAAAAAACAACCCAATGCGGCAAACATATAGTTGACGACGACGGCGAAGTCGACTAAGACGACGGCTATGGCACAATTTATTCAATGAAAACGCCAGGCTACCAACAAAAAAAAATATTCGCTCTCTCGGTGAAAATGCAGCAGAATCGATTTCTACTTAAGAAAATTGCTATGTTTCTGTTTTGCTTCTCGTAGACACTCGTTACTCAAACCAACCTTACCGAAGCTAACCTGACATCACACACCCTTTCAAAGCCACTTCAGGTTTTGCCACCCGAGTACCCATGCCTCTTTAGACACACATACTTGCAAGGCAGCTCTCCAATATGGAAACCGGAACAATAATATTCGTGAAATAGTTTACCCCCTACTTCCGTTTTGGTTTCGATTGTTGAAGCTTAATTCATTCATTTTGACTCGACAGTCGACACTCGACATACTCGTACAACAAAGTATCTGTATCTGGGATTTGAGTATCTCATCGGCATATAGTATATAACTTGAACATCTCTGGCTTTCGTTAATTTTATTTCATCCCGTATGATGTATTGGGGTCAATGCAGTGGGATCTGGGATGCATGCTGTGCGGTGTACAAGTGCAATGCATCGGCCGACGTAGGTAGACTTTTATTTGGGATTCAGGTGAGAACTGGGTTAAATGGGAGTGTTTAGTCAGTGTAGCAGGATCAAGATGAAGGAAATGGGTAACTAGATTGGAATGGTTGGTTTGTGCCACTTCATGTTGGTTTTTTTTTGTTTTTACTTAACTTTTTTAATTGCTTGATTTTACGTTGGGGAAATAATTTAAATTATAAAAATAAATTCTCTTAAAGAGATTTGCTTCCATCAGAATGAGGTCAATTTTAAAAATATATGGTAATTAATCTTATAATCTATATTATTCAATATATATGTATATATTTAGAACATATTATTATTATATTTATTATTATTATATTATAATTAAATATAAACAGTGGTGAACCGAGAGGTCGAGCCGTGGAGGGTGATTTTCATTGAAATGCCGACTTATTCAAGAAATTTGCCGAGTCCATATAATTCACATCCGTATTTAAAAAAATGGGCACGACTGGCTCGAACGTACTTGCTCTTATGTGCCTAACAACATTGGAAGGCAAGATTTTTGATAGAAACAAGTAACAATTACGTACACATATCATACCTTCCAAACCTGTAACAAGTGTTAAAACCACAATACATAACGGGTTTTGGTAAAAATTAAGTATGCCTTAACACGTCTTAAATAACAAACAAAAAGTATTTCGAATATTTTAGTAAAATTTTGATAAAATCCTGTTTAAAAAAAAACCGTTTTTTCGATTTTGTTATGCAGTTTTTTAGAGTTTAATAATATACAATTATAACATTTTAAATATTTTTTTCATTAGTTTTGAAAATATTGAGTTTTCAAAAAAAAAAAAATTAAATATTCATTTCAAATAGACAAAACAAAAATATTCAATGTTGGTATGCAGAATTAATTTTGCTACCTAGAGGTTTTCAAATATTAAGATTCAAATTAAATACAAATCCAAAGGGCCGTTACCGAGAGAGTCGAAAATATAAAATAACGTTATATAAAATTTACCGTAATAGACTTTTCCGGTAAATTTGGTTTCTATTATATGATATCCAATACTTAAAAAATGTTCATCAAAATCGTTGGAGCCGTTTTCGAAAAAAAATTAAGCTTTTCCTTTCGGTTATATATGCGGTCAAAATAACAGTAGTGAAATTAAAAAAATTATTAAAGCACGCAAAAACTTAAAAGTATTTTATTTACCTATACTATATTTTGTATTTTTTTTAGAAAGGTAGAAATTAATAACAAGAAACTAAACAAAAAACTTAAATTTTAATAAATTATAATAAGACGAGGCTTAAAAAACATAAATTTGTATTGAAAACGGGTGGGTAAAAAAATAGAGGTTGTTTTTTTTAGAGGTATAGAACTTTAAAATGGAATAAAGCAGAAATGATTTTTTTTATATGACATACAATTTACTTTATTCGAAAAAAACATTTTTGACATTATAATTTAAATATGATTTCTAGCATATGACCGCCACGGCTGGCTCGGACAAAGTCTAACCTGGAGGTTAAATGTTCGATGACTTTTCCAACATTTGTGGCCGTATATCGGCAATAACGCGACGAATGTTTTTGTTCAGTTGATGAACGAAAAAGTCAGTAATCATGGCTCTAATAGTGGTCACCATTGATTGTAACGTTCTGGCTTGCATCGTTTTTAAAGAAGTACGAACCAATTATTCCACCAACCCATAATGACACCAAACACTCACTTGAGGATTATCATCACTCCAAATACGGCAGTTTTGTTTATTGACGTATCCATTCAACCAAAAGTGAGCTTCATCGCTAAACAAAATTCGCTTATGAAAATTGGGATCAACGGCAATCTTGTTTTGGGCCCATTCACCGAATCTACGCCTTGTTAGGTGATCCAGTGGCTTCAATCCTTGTACGAGTTGGATTTTGTAACAACGTAAACCAAGATCTTTCCGCAAAATCTTCCATTAAGTGGAGGTAAACATATCCAATTCCTGTGCACGATGGTGGATAGAGTGATTCGGGTCTTCCTCTACGCTACGCTCTACAGCAGCAATGACTTCTTCTGTACGCACAGTAAACAGCGTCTCTGGTGGATGCGCATTATCATTTAGAGTAAACGTGGTGCGAAAACGTTCTATAGTTAATCGAATTAATTGGTCTGATGGACGATTATGTTGACCGTAAAATGGACGTAGTGCGCGATACGTTTTTCGAACAGAACCATGATTTTCAAAATAAATTTTCACAATTTGGAAGTGTTGTTCACGTTCAGGCGTCAGTCTATTCATGTTGAAATGTCAAACCAAACTAAAAATAAATCACTTGACAGCTGACGCCAGTTAAAATTGTGTTGCCAAATTAAAGTTCTATACCTCTAAAAAAACACCCTGTTAGAAAAATAGCCTACTTCATCTTCTTTAATATTACTGATTACACACTTAAACATTAATATTTGGTTGCGTGTTGCGTAAATTTTGTTTGTTATCAGCGGTGCAGCGGTGTTGCATAGAATCAATTAGAATCAAACTGTTTCTGGCATATATCTACGGATATTGATGTCCAAGCATCTCAAAACTTTTACCCAAACGTCAAGTGATTTGTTGGTTTGGCTCGGTCAACCATTTTTATACGTCATACGACAAATACTCAATAGAATTAGGATCAGGTAAATGCAGAAGCCAATCTAACATTTTGAAGCTGTTTTTTTGTCAATCCACTCTTTGGGAAGCTTGCTGGTGTTTTGAGTTCATTGTATTGTTGGAATATCCGTATCAATGTCATTTCTTCATTGGCAAATGGAAGCACAACTTCCTGCATAATTTTTTACGATTTTTTACAATTTAAATTGGTCGTTCACAAAACGTTGAATTGGTAAAGCGTAAGCCTTTTAGTCTGCAGCTCGTTATAAAAGGTGTTTTTTAGAGCTATAAAACTTTAAGTTGGCAACACTTTTTTAACTGGCGGCCATTTTGTCAGCTGTCGAACTGCAGGTCAAACTAAAATGTTATCTTTATACCCTTTGACGGGTGTATAAGGTAACTTAAATCTCTTGGATATCACTCAAAGACGTCCAAATGTCTTTTGTCTCTTCCTGTTTTACCGTTATTTCTTCGGTCAGTGCTCCAATTGCATTTCTCTCTTTAAGCAATTCAAGCGTTATAGTCCCGCTTCAAGGAATGTTCATCTGCTCATCATTGAGCCCGATTTCAGTCTACCGTCAAGTACTGAGATTTTTTCTTTTGCAGTACTACCCGAATGTGGACTGTACAAAGGTCTATCTTATGTTTTTCATTTCGATATTAAAAATTCAAGACCAATGTTCATCGACTCTGCCTTTAAAATCCTATCTGTTTTCCTCATGTTTGCAATGTTTACCTTGCATATTAAGTGTATCAAAACGTCGAAAAAATTTAATAATATTTTTAGGGCATTTCAAAGTTTTTATTCAATTTTTGTGAATTTTGATTGTTCGAAAGAAGTATGTAAAAGAGTTTTAATCTAAAGAATCTAAACACAATTTTATTTCTTTAAAAAAAAAATTAAAAAAGTATGATTTTTTTTTTCAAAATCGTAGGAACGGTTAAAACCGTTTTTTAGCAAATATTCTTAAAAAAAATCTCTGGTCTGGAATTCGTATTCTTCGAGTGGTGAACTTAGTCCGCAGCCCAGAAGACGAAGTCGAGGCCAGAGTTCAGTTGGATCTCCCTTAATTTAGCACTTTGCTTCAACACTTCCAGGGCTGATATTCAGGAAGTATGGCAGATGTAGGTAGCCTAAGTAATTTCAATTTAAAATATTTCCGAAAACTTTTTTTTGCGTTTTTAATAAATACATTTTTTTAATCAATATTTTGAAAACGCGTAAGTGATTTTTTTTATTTTGTTTTTTAAATGAAGGTTATTTTTGTGCGAAGCGAAGGTTTGAAATCTTTAATTATTTTTTAATAAAAGTTGGTAAATAAAAACCGTTTCTACGATTAAAAAAAAATCACACTGTTTCACACTTTTTATAGAAATAAAGTCAAAAGTCAAAAAAATCGAATAAAAACTTTGAAATTCTTCTTACACTTATCAAATTTTATTCGACGCTGTGACCACACATAAGAACAAGTACGTGCGATCCAGTCGTGCAATTTATTTTAGAGTGTCTAGTGTTGTTCTTTGATTTTTAAAACAATTGTTGGATTAAGGTGATTTAGATATTGATTTACAATAAGCAAGGATTTTAAAAAGGCAAGGAAGGCATTGGCTCGTGAAGGCCCCGAGCAATCTTTTCTTATGGTCAAAATTCTGTTTACAAAATACTGTATGTCGAAATTTTGGTTACACAAAATTCTGTATGTAGAAAACTCTGTATTTCAAAATTCTGTTTTTCAAAATTCTGTATGGTTAAAATTCTGTATTTAAACAAAAATAGTTTTGCTAATGTAAAAAAGTGTTTTGTTTAAATATTTTATTTATATTTTTTTTATTATTAATTCAATATGAATATGTTTAGAGCGAGCAGGCATAAGCAGAATTTTGAAAAACAGAATTATTTCAAATTACATATAGCATTTTGGATAACCAGACATTTGGGCATACAGAATTCTGAAAAACAGAATTATGAAATACAGAATTTTGACAACCAGAATTATGACCCGCTCCCCTTTTGCAACTATCCCCCTTAAACACTTACAAAGAGCTCTTGGTAGGTTTATTTTTTCTATTAGCTTAAATAATAAATAAATTTATTGGCGCGACAGCTCCTTAAGGAGCCAAGGCCTAGTGACTTATACTCTCAACCATTCCTGTGTGTGTGTTGTTAATCTGCAAGAATAGAAGGGACCTACAGTTTACCGCCGAGTCCGAACGGCTAGATGAGATGCACTTTTTCAGTTCCTCGCAAGAGGCAGTACCCCAGAAGAAAGATGGCTAAGAGCTGGATTTGAACCCAGGCTCATTCGCTGAGAAGTCCGACACACTAACCACTACCCCACGGGGCACTACATCTATTAGCTTAATAAATAGTAAATACTTTTGTGAATCATGCCAAAGTGAGAAATGAAAATTATGTGTTGTTTATTAATCTGTATACGGAGCACGGTGGTGTGCTAAATTTCTGATTTTTCAGGGGGTGTGGCAGATAGGCTCTTCTGTTCCAGTCCAAATATAGGGGAAATCCGATCTCATGTGATCGGATTCCAGGAGAGGAGAAAGCGAAGCCCCTGCAATAGCACTAGCAGGGTCCCCTTTATTTTTCAGGTACGGTGTTACCACCGGAAGTTTTGCCATCAGGAGTTCCTGGTTGTTGTTTTTTTTATTTATTGACATGTTTTTATGTTTTTGAGAGAGGTGAGGTCTGACTATGGTGCCAGATCCCCCCCTATTCCGGCGAGCTTAGCCGTGCTTACAAGCATGCCACTGCTCCTACAACGGATATTCTTTCTTTTCCCGTCCCCTCCTACACTCTATCATATCCTCCCCGAGCCTATCATATATTCTATCCTATATCATATCCTAATACCATCTCTCATGATGTAAGTCCTACCCGATCCTATACTCATTCCTGTCCACTACCTTCTTCACTATCCCATCCTATTCTCCTACAGCCCTAAATTCCGAAATTCCTTCTCCTATTGTTTCATTTCAAACTTTAGCACATAAACGACCTACAAAATAAAAAAAAAAACACTTACCCGATTTCAAAACATTGAATTTTCAAAAAAAAAATTGTTTAAACAATTAAAAATACAGAAAAAAACATAATTCGAATATAAATAAATGTGGAATTACTTTGGCTACCTACGTCTTCGTGAATATAAATTTTGATTGTAATCGGTTAACCAGTTCTCGAGAAAGTCGAAAACAATTGACCCTACTCTTAATGCTGTAGTCCAAAATACATCCGTACGGACAACAGACAGACAGAATTTTGCCAGTAACTCAAATATTTTTTCTCTCTATCGTCGTTATGTCGTGTTTGATTGTTATCTCAGATTTGTATTCTGCACTTATGCATAACTTGCTTCATTGTACGTATAATCGCAAGTAAAAATAACGACGTCAAACTCGCACTTGTGAAAATTTCTATGAGCCCGAATTCAAAAGTACTTTGTTCTTTCTTTCTTTCGTTGCACTAAACGAATGTGGAACGTTTAAGAAAAACAAAATTCCTTTCCAAAACAAATTCCACCGTGAATTCCAAAATCTTAAAGGATTGACTTTTTTTTTATATTGTTTTCACAATTTTTAAAAAAATCTGTAAATTTCCACTTCACATTCGCAGATATCAAAATTTGTGTGCTTTGCTTTGAAATCAAACGACATTGCACACTCACTCTCATAAACGAATACGTACTCTTGCATCCCCAAATCAAATTTCATTATGTCGTCCAATCCCAGAGGAGTCGGGCAGAGAAACCAAGACTATTGCAATCTCAATACCTACCAAATTTCCAATTTCGATAAGTCTAGTCCAGACAATTTGGACAAACTACTTAAAATTCATTTGGCGTGTCCTTTGCGGACGACACAATCAGTAGAGCATTCCTTCACATGTCACATAAATGGCAATTCCATCTTTTAGATTGAATTGGTCGACCATTTCGTCGTCCATTGAATCGTAGTTCTGGACAGATGCGTTCTTGAATTATGTCTATTGAATTTATGGCCTTGAGTGTGGTAAGGTGTTTGAGCGCTAAGTTCCACCCTGCTGTGCTCGTTGATTACTTCGTTGTCGACTAAATTTTATACAATTGACAAATTCATTACATCGCTCACTCTCTTATTGTTTCTTAATGATAAACTATGTACTCAGCGTCATATCGCTCTGAACTCAATTTGTGGTTTGTGTTGTATACCAGGACTTCCGGTTCCTGATAAGACGAACGGCACATTGTGTTGTTATATACGAATAGATTGTAAGCAAACAGAATTTCTAATAAAATCAAAATGTATCTTATATTTTATAGCCAAAAATAAAATACCTTAAGTTCTGGAGTTCATTGCGACAAGGGCGGAAATTACTGAAGTTTTGTACTGAGGTTTAATAAATTCTCATAAATTTTGCCTTGATGATGTTGTCATCATAAATAAGGAAGAATCACCAGAAATGGCTTTTGAAGAACAATCAAGTGATTGGGGATTGATTAACATTTGCTGGAAAACTGAATCTTTTAATTTATGACTTTCTGTTAATTTATTTGACGAAATGAATATTTATTTTCCGTGTAGTCAATTAAAAAGGTGCAGGAAATATTAATCTTCAGGATATATGTATGTATTTGTTTAAGGGTTTGACCTACTTTACAGGGTAGTTATAAAAGGCCGAACGACATGTTTCCTTTTAATAGAAAAGCTTCTGAATAGAGTACTTTGTTTATCTGCTGTATAGATACGCAGAATCTGGGGAGTGTATCTATGTATTTTACTTCATCGTGATTTTAGCATGAAGCTACATTTCAGTTTGATATTAATTTCTTAAGGCAGTAATAGTGCGGTACTCAAAGTACTTTCGTATTTAATAAACAACACTTCTGCTTGTTCTTGCAACATGAACAATTTTGTTTAAAGAAGTTTATTTTTTTTAATTTGTGTAAATTAATTTACATAGATAAAATAGTTAATTTTTTTAAAATCAATTTTTGGGATTTCTGCAAATGTTCTTAAAACTGTGTTTTTATTTTATTAGTTCATTCTGTATGTTTTAAGAATAAATTAATCAATTAAAATTATACATTTACAGGCTGAAATAAAGTTTTATATTGAAAAATATGAATACTAATATCTTATACTAGAAGATATATTGAGAATATTGTTAAAATGTACGTTAATATTCATTCCGGTTTGAACACTTGCTAGTTGCTTGCAGTTAAGCATTTTATTAAAAACTTTTTATTATCTGCCTTGTACTCAGCATACGGTATTAATATAGAGTCAATACAACTTTTCTAAAGTCTAAAGTCTATGAACATCTTTCAATGCTTTTAGGCATGTGGGCTTTGGCGGGTTAGCCTCAGAAAACTTTAGCAGGCTTCACGGTTTTGGGTTGTTCCATGTCTGAGGCCAACTAAATGCAAGTGTCGTTGCAAACGCTTAATTCAATAGTTTTTGCGCCTGCCTTTCTAATACTAGTGTTGGAAAATGGCATGTTTTTGCCTTTGGGACAATTTTCTCAGCGCATCGTTTTACATAACATTAAATGCTGAATTTTATTCAAAATGGTATTCTCCTAAATCGATCTCGGTTTGTGCAAGAGTTAGGGATTTTAACAGAGCTGTTTCTTCAGCTAAGTAGCTTCCAGCAGCGTCTGGAAGGATACCTTGGAAGATAGGGGTAACTTCGTTGATTGTACCAAGCTCAATGACTGCATAGCAGGAGTTTTCTTTTTTTGTGTAACGCGTATTGTGTGATGTGTGCCTTTTTTGTGGGTTAAGAAGATAAAACAAAAAAACTTGGTTAGATCGATTAATCTATTTTTATTATTAACTTCAACGTGATTAGATTTAATATTGACTTGTGCTTAGATAGAAAACCAACCGATCTCGTTGGCGATCAAATTACGAAAAAACCATGAATATGACTTATGATTTGTTAAGCTTAGAGTACGAATGCGACACTAAAGGAAATATGCAAAAACCAGTATTTCGGTTATCTTAAACGTAACTGATTAATTTCAAGTGCAAGTATGCAGGTATAATACAATGTATGTGTAATAAGTTAAGAGAAATTGTAACGTTATAGATTTAAGTATGAATTTGAGTTTTTTGTTAGTTCAAGAAAATAAGGTATGTTGTCAGATGTTTGGCATCCAGCCTCCTCCTGAAATCTTATAGACTTTCAGACCGTGGTAACCGAGCTAATTTGATAATAGGACGAACGTAGTCTCCAAATTTGGTACGAATTGTTACAACTCGACACTTGTCATTCTTTCCAGGGTGCGTTTGAATAATTCGTCCCAATATCCATTTGGAGGGTGGCAGATTGGGTTCCTTGAGTAAAACAACATCATTGACCTCGAGATTGGGTTGAGGTGTTTGCCATTTTGAGTGATGCTGTAGCGAAGTGAGGAATTCCTTGTGCCATCTTTTCCAAAACCCTCGAACCATTGCCTATAAAAGAGACCAATTAGAATTCATTGAAATATCAGTGTTGGATAAATCAGGTTGAGGAACCGCAGTGTACGGTTCTCCAATTAAAAAATGAGCAGGTGTAAGGGCAATTGGGTCAACATCGGAAGTTTGCCACATTGGGCGTGAATTAAGCAAGGCTTCGATATTTACTAATAGGGTATACATATCTTCGTATGTAAGTTTTGTATCCCCTATTACTCGTTTAAGGTGCATTTTAACGGATCGAACACATGACTCCCATAATCCTCCGAAATGTGGGGAAGAGTTGATATAAATTTCCATTCCACATTGTCCTTGGCCAAGTGATCGATGATGATATTGTTGTGCTGTTGATTGCAGAGGTGACTGTACAGTTCGTTGAGTAGTCGTTTAGCACCAACAAAGTTGGTACCGTTGTCTCTCCAAATCTCGGATGGTTTGCCACGACGTGCAACGAAACGATCTAGAGCTGATAAAAACGCCGCTGATGTTAAGTCTCCGACTAACTCCACATGGATTGCCTTAGTCACGAAGCATACAAAAAGAGCAATGTATGCCTTTAGAAATTTTGGGTTCCGACCTCGATTTAGTCGAAGGGTTATTGGTCCTGCGTAGTCGCAACCAAGTCTGCTGAAGGGTCGAGCATATCGAACGCGATCGGACGGAAGATTTCCCATAAGCTGTTTGGCTGTTGCTTTTTGCTTGCGAATACAGCCAATACATTCTCGTACAACCTTTCGAGTAAGATTTCTGCAACCAAGTATATAAAAATTCTGTTTGATTAAGGCGAATAAAAGAGAAGCACCAGCATGTAAATGGGTTTTATGGGTAAAGATTAATTTAGAGATTCTGTGAGATTTGCACAAGATTATGGGGTGTTTCTCAGAATATGTCAAGTTCGAGTGTTCCAACCGACCGCCGACACGAAGAACACCTGATGCATCGATAAACTGATTTAAACCTTTCAGTTTGCTTTTCGATTGAAGTTCTTTTTTTTATTTTAAGCATAGAATTTCAGGATAGAATAAAATAAAGACGATTGGATATACGTAATGATTTGAGTTTTAACGAAGAGTAGCTCCTTAGTTGAAAGTGGTTCTGATTTTCGAAGTTCCTTGGATACAAAGTAATTTTTAGTAAAACGATACACATATGTTGTTACTCGTACTATTTTAAACCAACTTGAAGAATTATTTATGATTGCTTCGAATGGATGACTTGAATTTTGTATTACAACAAATGCCTTTACAATTTTGTTGGTCTTGCGCTCTTTGACAGTCTGAATGCCTATATCATCTGGGCTATAGCTTGACGAAGGCCATTGATCTCGGTACTCACTTAACCATTCTGGACCCTCCCACCATATACTATCCTTTTCCAACATTGATGGCCCTCTTGTAGCGGCATCTGCGGGATTGGAAGCTGATCGAACATGATTCCATGATTTAAAGGGCATCGATGTGAGTATTTCGGACGTTCGATTTCCGATAAATACCGACCATTTCTTTGGTGCTGCGGCCAACCAATGCAAAACGATTGATGAATCAGTCCAACCAAATACCTTTACATCTGGTACCCGTAAAGAGAGCTTAATTTTGTTCAACAATCGAACAAGTAATAAGGCTCCACACAACTCAAGCCTTGGAAGAGGTAAAACCTTCAAGGGAGCAACCTTAGATTTTGCTGCGACGAGAGTAACAGAGATAGAATTATCAGATTTGACGTTTCGACAATAGACCACTGCCGTGCAGTTCCCAATAACGTTGTTTGTATAGCATGATTCGTGGTATAACGAAAGATTCGACGATTGGTAACTCGTTCCGTATAGTGTTCCATTGTTGCGATAAGGATTTTAGAACTTCTTCATCCCAGTTGATTTTGTTTTTCCAAAGTTCTTGAAGCAAGATTTTGACTCCTATGATAACCGGAGCAAGAAATCCCAATGGATCGAAGATTTTTGAAGCTTCTGATAATATATGACGTTTTGTGTATATATTCGATGGATTTGAATTTGACTTTGTAGGAAAAAGCATCTTTCAACGGACACCACTGCATACCCAAGACCTTGACCGAATTTAATTCCTCCCAGTCAACTGGTGAAAGTTCTCGTTGATCTTCTGGCAGAGAAATCAAGAGTGGCCACCAGTTTGTCGTCCATTTCCGTAAGTTGAGCCCAGCTGATTTCAAGAGCTCGACTAGCTCCGTTCGAAGCGATATAATATCATCAATGGTATCTGCGCCGGTTATGACATCATCAACGTAAAAATCTTCCAAAAGAACCTTTGATGCGCGAGGATGACTAACTGAAGAATCGGTAACTAACTGCTTTAAAACTCGGATGGCTAAAAATGGAGCGGAAGCTGTTCCGTACGTTATGGTGAGAAGGCGATAGTGTTTTAAAGGTTCATCAGGGTTTTCACGCCAGACAATTCGCTGAAAATCTGTGTGTTTCTTAGATACCCAGACTTGCATGTACATTTTCTCAATATCTCCTGTCATTAAGTAGGCATGTTGACGAGATCTTAAGCAGATTGAAAATATATCGCGCTGAATGGTGGGACCGACGAGAAGAGTTTTGTTAAGTGACTGTGCAGTACGAGTTTTTGCCGAAGCATCGAACACGACTCGAATTTTTGTAGTACTACTGTCTTCTTTGAATATTGCGTGATGCGGCAAATAATAGTTCAGTGAATTTTTGATTTCGTTGGAAGGTATTTCTTGCATATGACGAAAAGCAATGTATTCATTAATGAATTTTACATATTCTGATTTAAGATTTGGATTCCAATTGAATTTCCGTTCAATGGAATGAAAACGAGCTATAGCGGTGCCCAAGGAATCTCCGAAGTCAAAGGTTGTCGATGGTTTGAATGGAAGTTCTACTTCATACTTTCCATCTTCACAACGCATGTGATTTTTAACAAAGTTGTCTTCTGCCAAATGCTCCTCTACAGACATTGGTTGCTCGTTAGATACTTCCTCCAGCCTCCAAAACTTTTCTAAATCGAATTCTAGATCCTGTTCTAAACGAATATGAAGTGTCTGAATTCCTGAGGATTAGGAATTACACCCAGCGATAACCCAGCCAAAAATGGTTGGGATGGAAGTAAGGAATCCGTCTTCTTGGACTTTAGCAGCTCCTGTAATAATATTAAAAACTCTATCGGCCCCTATCAGAATATCAATTGGACCTGGTTCATAATATTTCGGATCAGCGGGATTTGACGAATAAAGGTTTACAGGAATTTGATTTACTGGTACGGGTGGAAGTGAATAAGTGATGTTTGGCAAAACAAAGCAGTTGATATCAATTGAGTCCGAATTGTAACACGAACTGAGTTTAAGACTAACTAAACCGTTAGTTACCCCAGCAGACTTGGATGCGATACCTGCTATTGGAATCCTCACACGTTTGCGAGGAAGGCCTAGGCGTTGAGCGGTTCGCTCGGCAATGAATGACACCTGAGACCCTGAGTCGAGAAGAATGCGCAAACTATGGTAACGTCCCTGCTTGTCCTGAGCTCTTGCTTCGGCTGTTGGTAGAATAGTTGAAGTTTCGTTTTTTGGTTTGAACGAAATTGAATGATTGGTGATGAGTGGATTCGAAGAAGATGGAATTGGATTTCCAAAAGAATTGGAGCGGAGATTTGAATTAGAAGAAGAAGCAGCATTTGAATTTTGATTTACATTACGATTTGAGATTTGATTCGTAGAATGATTAGCTTTTGAGATATAGGGGTATTGGGCAGAGAATGGTGGCGCGAGTGACATTGGTGGCAAGGAACGGTGAGACGACAATTATTGGAAGCATGCCCCGAAAGCAAGCAGTTGAAGCAGAGTGAATTGTTTTTTACGAACTCACGACGAGAGTCTATATTTAACGATGATCTTGGCACTTAGGACAACTAGGAGTAGATTTAACAAAATGCGTACGAACAGCCCGAGTACTGTTAGGAGTTGAAAACGAACTACACGATTCAAGATTTTGGCAGCGCGTTTGAAGAAATTCAAGAAGTTCATCGATAGTTGAATCATCTTTTGAGTTAACTTCTTCTGCCCAAGCTTTCTTAGTGTCTTGATCGACCTTTTGTAGAAGCAGATAGATGAGCCATGGATCTCGTGAACTTGAATTTAAAGCCTTAAGTCCGCGTATGACTTCATCAGCTCCGTTGCTGATCTTGCGAAGCGATTGAAGATTGTTCATATTACACGACTGCAGCGACAAAAACGACTGAATAAATGATCGAACGATTAAATGTATTTGATCGTACCGTTGTTCTAATGTTGCCCACGCCTCGATATAATTATTTTCGCAACATCTGATATGCTTGAGAAGATTCGCGGCTTCTCCGCGAAGAAACGATTTTAGAAACTGGAGCTTTTGAGTGTTCGTAATTGTACAGTTCGAATCGACAGTTCCAATGAACATGTCTCGAAATGTCGGCCAGTCCTTGTATTCACCCAAAAATGGTTCAATTGTTATACGCGGTAACTTTAAAGATTTATGAGCTATTTCCAAATCTGAATCTTCCGAAGGAGTATGAAAGCTATGAGGCACAATCCTTTCATTCATTTTCATTTTCGATTTGGAGATAATTGCATCAGCAAGCAACGCATGTGTTTCAAAATATTTTGCCTCATATTCCGAATATTCAGGCTCACGATCAACATAATTATCCTTTCCCGCATCATTTAATAATTCGTCTTGCAAGGCTACGAATTCATTCCATGCTTCATTCAATCTTTCGAGACGAAATTCTTAAGTCTTTACTGTCGTCTCAATAGGAATCGATGAAGCATATGCAGCTGCAAGAGTTATACAGCCTTTCGCACGACCACGTTTTGCCAAAATTTTATTCATTATGAATAGCGAAAAAACAAAATGAAAATTAAAAATGTTCAATAAATCGCAACCGCACTGTAGCAATTTTCATAAACGTACATATATGTCTATGTATGCATGGATGACTATTGTATGGCTAGTTTTAGTTCAATAACTTAGGTTATTTATTGAGCCTCGATATCAAAAAAAATTTTTCGAAATGTTCACGAGTATTTCATGCAGTAAAAATGTCGGTATTTTTATGAAACTGCTATTTGTACCATTTGAATAGCTGTCAAGCACCCACGCGATATGCGGAATCACGTGTTTCCTTAACTGACCTTTATCTAAACTAAGCTGAAACAAAACCCGGTTAATTTTTGTCCTATTTATTTGCACAGCACCGTATGTTCTTTGTTAATTTATTTTTGTCAATTTGATTTGATTAATCAATACATGAAGCCACTGATTTCTTATATCCGGCTCGAAAAACCAAAAAAATGTTTGATTTTATATGTGAGGTGAAAAATGATTAGTAAGTGTAATTGTTATTTTTATTGTTAGTATACTGTGTGTTACCAAAATTCCAACACAAATGTGTGTAACGTGTATTGTGTGATGTGTGCCTTTTTTGTGTGTTGTATTAGGTTAAGAAGATAAAACAAAAAAACTTGGTTAGATCGATTAATCTATTTTTATTATTAACTTCAACGTGATTAGATTTAATATTGACTTGTGCTTAAATAGAAAACCAACCGATCTCGTTGGCGATCAAATTACGAAAAAACCGTGAATATGACTTATGATTTGTTAAGCTTAGAGTACGAATGCGACATAAAAGGAAATATGCAAAAACCAGTATTTCGGTTATCTTAAACATAACTGATTAATTTCAAGTGCAAGTAAGCAGGTATAATACAATGTATGTGTAATAAGTTAAGAGAAATTGTAACGTTATAGATTTAAGTATGAATTTGAGTTTTTTGTTAGTTCAAGAAAATAAGGTATGTTGTCAGATGTTTGGCATTCCTAAACAGGTCTAGTATTTTGTAACTTTTGTTTTGTTGTTGGAATTGATTTTGCGGCTGCACATCTTAAGATTTTTTTTTAATTTTGGCTGCTTCTTGGTTGGTGTTGTTTGAAGTTGGAGTAGTTGTTGTTAATGAGTTTGTCATTTATTTAAAGATATTCCAATTAGCTTGAGATTCCTCAAATCTTGCAGATGTTTTTCTTATATTCCTTTCATAGGTTCGTATTAAAATTGGAATATGATCTCTGTTTTCCCCAGTCGGAAGGACTTCCCATTGAAGTAGCGGAGCTAAGTCTTCAGATGATAGTGAAACATCGACAGCAGAGAAAGTGTTTCTTGTATTGAAGAACGTAGGTGAGCCATCATTTAGAACAACGAGCTTTTGATCATTGGCAAAGTTTTCAAATATTGTTCCTATTCTATTGGTAAAATTCGAACCCCAAATGGTGTTTTTGGCATTGAAATCGCCTGAAACTAGGTGAAGTTTGTTTGCTTCTATTTGTATGTCTTCAAGTATTTCATTTGTTATGTTTGTTTCATGTTCTCTATATATATATAAGAAAGTTTAATTGGTTTTTTTTGCTGGGATTTCGATGGTTTGGAAGAGAAGATTTGAAGATGAAGTATTGTGGATTGTAATAGGAATATTATTCTTGACCAAAAAACCAGTTCCTGATTTGCTGTATTCGTAGTTCTTATTGTGATGGAAGGGTTTATAATTTTTGAGTTTAAACATATGGGAGGTTGAGAAAATAATATGTGTTTCCTGAAGTGCTATTATATCGGGGTTGTATTTTGAAATTAATAGTTCTAGAGCATGTTTGTTGTTTGTATAGCCTTGAATGTTCCATTGGAGAATAATGAAATCATTATTCAACAAGGTCATTGTTTTTTAAAATTTATTAGTTCATGTGCGAATATAGTTAGGGTAGACTGTACAGTGAGTGGGGTTGAGTTTTTTTTTTTTTTTTTTTTTTTTTTTTTTTTTTTTTTTTTTTTTTTAGCTTAATTTTAAGATTTACATCTTATTTATTAAAAAGCTTATAATAAGACATAGGTGATTGAGTGTAATTGAAATTTAAGGCGAAATTGAGTTATTTTTTTGTTGGTTTGTTGATGGGGGTTGTATTACATTAGTCTGTGTTTGATTCGGATAGTGGTGACTGGAGTGTTTCATTAGAAGTAGGAGTGTTGTGTTTGAGTGGTTAAGAGATCGAAGAGATGTGGGAATTATCTCTTCCATTAGAGTTGGGTTATCTCTTTTGATAAGGTTTTCAGTATTGGAATTAATTTCTTGTAGTGGATATACGTTGTTAGGCGTGCTGTTATTATTTGGCGTTTTTTGTGTAGAAGTGTTTGGTGAAGGAAGGAGAGTGGGTTGGGGATACTTTGAAAGAGATTTCTCTTTTTATATTTTCTGTCTAATTATCTCGGCCATAGTCGGAGTAGCGGAGTTTCTTTTTTTAGGTGGCTCTAGCTGATGGAGGTTAGGGTTGTCATTGAAGATTTGCCACTCTTCACGAACCGTGCATCGGCGATCGGCTTTAATTTTGCAAGAGGGATCCTATGGAGTGTGACTGTCATCATTACAATTTATACAAAGAATTTGAGTGCATGCATCACTATGAGGTGGAAGACAACAATTCTTATAAGCAAGTGCGTTTGTACACCGATTTTTAGTGTGACCAAGTTTTTGACAGTTAACGCAACGCATCGGGTTTTGTATGTATTCCTCAACTTTGCATAGTATATAGTAACAAAAGAAAAGTTGTTTATTTAAGACAATAGCACTTGTACTTTAATACGTCTATTGACGGCACTTGCCAGGCTAAGACTGCCTGACAAATTTTAATGCTGTACTGTACTGTAACTGGGAAATATGATACACCAAACAATTTTTTAGAGATAAGATTTGCATTTTGATGGATTAAGTGACAAACCGTTATTAGCTGCCCATTTGGAGATCCGTTCAAGGTCTTGATTGATAGTGTAGACACAGTTTTCAATTAGGCCAAGAGGGCAGCTTCTATAAATTTGTATATCATATGCATACAAATGTTTTGATGTCTCAGGAATCACAGAATCAATTTCGTTAATATACAGTGAAAATAACAGAGGGGCTAAAATAAAACCTTTAGGGACACCTCGAACTATTGAAAGAAACTCTGAGAGACTATTATGCAAATACACTGCTTGTAGCCTATTGCTCAGAAAAGGCCAAGGCAATTTAATTGCATCTGGAGATACATTAAATCCTTTTTGTAGCTTATTCAAAAGCAAGAAATGAAACTACCCTGTCAAAGGCTTTAGAGAAGTCTAAAAGAACCAAAATTGTTACGTTATCCTTGTATTGATGATAGCAGATTGTTACGCGTTATGTAGTCATTAAGTTGTTTTTGCATATTGCGTTCGCAAAATTTTTGACATAAATGTAAAAATTGAAATTGGCCTAAATTCTTCACAGAATGAGTTTTTAGGAATCGACATTATTTTGGACAGTTTCCATTGCTTCGGGAAGATGCCTGTAGTATGTACTGTGTTGAAAATTTGGGTAAGGTATGGTTGTAAAATCGCCAGGATAGCTTTTCAGAAGATTGGATTTACTTCATCAACTCCTACAGCATTTGATTTGATTGAAAGGAAACTTTCTTAAACTTCAAGACTACTGACACATGAAAAACATGAAATTTGAAAAAAATCTCATGTAAGGGCGAGGGCATACTATCAACAAGCACATTTGCATTTTAACCTGGATTGACCGACATACAATTTGGGTTTGACAACATCTTTTTTGTCAACATCTTTTTAAAAAAATGTTTCGTTGTTTCCAAATCCCAAGTTTTCGAAGATTTTCCCAGAGCTTTTGACCATCTCTGAATATTAAACAAGGTATTTTCGTTCAAGAATTCTACTTGGTCCTCCGAAGAGGACAAATAGTAAATATTTTTCGATGAAATCGAACAAATTTGGCGTTGTAGAGCTGTCTCATCAATGTTCTTGAAATCTTTAAATTTGACTATAGCATTTCCCGAGGGTTTCTTAGAGTTAAAATGATATGTCAAAAAAATTAGGTCATGTCTAGAGAAAACTGAAGCTGATAGTTGATTTTAAAAAAGAACCCTATCATTTTCACCTACGAACAAGATGTCAAGTAGAGTACTTGATGTCATTGTGAAATGACACACACATAGTGAAAATCAAAGCAGCTCATATAATTAGCAAAACTATTATCAGCTAATAAAAGGCTGTTAAAATCTCCACAAATTATTATAATTGTTTAACTTATTGTGATGTTCTCAATAAGTTCATAAATTGGATCTAAATCAATATTACTATTTGGCCTATTAATAGTTCCTAAAAGGACTTCCTCTCCAACTACATTAATAAATAAGTACTCGCATGAAGAATCATTCGGTGAGAAAAAACTAGTATATATGTACATATGTATACTAGGCTCTTCTTGACATAAATTGCAACACCACCACATCGGCCTAAACGGTCGGCACGAAAAACATTTTAACCATTTAGTGAGTATGTAGCGTCTTGGATGTCCTTAGAAAACCATGTCTCCGAAACAGAAATCGCGTCAATTTCAGAATTTTCAAACATATGTATATCTGAATTCATCAATTTTCAGCATCAAACTTTGAGCATTAATATGTATGACCTAAGATTTTCTACAACTATGTATGTGCTAAAAAAATTTGGAACGAGTTTGGCAACATTTTTTTTCGAAAAATTTCGAAATTTTCCACAGAGGATATCCAAAAACGGATTTTTAATTTCAGATATATGTAGTGCAGAAGCAGATTGTAGGAAATTTTATCAGCTTAATTTTTTGATCTAAGTTTTTTTTTGGAAAAAATTGGAACTACTTACATGGATTTTTTTGTATATTTTTTATTTATTATTTTCGGGCTTAGTTTGCCTGGACTATTAGCCATCTGGACCAGATGTATCTCATATTTTTCCGCATTCCTTGTTTTCGTGTTTATCGATGGTATAAAATAGAAATAAATGCTTCGCCGTTATCTTTGCCCAGAATATAAATAAAGTATATATAAATAGATTTTGAGAGGTAACTTTTTTCGATCTAAATAGATAATGATAGACAACAATTCCTTAAAAAAATAATCGTAATTTCGAATTTGATTTAAATGCCTCATAACTTATACTAGCTACATCTATCACTAGTACATATACAAATAAAATGGGTTCAAAAATGAATGCGTGTTTGTGTTACAAAAGTCTTTCTCACTAATCCCATCAATTCCACAAAATCCATACGACATACGATGCGAAGGCGATGGTGGGAAATGTGCCAGCAGATGTTTCATCTTTTTTCCGAAATACATCTATCTTAAAATAAATTCAATGGGCTGTTTATGGGATTTGTGACTCCAATGAAGATTTTATTAAACAAAATCCATCACTTCACTTTAAGTCAAACAGTTTTTCTATTTAATAGAAATTTTTCGACAGTTTTTATGACGTCGAACTATTAGTTCCTACAAAAGTCAGTATCAACGTCAATATTGCAGGGCTTGAGATAAAAATTGTTTTCTGCTCTAGCTTCAAAATAAAAGGTTTAATTGTCAGAAATAAAACCCCAAATGCACTCTGAGAATTTTAAAACTGGTGTTCTAGATTAAATGGACTATTTGTTAGAGTTTGACGTAGGGCACCTTATCTCATAGTGACTTTCGTCCCTTTTCTGCATTTCGATCGAAACCGAATTGAAATCACTTTTTAATTTCACGTGAAATGAAATTGCGTGTTTTACATTTCGATCGATTTCGAAAACTTCAAAATTGCTTCGAAATGTGAAAACTGAAGGTTAATCCATTTTTAATTTATTTCCAAAGTGAAATTCCTACAGCTTACAAATTTGGATGCCTTACTATAGGCAATTTTAAGTGAAAAAAGAAACAGAACTGTAAAGAAAAAAATAGAACAAACATTTTGTGAGACAAATCAAATATGTGTATGTATTAGATCTACCTGACACAATGTGAGTATTTTAAGAAAAGCTTCTCTTCTTGTATGTTCTAATATTTTCCGCTAAAAAACAATGAATAAATACTAAAAGTCGACAATAAATAATTTCTGTTACATTTTGGCCGAAGAATTAGCAAATTTTAATTCCACCACAGTAATTTGAATTCGTTCAGGAAATTAAATAAACCAATTCACAATGAATTCACTTTCGCGATGTGAAGAACATGGGTCATGGGTGTTTGTAAGTAAAATATTGCAATTATTTTCAACCCAATTTGGACTTCTTTAAACAAACTTCATTAGCTTTCATAATTGGTCTGACAGTGAGTGCTACACTCTTCGGTCATTTCCTTTAAAAAAAATTGTAATACTCAAAGAAATTGATGGCATTTAGTACTGACTTGATGCTTGTCAGACTGTCAGAGTATGCTTAGATGATGACTTTTCTGATGCTGGTATTCGCCCATATTTCAATGGCATGAAGCCATTGTCATGACTGTGTTGTAAATTTTAAAATTTTGTTTGAAATTTCCTCTGAAGAAGGCAACAACCCTTGCTGAAACGTCGGGACATGCCAAAGTTACTGTTTCTGTTTCTTTGCAAAATCTAATGTGACCAAAAAAAAGTTATCTAAAAGTTAAACATTGCTATTAGCAGAATAAAGATCAAAAACCCTATTCTTAGAATATTTTATGTATTATAAACCAACGCTGAACTTTTAGTAGAACTTTGTGTATTAAACAAATAAACTGCTGTAAACTAGCATGAATGATTTTACACAGTATTTCGGTCTACAGGCTAAAAGGTAATGGAACTGCTAAAGGCAAAACTAACTATGATCAAACACCACCTCGATTTTAAATATTAGAATTTTTTCATATTCTTCTTTATAGTAGCATCTTAATCATACTTCTCCTCCAAATATTATGACTTCATTAAACCTAAAAAAATGGTACCCTTTAATTCAATTTAATCAATCTTTATTTGACATAACCCACTCCCAAGTTTAAAATTCAATCTACTTGCCAGTCTCAGTTTGTATTCATCCATGTATCTATATGCCTATGTATATGAGGACATTATTGAAAGAAATAAAAAATAAACTTTTGCAATTTTTTCTCTCGAACTCTCGATATAAGCCATAACCTACCTTCTGCAAAATGAAAGAAATGCAGGTCAAGATCGATTTTCTTGTTTATCGGTCACCAAGTCGCCTCAAGCTCTGCAGTGCAATCAGCCAAAACACAAATCGTGCTCCAATAAAAGAGTACCGGTACCGTGTACCCGCACACTACATATTCATGTACGAATGTGTATTCATAGCATAGCTAGCCAAAATCCCTTGCAGCAATTTGGCCCGTCCATAGGGTCGTTCGTCGTCGTTTGTCCGACATTCTCTCACGAAGACTATAATTCGCATGGTACGAGTGCATTTGGAAATAATGAAATAAATAAGTGAACATTCAAGGTGTTTCCACAATGAAGGCGCACCGAAATAAAAAGTGAAATGCAATTTACTAAAAAAAAAAAAAAAAAAAACAGTAAAATGACAAAAAAAGAAATGCCACATAATGACCAGCCTTAACCCACTCAAAAAAAGACGACTGAAGTCCCCGATTGCATAAACATAGTACTTTTATTCAGTTCTACAGTCTACTCGCGTAATTATGATGCACCGACTACTTAATGACGGTAGCGATGGCATGACATGGCGGCGCGGCGCGGTGCGGCGAGCGCCCGTCATTATATTGTCCATCTCGGCTTGGCGTCATTCTCAGTACGTTTTCTATGCTTAAATGTTGGCTTTGATGTCGACGTCAAGCTAAACACACACCTTCAACCCTTTTGGTCAATTCACTTTTCGGAACAATAACTCTGCTTAAATATCATGTTAAGACAGGGATGTTATGTATTTCAATTTACGTACATAAAGTTTTTCCTTTTGTATTTGCAAGGAAAATTAAACTGTCAATGGCCAGCATGCCGGCCAGTGTCCCAGTGTGTCATCCGCTAAAAAGTGTTTTTAAAGGAGAATTCATATTATAGTACTACTACGTAGTGCCTCGTTGTTTAAGTGGTTATTGTGTCGGACTGCTAATCAAAGGGTCGGTATTCGACTCACCATCAGAGCCACCCTTTTCCGGAGTACTAACCTTGTGAGTAAATGACAAATCCTCCAAGAATAAAATTTGTCTTAAAAAAATGCATCTCATAAAATCTTTCGTACTCTGCGGTAAATTGAAGGCCCCTTTGACTCCGCAGAGTCACAACATGCACGCAGCTAAGGTTGTTTTTTTTAACGAACAATGCGCGTTTTACCGCCATGTTCCGCGTCTCAGCGTTGAAATAAGCATTCCAAGCAACACGTGAAGTAGATTCGAGTTTTTAACGCTGCGTTACTTTGGTATTCAAAGATTCAAACAATATGGCGATACGTGTTTTAAAAGATTGTAGTATAACTTTTGAACCCACGGTTAAAATTTTTAATATACGTTAGTTCTACAGGAAGCATTGACGGTATTGACTTCGACATTTTTTCGTACATTTTTTTTTTTTTTAAGCGATACTTAGTCCTACAAATTTTGAAAGTTGTCCATTTTTTATATTTAAAAATGGGCACGACTGGGTCTTACGTACTTGCTCTTATGTGCATAATTACATTGGAAAGCAAGATCTTTGACAGAAACAAGTAACATTTGCGTTGAAAATAACACGGTTTGAACTTATACAAAGTATTAAAAACCACAATACTTAACGGTTTTTAGTAAAAATGAAGTATGCCATCACACGTCTTAAATAACAAGGAATTTATGAAAAATGTATTTCGAAAATTGTAGGGCCGGTTTTGATAAAATCCTGTTTTTTATTTTAAGTTTTTCAAAAAAAAATATTTTTTAAATTTTGGTATGCAGTTTTTTAGAATTTATTTAAATACATGTGACTATAAAATTTAAAATAATTTTTTTGATAAGCTTTCAAATTATTGATTTTTCCAAAAAAAAATGTATTAATTTTAATTAGAAAAAAAAGTGATGCAAAATGTTGATATGCAGAATTAATTTGGCTACCTAGATCTTCTTAAATATAAAATTTGACAGAAATCCAAAGAAAAAAAAATCCAAATATGAAAGGTCCCGTTAATAGACTTTTCCCGTATATGTGGTTCTAATCAAGTGATAGCCAATACCATCAAAAAATTCTCAAAAAAAATCATTAAAATCGTTGGAGCCGTCATGTTTGATTGTTATCTCAATTTTTTTAATATTCACGAATCCTACACTTGCCTTAGTCCCTATAATCGCAAGTAAAAAAGAATTTATTTAGAGCCTTTTAAGAAAACCTAAGATTTAAAAAAAAGATTCATACTGACTCCTGTCTTAAGTAAATGAAATGGGTTCTTTTTATTTTTTTTTTAATTTATATTCTTTTAAATATTTTATTTGTATAACATCGCTGTACGTAGGCCTCAGTAATAAATGTAACCACGACGACGACGACGACGTGACGTTCATTTGGGTCGGGCCTTTAAGGTTTCGTTAATCTTCCACCATTCGGTAGTTTAATTGACACAAGTAAGTGCACCGTCATGTTTAACTAAGATTGCATAACACTTTTAATTTCATTCGAAAGTAGATAACCTTCCACAATGCGGAGGAAAAGTTTTGACTTTCGGATAAGATTTTTTGTGGTTTTTGTTCTTTTTTATGCTGTGAGAGTATATTGCCTTATCATATACCTACCCGAATTTAAGCTGTAACGTGCTTAAGGGTAATGGCTAGATATATGATATTATAGGGTTCTATAATAGTTGGAGTGTTCAATTAACTGATAACTGATAACATAATAATAGTTTTTGATTAATTTGAAAGATTTTTTTATGAAATTAATAAATTATTTCATCAGCTCTTGAAGACTTATAATTTGTTTAAAAGAGTGAAAAACAAACTTAGGCTAAACGGGATTTTCACAGGCGGATAGCTGATGTTTTAAAGTGTAACTAAGGCTATTTTAATCACCCGTTGTGCCACTGGGGTCATTTCACAAGCAGATAAATTATTTTGTATGAAGTAACTAAGGCTGTTTTGATTACTAGGTGGCGCCACCCCGGTTTCATTTTTTCGAAAATGTATGGTATAGATACCTGAGCAACGGGGCATGGGTAAGCTAGTCAATAATAAAACCCTTAAATTGCTGTCAGTTTGCGTTAGTTCCGCGTTGCCAAAAAAGTTTTGATAAAAGCGAGCATAACTAAGTATGCGAAAATCACACGCAAAAAATACGGAAATTATAATTATTTTTCAGTGACGCGGGTTAGTTTGTTTACTTGAGCATTGTATATACATTTTCTATAGTACTCTCATGGTGGTCATTTTTCGTCTGGCCATCTTCCTGGTTGATTCAGAACTAACTCTAAATAGTGGAGACGAGAACCTTTACCTATATTTTACCAGTATTTAATAAACTTTTGTTGTCTGTACTTATTCTATATTCACACAAATTGGCAATTTCAGCACGCCTCATTGCGACTTGATTCAGAACTAAAAAATGATGCTCCATGATAGTACTATATGCAGTGTATATACAAAGACTTGAGATGGGAACGAAACTTAATTGAGTACAAAAAAATGCCTCATATTTAAAGACTCTTTTCTCCTTGCGGCTGTTTCTAGGTATACCCTTATTATTATGGATTTTAATAAGCTACAGTAGACTAGAAGTTGTTCATATATAAATTTTTCAAATAAATTAGACACTTGTTTTAACTCCAATTTTTTATATTTTTTGTTTTTCGGTTTGTACATTCTTAATTCATATGTTTTGTTAAGAACAAAAATCAGGTGCGTTAAAATTAATTTAACGAAAATGGCTAATCTTTTTCTGGATATTCTTTTTTTGCAAATAGCTGAACACAGCATTTTCGCGGATACGTTTAAGAACGTTGATGTCTGCTAGATTTATGTTATCATCATCCGCCCATTCCACTAGGTTCTATTCTGGTGTGTGTTCTTTCCAGAATACTATCCCCGCTTTCACTTTCATCCCTGATCAAAACCTCGTTCGTTTGGGTTGCGTTTGGAAGATCTTAAGTCCATTCATGGATATCAGCAAATGAAAAACTAACCTGCAAACACACAATTTGAATCATGAGTTACTGGGCGGGAGAAAAGTTTCAAACCTCTGGATTAATTGCATGAAGAAGTTCTTTTGTGCGCTCTTGTTGATAGTTAATTGGTGAACAAATCCTTTCTCCCAAAATAGCTATTGGGATATCCTCTTCAAAGTCTTCCTCATCTCCTAAAGAGATTAAAATGTTCTTCCAGCATTTTGCCACTGTTTTTTTTCATACGTTACCAAGCTGAATAGCCAATAGCATCCCTTCACGTAAGTTGCTTTAGGGCCACAATAACATCAGTCCCTGTGGCTACGATTGATGCCAAAAGACTTTTTCTGTAGAACATTTTTGTAAGTCTTATGGCGGCGTGACGTTTGGTAGCATACAATTAACTCGTCATCTGATCTTAATTCATTTTCGGGAGGATGAGATGGAGCATTACATATTTTATCTATCAAAAGCACACGGTTTCCTCATTTCGATATACACAAAGGGACTTGGCGACACCCAGATCAAAGAACCGTCAATCAGATTGATCACGTTGCGATCGATGCAAGACACGCCTCCAGTATCTTGGATATACGCACCTTCCGAGCAGCTAACATCCACTCGGATCACTACCTTGTTGCAGCAAAGGTAAGAATGCGAATAACCCGAACTCCACAACAGCGGAGTTATACTGTGAGGACGTATGACGTCGAAAAGCTGCAATCGCAAGAAACCGCCAGAACCTATGCCGATCGAATATCCCGTAACCTCTCAAGAAATCCAGTACCGCCAGCATCTAGTACCGAAGACCAGTGGCAACACTGCCAACAAGCCATCAGAGATGCCGCAACTAATGTGCTATGTTTCACCAGACCACCACCACGAAACCTCTGGTTCGATGACGAATGCAGGCAGGCCCATGCAGCCAAACAAGGGGCATATAAAACGGCGCTGCAAAGAAAGACGAGAGCTGCTCGCGAGCTCTACGAGCAGAAAAGACGGGAAGAACACCGGCTTCTCCAAAAGGAAAAGAGAGAGCATGAGAAGCGTGCGATCGAGGATATTAAGAGATGCTACTCCAGGAACAACGTGCGGAAGTTTTACCAACAGGTAAAAGAAGGAAGGACCATTTCTGCTGTTAAACGTCGATGAAGACCAAAATACCGCTGTCAGGCAGAATGAACTATTCAACATGGATGATGACAGACAAAACTTCCGTCCACCTGACCAAAATGAAGTAAGTATAGCAATATCTAAACTAAAAAACAACAAAGCTGCTGGACCCGACGGACTACCCGGCGAACTTTTTAAAGTGGCCGGAGATGACCTGGTGGAGTGCATACACCAATTCATCTTTAAAGTTTGGTCAGAAGAAAGTATGCCTGATGAATGGAACCTCAGCATTGTTTGCCCGATCTACAAGAAAGGAGACTCTCTAAACTGCGCCAACTATAGAGGAATTAGTCTCCTGAATATTGCCTACAAGATCCTCTCTGCCGTACTATGTGAACGCCTGAAACCTTTCGTCAGCAACCTGATTGGCCCCTATCAGTGTGGTTTCAGACCAGGAAGTCCACAATCGATCAAATGTTCACGCTACGGCAGATCCTGGAAACTACCCAAGAATTTCAAATCGATACCCACCACCTCTTTATTGATTGTAAGGCCGCGTACGATAGCATTTATAGACACGAGCTATACAGAGCCATGTCAGGTTTTGGCATCCCCACAAAACTCGTCCGACTGTGCAGGATGACGATGGAGAACTCTCGCTGCTCCCTCAAGGTTTGTTCTGACCTCACAGAAGCTTTTGACGTCAAAAAAGGATTCCGACAAGGTGATGCGCTATCGTGCGATTTCTTCAACTTAATACTTGGAAAAATTATAAAAAAACTCGCAAGTCAATGGGACAATTTTTTTCAAGTCTGTGCAATTGCTAGCATACGCTGACGACATAGACATCATTGGCAGAACTCGGCAAGTTGTCACTGGAACGTTTGCTAGCATTGAAGCTGAAGCGGCTAAGATGGGACTAGCAGTCAATGAGGCCAAAACGAAGTACCTGCTGTCTACAAAAAGGGACACACAACACCGGCGGATTGGACAAAACATCACAATAGACAGGTACAACTTTGAGGTAGTTAGGGACTTTGTGTACCTCGGATCCGCTATAACATCTTACAACAACATCTCTTCAGAAATAAAGCGAAGAATTACTCTTGCCAATCGCTGTTTCTATGGGCTAGGAAGGCAATTGAGTAGCAAAGCCCTCTCTCGAAAGACAAGGGAGACTCTGTATAAGACCCTAATCATCCCAGTCTTGCTCTATGGCCCCGAGGCATGGACTCTATCTAAAGCGGATGAAGATATCCTTAGTCGTTTCGAGCGTAAGATTCTTCGGAGGATTTTTGGCCCTTTCTGCGTTAACGGATCTTCGATTCCATCCCAGAGGATAGACGCAGTCAAGGAAGACCTCGCCTTAGGTGGCGCGCTCAAGTGGAGGACGACCTGAACCAACTTGGAGTGCAAAACTTGAGGCAGCTAGCCAAAGACCGAGCTGGCTGGAGAGGCATGTTGGTTGAGGCCCAGGTTCGTCCCGAACTGTAGCGCCCCTAAGTAAGTAAGTAAGTAAGTATCTATCAAAAGCAGAGCTTTGTTGGGCAATCCTTGCTCTTTTAAAATGTTGCTGACTGGCACGTGTAAGAGTTTAAAATTATAAAATGTAAAACTGCAAGAGGGTACGAACCCTTGCTTCAATCGAAGCAAATTACTTCGATTTTAAGAAAAAAATGAACAATCTACTCCACCACTCTGCTTGACTTGAGATCTGCTTCACTTTTTTCACACTGAAAACTAACCCACATGAAATGAGATGACAACTTTCGAAAAACCACCGAGGAAAACCGGAAAAAGTTTCAGCAAGCTAGAAAGGTCTGCAATGCTCATATTCGTGAAACCAATTTTTTGTGAAAGTAAAATTATTGCACTTGATATTTCCAAGGCATTTGATAGAGTTTGCCATTAAGCCCTTTTATCGAAAAATTTGGACTCGACGAATCTCTTCTTCATTGGATTAGTAATCAACTTTCGAACCGATCAATTCAAGTTGTGTTGGACGGATTCAAGTAAAATTAAATAAATAAATAAATTTATTGGCGCGACAGCTCCTTAAGGAGCCAAGGCCTAGTGACTTATACTCTCAACCATTCCTGTGTGTGTGTTGTTACTCTGCAAGAATGGAAGGGACCTACAGTTTACCGCCGAGTCCGAACGGCTACATGAGATGCACTTTTTCGAGACAAATTTTACTCTTGGAGGTTTTGTCAGTTCCTCGCAAGAGGCAGTACCCCAGAAAAAAAGGTGGCTATGAGCTGGATTTGAACCCAGGTTCTTTCGCTTAGCAGTCCGACACACTAACCACTAAGCCACGGGGCACTACGGACGGATTCAAGTCTGATATTCATAAAATAAATGCTAGTGTACCCGAGGGCTCTGTTTTGTTTCCGACCCTTTTCCTCTTTTGTTTTGCTGACAACAGTACTCTCAGCTTTTCATATTCCTTTCCAGATCTACATCTATGTTCTTTGGATGTTGAACTGCAACGGCAGCGTATAATAAGTTCATTAAATTCAGATTTTTACAGAATTGTACAATGGGAAATAAAAAATCGGATAGAATTTATTGCTTCAAAAACTCACTGTTGTCTTTTGTCGTTAAAGCGAAACATACCCAACATGCCACTATCGTTGAGTAGCACTCGCATCGAAGAAACCGAGCATCTCTCAGGTCTGGGTATGTGCATTACAGACATATCATATTTGACGTCGCCAAGAATGTTGCTTTAGGTTTCCTTCGAAGGTGCAAGAAGTTCTTCACCCCGTCTGATCACGCAACAGTATAGTATAAAACATATATTCGACCAAAACTCGAGTATAATTTACATATTTGGTTGGGTGCTGCCATAACCCACTTGAGTTTTCTAGATAGAATTAAAAAAGAGCTTTGAAAATGGCATGCGACCAAACAAAATTAGAAACATTTACATCTCTTGAGCACATACGTAATATTTATTGCCTTTCGTTATTCTATCGTTATTTTTATAAACAATGCTCTAACGAAATAGTCAGCTGCATTCCTCCCCTCAAACGATTCTACCGTAATATTCGCACTGGTAAGAATGCCCATCAGTTCACCCTTGAGCCTATTTCGGACGTAAGTATAGAAATTCTTTCTTTAGTCGCACCACACGAATGTGGAATGCTTTGCTCTGTTTATGTCTCCCATTTTGATATGCAGAACTTCAAAACTAATGTGCAACGGTATCTCCTCTTTCATCCCTCCTCATTCCCCTAATGCATGTACGGTTTTAAACATTATTAACACTTAATATGTCAGTAGTTGTATTGATATCTATTCTTAGATCGATGCCCAAGTTTTCTATGCAAAAGGTGCGTATAGATATTAAAACAAAATGTTGAAGTGATTTGCTTACCAACATTGTTACCCCCACATTTTTCATCCATTCTTTCAACATGATAGTAATAAAAACCGGTGCGATAAATTAAGTATACATTCTAGGATTCCATTTTTCAAGGAAGGTCTTCCCTTAAGTTTTAGAATTCAGTTTGTAGTATCCAAACTCTTTGTATAATATCTATCTAAATAAAAACAAATACTGTTTTTTTTTGCATTCTCTAAATAAATTCTTTCATTTTTTTTCTTTTCAGGTAAATCCAATTTTATTAAGTACATACATATAGCTACACCTGCTTAACTCATCCCCAAATAATTTTCAATGTAAGTTGTACGAAATCGTGAAATATGCAAAGCACATACACAACAAAAATATATTCAGATCTTTTAGAAATGACAATGTCATGTTAATCCTTAAAAGTGTTCCTCTCCATCATTCTGAACTCGTGCAAAGGACTTTTGTGCATAGTTTAACAGAATATACATATTTTTTGTAAGATTTTCCCGCAAACCCAGCACTTTGTTCCGAGGAAAAAATTAAGAGTATAGAAGGTGTGTAACTGTATCGTAATTTGTAAGTGCTTCCTTGCTGACAGGATTTTCATTTTTAACTAAGTTTGCACTCTTGGCCTTTCACATGCGACATAACGTACCAATGTTATTCTTTTTATTATTTTTCCAACGTTCTTTTATTAAGGACGTGTAGAATGGAAAGTGTACAAGCCCACTATAACGTCTGCCTAACCAACCAAACTGAGAACATAACCTTGACCAATATTCAATGCGCATTTTAATTGGTAACTGGGTACTACAAAAATCGCATTTTTTTTTTAATTTTTGAGGACGATAGTTATTGCAGCTGAAGAATTAAAAAAAAAAAAAAAACTGTTACCGTTGTCGAGTCTTGGAAATATATGCTAATTTGACGCATTAATTGAATGAAACAAAATGTTCATCTCAATTTCAGTAAATGGACATTTTTAATCTAGCAATTAAGCTTTCGAAATAAAATATTCAAAAACTTAAGTGAAATGCATGAAAATTTTTTTTGTTTATTTCATCACATATAATGTAATTGTGTTGTTTCCAAGTTAAATTAAGATAAAAGAGTCGTGAGAAGTCATTTTTTTTAGGATTGTCCTGTTTTATTTATTTTACTATTGGTGGTCATTAAAAAAAAACTTAAAAAATCCAATACGTTTAGTTTTTAATTCTCTTAAATGCATTATTTCATAAATTGTTTTACAATTGACAATTGTTGGTAATTTAAATTAATTTATCAAATTACTTTTAGTACGAAATTCTTAATCTTTTGTTGAGTGTACTAAGGAATCTATGTATGTAAATAAATTCATAATATTATTTGTTGATGGGGAATTACAATGAAAAAATGATAAAATAATAATACATATTTTAATACAACTGGAAGTATGTGAAATACAATTATTTAAAAACAAAAGTAAAAGTAAGAAATTCAATGATCAATACTCATTAATAAAAAATCTTTGTATGGTTAAGTGGTCATGGACAATCTTGTCATGTGCAACCAAAACATTAGAGATATTGGTAGCCTTGAACTAACATCTAATAGTATAAATAATGCAATAATATCTGCATATCATCAGGCCTACCCTAAAAAGAAAAATTGGACAATCGTATCGCTCCTTGGTGGAACGAAAAACTAGCCACACTGAGATCGAAAAACAAAAAACTCTTAAACAGATCTAAACTCAATGGAGAAGGGAAAGCCTACAAAATAGTACTTACCACTTATAACCATGAAATTAGAAGAACAAAAAGCGGATTCCATCTCACTCCGACAGTCTCAAGACATGCCCCTCCAAAGAAGGACCGTCAGAACTACCGAAGGCGTACAGGCCCATAAGCCTTATTTCCTTCCTCATAACAACTTTGGAAAAAATAGTTGAAAGGGTTATCAGATATGGAGCGCTTCAAACAAGCCCCATTCATAAAAGTCAATTTGCCTATCAACCAATTTCAAGAATGTTCACAGTGATATTATACAAGAAATAAAAATATATTGCACGACTGGATCGAACGTACTTGCTCATATGTGCGGTCACATTGTCGAATAAAAGTGAACATCAAAGCATTTATTCGATTTTTGTGACTTTTGATTGTTGGAATAAAGTACGTTAAATTGTATTGGGTGAAATAATTTAAACGCCATTTTATTTCCTTAAGAAATGTAAAAAAGTGTGGATTTTTTTCAAAATTGTAGGAGCGGATTTTAAATAAAACAATTTTTTTAACAACTTTTTTAAAAAAATAAAAAAAAATAATTCAAGAATACAAACTTAAGCACAAAAATAACGTACATTTAAGAACAGAATTTAAAACAAAATTCACCTACCCGTTTTCGAAATTTTGATTTTTCAATTTTTAAAAAAAAAAATCATTAAAAATACAAAATAAAAGCTTTCGAAATAAATTAATGCAAAATTACTTAGGCTACCTACATCTTCTTGAATATCAATTTTGATTGTAATCGGATCACCAGTTTTTGAGAAAGTTGAAGAACAAAAAACCGGCCCTATAGGAGGTACCGTTCTTAGCCCACCATATTAATTTTTGTTCACCAAAATATAATGCATACCTACAGTAGTACACTGATTGTTTTTTAATAAAAATTCTTGGAGCCGTTTTCAAAAAAAAAAAAATGAGTATAGTACCTATAATCGCAAGTAAAAAGGAACAATTGACAGATAAATGTCTACCAAGATTTAACTTCAAGCACAACTTCAAAGTCATATTCCCAGACAGCCAAAACAGAAAACACCAAGTTTTGGTAACAATCCTCATATATGGTACACTGACGGTTCCAAAAAAGTCAAGGAGTTGGTGCTGGTGTATACGGTGTATACGGATTATTGTGTCGAACTGCTAAGCGAATGAGCCTGGGTTCGAATCCAGCTCATAGCCACCTTCTTTTCCAGGGTACTGCCTTTTGCGGGGAACTGACAAAACCTCCAAAAGTAAAATTTGTCTCGAAAAAGTGCATCTCATGTAGCCGTTTGGATTCGGCATTAAAATGTAGGTCATTTCCATTCTTACAGATTAACAAGAGTCGTGATCAATACGTCATGGTGAACACACGTGTATTCTACTGTATAGTTTGCGTTTGCGTAGTGTCAAAGTGATTATTACATTCACACTAAAACAGGCATTTTATGCCATTAAAAATTTAAATTCAGATAGTGACTACAAAAAAAAAAAAAAAAAAATTATCGAAGTGGATAAAATCCTAAACATTAACAACACCTGTGCTCCAGCACATGTTCTGGAGCGCACTAAACACTCTGTCATTTACACTGTGGGTGCAAAAAAAAGTGACTTAAGTATATCTGAACAATCTATAAGCAATCCTATTAGCTCAATATCATCAAAAACTATGAATCAAAATGATATTACAACACAAGGAAATCCTTTCGAGAATTTCAATCAAGAAAACATGGATACGACATGTAATGACCAAGCCTGGACTACAGTGATCACAAATCTCAAGCATGCCGCCAAAAATTATACCGGGAAAAGACGATTAGATTCGGACAATGTGGATCCACCTAATCTTCCTAACCTGTCAAACAACAGCTTCTTTCCATTATCTGATGTGGAGCAAACATCAATTGAGCTCCCCAACAAGAAAAAAACAAAAATAAATGCAACGAAAGACACCACGCAACAAATAAGCGATATAAACGGAGAAATCAACAACACACCTTCAAGCTCTTCGCCGGAGAATCATTCATCACTAAGCAACAAAAACTTTTGCCCACCTATATTTGTTTTTGGGGCTAATTGTAGTCTCATTACGGATCTTCTTAACCTTGCTGCTCTCGAATGCAAGACTAAAAACTTGAGGTATAAATTTATCAACTTAGGGTATAGAAAAACTAAAGTATATGTAGATAGCGTAACTGTACATAATTTAGTAATAAATAAACTACGCGGGACAGGTATTGGAGCTTTCTCGTTCTCTCCTAAAGAATCCAAAAAGGCTTCTATTTTGCTTAAGGGTATTGATGGTGATACGTCAGTAGAGGCGATCAAAAAAGCTTTGAATGAAATTTTACCTAACGTTCAAATAAGCAAGATTTCACCATTTACAACAGCAAAATCAATACAGCAAGGATTAAAGTTGAACATATTTACTGTTCAATTAGAAGCAGGTGAGTCTCTTAAAGAATTGACCCAAGTCAGGTTCCTTCTCCATCAGCGTATTTACTGGGAGAAAAAAATTAACAGATCTGTTATTAGGTGTTATCGCTGCCAAAGGTTTGGGCACACAGGTGAATGTTGCTCTTATAACAGCTGGTGCGTCTTGTGTGGTGATTATCATGAGTCTGAGGTGTGTTTAGCTAGCTTTAAAACCCTACAAGAAAACAACCAAGAAGTTCCAGCTTTGAAATGCGCTAATTGTTCTAAGGAACACTCTGCAAACTCTAACGAATGTGAAGCATTCATAAAATATAAAGAAAAAAGATTAATGTCAGTTCGAAATGATAAAATTATAAGAGAAAGGGTTAAAAATCAGGTCCTAAGCTCAATAAATAATTTTACTGATAAAAATATATCTTACGCTAATATCACTAGAAATCTATCGAATTCAAACAAATTTTTGAAACAGCCTCAGGCTGTCCCTACAACTCAACCAGAATCTTGTGCATCTTACCATATAAATAAGGAATTATCTACAAAACAAAAAAACAGTATAGGTGAATTTCTCGATGAAGCAAAATCATTATTTAACATACCGTTCAAAGATTTAATTTTCAAAATTAGAGAATTCTGGCCAAGGTACCAGAAACTCCAGACCAAAGAAGACAAGAGGTTCACATATCTTGAATTTGTGGCCTCTATTGCAATATGATTGGGTCTTCTTTTACACCCAAAATTATATCTTTAAACACAAACTCTATTATCTCAAACAAAAAAAGATTAGAATTAATAAATATGCTTAAAGTTTACAAACCCCAAATATGTTTTTTTATCAGAAACGGTTCTTAAAAAAAGATATAAATTATTAATTGAAGGTTACAAAATAATTCGCAACGACGATGGCAGAGGTACTGCTATCGTTATTGATGAAAAGCTCAAATTTAATAACGTTTTGTTTCATAGCGATATATTTTCAGTCTGTCTAAGTGCTGTGGTGTGTAAAAATAACGCTGGTGCATCCAAGCGTATCTTGCTTGGAAGTCTGTACATACCTCCTTCAACAGGAAGAGGTTTGTATGATGAATTGAATAGGCTTAATACGATAATTCAAACTTTTGATGCAGCTATACTAGGAGGAGATTTCAATGCAAGACACCCGATTTGGGGAGACATTGTAAGTAATGGAAATGGAAACATTTTCTATGACTGGTATTATAGTGCTCCTTTCCTTCATCTTGATTTGATCTCTCCATTCTCTCCTACTTTTCCACAATCCTCATCTATACTAGATTATTTTTTAATATCAGCCTCTCTAACAAACACTCAAGCAAGATGTAAAACCTTTGCTTCCTTCTCGAACCACTTTGGTTTAGAGATAACATTAGATATATTTGATGTCTACCCTGTTCTAGTAGCCCCTGAAACTTACACTAGCTTCGAAAGTACGGATTGGGACATTTTTCGGATGCAACTACACAGTAGCCTTTCAGCCATATCAACACCAATAGATAGAAACATATCAAACGCTGAGATAGATGCATTTGTAGAACATATAAATACAAAAATAGTTTCATGTGTAGAAAATAACTCGATAAAAAAGACAAATACGAAATATAAAAATATATCTAGCTTTACTAAAAACCTATTGAAAATAAAAAATACTTGGTTCCAAAAACTGAAGAGAATTTTTCATAGGCATTGTAACAGGCATAACAATGAGTACCAACATCTTTACTCCAAAATTCAATGCCTGAATAAAATAATAAAAGAAAGGGTAAAAATTGATCTCGATCTCGAATTCAGATCGCGTTTGAGTAAAATTATACCCTCTCCACAGGCTTATAAGGAAATAAACCGTATAACAGGAAGGAAAATATCAGGAGTAGATGTCGTGAATGATGTCTTAAGCATTGATGGTCTTGAGTTACAGGATATTGATGCTAAAATAAAAGCGTTTAAAGATCTGTATTCAAAAAAATTTGAGGCTAGAACACCCAGCTATGATTTAATTTTAAATAATGAAGTTTTTTCAAAAGTTAACGATTTCATTAACACAAATTGTACAGTGTTTAACAGTATTTTCGCAATCAAACACGACATCTAACCAGACTTTATTACCATTTACAACAGCACAAAAAGTGGGTATGTATCGCATAAATTTAAACAACAAAAAATCCGTTGGCCCTGATCGGATTTCAAATTTCATATTAAGAAAATGTCCACAATCTCTTGACGTTATTCTAACATGCCTGTTTAATCAATGCATTAATAATGGTTATTTTCCTAATTTATGGAAGGAGTCCAAAATATTACCTATTGCAAAAAAAATAATGTATCAAATGTAAGAGATTTTCGTCCGATTTCCTTGCTTTCTAACGTAGGAAAATTGTTTGAAAGAATACTAATAGAAACACTCGATAAGTTTTGCGAAGACAACGAAATTATCCCAAACACACAATTTGGGTTCAGAAAACAGCATTCTACGGAACATTGTCTACTATTTTTATCAAATAAGATTATACAGAACTTGAGACAAAAGAAATGCACTGTTGTTTTGGACATCGACCTAGAGGCCGCATTTGATTCGATTTGGCATAAAGGGTTGATTTTCAAACTAATAAGAATAAACTGTCCTATTCCTATTATACGAATGGTAATCAGCTTTCTTGATTCGCGATTTGCCGCTATTACCATTGGGACACAAACATCAATACAATTCCCCGTCCTTTTAGGAATTGCACAGGGTACATTACTGGGCCCGAAGTTATTTAACATATACTTGTACGATTTTCCTTTATGTAATGTAGGCACAGAACCCCACTCAATTTTGTATGCAGATGACACTAAATTCATTGCGTCTGCCACAAGACCCAAAGATGCTTTGGATAAAATAAGCGCCATCATGCCCTCAATGTTGTCATATTTAAAATCTTGGGGTTTGAACATAAAAGCTGAAAAGTGTGTTTCCGAAAAGTTTATGGCAAAGGACACCGAAATGCAGTTAAAGAAAGCAAGTTGTTGGCCTTAAAAATCGATGATATATCTGTGCCGTTAAAATCTGAAAGCAAATATTTAGGAGTTCACTTTCAAAATAAATTTAAATTTAATATTCATGCTAGGAAAGTGCTTATAAAAGCAAAAATGGCAACAGCACAGATAAAACAACTTCTATCGTCTAAACACCTTTCTCAAAATACAAAGATTTTAATGTACAAAACCCTGATTAGACCAATTATAACATATGGTTTCAGTTCCTGGTTTCATATCTCACCATCGGCAGCCAAAGAATTAGAGAAGTTTGAAAGAACTATTCTCCGACATTGCTGTGGTAAATTTCGCAAGCCCAACAAGAAATGGTTCTCAAATTATACATTTTATGATTTGACTAGAGTAACACCTCTTATGAGATACATGATGATCATACTGAAAAAGAGATTAGATGCTATTTCAGATCACCCAAACCCAGCTGTAAACTCTTTATTGAACACAAATGGTAATGATAGTTGGCAACACTACTTATCACCTTTCGACCTTATGCAGGATAGATCCCCACTTCATTTACAAATTTATTCAGATGGTCTATCCTTACCCTTTTACGAGAAGGCTTCATTGAATGTCTTAAGAGGATGATATTTAATCATACATTATATGTATAATATAATATGTATATACGATATGAAATTGAAATAAAAAAACATCTTGTATATTAAATTATTATTACGAAATAAGAAAATATTATTTCAAGACCTGTTGTAAAATAATACAACATATCAAAACAATATCTGTTTTCTTACTTTTTATTTTTATTGTTATTATTTTTAAGTACATTTAAGTTTATGTTATTTAGTATTAAGTTTGGCCATAAAGAGCCCACATATGAAGGCATGTCGGGAGCAAGCATGCTAAGTTAATTACAGACATAAACTTATTGTTATCATTATTATAGAGAGTAGGATGAAAAATTATAATCTTAACTTAATTTATCTTCAGCCAGACATATCATTGTAGTCGGCAAAAAAAAAAAAAAAAATGTAATCAAATTTAAACTTGTGAATTTAAGTCTCAATAAAATAAACTGAACTGACTGATTACAGATAATGAATGTAATGAAGACGAAGAAACAGCCGAACACATCTTATGTGAGTGTAACTGTTTCGTAAAAACACGTCATCATTATCAGCCAAAAAGTTTGCAGCATTTCTCAGTAAATGCAATATCATGGATGACCTCTAAATAAGGGGATGTCACAATAGGCCCAATGAGGCCGCAGTGATTTGGGATATATTTAGACCACCTCTACTAACCATCTAATCTAATGGTGGAATGATCGATTGTTAATAACCAATTTTTAACCCCTTTTAGAAATACATTTTTCTCCCTCTCGAATCTAGTATTATATCTGGAAGTGAATTAAACAAATGCGGTTGCGGTTGCGGTTGCATAGTAAAACCGTTCAAAGTGAGCTTTAAAAATAGTAGGTATTGATTGAAAATTTTCTATGATTGATTCGCAAACCTTAATTTTTTTTTGCATAGTAAAATTCCCACTTCTCAAAAGAAAATGATTAAAACTTTGTAGCAGTATAGATGCCTTAACGGATGAATTTTAAGTTTATTGAACAGAATAAAACTTGGAGTTCTGCGATTTACTCTTCATAATATTCGAATTTCATGTGCTTTGTTTTATAAATAGTGCTTCAGTTTTATTAAAGTATGCACCACCCTAAGAAGTAATATCATACCAGAATGCCATTATATACCAATTTTAAGATTGATTAAGGACAGTATAAAATAAGATGATATAGGTGTCTTACCACTTTGTTAGGTTACTGCTTAAGATAAACTGATAATTCCAACAGAGCTTGTTATCTAAAATTATCCCTAAGTATTTGAATTTGTCAACGCAATCAATCCTGAAACAATTATTGCAACAAGATTTCAAACTGTTAAAGAATATGAGATTGATCGGCAAATTTGTTTTATTTTTATTGTAAATATCATAGGTCATAGCTTACATCCGCAACATTATCATAGAAATTGGTATTTGAATATGAAAGTATGTAATTTTGCATTTGAAATGTTCAAAAAACAATGAATTGATACATATCAGGAACAAAATAGGACTCGAAACAGAGCCAAGTTCAATATTGTTCGGAGTGCTGTAAATGTTTTGTATCTTTACCATTTGCTTACGACTTTTCAAAAAAGAAACAAACCAAAAGTGAATATAACTTCTAATACCTATTTATATGATACAGTTTGTCGAGTAATATTGTATGGTTCCACCACATTAAACGCCGTTGTGATATCAATAAATAACGAAGCCGTTATTTTAGATAAATTTAAACTGTTGTACAATCACCAGTTAATTTCAACAGTGCTGTCTCAGTAGACCTACTACTTTTAAAACCAAATTGAAAATCACTTAAAACAGCATTCTACATTAATACTTTTTAAAATACCGATAGTAAAGAAAAAGGACGACAGATATTTGAACCTACCTACTACCGCCATCTTAAGAGATTGTGGAAAAATACCTAGCTGTAAGCTACTATTAAAAATAAAGTATAAAATATCAGATACTTGAAACGATTTTTTTAATATAAAACTTGTCAAAAGAAGTTGAGTTTGATGTTTTGAGAAAACATATTATTTTATGCTTTTCCAGAGCGCTAAATGGTCGACAAAAAAAAACTTTGTGTTTGACCTAACGTAATAATTTTACTTTCAATTATGAGATCATTGTACCTGTGCTGAATTTTGAAAAGAACTAATATTACAAACAAAATTATTAAACAAATCAACATTTAAAACAATATCTGACTTTAGACTATTTCTGTTAAAAATCTCATCAACGATTCGCCATTCTTTTTTGGAATTATTAATACTTTTGCTGATAATTTATTACGATAATTAGTATCTCTACATAGGAACTTCCACTTTAAGCTCATTATTTAGCTTTTCATAACTGCTTCTTAGTCTTGCATATATTATTTGTATGTTTTTTTTTGTTTGAACGAAACCATAGTTTGAATCTTTTGTAGGATTGATAAGGTCATCCAGGTCATCCAGGCGTAAGATATTTGTTTTTATTATTAACACTATTTGTATGCTTTCTATTCGAAATATGGAAGTGCAACTTATGTATTAAGAAATAAGAGAGAAAACTTGTGTTGACACTAAATAATCGGCATCTGTTGATTCATTTGTTAAGGGAAAGTTTTATTATTATTATTATTCTTTATTAAAGTAGAAATATACAGTTTTTTATTTTATATTTGGTAAGAACATGTTTTTTAAGAGATTTAGGATTAAAATTTTTCCTTTCCAGCTATGAATTTAGATTAAGATATAATAAAAATATTAATATTATTCAAGGGAAAGCTACAAACAAAAAACCCTTAAAACTAATATTGCTAAACTCCCACATTATGTTTATGACTAAAGTTGTGGATTCAGAGAAAAACAAACCCTGTCAAAAGGATTTATTAGACAAAAAAAGAGGAAACAAATCAATTTGACACATTCATTCACCCCAAATTCACAGCCTCTGTCAAAAAAATATAATAGAGTACAAATTACATATACATATATAAATTAATGGTAAAGATAAACATTTAATCAGTTCATTATCAGAGAAAGAACAATTTACATACAATTTTTGTGTTAATCTAAGAGATTGACATTGCCTGTAAGTTGAATAACTTCATGGTAAACCAAGCATCATTTTAAGAATTTTGCTTTGACATATTTAGAGTTTAAGTTTATGAGTCTTGTTAACCAAATAGCTTGCGTTTTCAAAGGATTTACTTTAATTTTCCATTAAAAAAGTATTTTTCTGCCGGATGTAAAAATAGCAGTGTCATCAGCAAACATTGCATTACCAATATTATTTCCAAGATTTGGTAAATCGGAGACAAATATATTAAAGAGGATGGGACCAAGTACTGTACCTTGAGAAATTCCATATGGAATATTATGTAGAGAAGATACATATATCGTTTTGTGCTTCAACTAAGAATTTCGTCCCTTTTAAAAATCTTTGGATAATTTTTACTGTCGCCATTGGAAAGTTAATTTGGACAAGTTTGTGTATTAATGCATCGTGTCAGACCGTGTGAAAGGCTTTTTCAATATCCAATAATACTAAGGCAGTCGACTCTTTTCTATTAAATCTTTCTTTTACGTGATTTTTAATTCTCAGAATTTGGTGGTTGGTGTTATGAAAAGGTCTGAAACCAAATTGATAACTAGGCAGAATATTGTTCGCAGTAATGTGATTTTCTAGATTTTATTTGTTCTAGTAGCTTGCTTATAGAGCTCAGTAAGCTTAAGGTTTTCCAGGCTTTGGAATTCGTATAACCATGGCAGTTTTCCAGCAATCTGGAAAGTAGCTTAATTTAAGGCAAGCATTAAAAATTAAAGTAAGATATCGTAAGCCCGAGAGGGGGACAGACTTCAAAATTTGATGTCAGGACATTTTATAGTTTTAAAGTTTTGAATCAATTTTCCTATATTACCAGTGTTAAGTAAATGTAAACTTGTGAATTCTACATTTGATAGCGAGACAAAAGTAATTGTATTTGATACATATCGGTCGAAGTACTGTGATCACTTAAATGAGCTGATATTTTATGATTTTTTGAAAAATTAAAAGCTAATAGGTTTGAAAGTATTTGAAGAATATCTAGGTATTGTTGGCGACTTGTGCAGCTGGAGTCGGATGACAGATGAGGGCCACTGCAATTGGCGCATCGAATCACGTCAGAAATTTTGCATTCAGTTGTTTTGTGGCTGCCGGCGCAGTTAGCACAGAAACTCTTAATTTGACAATGCATGGAACCGTGCTCATAGAGTTGGAAATCATAACATTGCGTTATTTTCCCGGGATTTTGTCTCTTAAAGTCCCAGCGGACAAGAGTTTTAAATAAGCATGCTTAAGTTCATTCAGTTTTATTGTACCGCGTTGAATAAAAAAAATGATATAAATGCATCTTTTAGTTTGGGTATTTGTTTTTGGGTTGTTAGAAAAAAGTTCATGTCTAACCAATTTTTCGGTCTTGAGATCAAGTCCCGATAATATTACTTTTAGAGGGCGCATTTCCTTGCGCGAGTATGGACAAAATTTAATTTCTAATTTTACAAGTTCTGCCTTTGATTCTTTCATAGATTTCAATTGATGGAGACATATTTTTTGACCGAGAGATGTTTTTTTTTGATAAGATACTTGTCGATCTTTAATTCACTTAGTATGAGACGCACTCTTTCATTTGTAGATTTGAGAACCACAATAAGAGGAACACTTTCTTTAATGACGTTGGATCGTTCATTATTATTATTATCATCATTATCATCAGCCATGAGGCTTTAGAAAGGTTGATAATAATTCTGATTACACTGGTCAGTGTTATTATTCATTTTACCATGAGTAAGTTTTATATTTTTAATTAAATGTTTGTTGGGAGGGCGAAAATCGCCATCACCAGAGTCATTACGAATTCTTTTATTATATATTTTTAATTCTTTATGGAAAACACGAGGTGTATGAAAATACTTGCACTCTCTTCAACTGCTAACACAAGATATTGTCGAATATTGAAATCATAATACAAAAAGAAAATACGTCTTCGGTTACTACACTCATTTACAATGACACGTGTGGTCAGATTTCAGGACAAAGCTTATTTATTTGCGACGTATTTTTCCGATAATTCAACGCCACCATAGGGTAATATGGGTCTTCCTTTACAAGATGGTGATCGAACCAATCTTCTTTCAAATTTGTTCAATTGCAGATATAGTTAAATATCGAGGTATAAACAAAACCGCTGGCCCTAATGGAATCTCCTCACTTGTAAAAAAGTATTCTTCCACGCTTACAAAACCACTCCGTAATCCATTTCATCTGTGCTCTTCTACAAGTCTCTTTCCAAGTGGATAGAAAACAAAATTTGTCCAGCCCGTACCTACTTAGAAAAAGTTGTATCTTCAATATCATCACCTTCTAACTACCGATCAATGCACTAACGTCTCTTGTAACCAAGCTTATGTAGAAACGCTGATTAACTATTAAATCAAGAAATATCTTGAGATACGAAAACATTTTAATAATTGGCGCTATTATTTTCATAACAATAAGCACATTGTTGATATGATAGTATATCGTATACCACACAACCCTGACATCGTTTAAAAAAAAAGAAAGATTTTACGCTTTATATTTTAAAGCATTTGGGAGAATTGAATATCAAGCTCTCTTATCGGAAATGCGTAAAAAATAAATACAAACTGCAACAACTGTGCAATTTAATGTGAAACGAACACATATATTTTGACGTCGACTTCGCCAAAATACTGCGAAAAGTTGTGGTGCCCAAAGACGATGCAAGAAATTTTTTTCCCCTTTAGATCTTGGCTATAATGGAGTGTAGTCCTGACCACGGAGGAGTAGTTAGTGTGTCGGACTGCTTTGTCCAAAGGCCGGGATTCGATACCTCGTCAGAGCCACATTTTTTTGCGGTACTGCCATCGCAATGAAATGACAAATCTTCCAAGAGTAAAATTTGTCCCGAAAAAAGTGCATCTTATGTAAACTTTCGGATTCGGCGGTAAATTGTAGGTCCCCTCCGTACCTGCGGATACTCAACACACACACTGGAATGGTTGCCAGTTTGAGTTACTAGGCCTTGGCCAATAAATGTATTTATCATTTTCTATTAATCTACTACACGGATGTGAAACGACTTATCTGTCTTCATTCTTCATCCTATTACGATTTATGTCTATTCAAAACCAATGCGTTTCGGAACCATATTTTATTTTATTTTATTTTCTACCCAACTATCCTAAATGCTCGTGCTGTGTTAACTCATTATAAGGGTATTTACAACCCCTTGAGTGTTCGTCTGTGTGAATGTATTTCTAAAAACTTGAATTTTTATAATTATTAAATCAGATTTCTACGACCAAACAGTTGCTTTATTTTAAATGCATGTTGTTTCATAAAACCTAGCAAGAAAATGTCTTGACGCATGTGCTTCCCCTTTTCACAACAACATTATCTATTTGTTCTTGGACTTGGTGGGAATATGTAGGTTTTATCTACATCGTCGTTGTTAAAACACGTGTGGATTTTTGAAGAAAATAATCACTTGACCTTGATTTACTTGTAGGGATTTGATAGAGTGAACTCATTTCGAATTTTGGCTAATATGCCAACTACTTCCTGTTTTGAACTGACTGCTAAAATAAAAACGGAAACTATTGATGAGGAAAGTTGCATAAGTTTTCAATTTCAAGTTTCAATACATGGATTTGGCAACAAAAATTTCAACATAAAATAATATGTCATATAATATTATCAGTCGACTGGTATGTAGGATAGTTACTAAGTCATAGGCATTCTTAATTGACCAATGCTTCATTATTAAGATAATTTCTATGTGCGTATTTGGCTCCCTTAAATTTTGGACAGAATATTGTAGCACAATATTCTGCAAGAGTACGATAACTTTGGCGCCGCAAAATAATAATGGATTCTAATAGAAGGACTAAATAAAAATATTTTTTACTATGAGGGACGGGGTCTATCTCCCCCGTTTAGGCGGGAGTGGCAATTTTATAAACTGTACTGTGTTGGCTTTTTAGATATGTATGCTCAGGCCTCGGTCAGAGCTTGAATGGGGCATCAGTTACACCCCCTTAGTATCCGTGGGGGCTAGTAATAGCTATGTTATACGTCCGGGAGACGTATGATTATCTTTTATGAAACTTTTGTGCAAAAAGTATATGAACAAAAAAAATTTCTTCTTAAAAAATACTAAAACTAATTAAAGGATCTTATTAAACGAATATTAAGATAAAAAGCCAACTCAAAGCTTCCTTTAAAAAATAAAGTAAGTTTTTTGGTTTGTTTTTAAGGTGGTTCATGCTTTTTGTTAATTTTGTACAAAATTATTGATTTATTTATCTTAAAAGAACCTTACTAAATAATTCAAATACAAATATATGTTAAAAAGTAAATGGTTATGCTTTAATACGCCCCAGGGCTCTGTTCCTTCACCGACTCTTTTCCTCATTTTTTTAAATGCTTTCTGTCTGTTAATTCTAATCCACTTAATTGTTTTGTTGACAACTCTACCCTCAGCTTTTCATATTCGTTCAATCATTCACGTCCTTCGCCTACGGACGTACAATTGCAACGGTAGCGTATGTCAAGCTCATTAAACTCCGATTTATACAGCATTGTCAAATGGGGTAGTAGGAATCGTGTGCAGTTTTATGCTTCGAAAATTAAATGCTGTCTTCTATCGTTAAAGCTAAACATACCACCAATGCCATTGTCCATGAATGGCACTTACATCGAAGAAACCGTAAAGCTCTCAGTACTCGGTATGTGTGTCAACGACGACCTCCTTTGGAACGACCATATATTTAAGATTGCTAAGAATGCTGCTAAGTGCTTAGGTTTTCTGTATCGGTGTAAGAAGTATTTTTCTCCATCTGATCTGGCTACAATTTATAAAGCGTTTATAGGCCCTAAATTCGAGTATAACTCCCACCTCTGGGCAGGTGTTTCACAAACATCGCTTCACCTGCTTGATAGAATACAACATCGAGCGTTAAGATTGATAGGAAATAGAACTGCCGCTGAAACAATTGTCCCTGTCGAACAACGACGCAAGGTTTCGTGTCTTTCCTTATCTTATAGTTTCTTTTATAAAAAATGTTCACTCAAAGTAGCCAGCTGCATTCCTCCCCTTAACAATTTCTCCCGTAATAGTCGTCTCGCAAGGAATGCCCACCAGTTCACCCTTGAGTCCAATTTCGGACGTACCGTGAAATATAGGGATTCTTTTTTTAGCCGAACAACACGAATTTGGAATAGTTTACCCGGCGAGATTTTCCTTTGCCATTTTGATCTGCAAACATTCAAAACCAATGTTAATCGACACCACCTATCTATCCCCTCCTTACCTTCCTAATGCCCGCGCAGTGTGTTACATTAAAAAGTAAACAAATTGTCCCTTGTGTGCGCGTTAATTATAAAAATATAAGGTGCCATACGTCTCCGAGACGTATGATTATCTTTTCCGTCCCAAAAAACATGATTATCTTTCTAGGGTTAAACCCAAAAGTCTGCTCTTTCATATTTTTTCAGAAAAAAAAATATTTATTTTTTTCAAAATTGAGATAATGCGTACTAAGTTTTTTTTAATTTTTTAACTCCTATTAATTCTTAATTGAACACTGAAAACCAGTTGATATATGTATTTTAGTTTTGGAAAAAATTGAAATTTACCATTTACTAAAAATAAAAAAACAGGATTTTATCAAAACCGGTCCTACAATTTTCGAAATACATTTTTCATAAATTCATTGTTATTTAAGACGTGTGACGTACTTCATTTTTACTAAAAACCGTTAAGTATTGTTCAAACTGTGTTATTTTCAATGTAAATGTTAATTATTTTTGTCAAAGATGTAGTTGGGCACATAAGAGCAAGTACATGCGACCCAGTCGTGCCCATTCTTATAACTTGGTTTGGTATTCACGTGGTTTTACTATTTAAACATTAAGGCTAGAGCCGATAAGGAAAAAGAGTATTTTTTACTACAGGAGTGGGCTCTATCAACCCTGTTGGAGGAAAGTGGGGCAATTTTTTAAAAAGGCAATCGAATTGGAAAAGAATATATTTCAAATTAACGGCAATGTCTACAATAATGTGCTATATCTTTTTTGAAAGCCACGTGTCTGCTCTATCATATAATTTTTAAATTAAGTATTAATAATTAAAAAAAAAACTAAAATTATTTCAAACTCGACATTTTGGAAAAAAATTAAAAAGAATTTATGTATTTCGATTCTTTTTCAGAAAGTAGGAAAATATGTATTTAATTTCCTTTTATTAAATAACTGGACATTAGATGATTCCATACTACAAGGTTTTGAGAAAATTTGAAATTACTAAACTTACTTTCTTATAATTTGTTTGGTATTTACCTGATTAGATAGGTATACTAAGCCAACGGTTTACAAAAAGTGAGATAGCCAAATTTATTACTCTAACCGAAATGTGTAGAGAGAAAAATAGAAGATTTACTGGCGAACATCAATTTTGTTGGGAACTCTTAGATGACTATTTCGGGCGTCTTATTAAAGTTTTGACTTGATATTACGTTTTCATGATCACCCGCATTTAGATATCCGAAGTTCCGCGTCGCGCTAGGACGGTGCTGTGAAATAATTAATAAAATTCCAAAAATTCGGGGTTATTTTGCCTTTATAAAGCCGAACTTGGGGCTTCGGTTCGTTATGAAATAAAACCACAATTAAAAAATTAAATAACACCCCATTTTCCTTGTTGTTGTTTGGAAATGTTAACTTAAACTTAAACTTAATGAAAAATTGTTGCATTTTTTTGGCACCACCTAAGGCAACCCATATCATGACCCCTGTTTTGTAACTTAGTGGATAAGTTTTCGCATCGATAAAGCATGAAACAAAAAATTCCATACTTATCGCATCTGGAAATAATTGGTGTTCTGTAAGTCCTTGCGATAACCTTAAATTTGATTCTTTATTTGACTGGAATTTCCAATGGAAGTCGATAAATTTAAATTTAAAAAAATTAAATATTAACGACAATTAGGAAGTGATAAATATTGTTCCTGTTTTATTAAGTGTTTTTTCGATTAATATTTCATCAGTTCCAAAAAATAATTTTCCCGTTATTATTTGTAGCGAAAGCGCATGAAAGAGGGAACAAAATGTGAATTCAGCGACGAAGGGTCGAAGGAAATGCTCCTATCCTTGTACGCCTCGGTGTAACATTACATTTTCTCGCTTCTGGGTCATATCAAAGGGATACTGGCCAAGTTTTTTCGGCAGCAATAAGCCAGATCTTGCAACAACAACCTTCACAACAAGAACAACTATACCACAACTACAACCACAATAATAAAATTAATAGAAATTACATACAAACATACAAAAATTTGCTTTTATTTTAATTACCTTTTTGCTGTCTTAACGCCTGCTCACAAACAAGTGATAACATTTGACATTTAAAAAGAAAAACTTCTCGCATTTGAACCATATAGAAACCAGAACCACATTTTATCGCATTCTTCCATTACTTCATTCCGATGTATTCCATTCGATAAAATTATGGCCTGTAGAACCAGGATGATGCGATAAAATTAATTTTTTTTCCAATTTTTAACGTTTTCCGATTTTAAATTTATTCGATGCGATAGTTATAGAACAGGGGTCCAGATTTCGCAGTTGTAAATGTTTTCCAATAAAGACTTGACAACTTTTTGTTTAATAAAAAAGAAAATCATTTGAGATATTTTAACTTTTTTATCCCCATTGAGCCAAAAATGAACTCGTCACTGAAGATGATTTTGCGATGAAATTCAACACTTCAACGCTCTTAAAGTTGCGGTCACCGACTCCGAATTTCGGTAGAAAATTTTTATAATTTGCAAACGTTTTTCGCTCGTGTACTTTAATGATGAAAATGTCGAGTTTACTGAATACATTGACAATGACAGTTCGATGATTGGTGACATGGTTTTCATCAGTAGTCGCTTATATATTTCTTTCAGAACACTACGAGACCATATTACCCACTTATACTTAGGAGGAGAAGGAATCCTATTTCAACAGGAGTTTCTGTAATAATTTCATAAGATTTTAATATCCAAATCACAATGAATTCTGCAGCTGTAAACTAGGTTAACATTTTTTTAACTCAAGAAAAGGTTATTTCTGGTTCCAGACCATCGATCAATTGTCTTGGTTTATCTCTCCTCCATAAAAGCAAAATGTTGAAGGATTATTTTAACACGAACTTTAGTTCAAATACTATTGCAAATAAAATACACCAAATCAGAAAATTTTCTTTTCTTTTCGTTATCAGTTTCCAATTAATTACTCAGAAACAGCGCAAACCTTAAGCAATAATCAACCCTTGCATGTGTCTTATTTTTGTTATTCGTTAGCCTGGAAAAGCCTTCTTCAGCCTTTTCGACAAGCGGAATCAGACTTTTTACTCAAGTTAGTGCTAAGAGCAGGTGGGTAAGCTTTAATCTAAAAAAAAATATTATTTTATTCCATTTTCATTGGGACTTGTTCATTTCAATTTGACTTGAATCAATCCCTTTTAAATTGAGATACAAAATGTAGAAAAAAAACACTTATTTTAAAAATTGAAAGAAACTAAGCGCATCACTAGGTCGCACGTACTTGCAATTTGGGTGCGGGTGGTAGTTATGTAACAGTTTGGTACCCATTAATTCAAGGCTTGGAATTTTGTCACCTTAAAACATGAACCTGTTCTTGTAACAGGAAATTAAAGCTAGGGTTGCAATTGTCTTTGTTTGGTAGGTACTATATAGTATATAGTGTGAGCGTTAATATTTGAATGCATTTAACGTAAAATTAACTTCTTTAAGACAACTTGAACAACAAACATAAAGTCACTATCAAGTTATGACTAGCATATTAGTGTAGCAGTTCATTAAAAATAAATTTAACGTAAGTTTCTGTGAAGATACTCAAAAAAAATGCCCTTGCAATGTGTCCGCGAATGAGCTTAATTAAAAAGTTATCTATCCTGTTTGTATTGGCCCCGTTGTATAGGACCTCGTTGGAATAATAATGTTTGTACTCCGACTCTGGTGTTCTATAAAGACCGAGACAAGCGCGAAGGCACTGTCTATCGAACACCCGAATCTTTTCCATTAGAGATGGTGCAACGTTGAACCACACAGGGCATCCATAGGCAATCATCGGCCTGATTAGGGCCATGTAGCAAATCACTTTCACCCTGCTATCAAGGCGGCTGCTATAAAACAACCGTCTTGTCAGGGCAAAAGCTCCCCTAGCCCTGGCTAGAGCAGCCTCTACATGTCGATTGAAATATAGATACTGATCCAACCAGATGCCAAGGTACTTTACTACACTTTTACTCGCCAATGGACGTCCATGTGGCCCAGCGATCACTAGCTTGCGCCAGTTCTTTCTCGTATCCGTAGAGGCCCCAGACAAAATGGTTCTAAACAGGATGGTTTCACATTTCTGGAAGTTGATTTTGAGCTTCCAATCATTACAATATTGTTGAATTTTATCGAAATCACTTCAACTTTTGGACCTGTTCTGTACGCAACTAAATCATCGGCATACGCAATTGCATGAGGTAGACTCCCAATGAGATCGCTGGTGTAAATACTAAAGAGAATCGGCGAGTTCACCGCTCCCTGTTGCAGACCGTTTTTAATATCAAACGTTGTGGTAGATGTTACATTGCCACTCTTGACAACAAACTTTCTACCATTAAGCATGTCATAAAGCATATATAGCAGTGGTTTACTTATGTCCCATCTGGTTAGCTTCAGATACAGACCCTCTAACCATACGGTGTCTGGCCAACATCGTTCTCAAAGAAATATGCCGCCAGTCCAAAATCCACAAGAAACAGTTACTTTATCGAGAAGCATTAGACGCTCTTGGATCTCATGTGGATTGGTATCGTCCCAAATTCGACAATTTTGTTTGTTCATGTACCCATTTATCCAGAAATGGGACTTATCTCTGAAGATGATTATGGCTCATATGTGCGGTCACTTCGAACTTGTTCTTATGCTAGATAATTTCTTAGTGGCTGCATATGTATAAATAAATGGTGTTTTTTTAGACGTGTGGTTTTCAAGAAGAAATTCAACGCATACAGTTTAATGTTATGGCCAAGAATTTTAGCTTTACATTACATTACATTACATTACATATTGATCTACTCCGTAGATAAATATACGAAGTAGAGACACTTATGAGCCCTGGCTACTGAGGCCATCGGCTCAGACAATTACAAGACAACACACAAGACGACATTGATACAGGACAAAACAGAAGATAGGAAGAAGAAGAACATAGCTTTATTATAAAGATAAGGGTTCGCATTATTTTAAAAATGATTTCGGGGAAATCATCGAAAAAATTCCAGCCGAGGCCCAATTTTATCAATTTTGGGAAAATCGGGATCCGTGGCCATCTCGTTTTGGGCTCATTCACGAAACGTGCTACGCGCTGATGGTCGTTCGGCTTCAATTCTTGCACGAGTTGGATTTTGGCAAACCAAAATCTTCCATAAAGTGGATGGGCACATCTCCAATTGTTGCACGTCTTTTTAAATAAAAAAATATTTTTTTTAGAAAATTCTTTCATTTTTTTTTAAATTAGTTTAAGAGTTTTCTCGGAAAAGCTACGTATGCAATAAAATTTAAAAACTAAATGTCCGTTATAGAACAAATTTCGAAAAATTCATTCTAACTGAAATATGTATTGTAAAAAAATAGCACCCCAAAAGTTTTATCAAAATCGTTAAAGCCGTTTTCAAGAAAATCAAACCTTTCGTTAAAAATTGTATGGCAGGTACCGTTATTTTTCCACGGAGATAATACCAAATAAATACAAAATACTAAGATTGAAGCAAATCGGTATATCCGTTTAGGCTGTAGAGGTGTGAACAGACAGACGGACGGAATTTCCGGACCCACTTTTGTCGACTTCTCTATCATCGTAATGTCATGTTTGATTGTTAGATTTTTATTTTTTTTGCACGAATCCATAACTTACATGATAGTATAGGTACAAGTAAAAATAGTTAATTGCCTAGAAACAAAATTCATATACTCAACAAATTTAGTTTTCTTTAGTTATTGCAAATATGTAGTTTTTAAGCTTGTTCGATCTAAAAACAAAAATGTTACCGATTAAAGTAAAATAAATAAGCAAAAAAAAATCGTGTGGAGTTTAATGCTTGGAAAACTCAATGCTGCCTTCTGTCGTTAAAGCTAAACATACCCTCCATGCCATTGTCCATCAAAGAAACTAAAAAGCTTTTAGTACTCGTAATTTCACCCGTAATACTTGTCTCGCAAAGAATGCTCATCAGTTCACCTTGAACCCAATTTCGGAGGTACCGTTAAATATAGAGATTCATTTTTAGCAGAAAAACACGAATTTGGAATAGTTTACCCGGCGAGGTTTTTCCTGGCCATTAAATTTGAATTCATTCAAAACCAATATTAATCGACACCTTCTGTCCTTCCTTCTACACCTTCGAATGCTCACGCAGTGCGTTAAACATTAAGAAAATGCAACACACATCCCTTTTGCGCGCGTTTTTTTATCGACGGAAATCTTCAAGAGACACTCGGTAATAATCGGTACCGAGTAGTGTGAACTTTCCCGCACTAAAACCACCGGTGAATCAGGACTAATCTATCAAAGATCGACAAATGATTTTTCTTTCTTTATTTTTAAATCGCATTTGGGGAAATTTACAGTTATAACACTTTCCCATAGCTTTTAGACCATCAGCTCATGGGGCTTGGTTCTTCTTAATCTCCGAACATTGTTTCGTACATTTAAGACGATCGCCATCTCGGAGTTTGTATGACTTTGCAGTCTTTGATTGTGTGATACAGCGTGTTTTTTAACCACTTCTGTAACCATTTCAATTTGAATGCCACGATGTAGATCGCTATTTCTTATATACCAAGGCGCGCGTATAAATAAAAAAAACAGAGGGCATTTTTTGTTGTACGACCGGATAACACATCATATACACCGTATATTATTTCTTCAAACTTACTAAGACTTGCTAATTCCATAGCGTGAAAATATTGATAAGTTAATAAGCTCTAGCTTTCTCCATCCTGATACCTACAAGGGCACTGGCAGTTCCTCGATCATTCGATCGATCAAATTAATTATGTTGCTATCTTCTACTGGGCGAACAAATCAGCTGACATTGATTTGGATCACTACCTGGTTGTTGCCACGCTACGTCTGCTAATATCCAGGAAAACTCGAATAACAACTATAAGGAATAACTTTAACGTTCGAAAACTGAAAAAGGAAGAGACAATTGCTAAGATGATCATAAAAGCCCACTGGCAAGAATGCCAGCCAGTCATCATTAATTAGGAGTTATACTTCTCATTTCCACTCGTTCAGTAAAAATAGGTGGAATTGCCTATGAATAAATTAGTTATGAAATTTAAACAAAAAAGTCACAAATAAAATTCAATATAGCCACCTTGGATTGAAGAGAGGTTAAAAACCTTTTCTTAATGGAAATGAATGTCTAGATCCCTCCAACGAGTTTCAACACCCAACCTAATTTAGATTAAGCTAGCTATTAATAGGCTAACATTGAACAAAGAACCTGGTGCCGATGGCCTGGAGATAATCTGGTAAGAATCAGAATAACATTTTGCCATTGCACATTGCCTTCTTTCTACCAACTACAAAAGCATAACTTAAACTTAAATTTTACTCTTTTTGCTAGGTAGTTCTTCGTTGTATCTTCTTCTCCGCTCTTCGTTAATGCGGGACCAAAATCACCAAGAAAATCTTTCTCTCGAAGCAACCTAAAGCGTCCTCATGCACTTTTGACAACTTCAAGGCGTCTTCATCATAGAGCAGGATTGGGATGATGAGAGTCTCGAGCTCAAGGCGTAAATAAGTCAACGTAAAGCTAAAAATTACGACAAATAGGTGGCCTCATCTCCGATGACGCGTCCAAGTTTTGAGATAACCTGGCTTGTCTAGTTTTGTAAGTTCAGAAGTGAAGTTAATATATTATAAAACTTGGATTAAATCTTAATAGACTACAACTAAAATATTCCGAATATTCAACTGAGCCACATTCTTACCACTTTACGCCAGTGACCCAATGTTATGTTAACCATGACAAAATGAGGAATCATTAAATATAAAGTAGGAATATCTTATGTGATCCACCAATCCACATACTTTTCTTTTCGTTTGAAAAAAAATTAAATAAAAAATTAAATTTCTTAAAAAAAAAAAACAAATAAAAACTCCAATATGTGGGACAGTCCCGAAAGACAATGTTCCTCGTTTATTCCCAAAAAGGACAAAACACACAAAACCGAAGAACTGCAGAAATAACTGTCGACGGTATTAAAGCCTTTAAGCTATACTTTTATGGAGTTTTTCTCTGCAGGGGGTCTATTGCGCTGCCATTTAGGGTAGGCGGTGACATTGTGGATACTTGGATCACAGGATAAATAAAACAAATGGACAGTCAGCCAGCAGTGGTTGGATACTGTTTCGCTATTTCTGCTTAAAGCCAACAGATGCGTCGAAATTGGTTCCATGCCAACAAAGTTTGTTTTTTTTTCAAGGAGGGGTTGTGAGTTTTCGTCCTAGAATTTTGTATGCCTTAAGCTAAGAATGTACATAGGTAGAACGTAAGTGTGGTTGTGCCAAGTGTGTGTGTCTTACACACTTTAAAATGAAACCTGCAAGAAAACCCCTTGAATCGGCAACATATGTTTCATCGTTTTCATTTCCTGGTTTTGAGGGTAGAATGTTTTATTTAAAATTTTAACAAGGCTGATAGAATATTTTTTTTTCTTTTTTGTCATTGAAAAGCTACATGTGTAGTGTATGAGCCTTTTGATAATGTTCCATGAAGGCACACGGAATATTTTTATAGATAGTTGCTACGTTGCAAACCATTCTATACAAATACACAAATTTAAGTTTTAAGAATTGTTTTTTCAATCTTTTGTTAAGCGGTGGGAGCTTGTAGCTTGTTGGAGAAAACAAGTTATCCTTTCAAGCAATTTTTCAATCTGGCTACACTATCGTACTTATCCTACTTATATTATAAATGTTAATGTTTGTATGTTTGGATATTCGTTTCCTAATCACGCCTCAACGGCTTAACGGATTTGGATGAAATTTGAAAGCCTGGTCAACTTTTTAAATGGTGTTTTCTATGGTTTGAATGGATTTTGCAGGGTAAGTCTTATAGTGGTACTCCCATATGACCGTTTTTTTTTTTTTAAATCAGACTTTTTCCTTAACTATTGGAAGGATTTTGATGAAATTTTCAAAATAGGTAGTGTTTTATGATTCAAATAATGTTGCTTATATACATTTTCAAGAACAATTTTTTTGAATTTTTAACATAATACTTTTTAATAAAACTTTTTTCTTTTTAGAATATTTTGCAAATGAATGAAAATTTTCCAATAGGGACCTGACAGCTTTGAATTTAATTTGCGAACACCCTTACACTAATCATCGAACTGTCATTGTCAATTTATTCAGTAAACTCAACTTTTCATCATGGTAAAGTACACAAGCGAGCAACGTCTGCAAATTATAAACATTATCTACGGAAATTCGGAGTCGGTGACCACAACTTTAAGAGCGTTGAATTGTTGAATTTCATCGCAAAATCATCTTCAGTAACGAAGCTCATTTTGGGCTCAATGGGTTTGTAAAAGCAAAATATGCCTTATTGGTCGGGTAATAATCCACATTTACTTCATGAATCACAGCTTCATCCACACAAAATAATGGTTTGGTGGGGTTTGCATGCCGGCGCGGCGTTATTGGGCCATATTTTTTCGTCGACGATAACGGTCGTCACGTTACTGTGAATGGCCAGCGTTATCGCGCCATGATTACCGAATATTTTTGGCCCGAATTGGAAGATATGGACATGGACGATATATGGTTTCAACAGGATTGTGCCACACAGCACACCTTACAATCGATTTTCGAAATGGGCCAGTCGATTGGCCGCCTCGTTCGTGCGATTTAACGCCTCTAGACTATTTTCTTTGGGGCAATGTTAGCCGACGACCGACGTTGGAAGAGCTCAGAGCCAATATTGAACGAGAAATAGCCGCCGTTTCGGCCGAAATGTTTGGCCGAGCCATCGAAAATTGGGTCCAACGAATCGACCGCTGCAAACGAGCCCGCGGTGGCCATATGAACGAAGTCGAGTTCCATTCATAAATGTTTTGATTGTACTTCAAGCCGATAATAAAGTTTTTTTTTTAAGTTGTAAGTCCTTATTCGAAAACCTTTATAAATTATAGATTTCTTCAAATTAACATACTCAAAGAAATTTTAAAATATGTTTTCGAAAAGTTTAAAAAAAAAAAACAATTTTTGTAAAAAAACTGGTCGAACGATTTTGAAATGAAAAATTCATAAAAGAAAATAGAAAAGAAAATAGCAAAAGAAATCAATATGGCTTAAAATTTTTTTTTTCAAAAAATTTTATGAATTGTGTTTTTTGATGTCATATAAATTTCTTTGTGTAATGTTTCCCAAATTTTTTTTTATATTGCTCGGTTGTTGGTTGAGCCTTAGCCACTAGTCAAATAAAAGCAAACTTCGTCATGCATCTAATAGGTAAATATAATCCAATAAAAACTTTGAATTTCTCTTAATTCAAGTCGTGCATTTTGTTTATAATATTTTCAATTGTTATAAACATACCCGTCTCCTTAAATTAAAAAATCCTAAGTTTACCTGTGAACGATTTGTGAAAAAAATCCATTTCTGAAAGAATGCAGCAAATTTTATATAACGCGACCATCATTCCCAGTCTTTAATAATGGAAAGTCATCCTGACTCCACGTCTGCAGGTCAATCTGTTTTTGTCGCAGTGAAAGCTGTGACTGTGACTGAACATTAGAAAAAGATGTCTAAAGGACCAAGGACGATGGTATGCAAAATCAACATTGGATATACTGCTGCAGGAAATACTCATTTCGAACTAGGTTGCTGCCACCGGCGCGGTGAGGCAGGCGTGTCCCTCTGCATTATCTAGGAGACTATTAAAAAAATCGAATTGGAGGTGAAAGAGGCTATCTTTTGTTGTTGGCTGCAATCCTCTTATTGGAAAAAAAAGCTTCCCATATCCATATCCATTACATAGATTGAGATCACAGTGCCATTTCCAGAGACAATTAATGGGATCATGATGTATGTTCTTGGGCGATTTATATGGACGGGGGTTGGAAGCTCCCCTATTGGAATGGGTAAATGTTTTGTTTTTTTGGGCGACATAAAACCGTGGGTTGTTGTTTATTGAACATTGATTTGGATTTATGGGAATTAAATTGTTTTGGTATATGATTATTTATAATATGAGATTTGTTACAGAGAGGACAGGGTAACTGCAAGGATGACCATTAAATGAAGATATATAATATGTAATATTCATAAAACGATTTATGTCCTTTTTTGTGCATTGCAGACAGGAGTGGTTGTGGGATTTAACTGATTGCGGAATATAAATATTACATTGAAGTACCAACCGCAATATTTCATGTTTTTATGTATTTTGTATTTGGTATGCATGCAGTTACTTTTAATGATTTGAAACACTGAAAAGGGACTTTGGAGTTGGGTTTTGCGAGGTCGATCATAAAAGGCGCATAAGTATCTCATAAAATTTTGAGTGGGTATTGTAATTCAAGTGCAACAAAGTGCAATGAATAAATTTAAATAAAAATAAAATATGAAAATGATTAGAAAAGGATTACAAAGTATCGTATTAAGGACTGGATTTTTTTTAATACATAAATCACAAACTCTGATATACTTCAAAGTTTTTTTTAGTCGTTTAAAATGTAATCGAAACATTTATGTATAGAATTTGGGGTTATTTATATGCCCAGCACGTTTGCATCGGTTGAATCAGTGAACCTAATTTTGATGACACAGTCACATATTTTGACGGAAACGGTCGCTTTATCCAGTTTAAAATTTGGCCGAGGCTCCTCTGGCTTCCTGGCATTTCACGTATCCCTTAAAGAAGAACCATTTTTTTGATAATAAACGTTAAAATGTCTATTGTTTGTCTAGTGTTTGTCATTGACCAAAAAAGAACATGCTTAATTAGCTATCTTGATTTATTTTAACGTGACGGTCATTTTCATTAACGAAAAAAACCCTTTCAATGACACCGGCGTGACTAAAAATTTGCGTTAACGTCCTAAATACTTAAAAAAGTGTAAATAAAGAATGTTTAATAATTTAATTCTTTTAGAAATAAGAAATTTTATACTAAACATTTAAAAAGTATGAAACCTAAGGAAAATTCACGGTTTGATTAAGAAATTTAAGTTTCCTCAGAGGAAAACTGGAAAATGTTTCAGCAAGCTAGAATGGCTTACAATTCTCATATTCGCTAAACCAAATTTCAACATTAAGAACAAAAGATACAGCAATGTCCCAAAGGCAGTATACAAATTTCTATGGTGATTTGTAAAAAAAACATAAAGAATTCTTCCTGGTCACCGATTCCTATCCTTTTCTTCAACGATATTCCTTTTGTTACAGATACAGCAATGTCCCAAAGGCAGTATACAAATTTCTATGGTGATTTGTAAAAAAAACATAAAGAATTCTTCCTGGTCACCGATTCCTATCCTTTTCTTCAACGATATTCCTTTTGTTACTTCTAAAAAAGGCTGGTTTGCTTGCTGCCCAATTCGCGATTAAGCTGCCATCGCATCGGTCCACTCACCTTAATAAATATTTCGAAGATCGAAAGTTTTTTAAAGACCAGCAATACGGCTTTCCAATGCTGATCTGATGGTATATCACACCCAAAAGTGCAACCAATCTCTCCACCGTTTTTGGCGAAAGCAAAATTGTTCCACTTAATATTTCTAAGGCTTTTGATAGAGTTTGGCACCAAGCTCTTTTATCGAAAATACGTGCATTTGAACTCGATGAAACTCTTCTTCATCGGATAAGTAATTACCTTTTGAACCGCTCAATACAAGTTGTGTTGGATGGATTCAAGTCTGATATTCACAAAATAAATGCTGGTGCGCCCCAGATCTATGTTTTGTCTCCGACTCTTTTCCTCATATTTATCAACGACTCCTTCGAAGATACAAAAAGTTCTTCACCCTGTCTGATCTGGCTGTAGTATATAAAGTATATATTTCACCAAAGCTCGAGTATAATTTGCATATTTGGGCAGGTGCTCCCATAACCCACAGTTTTCTATACATAATTCAAAAAAAAGAACAATAACAGAAACATATACATCTCTTGAGCACAGCCATTATTAACGGCTTTGGAGACATTTTTCTTATTATATTGTTGAATAAACGTCTCGCTGACAATTTTCTTAGTGAATTTAGGGCACTTAATTTGAGTTCCGTTAACCATTCCACCCCTACTGACTTTACCAAAGAATCAGTTCTCTGCTAGATCTTTATCTTGTAAATGATGTTGGTAAGGTGTTGCTTTACGCCCAGCTTTTAGCACCTGGTTTTTCAAAACACTATCTGAGTTTCTTGTGTTTGGACGTTGCGTGTCGGGTTAATCAACAAAGAGTTCAATATCGAGATTTCAAAAATGTAAACATTACCAAATTAATGAGTCACTTTGAAAGAATAATGTGGAAGTTATTATACGTTATGCAAAATGCAAACGATCAAATAGTATTTTTACAACATAACGCCAATGAACTTTTTGATCAGCATGTCCCTTTAAAAAATCATGTGGTTAAGCATGGTCCCCACGTTGGCTGAATGGCGATATCTCTGCTCTGATGTCACGTCAAGATGCCGCCTACAGTCAATGGAGGCTATATAAACCGGAGTATTTCCACCAATCTTTTTGCAGGCTACGCAATCAAGTCGTAGTAATGATCAAAACATCAAAAAGTCTAAATTATGAACAAAAACTTGATCCTATAACTGCTGGTAAGAAATTATGAAAAATCTTGCGATGAATTACATTGGGTAACTATCTAATAGGCTACCTGATGAAATCGATTGAAATCTCAACAAAAAGTTCACCTCCACAACACATTCCTCAAGTATCGCTTCTATCAACAACTCTTTCAGCTTCATAAGAATAAGAGACGAAGATATCGTGGAAGCAATAATATCTTTTAAATCGAATACTACAGGACTAGATTTAATGCAACCTAAGTTCGTTAAACTTTGGCTTTCATATGCCCCTTACAACACATATTTTTAAAAGTTTTCTTACCACGTCGGAGTTTTCGAAAAAGCGCACGGTACTGCTACAGAATTTAGGCATATTGCTATCCATCCGTTTCTATCAAAGGTATTTGAGAAAACATTTTTAAGCAAATACAACAATATCTTTCGACCAACAACCTGTTAAGTTCCTGCCAATCAGGTTTGCGACCTAAGCACAGCTGCAAATCAGTCTTACTTTTAGTCACTGATTTTTTTTTTTTAACGCGCGTATAAGGGACTATTTTTTTCCCTTTTAATGTTAGAGCACACTGCGCGGGCCACAACTCTTTTAGTTTCCATTGATGTGAAGTCTTTTGCAACTTGCAACTTGGACTCTGCTACCTACCGAGAATTAAATGTAGCACATAATAACATGACCACGTCTCCAATTTTGCACGACAACGTATCTCCGACTGTAACATCGACAACTTACTGCATGAAATCATTCAAACTAAATATCTGAATATCTGCACAGTAAGCTGAATTTCCCTCATTCAACAAGGACTTTTGCTTTTATTCAACCATGATATACCTACCTTATCACTGAACGTCAGTTTTTTGTCCATGTTATTCGCCTTTGGAACTCCCTTCCGGTTGCGATAAGAAGAACAAGGCATAGCATATAAGATAGCATCTTTTAATTTATCTTTTTGGGTTTTTCTTTTTTTGGTTTTTTTTACTTCTCTCCATTTTTTCCATGTAACTAATTTTTTTTAAATTTTAGTTTATTAATTTTTAAATTGTTAGCTTGTTAATGCTTTATTAATTTAAAGGCTTGCAACACTTTATAAAACTCATGTATTATCTGGTAAGCGATTTAAACATGAATAAAATACAAATATAAACACACAAAAGTAATACTTCTTGCCTTTCGTTACACTGAACAAAAAACGGTTGTCATATTGATGATTTTTTTCATCAAATTGATTATTTGTTGTTATTTTTCAACCAACAACCGTGATTATCAATATGAATATTTGCGATCATTAATTTTGAAGTTGAAAACCGCTGTCATCATATTGACAATCGCGATCATCGTATTGCCTACCGCGATTATGATCATATTAACAATTGTTATCATCGTATTGACAACTGCAGTGATCGTTTTGACAATCGCGATTGTCGTATACCAATAGTCAGTACAATGATCACGGTTTTCAATAAGATGATCGCAGTTGTCAATACGAAGATCAAAGTTGGCAATGTGATGATGGCAGTATTGACACGATGGTCGCAGTTGTGAATATGATGATTACAGTTGTTGTCAATGCGATGATTGCGGTCGTCAATACGATGATCGCGGTTGTTAATACGATAATTGCGGTTGTCAATACGAAGATCTCTGTTGTCATAATTGACAATTATGATTTTCATATTCACAACCATGATTGATATGGACAACCACGATTTGCATGTTGTCAATTTTGATGACTTCAATACCACTAGTCTCACACTCAAAACTGCGACAGTCTAAAGTCAAAAAAAAGTTGAATCGAACTGTAAACAAATAAATACTTACTATTTAATACTCTCTTGAACCAACAAATTCACTTTCGACCTGAAATTTGTAATCTAAGCACGATTGAAGTTCATTAATATAATACATTATACATATTAGCGATGGTATTTATGTATTTATTTTTTAGGCTATTTAAACATGTTCCCGTGTTTGCTTCTGGATTTAAAAAATAAAAATATACGATACATTAGAAATTATGTACTTACTAAAGTGGTTTTTATTGTTTTTATTGTTATCATAAGTTTCTAATTGCTTGCTCCTATTTTTATTTTGCTCCAGATTGGTGGACAAACTTAGGTATATGTGTTCATACAACTTCGGCGAAAGAGACTGCATTCTAGAAGAAACTAAACACTTTATTTCACAAGTATTAATTTACCACTGGCTCAAAAAAATTAGATAGATAATCACTCATTACTTACCTCATTAACATATTAATAAACTTTTTGATTTAATTACACAATAAATTAATTGAAGAAAAAAATCATAACAATAGGAACACAAATAAGTCACTCTTTGAAGTTTTACAAATCGAGAAAATTCCGTTCTTTTTGTGCTCAAAATAGTATTTGGATTTTCATATTGATGATCGTTATTGTAAATATGATAACTGCAAAGAGGTGATTATCATATTGACAATCGCGTTTGTCAATGATATAACAACAAAGAAGGGATCATCGTATTGATAAATCGAAGTTGTTAATATAAAAACTTTTATAACGGAACTCTTTGTGTCTCTAGATTTACCGTTTTTCTTTGTCTCTTAATTTATCTTGGCTTTCTTATTGACAATCGCCATATTAACAATTACAATCATTATATCGAAAATCTCAAATTGATGACAAAAAATTGACGTTCACAATCATCAAAAGCGAAAAAATAATTATCATATTAATGATTTTATTCATCAATATGACAATTTAAAGTTAACAACCAGCGATTGTCAATATGACAACCGGTATTTTTTTCAGTGTATTTTGTAGTTATTTCTATAAAAAATGCTCTAGCAAAATCGTACTACACGATTGAGGAATGCTTTGCCAGGTCCTGTTTTTCCATCCCATTTTGATATGCAGATCTTCAAAACTTATGTGAAGGGGTATCTCCTCCTTCAACCCTCCTTATTTCTCTAATGCTTGTACGGTGTCCAAACATTTTAAGGGTTTAAATAACCCCTTTCGCGCGAGCAAATTATAAAAAAAAAATCTTTGAAGACCATTTTCAATCGAACAATTTTCTCTAAATCCGAATTGTAATAGACTTAAAAAGTTTGTGTTTATTAGATGCTTAAACATTTGTCTTTTAAATATCTTTTTTAAATATAGGTGATTAAACAAATAAGCCTGTAACAATTGTAGGTCCAATTTTATTGAGAGTAACATTAGAAATTCCATCCTTTCCATGAGATCGTAGTTATATTTATACATTCCTAAAAATATTCATCTCTATTTGGTAAAACTCACACAATGTTTATTTTACAAAGGTAAATCAAAGCTCTCCTTGACATTGCTTATTAAGTTTATCACAATACAGAAGTCCATTAATCCATTAATTATTTAACTTCATTTTATCTTTGATTCAATTTATCTTTGATATCCTTTTATATTTTCGACTTAATGAACAGTACTCAGTGTAGACTTCTTGACCAGTAATTTTACCTTTGATTAAAGTAACTTATAACTTAGAGCCCGAAAACCTGAACCCTGCACAACTTCCTTCATCAATCGATGAAAGAGGAAAATTATAGTGGAAAGCCTTTACTAATTGAAAACATAAAACATTATGAAATCAATTCGAATTATATATGTAACTAGATACTAGTTAGTTGGGTAAGAGGAACAAGAACCCCTTTCTAAGCAATCGATTCAAACTGACACGAAAACGAATTGAAATCTCATAGTTTATCTCTATCTATAAGAAAGGAATATAGGCATAACAAACTCTGGTTAATTTGGACTCCAATTATTTTAAGAAACAAATTGCGATCTTGCTAATTAAGATAAAAGGTAAGTTCAAATCAACTTACAATAATTTACGATGCAGAAGAAACAAGGAGAAGTTATACATTAGGTGTCCCTAATGGAAGCCAACAAGCTGGGCGATGTTGTCCTACTAAAGCTAATGTTTTTGTTATCTTTGGCAAAGAAAATGGAACTCGACTCCCATTCAAATGCAAACCTTTGGGGATCTCCAAGCCAGCAATTTCAAGAAAAGAATATTTGCTGCCTTGATAGGTTTTATATCCAAAAGCATTAGAACGAGAAAAGCTGATGCCCAACGGATATGTAGGATGCATTATGAATAGAAATATCCCAAAGGATAATATGTATTACCACTATTCGATGATATGGAAATAGAAAGGTAGGTTCGAATACACTTGACTTTTTGCATCCATAATGGAGTAAATTTCTAGGAAAAAAAGATACTTTTTTTGCAAACCAAAGTATGACGGAACTGAAGATCGATAGCAAATAACATTGAAGATTCAAATAAAACACGCCTTTTTCAGTCCCAGTAGGCTTCTTTGTGAATTCAGGTTATTGTAACATATATCCACAGAAATAAATAGAAAAAATGCTTTTACAAAAGACAAATGCTTATTATTTAAAATGCTAATAAAATAAGATTTTCTTTTCCAATTTGACAATTTTGTTGGCGTGGCTTCAAAAACGTTGATTAATAGCTTCTTTTTTGGGTTTTTTACGCCAAAAAGTCTCTCAATTCTTCTTTTTTGAGCAAATTTTATTTAGATTATTTATGATAGATAACCTTAACATTAAACTTTAAAACAATAATTTTATGTAACAAGGCCGTCCAGCTTACGTAATTTTTAAACTTTTCTTTATAAAGCACCTGCCTGAAAGGGGTTATTTTTCTAAAATTAAAATGTTAAAAACACAAACACCGTGCGAACATTAGGGAAATGGGGAATGATGTAAAAGAAGATGTCGATAGACATTAGTTTTGAAATTTTGCATATAAAAATAGGAGAGAAAAACAGAGCCTGGCAAGGCATTCTTCATTCGTATAGTGCGACTAAAGAAAGAATCTTTATATTTAACAGTACGTCCGAAGTTGATGGGCATTCCTTGCATTGCAGTGCGAGTATTACGGTTTAATTGTTTCGGGGGAGAAACGCAACTGGCTATTTCGCCAGAGTATTGTTTATAGAAATATCGATAAAATAACAAAAGGCAATAGGTATTACGCCTGTGCTCAAGAGATGTAAATGTTTCTGTTATTTTTCGGTCGCCTATCATTTCCAAAGCTCTTTTTGGGATTCGATCTAGAAAACTTAAGTGGGTTATGGGAGCACCAACCAAATATGTGAATTAGGTATACTCAAGTTTAATCAAACGTATGCTTGTTCTTCGAAGGAAACCTAAAGCAGCATTCTTATGGCGACGTCAAATATGTGATCATTCCACAGAAGGTGGCCTGTATAGCCCAGTAAATGGGATGCCCTGTAGATATAAAAAATCACAACCACGCTACTCCGTTCCCTTCAAAATCGACTAAAATTACTGAAAATCTCTTTTCACTCTTTGCCCCATAACTCCACGCTTTGAAAAAAGGTATAATTTTTCAAATTTCGCAAGAAATGCAAACAAAAAAATCAAAAAAAAAAAAATCATTATTTCATCTTATTTCTGTAGGAACAAGAAAAGAAGACGACTTGGATACTTCGAATGCTCTTTAATTAATGTCTTATGAACATTGTTTTCACAAAAGCTTGACTTTAAAACGGTGCGAAAGCACAGTAAAATAGAAGCGGGCAGATCATTCGATTATTTAGGCCAATCAACAATTTTAGTTAACGTATTCTATGTACTGAAAGAACTTGATAGACATAATTGAGTGCAAATATAAATTGTATGCGCACAGTAGGTATTAATAGTAAACGGACCATTTTATATAAAAGTTCGCTACATTTCTTCTGTTATACACAAATAATAATTAAATAATGTTGTTACTATGATTACTGGTTAAAATTACCATCTGACAGTGCAAAACCACTCAGCCAGGACTTCTAAATAAAAAGATATTGACATGCGAAGCTTTGAGTGAAAAAATGTATTTTCTGAAACCGCGCCTGCAGGAGCGGATTGAAGGGTCGCGTGTCAGAAAAACAGACCTTGTGTACATGATTCTTTTTTTCGGTTGTTTCTTCATTCTTTCAACAATTTTCAACATTTTTCAACAATTGGGTAGGGGGTGTAGAAAAGTAGGGGGAATGAAGTAACGAATAGAAGAATGAAAATTTAAAGATTTTTTTGAGGTTGAGCTTTGACGTTTCCCGTTTGAGAAAGAAAATGCTATGCACGGACTTAAATTAAGAACTTTTAAAATTGAAAACAATCCCCATTCAAGTTTTTTAGTGGTAATGGATGGTTTTTAATAGCTTTTTTTTAGAATTTCGCAAATTTCTTTAGAATAAAACAGCACAGTTTGTAGGAAAGTATTGGCTATATTCGGGGTAATCCAAATCAGTGTACACACCAACGTACGTGCCTGTCCAAAAAAAGAATGAAGAAACAACCGAAAAAAGGAATCATGTACACAAGGTCATATTTTCACTCAAACTTTCAAATGTCTATATATCATATTGTAGAATTTTTAGCTGAGTTTATTTTACACATTCAGAAAGGTATTAAGTTCAGCTACTAGATCCATGAGATTTCTTGAAAAAATAACTACGCCTCCAGGAGTGGATTTAAGGGCCGAGTGTCAGAAAATAATTTTTTCACGGCATTGCAGCGCTTATTTCATTTCAAAAGCAAAGAGATTTACTTACAACTGACATGCAAATAGTCCCAACAAACTGTAGCTACATATATCACAAATCTATTCCTTTAGTTCAAGGTGTCACATTTCATGGAAATCGACCTAATAAAGTAATTTCAATTTTCTTAGACATACATACAAACGTACTGGTGCTTCTTCCATTGAAACTTATAAAATTTATCTTAACCGATTTAAACAATTTATAAGGATCAAGAAAAATAACATATAACTAGGCACTAGAGGACAATGAAAACTAAACGACTGTGAAAACTGTATAGTCTCCTAAGTCCTTTGGGTCTTGCAGCTAAACACATACATATATGATTTTTAGTTATAATTTATGACTACATATCTTGTTTGGTCCAAATTTCCCGATATCCCGTCACTAAAGCCACAAACTGAAGGAAAGAACACATAACTGCAGGAGGGAATGAAGAAAGAAAAGTTCCTGAGTGAATTATGCAGAATTAACTAAAATGAATGCAGTGCTACATGGTGCTGCAACTGGGCCATGAACTACGGGCCAGACGAACTTGTGTGTCCCTATGCATGGTTGAGTATTATTATGCAGCCATTGTCCTCCTGCAGGAATCCACTCGGTTGAATAATGTGTCTTTTAGTTTATATTATAATGATATTACCCAAGGACTTTCAGCTGCTACTGCAGCACCATCGCAAGTCAGGTTGGTCTCGTTGTCGGTCGGCTTGTCTTTCTTTTCGCATAAGCTCTGAAAACTCGGTGTCTTTGGCAAACAAAAGAAAACTCCCAATTTGCCCAATTTCAGGAGATGATTTTTGTTTTGTTTAACTAAAATATCTGTGTCACTCAAACATGCATATGCACACAAAGCCATTGCTGACGGCAAAATCCAATGCTATACTTGCGAAAACTTCAAAATATAAAGATACGAGACGATTTTCATATAAGCCCTAAATGTTAGTTTTTCTTTTTTGGTAAGTTGACACAAAAGTTTTTTATTTTATGAAAACACAGATAGTCATGATGTTGCAAAGAAAATTAAGTATAGACGATTTTATGAAACAAATTTGTAAGAATTTTTTTCTGTAAGAGAGAAAATTTAAAGAATTTATTTAAACCCTTTAAAAGAAACAAAAGGTACAATGAAACTATCAATGCTACCGAGCTCGAAACAAAGCTTGCAAAAACCATTACATTGTAGTAAAATCGGAAAAAACACTTCTGAAGATTGCGTAACGGCGATGATGAAACGAGATCCGCTGCGTTACAGAATGAACCTTCCTACCTGGGCAAAGTTGAGCAACAATATGCGGCCAACCCAACAGAGAAGTAGTGCTAGCTATAGCCCGATGCCTTAGCTGTCGAATTCTTGAATGCTGCAGGCGATGACTTGGAATTCTTAAGCGTACAGTCTAGAAAGCTAGAACACCAAATGGAACAAAAACTTTGGCAATTACCCAGAGAACACTTGGTTTAGTTGATGGCACTTGCCCTAACTTTAATAAAGCAATGATAGGGTCCTAACCCACTTCCATTTATTTTGTTGTCACCATCCATCGTAAGTTAGAACCTTTTGATTAATAGCAGAGCGATTCTAATTTGGAAAACTTTTTCGAACACTTTCGTTTTGCAATTCCAATTTCGAATTGACATAGAAGCACCTTTTAAGATAGTGCATGCTTCTTTGCAGAATAACCATTACTTCGGGTAGTACATTAGTCCTACTTCCAGCAGCGTTGCTTTTTTTCAAAAGCACACACATCAGAAATAATTTTATTTTTAAAAATTAATAGTGTATTTGTAGCTTTATATCTTAACGTAACCAATAATTTCTGTGTAAGCCCAGAACATACAACATTCTCAATCATCACAATCCCCTTCAGAATGGAATCCACAGTTTAGCAGATCAGATTGGTTTTCTTTTTCTAAAATAATTGTATGTATATTCTTCTCATTTTTACTTCAGTCACAAAGTATCGTTTTGAAATTGAAATGTGAAGGTGAACTAGTGAACTGTTTTTTATTGCGAATTTTTTTTATTTTGCGAATTTCTATTGCTACGAGTACCAAATCAGCTATCGAAAAACCTAAGTAGGTATGTAATAAATAACTTTTAGCTGTTTGTGTTCATGTATGAATTATTTTAAATGATTTAATTATACATTTAGTTTATTATTTATATATACCTTGTATATATTTAAAAGTAAATAAAAGGATTAAAAAAATTGTAAAATTATTTTTTATATATTTTACTACATTTTTACTACACTTTCAATCAGTTGGGGCAACATTGACTTCCAGGCAGTCGTTAAGGGTTAAATGGTTAGGCGCATGTTCAGAAGCTTCAAACACGATCCATAGTTTTGTTGTCTGTTTATCCTCGTGGCGTGGAAGATAATAATACGGTTTTCGTTAATGACATTCAACGGAACAGTTTCAGCTAAGCTGAAACTGGGTCATAGTTGCACCATATTCCTTAATTGTTTCACAAAAGATTACAAACGGACCAAAGCACATGTTTTGTTGCCTTGAAGAGTGTTCGCCGAAATTTAAAGGTTACGAAACTTCGTATCTGTTTTTTTCTGCAAATATCTAAAGAGCAATTATTACTCACCTGTTGTTTAATATCCTGAGATATCCCCATACTAGTTGCAGGTAGGCTGCCAACATTTCTGAACGCCTTCACAAGCTCAGATACAGTGGTCTTTGAATGGTCCACGGTTCACCCCAATACCTACAGTATCTATAGCTATTAATTTGTCTGTATGTCAGTATGCTCACCAATTCTGAATAGCTAGTAAGTGCAAGTTGTTGTTCCCTGGGAATTCTAGCATCAGCCAATATAAGCTAGAGGCAGTGGTGCAGTAGATAAGATGTTTGCTTGCTAGGCGAGAGATCCTAAGTTCGACTTTCAGTTTGGGAAGCAATTTTCCTAACTCCTAGTGCATGCTAGAGCCGTCCGTGGGTTTTAAGTGAGAAAATAGTCACCTAATTCCCGATGTACTGCGCCGAAAAAAAAAATGCTTTGCTATCTCTCTAATTCTTCTAACTAGTTTCGTGCAACATCAGGTTGCGTCCTAAAAGGCATTGTGTCTTAACTATGTGTATGTAATGGTGTGTCCACACCAAAGAAACATTTCTTTAAAAACATTTCTGAAATATTTCCCATTTGTTTAAAAAAACATATCAAAAACATTAGAAATGTTTAACATTTAAACTTTTAAAAAACTTTTCAGAGAGAAAAAAAAACATTTCTGAAATCTTTAAAATAAATGTTTCTTTGGTGTGGACACACCATTTAATACACCTAGTTAAATTATTATTATGATTATAAGTTCTCGAAAACGTAAAGCTTGTAAAGTCGAAATCTCGCCGCTTGTAAAAGTGCAAGCAGTCTGCCACAACACATTTGATTGTTGCATCGAGTCGGATGCGTGCAAATTAATAGATGAGTGTGGCCTCGACGCTTGACTAGATGCTGCTTCTACACAGTCATAACCGTTCTTATTGAAAAGTTTTCAGTTATATTCTTGTTAACCAAATTTGTAGCATATCTTCCATTATACGTTTTAAATACGAGTCCTTTCATCTTGTACGTTCTGGAATTATTACCATTTCTAAAGCAACGCTAACAACAGCCTTCTCTTTTTATAGCCTATTCACACCAAGTTCGTTTTCGCTATTCGTTTACTAAAACGAGTAGAGCGTTCACACCGAGCATTTACTCGTTTTCGTTTGACATTTCAATTCTCATGGCAATAGCCAAACACAAAACCGCAACCCAACTTTGATTTTTTGCCGATTATTCGCTCCGTTTGCAAAATCGTTTATGAAAATCGTATGGGAAAACGAGTCCTTGTTGGTATTCGTTTTGAGGAAAACGAGTAAAATGTCGTTTAGGGTTTGGTGTAAATAGGCTATTAGACAGATTTTTAATCCATTAAATACTTATCTCACTTCAACATTTATTCGTTGCGTGATTAAAAGATTGGCAAAAAATACATTTATCCTTTATCTTCGATGCGAAAAATCCAAAGCCGTTCTTATAGCCTTTCCATTTTGAGGCTTACTTTATGTGTTAGATGTTCTCGTTGTCGATTAGGCTTCATTTGCTTTTTTGATCTTTCTCCCTTAACCAAGAACTGTCTCCGATGTTATTTGCTAAAATCTGTTGCGAGAACTGATGTATAAAGGCGCCTTAATGGGAACATATCAGTTATCAGTCTTTGAAGATACTGGTTTTTGAATAGACAGTAATTGTTAAATAGAATAATCCACTAGATAGCTAAATTTGTCGATGGTTCTCAAAGATGGGTTTTCATGTATAAGGTCTCGATATTGTTCCCAAAACGGTATCCATTCCTTGAAGTCAGCAGATAATTCCTTTGATTGCAGTTTAACTACACTAATGCAATGGATATTGGAAACGATGAAGGTTGTATTGTAATGTAACCTGTTCAATTTATATTTTCAGTACAACCCTTATGGAAGAGTGTTTCAAACAAATTGATACCTCTTGGTGTCGCACTCAACTTAAGAAATTGCAACTTAAATAAAAAAATATAACCTTTGAGTTACTTTGAAATTGTTTTTGTTTCCATAACCCCACCTAAATTCCACCATGACACCCCCGCTGTTTTTTTTTTTTATAATTAACGCGCGCACAATGGACTATTTGTTTCCCTTTTAATGTAAAACACTGCCCGGGCTTTAGGAAGATAAAGAGGGGAGAGATAGGAGGTGTAAGGTTTTGAGTGCTCGCAAATCGAAATGGCAAGGGAAAATCTCGCCGGGTAAATCATTATCTCTTTATTTCACGGTACGTCCGAAATTGGGCTCAAGGGTGAACTGATGGGCATTCCTAGCAAGACAAGTATTACAGGCGAAACTTTTAAGGGGAGGAATGCAGCTGGCTACCTCGAGTGACAATTTTTTTTATAAAAGAAACGATAAAATAAGGAAAGACATGAAACATTGCGTCGTTGTTCGAGAGGGGCAATTGTTTCAGCGGCAGTTCTATTTCCTATCAATCAATCAAACGCTCGATTTTGTATTCTATCAAGCAGGTGAAGCGATGTTTGTGAAGCACCTGACCAGAGGTGGGAGTTATACTCGAGTTTAGGGCGTATAAACGCTTTATAAATTGTAGCCAGATCAGATGGGAAAAAGTAATTTTTACACCGATACAGAAAACCTAAGCACTTAGCAGCATTCTTAGCGATCTCAAATATATGGTCGTTCCAACGGAGGTCGTCGTTGACACACATACCGAGTGCTAAGAGCTTTTCGGTTTCTTCGATGTAAGTGCCATGGACAATGGCTGTGAGAAGAGGAGACTGATCGCCAATTTGCCTCTCGCTTATTGTGTTCATTAAACAGTGATTCAGAGTTACCATTCGTCCTTTGATGGAAATTATAACACCTTTTTCTTTGGTTTTTGCTATGGAGCTTTCAAGCGTTCTTAGAGCTTTAAAGGCATTTATTTTAAGTTTAAGGAAAAGGTGTTGTCGCGGTGTTTTTTTTTCTTAAAAATAGGTTTAAGTACAGCTAAACAATATTTGTTGGATTTTTTTAAGAAAGAAATACTATTTGAAACAAGTTTTTGATAAAGTTCGGTTCATTGATTATAGAGCAATTTTGATTTTGAAATGCGAAATAGTTTTTTTGGAATAAACATTATTTATCCGTTAAAAGAGATAAGGCCTTTTGGAGAAATCTTTAAAAAAAAACGAGCCTACTATGTTACCTTTTGGTGGTGTCGAAAAAGATTGATTTAATTTAATTTCGATATAATTAAATTTTTTTTTTTAGATTTAGATTGCGGTCTAGATTGTTCTGTTCATGAAATCTTAATAAACCGTTGGTTACCCTACCGTAATTTGTGTGATTATGCAAATTTATAATTCTCACAACGGCAACCATATGAGAGCTTTAAAATGGAGAAAACTTATTAAAATCCATAATAGTAAGGAAAGTAGTGCCCCGTGGCTTATACTTTGTTCAATTTATATTTTCAGTACAGACCTTATGGAAGAGAGCTATCAAACACACTGGTACCTGCAAGTGTTTGCATCGCACTAAACTTAAGAAATTGTCACTCAAATATAAAAGAGAATCCTAAAATATATTGCAATTGTTGTTGTAATATTTCAGTTAACCCACGTAAATTCCACCAAGACCTGTCTGCTCCCCGGCTGCGAGGAAACTGATTGACTGATTATTAATTTGCCTCTCGGTCTCGCTTATTGTGTTTATTTAAAAAAAAACACTACTACGAAGTTACCATTCGCCATTAATGGAAATTATAATACCTTTTTCTTTGGTTTTTATTATGAAAGTTCCAGAATTGAAGCTTTCTTAGAGCGAGAGAGCATTTTTTTAAGTTTAAAAAGAAGGTATTGTCGCTATGTTTTTTTTGCTTACATATTTTCGTTTTTATTTTTCTTAAAAAAAACGGTTAAAATAAAGATACATAATGCAATATTTGTTGGCATTTTATTTACTTGCTATTATAGGTACTTAAATGCAAGTTATGCATTCGTACACAAAAATAAATTTAGATAATAATCAAACATTTATGTTTGTCTGTACGGATGTATTTTTGACTACAGCCTGAACGGCCGATCGTCTTCAAATTTATAACATAAGATTATTTTGACATTCTACAGAGGCCTTATTTAAATTTTTTTTTAGCTCAAATATTAACGGTACCTGTCATATAACCGTTAACTTAAGCTTATTTTTCTAGAAATGGCTCCAAAGATTTGCATGAAAAAAAGATTGTGTTCTTTTGTAGGTTTTTTTCATATATATATAAAATAATATAAACCACAAATTTTGGTGAAAAAAAAATAAGTTGGTGGGCTAAAAACGGTACCCCGGAAACTGGCTATCCGATTACAATCAAAATTGTTATTCAGGAAGATGTAGGTAGCCTAAATAATTGTATTTCAAAATATATCCCTCTTCTTGGAAACTCTTAAAAAAAAACGCGCCCACTATCTTACCTCTTGGTTATTTTTTTTTAGATTTAGTTTACGGTCTACATGTTTCTGTTTTCATAAAATTTGAATAAACATTTGGAGAATTATACAATTTATAATACCCAGTATGGCAACCATTTGAGAGCTTTAAAATGGTGATAGCTTATTGAAATCTATAACAGTAAGAGTGAAAGGCAAATATCCTATCTTCCCTGTACTGAAAATATAAATTGAACAGAGTATAGTGGTTAGTGTGTCAGACTGCTAAGCGAATGAGCCTGGTTTCAAATCCAACTCATAGCCACCTTTTTTTCTGGGGTTCTGCCTCTTGCGAGGAACTGATAAAACCTCAAACAGTAAAATTTGTCTCGAAAAAGTGCATCTCATGCAGTCGTTCGGACTCGGCGGTAAACTGTAGGTCCCTTCCATTCTTGCAGATTAACAACACACACACAGGAATGGTTGAGAGTATAAGTCACTAGACTCCTTAAGGAGCTGTCGCGCCAATAAATTTATTTATTTATAGTAGGGATAAAGGCAAGTATCCTATCTTCCATGTACTGGAAATATAAATTGAACAGAGTATAGTCGTTAAAGCGCTTCCTTGGTCTTGAACATTTGCGTCAGCTACCAGCCTGCATTGATGTTTCCGCACTTTGGCTAACCGATGTTTAAGATGTTTTAAAGATGCAACTGCCTTGTCTTTATACTCTGCTATCAAATTCGCTTGTTTGATTATGTTCAATCTTTAATCAAAGATAAAACACCGTTTTTCGATTTACGTAAGCTTTTATGTGCTGCAGCCAAACGATCCAAATAAAACTTCAAATTCAAACTCTTTCTCGATATCGTCAATCAAATAAATGGTTTCTCCAGATATTCTCTGGGAAATAAAATGAATAATCCTGTATGTTGCAGAGGTATTGATATTGTGTAAAGGGGTGAATGAGAACGCTTCAGACTTTTTCTAGAGAACAATTCTCCGAGTGATTTTTGCTTGTCTATATACACAAACGGCGATAGAGAAAGATATATAACGAGGAAATGTACGGGCTGAAGAGCGACGAATACCTAACCCCTACCAAGTGTAAAACTTGATGCAGATAGTTAAGGCCGAGAGGCCTGAATCTTTTGATTTAGACCCAATTCCATCTCGGAATGTAGTGCCGCAAACTATGGTCTCCATTGTCATAATACTTCGGCGTATTATATACAATTAAGACATAGTAGCTTTGGTATTGATAAACAGCCCTTCGTCATGGTTCTCTTATTTTCTAAGTTCAGATATCGCATATATTTCATGAAATCAATGACAAGTACAGAACCTTATCTTGTCATTTCTTAGTCTTTTACGACAGCTGACGCATAGGTATTTCAAAACAGCAGTGTTCCAGTATATGGAATGCGTGTTTCTTAGTCTTTGTCCACCATACTGTAAGCTTCCATTTTCCATTTACGTTGATATGGATCTTTACCTACCGCATGTTGTACCTCTGAAAAATAGGTGGCTGTTTACCCTCAATTTTTCTCGAAGATTTTTCCTCCATATAATATTATCATAATAATCACCACCACACAAATTAGTGATAATCATGAATAGGAATTATTTTTCCTGCATCTAGATACAATATTTTTTTCATTCAAATTTAATTGGCCTTCAAATCAAACAAAGACACTCTCATAATAAGAACCAAATGTCCTCGACATCATGCTATACAAAGTCCATGATCAAGGTCAAGTTTATACTAGTCATTCTCATTACCAAGTATGATACATGAAACGACGACGCCAGCATCGAGGAAATGAGGAAATGAGGGAAAAAATGTATCTTTTCCAAAGAACAAAAGCCGTAAAAAAACACAAGAATATCAAATGAGATGCGACCAATTGCGCATCATCGTTGAGCCTTGGAGCTTGGATGGAGAAGTATCAGTATTGATACATCAAGACAGCTGCTCACTTGCGAAAAAGTCACAATTATTGTCCTTCGCATTGTGCCTGAACCTTGAGATACATCAGACTTTTTCATATAAGCATAACCAAGGATAAACTCATCGAGTCTAGTAGCATGGACTGCCTAGTGCCCAATTGAGGGGACTGATTGGAATATCTCATCAAATGCCATGGACCGTCATTGGTGGTTTGAAGAAGGTAGCCACTTGGCGTTTAGTTGCAAAAAGTCTCTTGGCAAAGTGGACGATTTTTTGTATTAATATTCTGTATGTCTTTGGTTTCGTTATTAAAAATGACATCACATGTGAGCCGTTCTGTAGATCTGAGGTTAGATTATCTTTTCAAGTGAGAAAATGTATTTTTATTATAATATCAACTATCAAAAGTATTATTTAACGTTGAAATCAACTTCAAGCATTAATAATCTGTAGGTGGATATTGAAACATCTGAGAAGTTTATTGGACACTAAATAATTCGCTCTGAAAAGTATCAATAGTCCTTGATAGAGGAATTTGTATAAATTTCAGCCTGAAATAGCAATTCAGTTAATATTGAAAAAGCAGAACTATAATCGTAATAAATTATTAGTTGAAAAATTATTTAGAAGATTTAAAAGTTTTTTTTAATCATTTTTATTTCTATATAAGTAACGCGCAAAAAAAGGACTATGTGTTTCCTTTTAATGTATGTTAAGTTCTCTGCGCGAGCATTAGGATGATAGGTAGGGGAAGGGCAGAATGTGTCGATTAACATTGATTTTGAATGTTTCTAAATTGAAATGGCAACGGACAATCTCGCCGGGTAAACTATTCCAAATTCGTGTTGTTCGGCTAAAAAAGAATCCTAATATTTCACGATACGTCCGAAATTGGGCTCAAGGGTGAACTGATGAGCATTCCTTGCGAGACGAGTATTGCAGGAGAAACTTTTAAGGGGAGGAATGCAGCTGGCTACTTCGAGTGAACATTTTTTATAAAAGAAACGATAAAATAAGGAAAGACATGAAACATTGCGTCGGTGTTCGAGAGGGGCAATTGTTTCAGCGGCAGTTCTATTTCCTATCAATCTTAACACTCGATTTTGTATTCTAACAAGCAGGTGAAGCGATGAGTGCGAAGCACCTGCCCAAAGGTGAGAGTTGTACTCGAGTTTAGGGGTTATAAACGCTTTATAAATTCTAGCCAGATTACAAGGGGAAAAATGCTTCTTACACCGACACAGAGAACTTTTCGGTTTCTTCGATGTAAGTGGCATTCATGGACAATAGCCTTGGGGGTATGTTCAGCTTTAACAACAAAAGACAGCATTGAGTTTTCGAAGAATTAACCTCCACACGATTCCTATCACCCCATTTGACAATGCTGAATGTATCGAAGTTTAATTAGCTTGACATATGGAACCGTTGCAATTGTACGTCCGAAGGCGAAGGACGAGAATTATCGAACGAATATGAAAAGCTGAGGCTAGAGTCGTCAGCAAAACAATTTAGTGGAATAGAAGTAACAGACAGAAAATCATTTATAAAAATGAGGAAAAGAGTGGGAGACAGAACAGGGCCCTGGGGCACACCATCATTTAGTTTGTGGGAATCAAACTTTAAACCGTCCAATACAAGTTATTGAACGGTCCAGAAGATAGCTTCTAATCCAACGAATATGAGTATCATCAATCCCAAAAGCACGCATTTTCGATAAGAGAGCTTCATGCCAAACTCTATCAAATGCCTTCGAGATATCAAGAGCTATAATCTTACTTTCACCAAAGCTATGTAAAGATTTGTTCCACTGTTCGGTGAGATATGCCATCAGATCAGCAGTGGAACGATTACTGCGAAAGCCATACTGACGGTCATTGAGAAGCTTTCGATCTTCGAGAAATTCCTTAAGCTGTCGGTTAATCAGCGTTTCCATGACCATAGAAAGAAGGGATGTTAGTGCTATGAGTCGGTAGGAGGAGGGAGGTTGGGTCACCTTTCTTAGGGACAGGCTGGACCAATGCTGTTTTTCATCTTCTAGGAAAGATTCCAGAAGAGTAGGAGCGATGGAACTGGCAAAGCCACTGCGTAAGAACACCTCTTCAGAAGAATCGGCGGTATACAATCCGGTCCAGCGGATTTGTGTATATCAAGATCTTTAAGAACTCTTGCTACTGTACGAGTGCGGAAAAAAATCAGTCCAATAAAAAAATTTACATTTTCAAGTACAGGAAGGGCAACGTTGCTGTGAGGAAGCGTAGAGCTAGGAGCAAAATGAGCTGACCAAGTTTGCCTTCTCTGAAGAGTGGACAATAGGTTTGTCATTAGCGATGAGCGTTGGAACCGAAGATGTTGAGAAGTTTTTTAATATCCTTCACAAATGACCAAAAATTTGTACTGCCTTTGGGACATTGCAGAATTTTTGTCGTAATTTTTGGTCATGCAAAAATTTGGTTCTTTTAATAACGAGGTTGCATGATTTCCTTGCTTGTTTGTGATTTTTGCGATTTTCCTCTCTAGGGTTGGCTTTTTAAGATCGGAAACTTACTTCTTTGAGCCTGATAGCTTCTTTGAGCCTGATAGCTTCTTTGAGTCTGATAGCTTCTTTACACTCAGAGTTAAATCAGGACTTTTCTTTAGGCTTAATGCTTTTTACTCTATTAGGAATAAAAGCACGTATCCCTAGAAGAATCACATTTGTGATCATTTCAGCACTGGCATCAATGTCACTATCGAGGAAGCATAGTGAGCAGTTGCAGTTTCGGAAAAAATATTCAGGCCGTCCAAGTTGGCTTTCTCGTATTGCCAAACAGTCCTGGTGGAAAGTTTTTCTTTAACTGGATGGGTGGAGGACGAGAAATTAGCTGAAATGACACAATGGTCCGAAGTGCCAAATGGAGAAGTTATACTAATGGTATATTTATCAGGGTGAGAAGTAAGAAACAAGTCAAGAGTAGGGGCGGCTTGCCCAGCAACATCCGGTATACGCGTTGGCACATCGATCAGTTGGGTTAGGTGATTTAACCCTGCAAAGAGCTCGACATACCTTCCTTGTGTGACCAATTAATTAATGTAATTATTTTGTTTGACTTTTTTATTTTCGTTTATTAGTGCGCGCAACTTATATACGTCCGGCCTTGGCGAGCTTAAGATCAACACTCCATTATGTTCAAAGGGTAGATATATGACCTATGTCGTATCAATTCCTACTCTCACCTCCACGTGGTGAACATCGGGTGCCTAGTACTTCAACTGGAGATTGGGTTCCAACCCTTTTAGAAGGTTGTTTGTGGCAGTAAACGAGGGAAGGGGTGGGAGTGCTACCAGTAAGGCACTACTCCTCGCATCCAGGCGACAGCGGAAGAATTATCTAGATGGAATCACCTCCGATAACGGAGTCAGTCTAATTGACTTTGCTGCGGGGCGAAACATTGTAATATCTAGTACCAAGTTCCCACACCTCAAGATTCAAAAAAGAACATGGAGATCCCCTAATCAATCAACTATCAACCAGATTGATGTATGTCCGAACTTTCAGACCACTTCTTCGACTGAGGATATCCCGATCAATGCCAAGAAGAGGTAACATTGTGAGGCAGTTTAACACGTCGGACGGCTGCAATCTTTTTACGATCGAGTCTGAAATAACTTTCAAAGGAATCCTTTAACGCCAGCATCATCATCATCACCCCTGGTTTGATCAAAAGTAACCACAGCTAAGTAAGAAGAATACAAGGTGGCGCTGCAAGGAAGTACCAGAACTGCCCGTGCGCTTTACGAGCAGAAGAGGAAAGATGAACACCGGTTAAATCTGTACCGGCTGTACAGCGAGATAAACCTAACCAAAAGAGTTAAAATTCAACGTCTCAGATGGCTACGTCATATAAAGGGAATGGACATCAATGCTCCGGCCCGGAAAATTTCCGATTTCACTTCAGAGGGACCGCGCATTAGAAGAACACCGAAACTCAAGTGGCGCACAAAAGTGGAAGAGGACCTCAACTGACTCCACGTGCGAAACTGGAGGCCCAGGTCCACCCCGGACTGTAGCGCCACCTGAGGTAAGGTAAGGTATTATATAGGCAGCCAAAGTAATTTCAAATATAAATTTTTTAGAAAACTTTTTTTTTGTATTTTTAATATTTTTTTTTTTAATTTTGTTTTTTAAAAAAACGATATTTCGAAAAAAGGTGATTTTTTTATAAATATTGGTTGTTTTTATTCTTAAGTTTTGCATTCTTAAATATTTTTTTTATTTCGTCAAAAAAGTTGTTGAAAAACCATTCCTACGATTTTGAAAACAAAAATCACACTTTTTCACTTTTTTAGAGAAATAAAATGGCGCTTAAATTATTGCGCTGAAAACTATTTACCGTACTTTTTTTCGAACAATTAAAAGAAAAAATCGAATAAAAACTTTGAATTTCCCTTAACATTTTTTTTTTAAATCTTATTCGACGCTTAAATTATTGCGCTGAAAACTATTTACCGTACTTTTTTTCGAACAATTAAAAGAAAAAATCGAATAAAAACTTTGAATTTCCCTTAACATTTTTTTTTTTTCAAATCTTATTCGACGCTGTGATCTGATCAAACACAAGAGCAAGTACGTGCGTACAAGTCATGCAATTAATTTTTTGTGATAAAAATTGCAACCATTTCAATATTTTGAAAATTTTAAAATATGAAATTGAGAAATTGAGCGAAATAATGAAATAAAGAAATTTAATAAAAATAATATGAATTGTCACAGACATTATTTGAAAAGTTTTAGGCAATAAATATATTTTTTAAGATAGATATTATTTTATAATATTTATCCAACTTCCATTATATATCTCTGTCGCTCGAAGTGACTTGAAATACCTTTTCTGGTTAAAAACTTTCTGCAAGTATATTTGATGAGTCCTAAAGAGCAAGAAACTATGTACATATATATGCGATAAATTGATGAAATGATAGATGAATAGTGAAAATAATCACTAATTGCATGAAGCTTGGCTGCAAGTGATGCTCGGATGTGTGTGAACATGTAATTCAATGTTTAAGCAAAGATGTAGAACCATATAAATCTGCACGACGATGATGATGTTGAATGAGCATGGAGAAAGTCAATCTATGGTACTAAAAAAAACGTTTCAATTGAAATTTGCTTAGTTTTCATTTTTTATCTTCAATTTAGAAAAAAATGTCTGCACTTTTCAACTGGCTCATTCAATTCAGAATACCAAAGAGCATTGGTCTATAGATCTGGAATTAATCTTCAATTAAAGTTTTGAAATCTTATTTGTTCACACAAATGTGCATAATAAGTGTGAAGGTATACAATTTGATTATTTCAATATTTTCTTTAAAAAAATTAGTTTTAAGGCTTAAATAAAATAAAAGAAAATATTGACGTGACAGCTGCTTAAGGAGCCAAGGACTAGTGGCTTATACTCTCAACCATCCCTTTGTGTGTGTTGTGAATCTGCAGGAGTGTTTATAATTCTTATGTCTAATGTAATAGTTTCTATGCCAGTCATTATTTTAAATGTGCCATATTTTTGACGAGTCATTAAACATTTAGGTAGAATTAAAAGATTACCATCATTTTCACTTAGGACGATCGAAACATTGGTCATAAATAATATAAACTTCATAAAGTTCTTTTCCCATGTTTGAATACTTTTTTTTAAAGGAGCATTTCAAAATTAAATATTTATAGATACATATAAAAATTAATCTGCAAAATTCAGATAATCAAATAGAAACCCTAAGTTTGCTTATCCGACACCATTTCTTACCTTAATTCTGCACGACATGAATTTAAAATTGTATATGAAATAAATCTTTTGATAAGTATAAACTGGAGATGGTAAGGGCAAGTTAGGAATTTTTAAATAAAAATCGAAACAGTATTCGAATATTACATTCAGTTAAAAGCAGGGCAAATAAGTTACTTATGGAAGGCAAATTTTGACTCCGGTCTAGCTTTTGGTTATCTTCCTGCTTGTGATTTGAGTCTCGTGCCATCGTTAGCACGAATTTTAGAGCAAATTATATTCAACCCAGTTTTGTATTTTATTTTAATTTTTGTTTTCATAAAATGGAGCTATTGGTTTTACCTGTGGGTACCAGGGTATTGTGGGTAATACCCAAGTTTGGGGTAACCGTTGATATGTCGGTTGACGCTAATCACTCCAAATTCAATTTCTTACAACCCCTTCTCATGAGCTATGAATATACACTTCAGGTATTTTCAAAAAATTGATCCACATACAGAATTACCATAAAATGTTTGTTAAAACCGATTCAAAAGGAATGCTATCAAGGTTTTCCATTCCAAAGCTCACCATGTTATTTTTAACTGGTGGCTCCTAAGAATTTTGTTTTCATTTATTATAAAAATAATTCCTTAACTAATAACCACCAACAAAATATAATTTTTTTTCTAAAGTAACACTTCGACTTGGAAACATTAGGTATATGATATATTTTCATATGCAATTGAATAAGAAATTGTATATTCAATTTTATGAGAATCAAGAAGAACGAATATAAGTAAAATAAGGATTTTTTATTTACATTACATGGATTTCTTCTTAATGTTCAAGTATTCATTTGTTGTAATGTGAATGACTATTAATGCATTAGTACAATATGGTTAATATTTCTTTAGATTTAGACCCTAATTGACCCTAATATACATACAAGGTAGGGGGTAAAGTAATCGCCCTTTTAGAAGACGGTATAACTTTTGCAAATGGCGGCAAATGTCAATTTTATTTATACTTTCATCCGACTGAAATCGTGTCTATTATTTTCCACCATATAGCAGAATATCCCTGTTCATGAGGCTTTAGCGTCTCGTTGGTTCTTCTCAACAGGGCTTTAAGAATGACAGCAGAAGCGAGACGCAATTCAATAGGCGTTTTTCTTTTTAAGCTCTCAACGGAGTTGATCCTGAGCAAGTCGGTTACGCTCTGAGCAGAGTATGATCAGAGCTCTCCGATTGAATTAAGAAACACACTTGAGAACATAGTCCACTATTTCCTTAGAAAAATTCATTTTAATATTTTATTTCGACCGCGCTCAGGATTTTACTCCATGTGCTCGGTCATTTTATTCTGAGCTCATATAGTGCGCTCCGAGTATGCTCCGTAAAAGGTGGTAGTTCTCGAGTTTAAATTCTTGGGTTTTCACCAGGATATGGCGTAATGTTAAGATTTTGTTTCGGTGAGTACCAATTATTCGGTCAGCAAACTTTATCTTAAGACGTTTACATAAAACGCTTGGCTCCGTCTTATAAACAATGTTTAAAAGACTAATTCCTATATAATAGCAATCTCCCCTTTTATGGATCTAGCAGATAGAGCTGAGATTCCAATAATCTGGTATACTTTCCTCTGACCATATTTTGCGGAGGAGCACCAGGTCATCTCAAGATTATCTAAACAAGTTCCGCTTGTAGCCCATCGGCACCAGGTGCTTTGTTCATTTTGAGTCTGGCAATGATTACTTTGATTTCATTTTGATCGGGCGCGGACGAAATTGTTGGTTGACATCTAGATCCATCAGGTTGATTATTGGCGGGATATTGGCCGTCATCACCTTCAACTACTTTTTGAAATAGTCTGTAATATATACAGTATAATAGTATTTCCATATCCATCTTTGCAAGACCCAGGGCTAAAAAACCGGATGTTGACTGTTTTACCCTTCTGTTGAAGTTTCGCACCTCTTTTATTATTAAAACACCTCTGCATCTTTTTGTCTTTACGTTGCTGTTAATCCTTTTTAATTCAAGTGATTAAGCGTTTTTCATCCTTCCTTCGCTCAACCTAGAGATGCTCTAGTCCTTTTGTGGACCCATGACCATGACCCCTTCAGAGCCACCTACTTCTACGGGGTACTGCCTCTTCCAAGGAAGTGACTAAAAGCCCAACACTTCTGACCCTCCTTTTTTGATGGCTTTTTCATAAAGTTGCATTGCTCTAAGGATTCATACTGTCAATCGGTGGATTTCTCCCTGGCTCAAAGGATACGCCATCAGTATAGGCTGTGGCGGTGGATTCCGATTGTAGTCGACCAACATTGAATTTCCTCTTTGTTAAAATATTTGGTTTGTTCATCCGAGTTACATTATATCTATTTTTTGTTTTTCATCACAACGTTTTATTACATTACCGTACCGGCTTTTGAGGCCTGTACATGACATCTTCAGGAACTATATTTTCTCCTGTTCCTTTCTAGTTCCTAAGAGGATAACTCAGGTATCTACAACTCATAGTTCCGATGAATTCAACGCTCGTCGTTAGTTCACCTCCAGTTATCCAATTGGCACCTTGTGGATGCAATTTTTATCAAGCAGTTGGAGTTTTGGATTCGGGACTGTAGATATATTCGTTTTTTTTTTTAATTCGTACTTAAAACATTTTACAGTTTTATTTAAAACATTTTTAAAATCTTGCGACGCATTCGTGTATATTTTTAAGAGCAGAATTATTAAAAAACAATATTTTTGCCATTTATTGCATTAAGTCATATTTATCAAAAAATCAAGCAACCTTCTAAAGCTATTTAATTTATCAAACGTCCACCTGAAAATTTACATAATACAAACATACTTACAAAAACCGCATCCTATTAAGGACCAGTATACTATATATTTTGATAATTGCTCTATATAAGCAGCAAATGGATTTGGATTGATATAACTTCCGCTGGAAATTGGCTCCAACGCCACAAGGCAATGAAACGAGTGGCCATTGTAGGTGGAAAACACAGGATACCGTAGCGAATGTCCTTACATTATAATGTTAATGCCAAACCTTACTCCCTAGCTCTTTCTGTTGTACAGCTTAATTATGCTGTGCACATGCCAGAGCTTTGAAAATTTATGATCCATTTATCGGCTGCGATGGTAATAACCGCCCTAATCCATATTAAGGTAAATAGGATGACGTGTAATAATTATCTTCAATGAAATTGATATTTTTGTTGTTGTTATTCTTATGGTGGATGTCCTGGTTTTCGTTTGGCTGAACAACATTCTTCATTCGAGTAAAAGCGAATGTTCGATAACAATGACGGTAAGAAATCATACGTATGTATGTATGTGGTGTAGGTATATATTGTGTGACAGAAAATACAAATAGACGTGGACGAAATGGATTCCAGGCACTACTTATTATTGGAAGAATATTGTATAGGTGAAAGGAAGGACATTTATGATATTTTGTTAAAAAATGGAACATTAGTCCTCCTTTACTTGTATAGCCTTCTCATCTTATTTTGGCAAGAATAACGCTTATTGAGAGCTTGCTGAAGCAGTTTGTTGCTATGATTATTCTGATACAATTGACAAAAATCGGAAAAAATACTGAAAATATATAATACCTGCTCCAATAAGAAATTAAATGGTTCGACATAATCTATCGATTCAGAAAGTCTTGGCTGATTGTGGAATAAGGAGAATTTTGTGTGTCAAAAATATTTAACCCACGATGAATTTTACTTGCGATTATAAGTATTATAATGCAAGTTATGCATTCGTTCAAAAACAATTCAGATAACAATCAAACATGACATTACGATGATAGAAAAATTTTTTTGAGTAACTGGCAAAATTCTGTCCATCTGTCTGTCTGTCTGTCTGTCTGTATGGATGTATTTTGGGCTGAAGCCTAAACGGTTGGGCCAATCGCCTTCAAATTTAAAACCTAAGGTTATTTTGACATTCTACAGAGGAATTTTTCAATTTATTTTGTATCTAAAAATTTACGGTACCTGTCATATAACCGTCAGTTAAAGCTTATTTTTAATTAAAACGGCTTCAAGAATTTTTATGAAAAAAATCAATGTATTACTGTAGGTATGCATTATATTTTGGTGAACAAAAAATTTAATATTTAGGGCTAAAAACGGTACCTCCCATAGCACCGGCTTTTTCTACGACTTTCTCGAAAACTGGTGATCTGATTACTATCAAAATTGATAATCAAGAAGATGTAGGTAGCCTAAGTAATTTCGCAGTATTTTTTTCTGGAAAACTTTTTTTTTGTATTTTTAATAATTAAAAAATTTTCATCATTTTGAAAAATCAATATTTTGAAAACGGGTAAGTGCATTTTTTTAAAATTTAGTTTTTAAATGTACGTTATTTTTGTGCTTAAGTTTGTATTCTTGAATTATTTTTTTTTAATTTTTTTAAAAAAGTGGTTAAAAAACCGTTTTATTTAAAAACGGCTCCTAGGATTTTGAAAAAAAAAATCAAACTTTTTTACATTTCCTAGAAAAAATGGCGTTTAAGTTATTTCACCCAATACAATTTAACAAACTTTATTCAAAAAATCAAAAGTCACAAAAATCGAATAAATGCTTTGATGTTCACTTTAATTTTCTTAAATTTTATTCTACAATGTGACCGCACATATGAGCAAGTACGTGCGATCCAGTCGTGCAATTCATTTTAAATTGACATGAAATTTACTTAATTCGAAATATAATCTTTTAGCATTATAGTTTAAATATGATTTCTTGCATATGACCGCCACGCCTAGCTTGAACGTAGTCTAATCTGGAGGTCCAATTTTCGATGATGTTTTCCAACATTTCTGCCCGAATATCGGCAATAACGCGATGAATGTTGTCCTCCAAGTGGTCAATTGTTTCGGGCTTATCGGCGTAGACTAGCGACTTGACATATCCCCACAAAAAATAGTTGAGCGGCGTTAAATCGCACGATCTTGGAGGCTAATTCACGGGTCCGTAACTTGAAACTATGCGGTTACCAAACGTTTCCTTCAATAAATCAATTGTGGCACGAGCTGTGTGACATGTTGCAGCAGCGATTTCGAACAATCAAAAGTCAGAAAAATTAAATAAAAACTTTGAAGTTCCCCTAATAATTATCAGATTTTAATTCACATTGTCACCGCACATAAGAGCAGGTACGTGCGATCTAGTCGTACAATTTATCTATTGTTCTTTGAACACATTTTCTGGCGTGGAGTACTGCCAGTAAATTTTACTATGCCTATAACCTCCCGTAATTGTTGGCGATAAGCTGACAAAGTAGATTTGTTATTATTAAAAACTTATTTTATTTTGAACTTAAAATTTAATTTTGCATCTCCTGCAAAAAGCATCACCTAAAAACCAAAGTTTGAAGAAAATCGTTTCAGCCAGCCCTAGCTAGACAGATAGAATTACGGGACCAACTTTTTTCGTATTCCGTAATCTACGATATCAGAATGTCTTTTTTGATTGCTATCTCATTTTTAACGTTCACGAAAAGAAACCTTTCCTTATAGTAATCACATTATATATCGCAAGTAAAAAATATGATATGGGTTGAGTGATTTTTCCCTTCACGAATTGAGTCCTGTGTGTGTCCTCATTAAGCTCATTAAGCAACTGCTTAATAAGAGTCATCTTCGTTTTTTTTTTACATTTTTTACCTGCCTTTACATTAGGTAATTGTTCATTAGAAGGAAAAAATATTTCTGAGAAAATTTTCCATTAATCATATTTCAACTCGCTTTCAATGAACAGAACAAACATCCATTAAGTGGCAGTTAATTTAATGTAGACAAATGCTTTGGGTGTGCGCCTGTGATATAAAGGATCACGTTGTAATATGATGATAATGGTAAAGCCTTTAATTTTACACATAATCAAAAAATATACTCAATGTATAATTATAATTATATTAATATTTTTTTCACCTAATAAATCATTCAACTGTTATCGAAACGCTTGTCCGGAATTGAACCCTGCACTTCAGCACATCGTTTCTAATAACAAGCATCAAAACCGTAAAGAAAAATAATTTGCAAAGCTCACATACTGGAACACAATTTGAAAGTTTTATTAAGTTTTTGTGAGTTTTAATTTTTATTGTAAGCAGAAACTTACTTTTAAAGTTTTAGATTAGATTATTGTTATTACATCGTTAAAATGTATGTACAATTGGCCTTAAACTAACTTATAACTAAAATAAATCATGTCGGCTCAACAACAGGGGTCCGACGTACTTCAGCTGACTCTAAACAATACTATATTTTTACTTATATCATATTTTTGTTTGCATAATCTTTAAATTGAAATTCTTAATTATATTAACTGTCTTTGGTTTAAAAAATTGGGGATAGGATGCGGTGTTGTTTATCTTCTGTTGTGTCCGTTGCTGGTTCTCTCGTAGAACGGGGCTCCGTCGTTGTTCATAATATCCTCGAATCGGCCGTCTGTGATGGCTCGAATGTTGAGGTAGCAATGGTTGGGCTCTAGTTGTTGCTGGAGTAGTTGCTGGATTTCCAAGTTTGGGGTGGTCCTCTTAGTTCCTCAAAATATTTTTGGAGAGCTGTGTCATGAACTGATGTCTTCATATAGCTTCTTGTTTGGGACATATTTCCTAGTAATGGGGTTTCGGTGTAGACCTGTACGGCTAGGAAGTATCTTTCTTTCGAAAACTTCGATCTTCTTCATATATGTTGGTGATTTGGTGAACCAAATAGGACAAGCGTACCTCGGAACTGGACGGATCAGCTGTTTATAGCTGTTTCAACTCTCTTGCCTACGATTTCTGGTGAAATGGATGTTGCATATGTTAAGGAGTCATCGGCATATAGCTTCGTTTTAGTCCCTGAGATGTTGGTAGGCTGGTCAGCTGTATAAAGGTTGAAAAGTATGGGGCCCAACTTGGAACCTTGTGGAACTCCAGCGTTGATCGTCTTTCTTTGTGAATATTCTTTGTTAACCTGTGCATAAAAGGATCTATTGGTTGAAAAATGTTTGATTAATCTTACCAAGTGTTCAGGTAGTCCTAGACTTGACAATGAATATTATTCCTTTTATCCAAACTGTGTCGAAGGCCTTTTCGATGTCCAGTAAACAGGCGACTGTCGTCTCTTTCTTGATGAGTCCGTCTGTCACATCGGAGTGCAGTCCAAGAAGCGGATGGATGGTGGAGTGTCGTGCTCGGAAAACATACTGACATTCAGGTATGAATTCCATTTCCCTGAAGATATTAGGATGAAGCTTTCTCAGGATAAGTCCCTCCAGGATTTTGCTGACACAGCATAGAAGCGAAATCGTCCTTCTCTCTGTTGAACAACCTGTGGTATATCCCTTGAAGCTTTTTGCGGAGTCTCTGCCTGTGAGTATATATGGCCTGTATATGCTCCGGCATATTCGCATAACGGTCTCAGTTGTTTCTTGCAGTCTTAAGCTTTTCCAAGGCGTTACTAACTGTTGTCTCGAATTTTAGTATGGCACTATCAATTTCACTGTTGGAGAGATTTTTGCTGTTTGGAACTTCCGTGAGACCTCTTTCAATGTCGGTACGGAATGTTCTCTAGTTCACCCTGTTATACCTGATGTGGAGCTCTGTTTCTGTTTGTTCGCAGAATATCCTTTGAATAGGTCTTACCCTCACTTCTACTGCCAAATGGTCGGAATCACTATCGTGTGCAACGCAATTGTAGTTCCGTAGTTTAGGTAGAATGTTGATGAAGTTCGACGTAACCAGAAAGAAATCCGAATGAGATGGAGTTTTAGGGTATGTTGGTTTTGGTTGAGACACGACAACCAAAGAGTGATGCTCGGGAGTTCCTTGTAGCCAGTCAACAATTGCTTTGCCTTGTTGAGATTCCGCGGTATCCATCCATAGAAGGTGCCGACCGTTGATGTCTCCTTCAATGATACAAGATATGTATTGATTCGCAATGTTGTTGATAATACGGAGATCGTGATGTATGTCGCTTCTTGCTGAGTTGCACTTGATGTATACTAGCAAAAGCGTCTCAGACTCGGTCAGTTAAGAAACGACTGTCGTTATTTCCATGCATCTAAGTCTAAGTTCTTTTCGCTCCTGAGGTCCGATTTGAGAAGAATTGGTTTCCTGTAAGAAAATAATGTCTGGTTTTTTTTTATTTTAAAAACATAGATAGAGAAATTCGTTTGGCTGTGGAATAAATAGAATTAACGTTATATGTTATAATTGAAAGTGGGGTTTTTATATACATAATTTGAATATAAGTTGACCCAATATATTTGTCTTATCTTTATCATCCAAAGTACAGTAGTTGCTTAGAATTATATCCTTTGCCTTCTGGAGAAGATAGAAGAGATCTGCTCGAAACAGTCTTTCGGTATTCTTTTTATTGTTAGTAGAAACTTACTTTTAAAGTTTCATCGCAAACTACACTCAAATGAGAAGTTGCCGAATAATTATAAATGTATATGTTAAATCATCATAATAAATCATTTAAGATGCAGACAGAAAAAACACTCTTAAAAAGCAGGATATCGTTTTCTAGTCTCATTGGAAATAAAAGGCTCGAAAAAAGAAACAGCAATATAAATTGCAGCAATCTCGTGCTTTTCATCAGAAAACTGTTTTAAATTACGTCTCCGCTAAATTTCAAAATTCAGTCCGAAAATTTAAAAATGGTGAGATTTCTGCTTGTTTCAAAGATATTAAAGCCAGATTAAGAGTTTATAAAGAAGTCTAATTTACAAGCAGTAGCAATTCGAAAACAAACAATGGACGATTGGCAAAAAGAGATAAAAACAAGGAAGATCTGCTCATTCAAAACATCGGTAAAATTTTCAAACTGTTCAGAATTTATCGAGAAATGCAATTATTAAAATTCAATATCTAATTATGTTCCTTTCACGTCAATTGAAATGAGCTAAACGAATTATGATTCCAAAACCAGGGAAAAGTCTTAATGAAAACAAGTCTTACCGACCTATATCGTTACTACCAGTAATTTCAAGTTCTTCGAAAAATTATTACCTATTACCAGTTATAGAAGAAAAACGGCTTATTTCTGAAAACCACTCAAGAATAGATCAAGTATTCAGAATAACAGACGAAATCGAGAAATTTCTATAAAGAGGGGGGAACAAGTACGTTTCCTCACGTTTCCCAAACTTCTGATAAGGTTCGGAACGATGACTTGACATTGAAATTAAGACAGAAGCTTTTATCCTACTTATTATAAATGTGACTGTTTGTTTGGATGTTTGTTCCTTAATCACGCCTCAACGGCTTAATGGATTTGGATGAAATGTGTTATGTAGATGGCTACTATTTATGCCTACAAAATGTTCGGTTCCTGTTGGAGAGGCATAAATGTGATATGGCTGAAGGTTTGTTTGTTATGCTTCGTGTGAATTTGTGAAGTTGAGTAGATGGAAGGTCGCAGGATTCACTTTATTTAGACATAGTCTCCTGCAAGAGAGATCGAAATATTATCTGTGTCGAGTTATGATTTAAATAACACAATTTTTATTTATTATCTGGCGGACAATTGAAGTGTAACAGAAAAATAACATAACATTACAGTTGCAATTGAAGTAGAGAACTCGAACGGTCCCCATCCGACTAATGAGATAACCAAGCGCAATGATGCTTGATTCCGCTGATCTATCGGAAAGCGACCCACTTCTTATCATACCCAATGCCGTTGACCGCAATACAGAAAATTAAAAAAATAAAAATGCAGTATTATTGGAATGGTACCTCTACAAAATATTTTCCCTTCTTTTCCACGGTATTTTTGAAAGCTTCATAGCCATTTACTCTTGGTACTACTACTGGATACTACTCTTGATCCTACGCAAAAATTGAAGAAACACATTATAAAAAAACAACAATTCGATATTATTTGACCGGAGTACTTTAGTACCTATAACAAAGTGCTTATCTACGAGCAAATGCTTGTCGGAATGGACGCACGAAATACAAAACGAAGGTATAGGTAAATATTTTAATAATATCAAAACAAACCCTCAGATGAATCGTAAATCCATAATCCATAATTACATCACATACGAAACACTGATTAAGGCTCAGAAATTATAGAAGAAAAAATACAAAAAAAATTGAATAAAATGCGAAGAATTTGTTTGGCTACCTTTTTAAACGTAAAATTTAATAAACATCTAATAAGCCGTTACTGAAAAAGTCAAAATTAAAGAAAACCGATACCCTTAATAGACACTTTCGGCAATTTTTTTTTTTAATAAATTATATATCATAACAACAAAATTCTCGTAAAATGTTCATCCAAATCATTATAGCCTTTTTTTGAGAAAAAACCTTTTCCTATATGTCAAGTACACTTGCCGCTGGGAAGTTTTGAACAGGTCAGGAAAAGGGGTCGCCAAAAAGAAAGTTGCATAAGGTAACATTTGTAAGAAAATAACTAAAATGAATGCATATAAAATGAAAAAAAGTCAAAAATATTTGTAATTTACTTTTAAACTCCTCCAAATTTGTTATTTTAGCATTATCTTCAAAAATGTTGTCCCGAATTTTGAATTCTAGAAACTTATAATCTTCAATAACTTTTTTGGGGTTTGGAATCGGATGTTCATACTCTAATTCAAATTGTTTCTGACTAAAATCCTAACTTAAAATGCACACTTTGTGATATAAATATTTTAAAACATAAAATTATTGTTGATATAATCTTGAAATAACTTGCTTGCAAATTATTTGATAGTGTTTAAGGATATTTTTTTAAATAAATAATATCCGGTTTTAAAATAGATTTTTTGAAAGCATGTTTTACTCTAGTATGAACTTTAAAATTTTAAATAAACTAGGTTTGTATAGTTTAGCGGTTTAGCAAAAAGGTCATATTTAATTTTTTATAAAACTTTGGTCGTTCTACAAAATTCGAATAAAGTCATTGAAATGATGAAATTTAATTCCGCGTTATGGAAGTGCAAGTACGTGCGATTGCTTTTCTGATACTAATACTTTTGATACTTTTGTTAATGTTTTTCTTCCGATTTAATGTGTATTTTCTTGTTGATCTTTCATACAAATCTTGAAGTGTCTTTAAGCTTTCATATTAATATTAAAGTTAAAATCGAGATCTTTATTTCTAGAAGTCTAAACCTCAACCTCATACTTCCATATGGATTTGAATTTTCCTAATAAAAGGGCTACGTTGCGTTGCAGACATGTCATATGCGGGACGATAGCTTACAATGACAAACATGGTTCCTGGTTGTTGTCAATATTACTAAATTGCATTAGGTTCTGACCTTGTATCTCGTATCTAAGATAGATTTTTTACTACGAAAATTATAAACGTAATCAAAATTAAAATAATTTTTCAATATTTAAAATAAAACGATTTCTGATTCGCTTTATTTTCTTTTCAGCATTAAAACGTTGACAATTTCAAACTGTAACATCTTCTTTCTGGCGTCATAATTACATTCATAAAGGTAAGGAAATACATTGCACAAAAGCTTTTGTTAAACTAGGTATCTGAAGTATCTAAAAGATAGTTATTAATTATTGTGTTTTTAAATCATGGTTTCAAGTGAATTTGGTTTTATTTGTATTTTTCATCTTCTTTTAAGAGAACACTCATGATATTCCTATCTCCATGATTCAATATCTATCTTTTAACTATTTATCTTACTAATGAACTTCTAATAATAAAGGTAAGCATTTTGAATTGAAGTCCCATAATCAATTATCATATTGAACCTTTGAGTGGAAAAAAATGTATGTGTTCTTGAAGAATAATTAGTGTTTTCTAGGTTAATAGTTTTTTTTCCTCAGATTTGTTTGAATCATTTGATCAAGACAGCAGGTGTTTTAAACCGTATGCAAATTTTCAAGGTGTTTGTAAGATTTCTATGGAATTTTAACAATTAACCAATTGAATGATACACCAATAATGACATTGATAGTCATGTATACTTAAAACAAAAGTACTAATTTGTTTTACCGCAGGGTAAGTTTCATTGAGATAGATTTTTTTAGTTTCCTTGTTTTTTGATTAATGATTTCTAAAAATTGTAAATGTTTACACCAGTTAGTTGACCATCACAGGGATGACAAAAAAATTTGCATTTTTCGTGGTTATTTGCTTTGGAATTGCTAAGCAGCAGTATTTTTACTTGCGATTATAGGGATTATAAGGAAAATTGAGATAACAATGAAACATGACATTACGATCATAGAGAAATCTAAAAAAAGTGACTGTTTTTCTGTCTGTCTATCGGTATGTATAACGCTTAAGCAATTATCTTCAAATTTGGAGTGTGTGATTCTTTTGGCATTCCCCAGAGGGGAAATTTAAATTTTATTTTAAGGCCTAAAAATAACGGTTCCTGCCATATGACCGTTTAAGAAACGCTTATTTTTCTCGAAAACGGATGCAACGATTTTGATGAAAATTTTTGAGAATTTTTTTGTTGGTATTGGCTGTCATTTGATTAGAACCAAATTAACGGGAAAAGTCTATTAACGGTACCTTTCATATTACGGTTTTTATAATTTTGGGCTTTCTCGGTAACGATTCTTTGGATTTCAGTCAAATTTTAGATTTGAGATTAGATCTAGATAGCCAAATTAATTCTGCATATCAAAATGTTGAATAACTTTTTTTTCTAATTAAAATTAATCTTTGAATTTTTTTTTTGAAAAATCAGTATTCTTAAAACTAATAAAAAAAAATTATTTTAAATTTTATAATCACATGTATATTAATAAACTCTAAAAAACTACATACCAACATTTCAAAACAAAATTCAAAAAATTAAAATGAAAAACAGGATTTTATCAATTTAACAATTTTCGAAATAAATTTTTCATAAATTCTTTTTTATTTATCGATCGGCAGATCTTGGGAACTACCCAAGAATTCCAAATCGATACCCACCACCTTTATCGATTTTAAGGCCGCGTACGATAGCATTTATAGAGACGAGCTTTAAAGAGCCATGTCTGGTTTTGGCATCCCCACAAAGCTCGTCCGACTGTGCAGGATGACGATGAAGAACTCTCGCTGCTGTCCAGATGGTACTGAACTCACAGAAGCTTTTGACGTCAAAAAAAAAGATTCCGACAAGGTGTTGCGCTATCGTGCGATTTCTTCAACTTAATACTTAAAAAAATTATAAGAAACTCGCAAGTTAATTGTAGTGGGACATTTTTTTTTCAAGTTTTTGCAATTGCTAGCATACGCTGACGACATAGACATCATAGGCAGAACTCGGCGAGCTGTCACTGGAACGTTTGCTAGCATTGAAGCTGAAGCGGCTAAGATGGGACTAGCAGTCAATGAGGAAAAAACGAAGTACCTGCTTTCCACAAAAAGGGACACACAACACTGGCGGATTGGACAAAACATCACAATAGACAGGTACAACTTTGAGGTAGTTAGGGACTTTGTGTACCTCGGATCCACTATAACATCTGACAACAACATCTCGTCAGAAATAAAGCAAAGAATCACTCTTGCCAATCGCTGTTTCTATGGGCTAGGAAGGCAATTGAGTAGCAAAGCCCTCTCTCGAAAGACAAAGGAGACTCTGTATAAGACCCTAATTATCCCAGTCCTGCTCTATGGCGCCGAGGCATGGACTATATCTAAAGCGAATGAAGATATCCTTATTCGTTTCGAGCTTAAGATTCTTCGGAGGATTTCTGGCTCTATCTGCGTTAACGGGCTTTGGAGGAGAAGGTTAAACCAATACGAGCTGTACAGCGAATTTAACCTGGTCAAAAAAATACGCATATCACGTTTAAGATGGCTAGGTCATGTAGAGCTAATGGACAACAATTCTCCGGCTCGCAGGATCTTCTTTTTCTTTCCAGTTTAGTTGACGATCTATTATTATCCTAAAAGATATTTATCTGTAGCAGAAACCCTCAGCCAAGCTAGGGAGAAAATATATCTTCGGTGGTACGATGGGAAAACACAGCTTAGACGACACCACCTCCCTTAACGGATTTAGGCCAATTTACTTTGCTGCGGGGCGAAATATTGTAATAACTAGTACCAAGTTCTAAATATTCCAACCTCAACATTTACAAAGGGACATGGAGATCCCCTAATCAATCAACTGTCAACCAGATTGACCACATTGCGATCGATGACAGGCACTATTCAAGTATGATGGATGTCCGAACTTTCCGGCGGCCATAAATTGATTCGGACCACTTTCTCGTAGCCAAGGTTCGACTGAGGATATCCCGATCAACGCCAGGAAGAGGTAATATTGTGAAGAAGTTTAACGTCGGACGGCTGCAATCGCAAGAAAACTCCAAGTCCTTTTCCGATCGAGTTTCAATAACCTCCAAATTAATCCCTTACCACCGGCATCAAGTATTGAGAACCAGTAGCATAATTGCAATACCATCAGGAAAGCCGCTTCTCAACTGCTGGGCCTTACACGCCCACCACAACGAAACCCCTGGTTTGATAATGAGTGTCGGCAACCATACTCAGCTAAACGAGAATCATATACAAGGTGGCGCTGCAAAGAAGGACGAGCAGAAGAGGAAAGAGGAACACCGGCTTTTTAGAAAGAAAAAAGGAATTATGAGAAGCCTGCGAACGAGTAAATGAAGAGCTGTTATTGCAGGAATGAAGTTCGAATAAATAAATAAATATAAACTGTCAAAGCTACAGAGCTTCAACTCAAGCTTGCAAAGACGACCAAGGGAACATCGTAGTGGAATCGCAGTCGATGCTTAGAATATGGAAAAAACATTTCGGCAGATTGTGTAACGGCGTTGACTAAACGAATTCCGCTGTCAGAGAGAATGGTCCATTTTATCTGGGAGAAGAAGACCAACAATTCCCCCCACCATATCTGAATGAAGTAAAGCTAGTTATATCCAAGCTTAAGAGCAACAAAGCCGACGGAGCCGATGGCCTAGCTGCCTAATTCTTCAAAGCTGCTCGCGATGACTTGGTTATAAATATGCACCAACTCATAAGCAAGATTGGTTAGAAGAAAGCATGCTCGATGAATGGAATCTCAGCATAATTTGCCCGATCCTTAAAAAAGAGACCCTCTGAACTGCACCAATTACAGGGGCATCAGTTTCCTCAACATCGCCTACAAAATCTTTTCTGATGGATTGTGTGAACGCCTAAAGCGGGTTTAGGCGCTATCGACCAAATATTAACATTACGGCAAATATTTGAATAAACCCAAGAACTTCAAATCGATAGTCACCACCTTTTCTTCTATTTCAAAGCCGCGTATGACAGCACTTGTAGAGACGAGTTATATAGATCAATGTGCAGTTTTGTCATCCCTGCCAATCCCGCCCGCCTGTCCAAAATGACGATAAAAAACGCATGCCATTCCGTCAAGGTCAGTAAGGAACTCACCGACACCTTTGAAGTCAAAAAAGTATTTATACAAGGCGATGCGCTGTCATGCGACTTTTTTAACATCATACTTGAAAGAATAGTGCAGAACTTTCACGACGGAAGCAGCGAAGATGGGTTTAGCAGTCAATGAGAGCAAAACCAAGTATATACTCTCATCAAGAAGAGGCACCCAACATCGACCTCTTGGACAAAACATGACGATAGACAGCTATGACTATGAGGTGGTTAGGGACTTTTTCTACCTGGGCTTCACTATTAGCTCAGACAACAACACCAGAGCTGAAATCCAACGAAGAATAACTTTTGCCTCTCTCGGGCAACTAAATTGTCCTTTTATAAGACCCTCATCATCCTAGTCCTGCTCTATGCTGCAGATGCATAGGCGCTGTCAAAAGGGGATGAGGACGCTTTAGTTTGCTTCAAGAGAAAAATTATTCGGGTGGTTTCTGTTTCTGTATGTAATAATGGAGAATGGAGAAGAAGAAACAACGAGGAACTGTACCGATTGTACAGTGACATAGATCTTGCCAAAAGAGTAAAAATTCATCGTCTCAAATGCCCGATTTATATATAGCGGATTACATTAATGCTCCGACTAGGAAAATCTTCGATTCCACCCCAGAGGGACTGGAAGCAGCTAGTTATAGAGGTCGAGCTAGCTGGCTGGAGAAGCTTGCTGGTTGAGGCCCAGGTCTACCCCGGACTATCGCCACCTAAGGAAATAAACCTGAGTAGTGTCTTTCTTATTAATTGCGGGATCAGTAAAATTTGGGATATTTCGTTCTCTTGTTAACAAAAAAAAATTCGGCCTTGAATGAATTGACATTTTGTCTGCAGCTAATAGTCCAGTTTCTGAGGGTTGAAACTTTGTAACAATACTAACGCATTCGACACGGGTTAGACTTAGTTGTTGACGACTAGCAACCGAAGTAGAGGAAAGAAAATCTAAATTAGCCTCCACATTTAGAATACCGTCTTAGACGATCAATTTATTTCTTACCTACCTAAACAAAAATTTGGTTGTCTGTAATGACGATAATTTTACGTGATAACGTCATTAGACGTCATAAGAAAACATTGATGACAACTCACATCATATGCAATACCACTTATTCCACTGCATACCCTCGTCATTATACATACATTTTGTAATTACATGACATTTTATTTCGACGATGACCAACTAAACCACCACGAAAACTACCCCAAAAGCAAATTCATCAAACTATGCATATGCACAGTATATCTTTGTATGGAGTCTTTGTACTCCACATAATAGTCATAAATAGTTAGATTTACAAAATACATCTATTGGAATACGTACAAAGTAAATTTATCAAAAAAAAATCTAGTTCTAAATCTTCTACTAAGTACTAAATCTAGTACAAATCTAGTACCAAATCTAGTACCAAAAATACAATAGTATTAAATTTTAATACTAAGTACTAAACACTTATTGTACCAACAACCTAGTACTAATCGGCACCAGTTTTATATTTAATTTTAGCAAAAATATATAATAAATAAAAATATGTATATATAAAAAAAAAATCGGTGTTCCATTAAATACAACGGCGCAAAAATTTAAACAGCATTCATTTTAGCAAAACAATTCACTCTTGTTAAACAAGTTCATTAGATACGAGCTTTAAAATTGAGAAAATTTTAAACAAGTTAAACAACCCTGACAACTAGTGCTGTGTGTTCGTTATGTAACGTAATGTAAACAAAATTTTCCAGGGGTCAATTCCCTATCTGTGAAAATGTTAAATCATAAAAAACTTATCACAATGCATTGGAAGTGTTATCAATATTTATTAATTAAACATTCACAAATGTCGTAAAAGAATAAAAAAATAGAATAACTAAGTAAAAAAAAAACACCATGCCATTTTCAACGGCATTGAAAAAAAAGAACACTTAGAAGTACAAAGAAATCGGTTTCGCTGGAAAATTTTGTTAAAACATCAATATGAATATTGAAGCAAATTGTTTAATAATAAGTATTTTGTGAGCGGATGTGGTCATCATTATTAATATTATGGATATGTGATTTTAAAAAGTGAACTTTAATATTGTAAAAAAGACAAATGCTGATTTTACTTCGACCAAAAATAACTCGAGAAAACCGAAAAATATTATCATTGGAAGACGATGATATTGGCGCAAAATTATGGACAACCTATATTTTTAATACATTAACTTCACACTACTTAAGTGCTGCACTAAGTTTCCCACAGTTGTAAACGGAAAAAATTGTACTATTTAAAATCTAATTTAACACTTTGAGAACTTTTAAGAATTTTGTTGATATTGGATTTAATTAGTATTTTGTATGAAGTTTGATTTACAAAATGGCGTTTTGTGAGAGTTGTTATTCTTTTAGAGAGTTCTTCGTTGTACACTAGAAAAATAATATAGGGATTTCCTGTTATTTAAAATCTAGTTTCACACTAAGAAAAAATAATTCAAAAACCATACCTATAGTCTTAGCACCATACTTTATTTGCTTTAGTTTCATATTAAAGCGCATAATTTTGCGCCATTGTATCTAATGACGATTCTAAGAACTCGTTCAACATTCTTCCATATTTTTTACTTTTATTATGACAAAACTTTTCAAAACCACAACAAAATCCAAACCAAATTAAATGCAAACTTCGATGATATTTGGGAAATGTCATATATTTTAGTGCCCCGGAATCTAACTAAAAGCAAGAATTCTAAAGTGATCTAGATAAAAAAAATTGTTCTTCTTTTTTTTTTAAATTACTACATTATAATTACTATCAAAATTCAAAATTACCAAAATAGCGAACAAATATTCTCTGCCATTTGTTAGAAAACGAATGTGTAAATCGACATTCACGTATTTTCTAATAATCTTCATGCATTAATATCGCTACATTTTGATCTCCCCTCTCTATCAAAAAAGTACGATTTTAATATTTTGTATCCTCTTTACCAGTTACCAAATCACAATAAAATTCTTAACTCACCCACCGACCCATCGCTAGTTCGTTTTACATTTTGTGTAAAAAAAAACGCAACGGATTCATTTGGTCACCTCTTTTCATCGCATGCGGCAATGTCACCGCTTTCGTTGCCGCAACGGACGCAAAGGATTCAATGGGTCGGGCACTTAAGAACCAAACATATTTTGAATATGTGATGCGTCTGCTTGCAAAATATATCCCACGATGACGATGGGCATTAAACTACTATCTTTTTTTCGTTATAGAACAAACACAACTTAAATACAAATTCGCGTTACTCGATATCATGCAAAGATACAACTTCTCAAGAAGAAATTAATGTCTAAATAATAATAACTAATCTGAACATTTTTTGATGAAACTATGACAGTGGCGCCATATTATAAACCCCTTAGCTATTTTATTGAGGAAGGCTGGTAACATAACATCAAAATACAATTAATTTTTTCCGTGTGTAAGTGATAGCCTGTCTGTACTTGGCATTCGTGCAACAGTTCAATTGGCATAAAGCATAATATAAGAAACATAATAGCTAACATAGAGATAGACGTCCAATGACGAGGACGCGACGACGACTTTAGCAGTTAAGACTTGGTATTAAATTCATTGCTTTATAATTCGCAACAATTGGCAAACGCCTTTTTAAATTATAATGGTCCAGTGAGGGTTTGGGAAAGGAGGTGTTCCGGTGTCAATGTCATTGGAAATTCTATAAATGAATACTACAGGGATTTGTCAAACCGCAACCATCGCGCCAAATGACCAAAACCAGTATTATGCAGAATTTTCTATATTAGGCTTTTCCTAACCAGGTTGCCTAAGCAGCTGAACAATGTGAATTTCACCAGCACAGTAATTGCTTCTTTCCATAAATTATACTAAACCAACAAATTAAACTGTACACTGGGTGTAATTTATTGGTAACAGCTCTGTGTTGTTTTTTTTATTAAATCGACGATTGTTATCATTTCGATAGGCTTGACGCTACTTCAACGCTATTACATAGTGATAGGGCTTCTTCTGTACTTAAGGGCGGGTAAATGGTTTTAAGAGACAAATCTCCTCTTGTATTCTGAGAGATGCAAGACTTCATACAGATCTCGATATACAAAAAACCGCTGGCCTGAATAGTATCTCCGCCATAGTCCACGTTGGCGAAACCATCATTTTTCCATCTACCCTACTCTAAAGGTTTCTATCCGAATTTTCCATCCATTAACATAAAATGCGAATCTTCATTCCCCACTAACTACCGATCAATTGCACTTGTTCCTTTCATTTTTGCAACGTCATGCAAACGCTGATCAACTATTACACAAAGAAATATACTAAATATCTTAATGGACAAACACTACGAAGAAAAAGGTTATCTAGTGAAAGGATGGTATAAAGATTAGTAGGTATAATGTTTGAAAAGCATTAGGAAGAGATTGGCATCGTAAAGTTCTCTTATCGAAAAACGAATCCCGATTGATAATTAAGAATTACTTTTTGTACTGTTTCCTTCGCATTACTCTGGACTATCTATATTTACAAAATAAATGCTGGTAGCTGGTGTGCCCCACGGTTCCGTACTGTCTCCGACTATATTCCAACGATTTGTTCCATTACCCAAGACTTATATTCCACTCACCCTTGATAGCATTAAAGCATCTCACCTATCATAAAAGCAAGGGTAGGGTCTGACATCTTCTCAGTAAACCCACCAATAAATAAATCAATATAACTTCCAAACTTCCAGTTAGAAGTGCTTGCAGTAGGCTGTAAAGCACCTATGTACCTTCTCTCATGTAACGTGTTTAATAAGAATATCAACAATATGTGACTAATCAGCAGAATAAACCTGGTAATCCATCGTTTGGTCCCCGGGCACTGTGGCTTGTGGCATATACGGGAATGATATGGCAGACAAACTTGCCTCGAATCAAGCCAAATCTTTTCATGTAACAGGAAAAAAGAAAAAAAAACAGAATTCGAATAAAAAATAAATCCGCAAATCATAGATGGTGATCAATTTAAGCCTTTGGCCGAATATTTCAAAGAAACCAACAGAATACATTTTAAAGATATATTCTAACAGGACACAACTTAATAGGAAACCATATAACCATCAGAATGGGCATTAAAACATCAAACAAATGCAGTGGGTTTATAGACGCAAATGCGGAAGAGGGCTCATATTACTTTTACCAAAAAAGTTTTAAGTTTCGTAAGACGGGGTAAGACATATTTTACCGAACATTTGCCTAAAGCTTCAGTATAATTCCCATACCCTAGCCAGTGCTCCTGTTACTGACTTGTGTTTCCTAGATATAATCTAGCATACAGAAAAATTTGTTTCGTTTCAGTACCATCGAAATATTTCCTCTCTCTTCTTAACCTTTTGCTTTTTCTGTTAACCACGCTATAGCAAAATAAACATACTAATTGTTCTCCTTAAGATGTAACCCTGTTGTGCTCGCAACGCTAGAAATGCTTGTCAATCTACCCTCTAGCGAGTCTTATTTCGGACGTTCTTATTAGTCCCACTACACGAATCTTGAACTGCTCGATTAGTATCTCCCATTACGAAAGACATTCATTGTTAGTTTCCTTTTGTCTTCTATCGAACTTTGCTAATTACTCATAAAGTTGTAATTTATGATAAGGGTATTAATATTCCCTTGAGTGCGCGCCGAAAAAAAAAATCATAAGATAATTCAGCACGGTGAAATTTTTCTTTCTTCACACACAACTCTTGCCGATTACATCAGAATCTACGGAAGACAACGATCCGCTAAAGCAATGCATTCCGGTCATTGTATCATCAAAGCGTAGGCAAGGCAACAACAACTCCCAGTGTCGACGACGACGGACGTCGACCGACGACAACGGCGAGAAGAATATTTAATTTATTCGTTTCGTTCCCCCTGGTGGAATCATACCTCAAGCGATGACTAAAAATAGTTGCAAAGGAGAAACCACCACCTTCCTGTCCCATCAACCTTATTTTTTGCATGAAGTTCTACCATGTCTTCTCTTATCGACCGAAATGGTCGATGTTGTAATAGGTTTTCTTCAGCTAACGTGGATGAAGTTAAATACATCTTTGTGGCGATTTTCCCCGAGAGACGGATTGCGGCAATCTTTAAGTAAATGCACGTAGGCCTGCTTCACATCTGTAAATTCCCTCATAGCATCAGAGGTGCGGATGCTGAACCAAATCCAATTGAGTTTGTGTGCATTTTAATTTGCCGGACTGCTTCAAATAAGGAACTTACTCAGCCAGAAATAGCATCAACTTCAAAAAAAAAAAAAAAAAAATGCAACAACGACCATCAGGAGCAAGGTGAGTTAACATGCGTTTCATTGGCCTTAAGTGGTATTGCATCATCTAGGAATGTTACTTTAGAAGAATGGCATAAAGCAGAAAAACCTCGAGAGAATTGAACTGCACGAATCCACAAAAGAGACTACAAATCAGAAATGTGGCAAGCATGCTGCCCTTTCAGCTGGAAATCGAAGTTAAGCAGCAAAATTGTTGTGGCCAAAGTTTGTGCAATTTAACTGCAACTGAATATGTATTCAATTCAATAGAGAGTGACTGCTTATTCCGCAAATTGTTGAACAAGTATTGTTTATACAGATTAAGGTTCACGTGAGTGGGCTGCTTTTCTGCATACCAAATGGTTTGGTAATTTTTTAGTCGAAAGTGAAAAAGTTAAAGAACGTTTAATTTGACAATAGATTTAATAGTTTTATATGATTAAAGAAATCAAGCCTTCTTTAGATTGTGTCTCGTTAAAGAAATCCCTTAAGACTTATAAAACAAATAATAAAGTAAAAGAACTTTTTTCAAGAAATTCTGTGAAAAATATGAAGATATCTTTTAGAAAGACAGGAAAGATTTTTTCTATTTCCCCACTTAAAAGCCACAGAAAATCCAAAACCCACATCTAGCTTAAAATTGGATTTTTTTGTTGAAAAATGTCTACCCAGCTTGAGATTCGAACGCACTATCTCTTGGTTAGCAAGCAAACACCTAATCTACTGCACCACTGCCACTTACAACAAAAAATACTTTAATGCTCCCAAGTTATTTTAATAAAAAGATTGTGATTTACAGTACGACATGCTGACTGCATGGGAATGTCGATAGAAACCTGCACACTTTGGTAAACTTTATCGAATATCCCCTAAATCATAAAAAATACACACAAGTTGCATTTCTGGATATAAAAGAAGCTTTTAATAATCAAAGGCAAAGTCAATACTGCCAGGATGGGGTTTAACCCCTAAACTTAAGGCTTCAAATACTATCGAACAATTACTTCTTACTTAATTAATTCTAAGGTCATGAAAACGTTGATTAAATTATCAGCTTAAGAAATATCTCGAAGATCAAAAGGTTCTTAATGAATGGCTAATGGCTTTCACAGCATTAGGTCCATATTGGTGATCTGATGGTACATCTCGCCGAAAAATGGAAGAAATCGCACGATAGCGCATCACCTCGTCGGAATCCTTTTTTGACATATAAAGTTTCTGTGAGGTCAGTACCAACCTTGACGGAGCAGCGAAAGTTCTCCATCGTCATCCTGCAGAGTCAGACGTGCTTTGTGGGGATGCCAAAACCAGACATGGCTCTGTATAGCTCGTCTCTATAAATGCTATCGTAAGCGGCCTTAAAATCCATCCAGGCAGTACCCCAGAAAAAAAATATGGCAACCTGGGTTCAAATCCAGCTCATGGATTTGAACCCAGGTTCTTTCGCTTAGCAGTCCGACACACTAACCACTAAGCCACGGGGCACTACAAATACTGTTTTTCAAAATTCTGGTTACACATAACTCTGTATGGAGAAAATTCTGTATTTCAAAACTCTGTGTTTCAAAGTTCTGTATGGTCAAAATTCTGTATTTAAACAAAAATGGTTTTCATAATGTAAAAAAGTGCCACTTTTTACAGAATTTTGAAAACAGAACATCAAAATTAATATGAACAACATCAACAACAACAAAAACAACAGCTGCATGGTCACAAATTTTTTACTGAATTTTAACCCCAATTTATAAAATATTTGCTTTGGTCATGTTTCGATATGGATACAAGACCGAACAAAGTTAGCTTACAAAAACGTCTCTTTCTCTCATAAATATTTGTTACTTGATCTTTACATATCTAAAGCAGTTATCATTCTTAAATGAGCCATTGCACAAGTAATTGCAACAAATTCTTCCTTCGTGGTAAGCAATAAAATAATTGTAAAAAAATCTGTTGTGTTTAAATATTTGTTGATTGTTTTTTTTTTTTTTTTGTTATTAATTCAATATTAACACCTCAGTTGCCATGTCCAATAAAGGAAAAGAAAAATGAATTGTCGACGGTCATTCATTTTGTTTTGGGTGAGCGGACATAAGCAGAATTAAAAAAAAAAAAAAACAGAATTTTTACATACAGCATTTTGGATAACCAGATGTTTGGGCATACAGAATTTTGAAAAACAGAATTATGAAATACAGAATTTTGTACGTACAGTATTTTCAAAAAATAAAAAAACAGAATTCCGGTCATACAGAATTTTGACAACCAGAATTATGACCCGCTCCCGTTTGAATTCCCATCTCTACGTGCGGGTTTTTTTCCCTGTCACGTTCTTTTTACCTTTTGGTAAAACTTCCGCACGTTGTTCCTGGAGCAGCATCTCTGAATATCTTCGATCGGGCGCTTCTCATGCTCTCTCTTTTTCTTTTGGAGAAACCGGTGTTCTTCCGGTCTTTTCTGCTCGTAGAGCTCGCGAGCTCTCGTCCCTGTTTGCAGCGCCGCTTTAAATGTCTTTTGTTTGGCCTGCCTGCATTCGTCATCGAACCCGAAGTTTCGTGGTGGTGGTCTGGTGAAACCTAGCACATCAGTTGCGGCATATCTGATGGGTAGTTGGCAGTTTTGCCACTAGTCTTCGGCACTTTATGCTGGCGGTAATGGATTTCTTAAGAGGTTACGCGATATTCGATCGGCATAGGTTCCGGTCTCTTGCGGTTGCAGTTTTCCCACGTCATGCTTCCTCACAGTATTACTCCATTGTTGTGGTGTTGGGGTTATTCGCATTCTTACCTTGACTGCAACAAGGTATTGATCCGAATTGATTTTAGCTGCTCGGAAGGTGCTAACATCCATACTATATAGTCATACTTGGTGAAGTCATCTTTGTCCTCCGTGGGGGGCATGAGCGCATATTGGGCTAATGTTGGCGAATTTAGCCTTGATACGGATTGTCACAAGTCGCTCACTTACTTGTCGCACCTTCTTTCACAATCACCGTAGTACATGTCAAAGTTTTTCATCCTCCTTTTGCCCGGCCCATCCCATCGCACTTCCTGGATAGCAGTAATGCCTGCTCTGTAGCAGTCAGTGGTCTGTTAAAAGTTCTAACAGTCCCTGTGCAGATCCGAAGGTCGTTGTCCTTAAATCGTTTTTTCCGGTTCGTCAATAGTTAATCCGTTCTTTTGCAATGCTATTGGTCGCTTTGCAATGTTTTAATTCTTCCATGGGCGGGGGGTATTAATCCCACGCACAACACCCAACCTGGGCGGCCAGGTCTTTGTTGGATTCCTTGCACAAAAGGATCCGGAGAATCCGGAGTCAGTAACCATCTCTATTTCCATGCCCTGGCTTACATTGAATTTTCCCAATAACCTTATCTCCAAACACGTCGAAGTAGCTCATTAGGGCATCTGCTTCGATGACTGTTGACGCTCACGTTGCGTTGGTCCAATTGATTGGGCTCATCTGCCGTACGTCCTCTTTCTGAGGGGCTCGTGCAAGACTTCTGCGAATCGATCAGAACAGTCATGAAAGCAGAGTATTATAGTGTTGCTGTTTTTTCTGTGTTCAACACACGCGCTTATAACTTTAGCAGGAATGTCCGGATGGACAGACCAGCACCCGGTGTTTACCGCGGGGAGGTAAAATAAACCACAATTGATGCGTACGAGATAGTTACAACTCACTTAAAACTCACAGACGGCTCCAGCTTGCACTAGGAGTTAGAAAAATTGCTTCCCAAACTGAGACTCGAACTTAGGATCTCTCGCTTAGCAAGGAACCATCTTATCTATTGCACCTTTGCCGAACATTTTTAAACGAAGTTATATAAATAAAGGAAAATCAGGACATTTTGTATATAGGGACAGGGTTCGAATGTTGTGACGTCTAACAGCCCTACCTTTTTTTTTATATAATTAACGCGCGCACAAGGGACTATTTGTTTCCCTTTTAATGTAGAACACACTGCGCCGGCATTAGGAAAATAGGGAGGGGAGAGATAGGAGGTGTCGATTAACATTGGTTTTGAATGTTTGCAGATCAAAATGGCAAGGGAAAGTCTCGCCGGGTAAACTGTTCCAAATTCGTGTTGTTCGGCTAAAAAGAATCACTATATTTCACGGTACGTCCGAAATTGGGCTCAAGGGTGAACTGTTGAGCATTCCTTGCAAGACGAGTATTACGGGAGAAACTTTTAAGGGGAGGAATGCAACTGGCTACTTCGAGTGCACATTTTTTGTAAAAGAAACGATAAAATAAGGAAAGACATGAAACATTGCGTCGGTGTTTAAGAGGGGCAATTGTTTCAACGGCGGTTCTATTTCCTATCAATCTTAACGCTCGATTTTGTATTCTATCAAGCAGGTGGAGCGATGTTTGCGAATCACCTGCCCAGAGGTGGGAGTTATACTCAAGTTTAGGGCGTATAAACGCTTTATAGATTGTAGCCAGATCAGATGGGGAAAAAACTTTTTACACCGATGCAAAAAACCTAAGCACCTAGCAGCATTCTTAGCGATTTCAAATATATGGTCGTTCCAACTAAGGTCGTCGTTGACACACATACCGAGTACTGAAAGTTTTTCGGTTTCTTCAATGTAAGTGTCATTCATGGACAATGGCATGGGGGTATGTTTAGCTTTAACGACAGAAGACAGCATTGAGTTTTCGAAGCATTAAACTCCACACGATTCCTTTTACCCCATTTAACAATGCTGTATAAATCAGAGTTTAATGAACTTGACATTCGGTACTGTTGCAATTGTACGTCCGAAGGCGAAGGACGTGAATGATCGAACGAATATGAAAAGTTGAGGGTAATGTCGTCAGCAAAACAGTTAAGTGGATTAAAATTAACAGACAGAAGATCATTTATGAAAACGAGGAAAAGTGTCGGAGACAGAACGGAGCCCTTTGGCACACCACCATTTATTTTTGTGGAAATCAAACTAGAGTCCGTCCAATACAACTTGTATTGAACGGTTCAGAAGATAGCTTATAATCCAACGAACAAGAGTATTATCGATCCTAAAAGCACGCATTTTCAATAAGAGAGCTTCATACCAAACTCTTTTAAATTTTGCATAGACTAATATTTTTTATTTCTCAGCACAAACTCTCGTGACCTAAGAAAAAAAAGAAGGCGAGGGCCTTTCCTATTTATATGCTTACTCACCGCACCTCTTTTGGCTAAAAATACTGAGAAGGCGTGGACTCTATGAAACTTTTCTTCAACAACCTTTGAAGCACACACAAGTGGTGTTAAACGGATTAAATTTTGATACTCACATAATAAATGCTGGTGTGCCACAAGAGTCTGTTTTGGTTCCTACTCTTTTTCTTTATTGATCGACGACTTGTTTTCTGAAACAACTGATCCAATAAACTGTTTTGCTGACGGCATCAGTCCGACCTTTTAATTCGTTTCTAGAAACACTTAATTGAATGTTGAATTGCAACTTTGTCTCGATAAAGTTCATCTCATCTGGCCGTTTTTATTTGGCGTACATTGTCGCCTTCGTTTTTCAAGAATGCTTGGGTGTAGAACTCACTAACCTTTGGCTTCTTCAGCAGCTGTCGAGCCAAAAAATGTATTTCTTTAATTTAATGTCTGCAACACCAAAGGCAATAACTGTATTGTTCTAAGAATTTAGTGGTTTGAGTATGTTGTATAAATATCTTGAGCCAATAAATTGGTTAAAAAAGGATTCTGTTATTTGGACTATTTTTCTAACTTAAATATAGTTTTTGCTTTTGTATAATTAAGTCATGCAATCGAAGCATCTTTCTTTACGTTTTCCATCCATGTTCAATCGATTTCAGAAGGTTAACCTATAGATTTTTTTTGCCACAATTGAAAAATGTATGCACCGGTACTGTTGCTTAATCAATTATATAGAAAATGTGTGTCTCTCTTCGAATGCTCAGTGCTCACACTCGTAGAAGAAACCTGTGCATATTTTCATCTTAATAAATTCCTCGTATATATATAAGCGAGAGCAAAAGAAATGCCGCAACAAGTTTTTCGGTATAAAATCAAAACAGTAGCAACTAGTATGTATGGAGCAAGTGGCTAATATACGTGCTTCATATGAAGGCACACTCTCCAAAAAAGAAGCTTCAAGCCTCCGAAGAGATTGCAATCTCTAATGCCATGCTGGATGACCTTTAAAGTCATCGTGGTGCTTCAGTGGTATGGTGCCGCGCGTTCCGCGAGTTTTATAAATGTATTATCTCTTCACCTTCGTCACAAACAAGGTGGCCACTTTGTTTAAATAAACTTTAAATACCTAATTACAAAAATAATCTACTAGCATTCAATTACCATGTCGTTAGGATGTCACTTGTGAAGTAAAACTGGGACATTTTAAAGCATTAACGATAAGAAAAAAAAATTAAAACAAAAACGGTGTGAAATATACATATACATAAATAGATTCCACATTCGCGTGGTACGGCTAAAGAAAAAATACCTGTATTTGACTATACGGTCCGATGATGGGCTCCATTGTAAACTGAGAGGTATTCCTAGCAGTGTAAGTATTACTGTTAAATTTTTTAAGGGAGGAATACACCTGGCTATTTTGCATACGCATAGACGAAACATAAGAAACATGTTGAAACATGTGAATCATTAAATTCGATACTATTTCTCATTCCCCATTGTCCCTCATACACCAAAGAAAGAAACGCCTAGGATCATATCACATAGAAGAAAAGGAGTTAAACTCCCTTAACGTAGCCAAGGTTTTTAGCTTCATTAAGAAAATCAAACTGGACGAAATATTATAAACTACGACTAACACTTATTTAAGCGGGGGCACAATGGATCTCTAAGGTCGAAGTGCATTACAAAACCCCAACTTTATTCATTCACTCATACCCGATTTGACGATGCTGTGTAAATCGGACTTTAATGAATGTAACATACGGTACCGTTATAATTGTACGTCCGAAGGCGAAGGACGTGAATCATCGAACGAAGCTGAAGATAGAGTCGTCAGCAAAACAGTTAAGTGGATAAGAATTAAAAGAAAGAACATCAATAATATAAATGAGGAAAAGGGCCGGAGAAAGAACGGAGCCCTGGGGCACACCAGCATTTATTTTGTGGGAATCAGACATTAAACTGTCCAATACAACATGTATTGAACGATCCAGAAGATAGCTTTGTAATCCAATGAACAAAAGTATCATCGATTCCAAAATCACGCATTTTCGATAAGAGAGCTTAATACAAAATTTTATCAAATGCCTTTTGAAAATATTAATCGCAATTATCAAAGTTTCGCCAAAGCGATATAAAGATTTGTTCCACTGTTCTATGAGATATGCCATAAAATCATCAGAGGATTAATTGCTGTGAAAGCCATACTGTCGCTCATGAAGAAGCTTTCGGTCTTCGATTCGAAATATTCTTAAAGCTGGCGGTTAATTAGCGTTTCCATGACCATAGCTAGAAGGGACGTAAGTGCTATGGATCGCTAGGAGGAGCAGGATGAGGGGTCACCTTCTTTAGGGACAGGCTGGACAAATGGTGTTTTCCCTCTTCTAGGAAAGATTCCAGAAGAGAAGGAGCGATGTAAGAGCTTACGCAGTGGCTTTGCCTTTGTGGAAGAATACCTCTTCCAGACGAAGGGGGGTATACATACTATCCGGGCCAGCGGATTTGTGTATATCGAGATCTTTGAGAACCATTGCTACTGTACGAGTGCAGAAAAAAATCTGTCCATAGAAAAATTTACATTCTCTGGTACGTTGTTTGTTAAGCTAGCAGCGAAATGGGCTGCGAACAAGTTTGCCTTCTCTGAAAATTAGACAATTGGATTATCTATTGGCGATAAGCGTTGGAAAAGAAGATGTTGATGAATTTTTAATATTTTTTACATATTGGCGAACTCCGATGACCATACAATTTTCTTGCATGCATTGACACTTAGTTGAACACTTGAGTTTTATGTGCACTCTTTTAACTGACAGTTGGATGTCAATGATAACTTTGACAGATGGTGAATCATAGTTTTTAGAAAAACTTTCATTGCTATATGATCACCCTTCAGATTCGTACAAAAATTTGGGCAACGTTTATTGAATATTTCGTCATTGATAACTTTGACAGCTACAGAAATGTAACCATTAGATAATCGCTATCTGGTCATCCTTTGACGCGCTGATGCAAGCACATTGAAGTGGCTTTCTATTAAAACGTATCACAATATTCTTTATTATAAACAAGCATTTCCTTGGCACAATTCAAAATCAAAACTCATATTAATACTTTTTGATGATGCCTGCGTATAAACACGTCATTCATGAATCTTAATTATTTATTTTTATGTAAATTTTGAGATAACAGCTGCAAATTACAAATAATCACTGTCAATATCCTGAAAAAATTATGTAGTGAGCAAAAATCCAAAAACGATAATTTAAAATTTATTTCGCGACAGTGGGAACACTGATTAATTTCCGCGTTGTTTTCCCTAACTATCATAACACGAAATATTGAATCCACCACATTCTTGCAGCTTCTTCGACTGTTCGTAGTTGATATTGATTATGTAAAATAGTTTCAGTAATCTGGTACTCAATACAATGTTCTCCATCAAAGTCTGGATCGTAAGCACACGACCAATTTTGCAAACGTCGTCGAGTTGCTTTGACGGTAAAAAAAACTACGACCCACGTAACAGGTCACGTTTGTCTGCCTGTGAGTATCTTTATGCCTTTCAGTTTTGCTGCTAACCACCAATTAAATTCAAGAGTGTCCTGAAGACATTCACTATTTGATTTCATGTCTGAGCTTTTCAAATTTTATTATCCTCTCGATTGGCTCGAATTATGTATAATTCACCCGGAGTGTCCAATTATTTTATACTCGTAGGTTTATCTTATGTTTCTTTTGTCGCCTATAGTCCTTTTGTATCTTCTTAGAATGAAAGACAGAAAAAGATGAAGTTGAACTTTTTCCCAAATTAGAAATGACCCTTGCCTTTGGGGGATACAGTTTCATGGTTCCGGAAGAGGAACCAAATTTCACAAAAGGGATGAATAACAATCTGTTTCCTTGATGTGAGACGGATCAATTTTAAAAATTTGGACATACATATGTATATGTACATGTATATATTTTATTATGTACAATTTATTTAATTTAAAAACGCAAGCTCATCCGATAAATCTCGGGTTTCTTCATAGCATTCAGTTTTAAGTCTGTCATAGGCAGAACAAAACTAATAAAAGTGCTTAGGGAAATTCTAATACCAATGAATGGTAAGGAAGATATAAGAAGGCTTTTGATTTAATTTGTTTCATGAATTATAGTGAAATACATACACTGTGTGGGCTCTCATCCAGAATGTTGTTCGTGGGTGTGGAAAAAAGTTGAAATTAAATAGGTTCTCTGAAAAAATTGTAGTGCCCCGTGGCTTAGTGGTTAGTGTGTCGGACTGCTAAGCGAAAGAACCTGAGTTCAAACCCAGCTCATAGCCCACTTTTTTTCTGGGGTACTGCCTCTTGCGAGGAACTGACAAAACCTCCAAGAGTAAAATTTGTCTCGAAAAAGTGCATCTCATGTAGCCGTTCGGACTCGGCGGTAAACTGTAGGTCCCTTCCATTCTTGCAGAGTAACAACACACACACAGGAATGGTTGAGAGTATAAGTCACTAGGCCTTGGCTCCTTAAGAAGCTGTCGCGCCAATAAATTTATTTATTTTTCTCTGAAAAAATCTTGAATAGATGCAAAGCTATGGCTTTAAGTAAACTTAACCAAAATATTTTGAATACAAATAAAAAAGCTTTACAAATATTATCTACCAAAATAAAAAAATTACTGAACGATATAAGTTTAAATTGAAGATGTTTAATTAATACCTATAAAAATCATAAATCAAATTTTATAATACCAACCCTAACGCCACCGAAGAAAACCAAAAACGTTTCAGTGAGCTAGAAAAACCTGTAATACTGAAATTCGTAGAAACACATTTGTACCACAAAAAATACAGCCATTTCCTAAAAGTAGTGCAAGTTTTGGGTATTTTCTTTTTCATTTTCAGCTTACCAAATATCTAAATTTCTCGAAGATCGAAAACGTTTGATTTTCAGTCTAGTTGCACTGGCTTGCATATTTCTGTAAAAGCTTTAAGTGGGTTTCCGTGATCGTCATTATAAATCGTCGCAAATCGGAGAGCAATGTGCGTAGGGTTACCAGCTGCTGATTACAATACAATTTAATAATATTAATTAAAAAAATATATAAATTCACTTGTTATTAAAAACGTTAACACTTCACAGCTTAAACGAATTTTAAACCAATTTTAGTTCGCTATATTTATATACACTATATATAAATTATTTTATTAAATTTTAAACACAATATCACGTTAAAACACTTTTCCGAATTAATAAAGGGTGTTTTTTTAGAGATAGAACTTTAAGTTGGCAACACTATTTTATCGGCGGCCATTTTGTCTGCCGTCAAGTGATTTATTTTTAGATTGGTTTGGCACTTCAACATGAATAGATTCACGCCTGAACAACGCTTTTAAATTGTGCAAATTAATTTTGAAAATCATGGTTCTGTTCGAAATACGTATCGCGCACTACGTCCATTTTACGGTCAACATAATCGTTCATCAGAGCAGTTAATTCGACACACAGTTCGTGCCACAATTGATTTATTGAAGGAAACGTTGGGTAACCGCATAGTTTCACGTTGCGGACCCGTGAATTGGCGTCCAAGATCGTGCGATTTAAAGCCGCTTGACTATTTTCTGTGGGATATGTGAAATCTCTAGTCTACGCCGATAAGCCCGAAACGATTTATCACTTGGAGAACAACATTGGCCGCGTTATTGCCGATACACCTACCCTCTCGCACTACTAAATTTGTTCTCAAAATCTTCAAAACCGAAAGCATTATTATAAAAAACAATGAAAAAAGCTATATATAATACTGTTTTCAATTGGCAAGAGAAACTCTGTTGGTGGAATATGTACTTTTTCAATTCACGCAGCGAGGGTGGGTAGTAAACGATCATTATTAATTATTCCATCCCATCAACGATGATGTAGATCCGTCATGACACAATTCATGAACGCACGACATATATCTAAGTTAGCGACCAATAAAGCCGCCATAGCCCATAGCCAAACTTCAAAGCTAAATGCGATAACTTGGTTTGAAGTATGCACCAATTCACAAGCAGTATATTATCAGGAGAAGGACTGTCTAGCAGAATGCTGGTAGATTCTCTATTGTTTTTAGGATTTAGTTTGATTTTGTTCCTGAAATTTGGGACAGCTCCAATGGTTTGCAACCCCCTCTTTTCTGCAGACTACCCTTATCAGCGCAGAAATCAATCGTTATATTGATAAAATTATCCAGAGATGTAGATGTAGGCAATGTAGAGAGGATGAACATCAAGGCTGCAGCATGCATAGTCTTTGACACCATACCCGAGGGAGTCAGAAGCCAAGGTAGACCTCATCTTCGTTGTAAGGTCCAGGTAGATGGAGACCTCTGCCTGCTTGGAAATTGGAGACGGCAGGCTAGAGATCGAGCCTGAGTGGCATATAAAGTCAGGCCTTCGCAGGTCCTTAGGAGGATTCCAACCCAGAACCCTCGGATTAACTATCCGCCACTCCAACTTGACACAAAATTGAAATGCTTAAAGAGCACAACCCATAAAATCTGTCCTTGTAATTTTTGACTGAGCACTTTATTAAACATAACGCACACATTCTTATGAAGGGCGTCCTTTAAGCAGCGCATTTGACGACCGCAACGCATGAAATAGACGAACTTTTAACTTTTTCACTCCGGCGCGGCGATCCTTTTGAGAGAATCACTCCAATTCTGAGTATTATATTTGACATTTAATAACCGAATTCATTATTCTATGGAATATTCTAAAAAAAATCCTTTTAGTTTATAAAAAGTGGCGTTAATACGCCGCGCCGCGGAGTTGTAATTACTTACAAATTATATTTTTGACGCCGTGTTAGAAATAGTTTTTTTTCATTACTTTGAATTTGTTTTAGAAATTTATGAATTACATTTTTAACTTATTTTGTGTCTTATATAATTTTAAGTTTTAAATGGAAAAATAACCTATTTGGCATTTGGTGAGAACATGAAAATCAAAATTTAAATATGAAACGCGCTAAAATAATCTGAACGCCGCGTTAAAAAGCGCATTCTGTTTGAAGAAGCTTTTAAGTCACCTCTTACAGCAAGCTTATTAAAATATCTTTTAACATACAAAACATATTAAAAGAGCTCAGAACTTAGTGTGAAGTGAAATAGTTTTATGTAGGACCGAACTAAATTTGCATCTCAAAGAGGATTTTTCAATCAACTCGGTATTAAAAGCAGTTGTCCTTACATTATTTATAAATTCGAAATGAACACTCTTTTCTGGGTATCCAAGTGTTTTTTTAGGAACGGAAAATCAACCTCTTGTTGAATTGTTATTACATATATCAATCGATTTTAAATAGAATTTTCTTTTAAAGGACGAATTCTCTCTCCTCAATTTTCCGTTCTCCATTTGCATTGATATTCCATTAACAAAATACTGGTTCCTTTTGAACTCTTAGTTTAGTTAAAACACAATAATGTCCATTTTCTTTACTTCTCTTAATGCAAAACTAAGCCATTGGAAGACACACAAGTCCAGAGACAAACATTTTATTTAATTCCATATGACGATTGTGTATGTACATATACATAAGTAAGTAAATAAATGCAATAGTGTCCATTTTACACGTCCGAATGTTTTCTGTAGATTCTAACAATCATGTAGATATAACTACCTACTGTTTCACGGGATCATGCCGGCTTAATGGTGTTTCTATGTACACACGGCATCTAGGCGCTATGATAGTCAATAGTCATCATTTCACCTAACATCCTCATTGGATTCAATACCCTTACTTCAGACATATTATCCTTTTTCATTATATTCCTTTGTACCATGTCACACATGAATGTTGCTTCCAATTCGATTTTTTTGCATGAATGCATCTTCTCAGTGGCGGATTAGTAATTTTCGCCGCCCTAGGCAGATCTGTAAATTGCCGCCCTTCCTCCAACTATTTTGGCTGTGTTAGCCTCGTTCATTTCAAAACCGAAGCCATTGTAATTGGCAAAGATCTAGTACGCTTTGAAATAAGAAGTTATGTTCTCAACAACCCAAGCAGCAATATATCTAGCGTGAGCCGCCCCTAAAATTTGAAGCCCTAGGTAGGCCTATGTTGTCTTAATGGGTAATCCAGCACTGCACCTTTCTTAAGTTCCAGCATATGGTTGTTTGTAGATGATAGCTTGTAAATATCATGTGACGCATATAACTTAATATATTACGACCTCTGAAATCATGGAGGGGTTATGTCCATATCCTTCTTGGGAAAAGGTGTCATAATAAATGTAACCGAGTTAAAGGTTTAAACCCTTTAGTGCTTAACGCGAAACGATATTCTTGGACTGTTCAGTTCTGCACCCTAGGGAAGCGGGACCACGAGTGTGTAGTAGTTCAGTACGAGTTCCGATTCCGATTATGGAAAATTGCTGACATTTCACATCAAAGCGGATAAACACACGACAAAGGTAAAAGGCATCGTTAGTAACACACAAACTACACAATAGACGTACTTCATTTTAATGTCCGATGTCATTTTAAAGCATTTAACTACGTCGTGATGGCCTTGGAAGGTTGAAAAAGATTGTAGCTTATTGCAAAAATTTTAAATAAATTAAATAATTTTTTTATTATTTATTTTATTATACATGAGATTAATTTTTTTAGACAAAGATTCCGTTCCATATATAATTTCATTTTTTACCATTGAGAATTCAACGGGGAGATAGAGATGGAGCGGCGTTGAGTTCCAACTCTAGCTCCCCGTCTCCAAGGTATCCCTCCAAGCAGTCAGAGGTCTTATATACCTGGTTTATCCATCAAAGATGAGATCTGGCATTCATTCATTGTTGTCCGGGTCTTTAACAGAACTATGTATATTGCTCGTACTTTTCTTCCTGTAGTGCCTAGCTCTATCTTTGAGGTAGGCGCCCTTGTGGGAGTATTGTGGTGGCTGTGGTTACCCAAAAAAAATAAAACAAATGTTATTCAGGGCTATTGGCATTCTGCTGATAGACTTGAATGCAAGAGATATTAGATAGACCCGGCTCCTCAACAAGGTGTATGGACATGCGTTAACATGTTCATAAAATTGCTACTGGGTAGTATTTGCTGCCTCAGGGCGTTGGCCAACGCTAAGTTTTGATTCCAGGTGGGTAAACCCACCGCTAGATTAAGCTTTTATAGGCAGGTGCTGGCGTTATGCGTTATCTCGATCTTTAGTGCCCAGCTGAGGGCGAAATAAATTCCCATCACCACCTCCTCCCGAGGGAACCATATGCTGCTTAACACCATGTGTTCCCATTAAAATAATGATGAGCCTGATCCATTTCTGAAGGCGATGCGGTGTGTAGACTGTGCTCTCCGACTGTGTTACCAAATAATAAGGCTTGTGGAATTTGGCCTCTTCGTCATTTTTCTTCCGATTTAGCAAAAACTAATTTGGTCACCAGAAGCATATTGTTTTCATGACAATGTTTTTTTCCTTGATCCGCTCGTGAGGTTTTTCAGTTGTCCAGCGGGCTCTTTATAGCCCTGTAATCTTAAAACTATCGAACAACCTTTCCGTTTATAAATATATTCATATGACGTGGAATATTTCGAACAATTGGATAGACCCGTTTCGGTTTTTATGCATTTATAGCTTCTGTTTTTTTTAATTGGACAGTTTCTTTAGTATTTTAAGTGAATCACCTAATTCTCCATCTACTGCACCGACATAATTCTTTATATATAATTGTTTATATACATATAATACAATATAGACGTGCATGAGTTTTATCCATCAGATATTCGGTACAAAAGTTTCGTATGATCTATTCTTTCATTTTCTTTAAAATTTCTTTAAATATCATCTTTCTTTAAGAAAAAGAAAAAAACTTAACTAACCATTATTCATTACATTTCGTACACCGATTAAGTCTGAAAAGGTCGAAGTTTAACGTTTGACTTGACCCAAAGAATCTAATATTTGTTTAGAGCTTAGAAATTCACAAGCATAAAAGAACAGTTTTCATTTTATTGCCACGTGTTGCACTTCCGACAACTCTTGCAATTCCACACATGATTACACAACATAGCCACCGCAACACTTCACAAACCCTCTCTGTAATATAACCTTTTTGTTTCAGGTTCATATACCTTAACTACTCCTTGCCCCACCCTTTCAAGTCTATCAGCTGTCACTATCTTATTAATTGTGGCTAAGGATTACTGCTCTGGAGGTCAACTATGTTTGTTCGGAATGTCAAAAGAGGTGAACTTATTTATACTTCAACCTTTTATATGAACTCTCTCAAGTATGCGAGTATACACGAGGGAAAATATGCTCGACCAAGGTGGGGTTAAGGAATTGCTTCAAGCAATTCGAAAGGATGTTTCATACCATGTTTTGTTCAACGAAGCTAATTCATTTAAAAACTTGTACATATATACGTGACTTTGGGGAGCTTGATGACCTAAATGTGATTATAGAAGTGGACGGGCGAGGCATAATAGAGGATAGGTCAGAAATAATTAATGGGATTCATTTGGAATGGCGCTATTTATGATGCGGGAAAAGAAATTGTTTCTGGATGAACAAAGCTTCTATTATTAGTTAGTGTGAACAATAATTGAATCCCCTCGGTCTAAGTCCTGTCAAGTAGGCAGTTCTTTAAGACACAATAAACTTGTTCATATATAGAGATACATATGCATTTTGTCGTTATTGGTATGGACTAGTTCGTAATTCTCTTTGAATGTATGTGAACCCTTACGAATTAAGTGTCGCTTTGTATAAGAACAAAAAAACCAACAGAGACAATGTCCTTTCAAAGTACGTAAATGCTGACTTCGAAGAAGTAGGAAATAAAAAAGGCGATCCCCATTGTTTTTTATTAAAAAAGGCACAGTCTTATCCTGGATAAAAAGTGGGATACAAGGGATTCGCCATTTTAAGCTTTAATAGCATTAGAAGTTCTATGTTATAAGCTTTTAAAAAGACATAAAATAGTTTTAAAAAATATATAAAAACGAGGCCTTAAGACATGTGTTCGTGCATATAAGTATATATATACATACATATTGCCAATATGAAATAAATTTCCGTAAACTTCGGACTTTATGGAATATAATAATATTTTCACTAAGTGTCTGTGAAGCACATTGCCTTTTAGAATGCAACATGGCGTTGCACGACACTAGTTAGAAGAATTAGAAAGATAGGAAAGAATTTTTTTCGTCCCAGTAGATCGAAAATTAGGTGACTTCTTTCTCATTAAAACTCACGAACGGCTCTAGCTTGCACTAGGAGTTAGAAAAATTTCTTCTCAACCTGTGTATCGAACTGATGACCTCCGAGTCAGAAGCAAACATCTTATCTTAAACATCTTAATCGGAAAAAGCACAAGCAAGCAAGGCGCGGTTCCAACGCTCATCGACAATAACAAACCAAGTGTTTACACTTCAGAGAAGGCAAACTTGCTCGCCGCCCATTTCACTGCCATCTTAACGCTGCCTCACAGCAATAATGCCCCTCCTGTACTTGAGAATGTAAATTTTTCCATGGAACAGATTTTTTTCCGCACTCGTACAGTAGCAAGAGTTCTCAAAGATCTCGATGTAAGCAAATCCGCTGGCCCGGATGGTATACTCCCGATTCTTCTGAAGAGGTGTTCTTCCACACTGGCAAAGCCACTGCGTAAGCTTTTCCATCGCTCTTCTGGAATCTTTCATAGAAGAGGGAAAACAGCATTTGTCCAGCCTGCCCCTAAGAAAAGTGACCCATCCTCCTCCTTCCTGGAAACGTTGATTAACCGTCAGCTTATAGAATGTCTCAAAGACCGTAAGCTTCTCCATGACCGTCAGTATGGCTTTCGCAGTAATCGATCCACTGGTGATCTGATGGCATATCTCACCGAACGGTTGAACAAATCCTTATATCGCTTTGGTGAAAGTAAGATTATTGCTCTTGATCCAACGCATTTGATAGAGTTTCGCATTAAGCCGGTTTTATGAGAGGTACCTTTATAGATTGTTAGAATTTTTTTTGCACGAATCCATAACTTGCATTTTAGTACCTATAATCGCAAATAAAAAATTAAAATCAAGAAAAAAATGTTTTTTTATAACTACTTTAAACTAAAAAAAATAGAAAAAGTTTCGTCGTGACTTTATAAATAAAGTAATAAGTATCCCAAATTTTCTTTTATTTTACAATCTTTCCAATCGAATTGATTTTAATATCAGCTATCTCCATCCAAATAAATTATTTGAGAATTTTCCTTTATATATGTACGGTTATTGGTTATATACCTTTTTTTTTAATGATAAAGGAACTTTAATTTATTACAATGAAGTAAATGACTGCAAAGTCATTAGGGAAAGAAAAGTCAATACATTTTTCTTATAGAGTCCTATTGAAATTTGCAAGGCAAGAGGGGTAAAAGGTAAACCTACCGGTGGATGTCATGGGTTTTTGAATTCTGTGATTGGCAAATTGATAGCCTGTCATTCAATTACCTTTCAATGGAACATAAGGCTTTTTCGAAAGAAGAAATATGGAATTCCTTTTCTGTTGAATCGCAATGCTTGTGTTCTTATCGTTTAATCTATCGGAGAGGTGAAATACACAAATTTGTAATTCAATTTATCATCAAATTTTCTCTGCAAAAAAAAAAAAGGAAAAATAATGTCATTAAATTACAAATTCTTAATAAAATTCGGGCACCATAGGTGAAGTAAACACATATATAAAAACGAAATAAAAGAACGAATTGCCATTATTACGTTTATATCGAAGAAATCAAGTGGTTCAATGTGGACAAGGAAATAGTGGATGCCACAGTTGGAAAAAGGTGTACTATTGTACTGAATTCAGTACAATTTGATTTTCGCAGTACGTACATAAGTACATCATTGCCATTATCACTATAATTTTGAAGTTTTTGTACAAAATTGATTTATTTCCTTAGTAAATTTTCGTTTATCTTCAGATCTTTGCCAAAAATATTTGCGATGCGATATCCATAACTTCAAAAATCATGCTCGAATGTTTTATATAACATTTCTGCAGGACATTAGAAGAAGATTGGATTTCGATGATGTTTTCTTAAAAACAGTTGAAATTTTTTCAGAAATTTTTTCGTTCAATATGTTTGAAAGGTTTTTCTAGCGAACACAAAAATATTGAAGCTATAAACAATAAAAAAATATAGAGCTCTAGCTTACTGCGAATATATTCAGAAACTAAGAAATCTTTCTGTATCGGAAATTAGGCAAAAATTGGGGTTTTAAAAGGATGAATGTAATGAGTTTTTTTCGTATCAAAATATAATAAAAATTAGTTCCAACATGTTCCGCACTGATACCTACTTACTTACTTAGGGGGCGCTACAGTTCAGGATGAACCTGGGCTTCAACCAATATGCCTCTCCAGCCAGCTCGCTCTTTGGTTAGCTGCCTCCAGTTTCGCACTCCAAGTTGGTTGAGGTCGTCCTCCACTTGAGCGCGCCACCTAAGGCGAGGTCTTCCTTGACTGCGTCTACCCTCTGGGATGGAATCGAAGATCCTGCGAGTCAGAGCATTGTTTTCCATTCGCTCTTCATGACCTAGCCATCTTAAGCGTGATAGGCGTATTTTTTTGACCAGGTCAATGTCGCTGTACAGCTCGTATAGTTCTTGGTTGAACCGTCTCCTTTGTCTTCCGAGAGAGGGCTTTGCTACTCAATTGCCTTCCTAGCCTATAGAAACAGCGATTGGCAAGAGTGATTCTTCGCTTTGTTTCTGACGAGATGTTGATGTCAGATGTTATAGCGGATCCGAGGTAAACAAAGTCCCTAACTACCTCAAAGTTGTACCTTTCTATTGTGATATTTTGCCGAATCCGCGGGTGTTGTGTGTCCCTTTTTTGTCGACAGCAGGTACTTCGTTTTGGCCTCATTGACTGCTAGTCCCATCTTAGCCGCTTCAGCTTCAATTTTAGCAACCGCTCCAGTGACAGCTCGCCGAGTTCTGCCAATGAAAAAAAATTTCGCACTATAATTGACTTGCGAGTTTCTTATAATTTTTTCAAGTATTAAGTTGAAGAAATCGGAATCCTTTTTTGACGTCCAAAGCTTTTGTGAAGTCAGTACCAACTTTTACAGAGTAGCGAGAGTTCTCCATCTTCATCCTGCACAGTCGGACGAGTTTTGTGGGGATGCCAAAACCAGGCATGGCTCTTTATAGCTCGTCTCTATAAATGCTATCGTACGCCGGCCTTAAAATCGATAAAGGGATGGTGGGTATCGATTTGGAATTCTTGGGTTGTTTTCAGGATCTGCCTTAGCGCTTGTCTCATGTTCTCTTTTTCTTTTGGAGAAGCTGCTGTTCTTCCCTTTTTTTCTGCTCGTAGAGCTCGCGAGCAGCTCTCGTCCTTCTTTGCAGCGCCGCTTTATATGTCTCTTGCTGCATGGGTCTGCCTGCATTCGTCATCGATCCAAAGGTTTCGTGGTGGTGGTCTGGTGAAACCTAGCACATCAGTTGCGGCATCTCTGATGGCTTGTTGGCAGCGATGCCACTGGTCTTCGGCACTTGATGCCTGCGTCAATGGATTTCTTGAGAGGTAACAGAATATTTAATCAGCATAGGTTCTGACTGTTTCTTGCGATTGCAGTTTTCCGAAGTCAACTTCTTCACAGTATCACTCCGTTTTTGTGGTGTTCGGTTTATTAAGAATACGAATCCGGGCACTCTGCATAGGTTTTGTCGAGGAGCTCGTATAATTCTTAAGTGGCGTCATCTTTGTGGGGGCGTGAGCGCATATTAGGTTAATGGTGGCGAATTTTGCCTTGCTACGGATTGTCACAAGTGGCTCACTTACATACGTGTCGAAAGCCCAAGACTTCTTGTCTAAGTCTTATTACGAATCCACACCCAAATAAACGCTGTGGTCTTCTTTCACAATCACCGTAGTACACGTTGCAGTTTTTCATCCTCCTTTTGTTCGGCCCAACCCATAGCACTTCCTAGATGGCAGTAATTCTTACTCTGTAGCAGTCTAGAGCCTCCGCTAGGTGTTTTCTTGCACGTGGTCTGTTAAGAGTTCCAACATTCCAAGTGCAGATCCGAACGTCGTTGTCCTTAATTCGTCTTTCCGGGTCGTTAACAGTTAATCAGTCCTTTTCCGAGGCTATTGGTCGTTTTGTAACTTTTAATTTTTCCATGGCGGGATTGTTAACCCCACGCACAACCCCCAACTTGAAGGGTTTTATATCGCTGCCGCCAGGATGCAAGGAGAAGTGTCTAAGTGGTTAAATTTTTCACCCAAACTTGGAACTGAATCGCCAATTGGGGTGCACGTGGAGGTAAAAGTAAAAGTTGATAAACAGGTGGGTTTTGAAAAAAACCTATAGGTGCTGGTACCCTATGAACGTATACAAATTTGGCCTGGTGGATCAATTGAAACAAAATGTCACTAAGCTCGGTCCTAACCAGTGAATTTACATTCACAGTTACAATGGGTATCGAAACAGGCCACCGCTTCAACTTACGGTGATTTGGTTTACTTTAGCTGCTGAATCTTAGAACAAACCCAATAGTTTGCACGGTCACGGTGCCCATCACATCCGCATTGTATAGGCCATACCGTACACAAAAAATAATTACGTTAACATAAAAAAATTACCCTCAGTGGAAAACAATCATCACCATCATGTGTTTCAAAAAAATGGTGACATGAGCGTCAATAAACAATGACATTACTGTCACATATGTACGTGCATAATTTTTGTTCTACATTGTTTATTATAAGTGTATTTACAAGGACCTTAGGGGACCTACCCCACACACATTAAGCCACTACTACTACCACTATCTATCCCTAATCACATTGTCAAAATTGTTCCTTTTATATCGTGTTCGTACAACAAAATAATTGAGCTACCCGCCAAGTCATCAACCGTAATTGCTTAAGTCACGAAAATATCAAATCAAATTCACTTTCTTCCTAACATTGACAAAGTGAACGTGAAATAAATAAATAAAAAAACAAAAACAAAACTTGGTGTGTAGGTCAGATCCTGTAGGGATTACAAGAAAAACAAACCCAAAGGAGTGCGTGCCCTGTGGTTATTTCATGCTGCCATTTTAGAAACGCGATTCCAGTTGACATAAAACAATAAATGTCGATGACGCGGAAAAAGCTTTTTAACGTGCGATGCCTCCTAGCAGTGCAAACTTAAAAAAAAGGAAAAATCTTAAAAAGGACGTGTAGTGAGCTACGTCGAAAAGAACTGTCACACGTGAAATTTTTTTGTGTGAACAAGAAGACTATTTCGGGATGTAGCTCCAGAGTTGAGTATACTTATAGAAAAATCGATAGTTTTTGACCTCGATTTTCTAGTTTCTTTTGTTGTGGTTTTTTTTTATTGAACAAGTGTTTCGATGTTGGTGTTTTCCTGGCACTTTTTGAAGCTATTATATGCTTACAAGAAGTGTAAATGAATTGAAAATGTTTCTTCCAATAAAGGCGACTGAAGTAAGTTTTTTTATTTGTTTTCTTTGTTCTAAACTCCCACAAACTTATGTAAGTAAAAGCTGATAAATATCATATTCATCTCATGATAACTACTTTGCAATATTTACTGTATTCAACTCATTCAAGATCATAAAACCATGATTTTTATTATTATCTTAATTTCATTTTTCTTTATAAATAAATTGCCTTGCATTGTAGCCTTAAGATAAAGATTTAAATGCAATCTACCCAGAATTTGAGATATTAACTTCGATAGCTGTTTCTGTGATAAAATCAGCATCATCTCTCGTTTTTTTTTGTGATATCTACACTTACCTTACCTTACCTTAGGTGGCGCTACAGTCCGGGGTGGACCTGGGCCTCAACCAACAAGTTTCTCCCGCCAGCTCGGTCCCTAGCTAGCTGCCTCGAGTTTCGCACTTGAAGTCGGTTGAGATCCTCGTCTACTTGTGTGCACCACCTGAGTTATGGTATTCCTCTCCCGGCCGGAGCATTGATGTCCATCCACTATGTATGACGCAACCATCTAAAACGTTGAATTTGTACTCTTATGTGTCTGTGTCGCTGTCCACCTGGTACAGTTCTTCGTTGTATCTTCTTTTCCACTCTCCATTAATGCATACTTGACCAAGAAACGAAGAATCTTTCTCTCGAAACAACCTAAAGCACCCCATCCAGCAGGGGTTGGCAAGAGTTATTCTCTGTTTAAATGTTGTTTGAGTTAATAGCGGATCCCAATTATACAAAGTCCCTAACTACCTCAATGTTATAGCTGTCTATCGTGATCTTTTGTCCAAGACGTCGATGTTGGGTGTATCTTCTTGATGACAGCATATACTTGGTTTTGCTCTCATTGACCGCTAAACCCATCTTCGCTGCTTCCGTCTCAATACTCACTAAGCGCTACGGACATCGCGCCATGTTCTTCCTATTATGTCAATATCGTCGACATATGCGAGTAATTGGACGGACTTTTGAAAGATCATGCTTCTGGTGTTGGCGTGAGTGTTCTGCACTTTTCTCTCAAGTATGATGTTGAAAAAGCATGATAGCGCATCGCCTTGTCTAAATCCTTTTTTGACTTCAAAGGTGTCGATGAGGTTCTTACCGACTTTGACGGAACAGCGTTTTTCATTGTTATTTTGGACAGGTGGACAAGTTTGGCAGGGATGCCAAAACTTCACATTGCTCTATATAACTCGTCTCTATAAATGCTGTGGTACGTGGCTTTGAAATCGATGAAAAGGTGTGGTGGGTATCGATTTGAAGTTCCTGGGTTTTATACAAGATCTGCCGTAATGTGAATATTTGGTCGATAGTGGACTTTCCTGGCCTAAAACCGCACTGATATGGACCTATCAGGTTGTTGACGAATGGCTTTAGGCGTTCACATAATACGGTAGGAGGAGACTGATACCCCGGTAGTTGGTCCAGTTCAGAAAGTCTCCTTTTAAAGGATCCGCAAATTATGCCGAGATTCTATTCATCGGGCATACTTTCTTCTAACCATATCTTGCTTATGAGTTGGTGCATACTTATAACCAAGTCATCGTCAGCAGCTTTGAAGAGCTCGGGAGCTAGGCCATCGGCTCTGGCGGCTTTGTTGCTCTAAAGCTTACATATAGCTAGCTTTACCTTATCCAGAATCCAGGCGGAATTGTTGGTCTATTTCGCCCAGATTTTATCCATATACAGTCTGCAGAAATGGTCTTTCCATATTCTTAGACTGAGATTCCACTACGATGTTTTCTTGATCGTCTTTGCAAGCTTCAGTTCGAGCGCTGTAGCTTTGACAGTTTCTTTTTACCATTTAGTAAAACTTTCAAACTTCAATCCTGGAATAACAGCTCTCCATATCCTCGATCGCGGACTTTTCATCATCCCTATTTTTCTATCTGAGTAGCAATGTAGTCAATCTGGTTGACAGTTGATTGATCAGGGGATCTCCATGTCCCTTTGTGAATGTTGAGGTGTGAGAACTTGGTACTAGTTATTACAATATTTCTCCCGGCAGCAAAGTCAATTATCCTGAATCCGTTATCGGAGGTGGTGTCGTGCAAGCTGTGTTTTCCGATTGTACCACCAAAGACATCTTCTTTCGCTAGCTTGGTGTTAAAGTCATATAGGACAATTTTAATGTCAATACTAGTCGCAAAATTTATGCTTTAAAGCTTTCATCATATAGATGTTAACATCATTGGAGCTATTGAAACCAAGATAATCGCGAAATACCGATTTTATGTGACCTTTGACCTTGAATAAATACTTACTTAATACTTAAATGTACTAAGTATTCATATAATAATTAGAACTAAAAATTTCTTGAAATATTCTTTCTTACATTTTTGTTTTTTTATTTAAGGCTTACAAAATATATGTTTTATATGTTTTTTTGTTTTACAACAATTGTTTATTCTGTTTTTTTTTCTAGGTATTTAACAAAACCCCCTAAAACGTGCATACATTATATTATATATTTTTTTTTGCCTGACACCTTGATATTTATAGTCGTTTATCAAAATTTACAATACCCAACACAAATTATATGACAAACTTTTACGTATTTTCCTTATTGCGGAAGAAATAGTATACACTACGCACCCCAAACATAAATAATTTTTTATCGATTTACGATTTACAAACATTAAACATGGCTGCTTCCTGGGTACATCATCATCATCAGCATCAGCATATCTGTTCCCTAAGCACAGTCATTTGTAATTTGTCATAATAACATTTTTTCTGAGTAAATTTTATACTTTTCATGTATATACATATTATGTATCTAATATTAAGCAAGTTATCGATTGGTGAGAATTCCAAAAAATTTGAGGTAACAACCAAACAAGACATTACGATAAAAGGAAGTAAGTTGAAAATTCTGTGTGCCTGTTTGTCTGTATATCTAGCACTCTGTAGCTTTAAGAACTCAGGTGGTTAGCCTTAAATTAGACGTTTATGGTTTTTTCAGGATCCCTCAAAAGAGTTTTGTAGTTCAAGGTCATTAAATAACGGTGTCTGCAATATAACATTAATATAATGCTCAATTTCAAGATTGGCTTGTTTTTAAATTTGTAGATATATTGTTTACAATTAACTCGAAAAATAGCAAATTAGTTTTTTTTCGCCAACTTAAATTATATGTAATTGGTTTTTGTATACAAATCAATAATGTATTTCTTTTTTCGTTGCAGGTAATATATATTTTCCAATTTATTGTAAGTATTGTGATCTTCTATGTGTTTTTCAGTTAAATCAGAAATTATTAACTTCACCTGTAATATTCCTTGCCTTGAAGAAATTTAACAAATTTAAGATTTTAAAGTAAATCTATAAAAAATTAAATCAAGAAAATTTTGTTTCATGTTTCTATAAAATAGCGATAAAAAAAACATAAAAAAAATTAACACGGTGTTGGTAGTGTCTTCCTTATTGTTAATGATTTATGCATTTATTATAAATTCTGTCCATTCCTCTGGGATTGGAGAATCCACTTTTTAACAATAATAATATTTTTTTAACTCCTCTTCAAAAACGTTTCATTTTTAGAATGCAACTGGGCTTTGCACGACACTAGTTATAAATATTAAAAAGACACTAAAGATTTTTTGTCGTGAGCAAACACTTTAAAGGATTACAGCCGAATTTATAAACGCATTTAATAAAGTATATAACGTTATGCACTCTTAATAATGCCTCAAAACGGAAAAATATTATTTATAAAATGTATGCAATACTGAATAGAGATTGTATAGGTTAAACGCGCTTGGAGGTTAAATATATTCCTGATCCCTGCCATTTTAATTGAAGCTAGAATATTTGCCCTAGATTTGGTGGCATACAAATGTAATAGATTCTGCTTTTTCATACCATATTAGATACAAACCTTGTATAGACAAGGGATTTTGGGCAGATTAACATTATGCGCTAGAATTTTGTTTTGTTTTGATTTGTGCTTCAAATAGCCTAAAAAACATAAATATAAAAAAAAATGGGCACGACTGGGTCGCACGTACTTGCTCGTATGTGGCTAATTACATTGAAAAGCAAGATCTTTAACAGAAACAAGTAACATTTACGTTGACAATAACACAGTTTGAACTTATAAAAAGTATTAAAACCACAATACTTAACGGTTTTTAGTAAAAATGAAGTACGCCATCACACGTCTTAAATAACAAAGAATTTATGAAAAAAGTATTTCGAAAATTGTAGGACCGGTTTTGATAAAATCCTGTTTTTTTATTTTTAGTTTTTTGAAATTTTTTTTTTTAATTTAAAATAATTTTTTTTGATTATCTTTCAAAATATTGATTTTTCAAAAAAAAAAATTCAAAAATTAATTTTAATTAGAAAAAAAAGTTATTCAAAGTTTTCATGTGCAGAATTAATTTGGCTATCTAGATCTTCTTAAATATAAAATTTGAGCGAAATCCAAAAAGCCGTAACCGAGGAAGCCAAACATTAAAAAAACCGTTATATGAAAGGTACTGTTAGAAGACTTTTCCCGAAAATTTGGTTCTAATCAAATTATAGCCAATACTAACAAAAAAAATCTCAAAAAATTTCATCAAAATCGTTTGAGCCGTTTTCGAGAAAAATAGGCTTTTCCTAAACGGCCATATGGCAGGTACCTTATTGTTAGGCCAAAAAATAAAATTTCAATTTCCCCTCTGGGGAATGCCAACATAATTATACACACCAAATTTGAAGATAATTGGTTTAGCCGTTTATGCTGCAGCTCGTTATACATACAGGCAGACAGACAGACAGACAGACAGACATTTTTTCTCGATCACTTTTTTAGACTTCTCTATGATGATCTATGATCGTAATGTCATGTTTGATTGTTGTCTTAATTTTTTTAATATTCACGAATCCTAAACTTGCCTCATAGTACAATAAAAATAATAATAAAAATAAAAATAAAAATAATAATTTTAATAATAATAATGACAACAATAATAATAATATTAATAATATGTTAACTATATGTCTGTAAGGCAAAATGCCTTTTAGAATGCAACCGGATGTTGCATAACACTTGTTAGAAGAATTAGGGAGATAGGAAAGAATTTTTTTCGGCGCAGTTGATCGTGTGATTATTTTCTCACTTAAAACTTTCGCACGGTTCTAGCTTGTACTAGGAGTTAGAAAAATGTCTTCCCAAAATGAGAGTCGAACTTAGGATCTCTCGCTTAACAAGCAAACATCTTATCTACTGCAGCACTGCCGCCCGCAATATACAATAATAAGTCTTGTTTTGGATGACTTATTTTCTGCCGCTGGAAGTCACTCTTACCAGAACAAAGACCCACACCGTTCGATAGGAGCTTACATCATCATCATCATCATCATCAACGGCGCAACAAATAAGAGATCAGAGTACCTTTTAGTAAGCACCCAAGAATCGGATGTGAGTACTATTTAAACCATAGTCTTGTCAGCAGGTTAGTTTTTATGGTAAAGTTTCTGGAAGAAGTCTCGCGGGAATATAGTAAGTTCTGTTGGGCTTTAGCAGCTGATGCCCGCGTATTTCTTCCTCCATAGTATTTTCGGCTGCTACTTTTGATCCAAGGTTATAGTAACAGGATTGCACTGCTTTAAATTCATGTTCAACTACCCTCATTATTGGACAAACACTTCTCGCAGACGCAGCTACCATGTACTTTGTTTTTCCTCCATTAATATGCAGACCCAGGTTTTGTGTCTCCTGCCTGCTTGATCTGGATGAAGTAGTCTTGTACGGCTTTTTAACTCTGCCGATAATATCGATATCGTCTTCGTCCCTCTTGTTGAAATGCCAGAGTCACGGATTGTTTTCATCAACGCCATCAGGTTAAGGAGTATGCATTGTGATATCTCCCTTCTTATGTACGGGAAAATGATGCCTTTTCGTCAGTCTTTTGACATTTCTACGTTTTTCCATACGAGTTCGATAGAAGCCTGCTACCCATTAATCTATATTAATAACAATGATCATAAGAACGATTCAAAAATAAAATCATTCATCAGTTGCACGGGGAGCGGTTTCAATGTTTGGCTTTATCAGTATTCGGATTTGTGCGAAATTTCGTATTCCAATTTAACTTTTATTATTTATATTTAAAATGCTGAAAACAAACAAACTTGAAAAGCTAGTAAAAAAATAACGATAACAATAAAATCATTTTAATCGAAATCGGTCACCATTTTCAAAATTCTATGTTCATAATTGAATCCTTATTATTATTAAAGCATACTCAAAAAATTCAACAACTTGCTTATGCAATAAATTTCTTCAACTTTAAAGAAAAAGAAAGAAAGGCCTTATATCAAAAACTAATCATAAATCGCCACATTGTGCATCACCACATTCAAATAAGAAGAATTGAAAGGTTTATCAATACAAGTATTGAATATCCTTTATTACTTACCCTGGAGCTTGAATTATGGGACAAGTGTGCTATTGAGCCGGCATTGTATATACTTTAGGGATAAAACATTTTATCTTTATAAAAAGTAAACCAAGCATTGAAAGTTTTCCTTAAGAAACAAAAAATACAATGGGGAATACTATGACATAAAGGGATCCTCGATGGTTAACTGAAGAAACGTTAAGTCAAACATCGAGCATTTTATGAAAAAATGAATGTTTTTAGAGTTTTTCGGTATGGTCTACAGGGATTAAAGAATTGGATGCGCAGTAAAAATTCAGGAGGCTTTAAGGCTTTTCTTCCATTTTGAGAGAAATACTTCGAATTCAATGGTCAGTGTCCAGGGAACAATTGTCAGCGTAGTTTGTTTTTGTGTACATACATAATATAAAGCATTTACCGAATAAGAACATGAATATAGGAACTAAATATTATGTTTCACTGCTTACACAACCTTCTTTAAAATATGTTAAGAAAAGTGTTTGAAAACGTTTCCCTTATAATAAAAGTGCCTTGCGCTTTGGTTAATTGGCCAATATTTTTTTTATTTTTTTTAAACATTAACCATATAGATAATAGAAAATTTATAAAATATTTTGTTGTATTTTAGCTATAGCTACTAGCAAGATTCAGTGAAAATATCAGTTAGAGTAAAAAAACGACATGTTTATCATCCCTCTCTATTTAACTTGCAAGCCAGGACTAACAATCTACAATTAAGAATAGTAAATAAACCAAATAACTCGCTTTTTCTTTCATCATCTTCATCATCATCATCGGCGCAACAACCGGGATTCTGTCCAGGTCTCATTCAACTGCAAAAGATGTTCCGAGGTGGTTCCTTTTAGCTCAGGCGAACTATGTGCCCAGCCCACCAGAATCAACCGAGCTTTATTTATTCAACAACATCTGCTTCGAGGTAGATTTTATACCCTTGCACACGGGTCCAAAAATTCTCCGTAAGACTTTTCCCTTTCCTCTGGAACGCGGATAAGAGATCAGAGTGCCTTTCAGTAAGCCACGAAGTCTCGGATCCGAATGTGAGTACTGCTAGGATCATAGCCTTGTAGAGCAGTAGCTTCTGGATTTAAAGCGCCTCGACAGCCTACAGTAGGTTCTATTGGATTTTATCAGCAACCTACGTATTCTTCTTTCATAATCTGATCGGCTCCTACTATTGACCCAAGGTTGTTAAAGGACTGCACGACTTCAAATTCATGCTCCACAACCCTGATAAATTACGTTCTATCAATTTAAGACTTTGAAAAGCATAAACTAATGTAGACTTTTTCTAGAGGGTTTTAATAAAGTTTGAATTGGTGTAAAATTTAATTAATTGAATTTTCGTATTTCTAAATCCAATAATTTTATAATGTTGATCGTTTTGTTGGGGTTTCTCGGAAGGAACCCTTTTAGGTAGCCCTATACGCGATGGAAACAAAAGCAATACGAACATCGCTCACCCTCGTGAAAACATTGTTCAATGGGGCTTACCCTAGTTTCTACCATAAAATCAACATTGAGTTTATACATGCTTACAATAGGTATACAGAATTTAGAAAAAAAAGTGTGAACATAAAGCATTCCCAATTTTCCATGGAGTTATGACCAGCTATTTCACAAAATAATTGAGTTTTTTTATTACTCTGTTCAACCCCAGTGTAAGTGCAACTCACTCAATTGAAAAAAAAAAACACTAACGCAGCGATTATAAAATCAAAGAAAGAAGACATATATTTAGTTTTTATTTAAATTTATATTAAGTTGTTTGGACTGCACCGGATTTGAATAACTTTAAGAAAATTCAAAACATGCAACTTTGAGCGTATAGTGTAGCTTAAATTAAGAGAGCATGAGAGGAAGAGAAAAGCAACAAAGTTGGAATGATAATGAAATCAAACAAAGCAGCTATAGTTTGAACCATGGAAAAAAGAAACAAGAGCGACAACTGAGGGGGTATTCTCTCTTCGCCTACAAACTGAAATATATCCGGTCAGCGACATAAGTGTAGACCGGTCCCTGTATATTTCTTATGGGATCACTAATACGTCTGCACTTTAGGGGAGTAGGAAACGTGCGGCTGATTCGCTGGTTTGGTTGATTTCAAGGTTTGCAGGGCATGGTCGGTACGGGTCGTAGTTCTTTTTCCCTTTTTCCTTTTTTCTATGGCTTGAACCAAATCACTTGGCCAACGGTCGGTTGCGCAGAGAGAGAGTATTAAGAGAACAAAATATTAATTGTAACGTCTTTATATCATAGTATATATTTAGTATATATAGATATAGATAATTTAAGCCTCACCTATTATAGATTAGCCTGCCTCAACGAACTCTATCTAGGATATTAAACTAGTATAAATCACGAAAGACAAACAAAAAAATTAAATAGACTCCAAACTTGGTCTTTCACTAACTCTCTGTCAATAATGTTTACTGTTACAAAAGGCACAAGTATTCTACTTCCTTATATAGAGATACGATGCGGCAAACTAAATATAACAGCCATTTATCCTAAAAAAAGCGAAATCAAAAGGAAACAAAAGCGACTTAGGGAGCAATTAAGCATCACAATGCCATTCAAATAAAACAACTTCCTTAACGGGTTACTGAGAACTGACAGTGACATTAAGGATCGTGTTCTTCTGCTCCTTTTGGAGGATATAATTCATCAATAATGCTTCATTGAAGATAATCCGGCTTAACAATAAAGTTAAGCATAATCAGCCTCTTTCAAATACTATTTTTGTATCCCTTAAACTTTTCTTCTTCCGGACTTAAAAGCACACGACATAGTGGCTGACTCCCTGACTCTTTCACCCATTAAACGTGCAGTACCCACAAATTTCACTCGAGGGATTTCTTACTATGCTCTAAAAAAATGCCTTATTGCCTCAGGCATGCCATCGGGCACTTCATGTTGGGTTTTTCCTTTTTTTATGTTTAAGGACTTTAAAATTGACTTTGGAGATGTGAAGACATATTCTGATAGCATTGCAAACCATTCGAAAGCATTCAATGATAAATTTCATATCGAACTTGAAAAAAAACTCTTAACCAAGTTGCAAATTTTTTTTATCGACAGGACGCAGACCCAGAGATGTTTTTGGATTCATGTCCGCAATAAAATTATCTTTCTTCAACAAAAACAGTCGATAAGTTGATGACAGGCAAGACATGAAAGTCTACCGGAAGAAGACTGCATAGAGATGTAACTTCAACGTCGAATACTTCTTGCGTTTCATTCAAGAGAAAGTTTTTTTCGAGATAATTTTTATTGTGTTGTATACTGAAGTTTTAAACCAACTTATAATATGTTTTTTTATATACATATTTATCCTAGTATTGAGTGTGAACGTTCTGAACCTTACATTTGCCTGCTAAGTTGTTGGAATTTGTAATGTACTTAGCGATGTTAGATTCATTGTACCAACCGCACCCAAGATCTTAGACTTTGTTTTTAGTTTTAGCCATTGATTATGTTTTATATACATATTTATTATTTATATACACATAAATTATATACATATCGATGTAAAAGGTGGTGCACGAATCTTGCTACATTAGGGCTAAATATTTATGTGTGTTCAACTTAAGCGCTTACGTTCTACTTTTTCCTTAAACATAAACTGTCATATAATCTCTTAAGTTGAACATAAATATTTAAGTATCGTATCAGCAAACAGTCCTAAGAAATTCAAATAATTTTTTTCATTCTATTTGTTTATTGCCTAGTAAGAATAAGCAAAAAATTGACAAAGAAAGGCCAAATTAGTTACAGACTGATTTTTAGTATACAGGTTGGTATTGATGTGGCATAGAATCCGAGATAAGTCCCCAACTCTCCCGTGTACGCTAGGTCCATTATGATGGGTCAAAGGTCAACAAAATGGGTTTTTTGCTTTAACTTCAAGAACAGTAGGTTTTAGACAAAAAAAACTTATAAATAGCTGAGCTCATCTATACACATAAATAAAAATGAATTGTCTATTCTTAATATCAAAATAAAGCCTTTTACAAGATGCATATGAATGTATGTATGTATATATATACATACAGTACTTGTAACAAAAACACAATTTAAATTTTTTTTGTCTGTCTGTCTGCCTGTCTCTGTCTGTTTGTTCCTCCTAATCTCGGTAAGGGATGCACCGATTTTGACGGGATTTTTCTGACAGATTGCTGATGTTCTATGGAGTAACTTCGGCTATTTAAATTACCCACTAGTTTGCGCTGGGGTTTTTTATTTGATAATTCTTTATTATGTACCGATTTTGACGGGAATTTCACAAGCAGATAGCTGATATTGTAAGGAGTAAGTAAGGTTGTTTTAGTTACCCCTAGGTGGCGGTGCAGTCGTTTTTTTTTTTGGAAAATTCTTATTTGTGTTCCCATTTTGACGTGACTTTTACGGGCAGGTAGCTGAGGTTGTAAGGTGTAACTAAGGCTATTTTAATCACCCCTTGTTGACCCTGGGATCGTTTCACAAGCAGATAGCTAATTTTAGAAGAAGTAACTAAGGCTATTTTGATTACTAGGTAGCGCCACGCCCGCCGGCGCCGAGGTCATTTTTTCGAAAATGTATGGTATACCCGAGCAACGCCTGGTGGGTAAGCTAGTTTTACATAAAATTGCTGAAAATAGTTTTCACATACCGTTTAGAAGTTACATCACTCCAAAGTGTTATATATTTCCCAAAAGAATGCAATTCTTTTTAACATTGCTTTCTACCAATATTGTTTATTAAACGCGCTAAATCTCGCATAACTGAGATAATTTTGTTCAAAACATCCTTGGAAGTTTATTTATGAAAGTGCACTTCATAGTTTCGTTAAAATACCGAATATGTGTACTTTCTTCCATACCACCTTGGAGGTCAAGTACTGGGTGCGTTTTTTGTATGTGGTATACGCAGGCGGTCTAATCCACGATGGTGCATTTACTCGGGGAAGTGGTGCCACACTACCGCCTAAGTTCCTTTTGGATGGAAACGACGGACTGCAGGGCACGAAATTCTGTCTGTCTGCCTGTCCGTCTGTACGGATGATTAAATTAGAGCCTAAACGGTTGATCGAATCGTCTTCAAATTTGGAACATAGGGTTATTTTGAAATTCTACAGAAGACTTTTATCCATTTTTTTTAGCTCAAAAATTAACGGTACATGTCATATAACCGTTATGTAAAAGCTTATTTTTTCTCGAAAACGGCTCCAAGAATTTTTATGAAAAAAATCAGTGCATGATTGTATGTGAGCATTATATTTGCTAAAAATGGTACCTTCCATTGAACCCGTATTTTTTACTTTCTCGAGAACTGGTTAGCCGATTACAATTAAAATTGATATTCAGGAAGATTTAAGTAGCCAAAATAATTTAAAATTCAAATATTTTCGAAAACTGTTTTTTCGTATTTCTAATAAATTAAATATTTTTTTTTTTTTTGAAAAATCAATATTTTGATTACGGGTGGGTGAATTTTTTTAAACTTTGTTCTTAAATGTAATTTATTTTCGTGTTTAAGTCTGCATTCTTACAATATTTTTTTCTAATTAAAAAAAAACAAAATCATAAATAAAAAACGTTTTATTTAAAACCCGTTCACATTCACACGATTTTGAAAAAACAATTAACACTTTTTTAGATTTATTAAAGAAATAAAAAAGCGTTTACATTTTTCCGCTGAAAACTATTTTACATACATTTTTCAAACAATCAAAAGTCAGAAAAATCGAATAAAAACTTTGAAGTTCCCATAATATTTTTCAAGTTTTATTCGAAGCTGTGACCACACATAAGGGCAAGTACGTGCGATCTAGTCTAGTGCGATTTATTTTTATTAGTTTTAAAAACATTGAATTTTTAAAAATAAAAATTCAATAATTTATTTCAAATAGAAAAAAAATTTACAAAATGTTTGTATGCCGAATTAATTTAGCTACATAGGCCTTTTCAACTATACAAATTGACAGAAATCCAATGATCCGTTTCCGAGAAAGTTAAAAAATAAAAAAAAAAACTTTTTAGAAAGGTATTATTAATAGACTTTGCGTAATTTTAGTTCTAATAAATTGATAAGTCTAAAAAAAATTCATCAAAATCGTTGGAGCCGTTTGAGAGAAAAACAAGCTTTTCCTTAACGGTTATATGGCAGATACCGTTGTTTTTAGCCCTAAAAATAAAATTTCAATTTCCCCTCTGAGGAATGCCAAAGGACAGACAAATATTTTTTGTCAAGTATGCAGTTGTTTAGAGCCTATTAATAAAAAAAATAAGTAATAAATAATAAATTTTCATCAAATTCGTTGGAGCCGTTTTCAGGAAAAATAAGCTTTTCCTTAACCGTTATATGGCACGTACTGTTATTTGTAGCCCTAAAAATTAAATTTCAAAAACCCCTCTGAGGAATGCCAAAAGAATCACACATACCAAATTTGAAGGTAGCCGTTTAGGATGTAGATCAATATACATAAAGACGGACAGACTGACAGACTGACAGACATTTTTTGTAACTAACTTTTTTAGGCTTCTCTATGATCGTAATGTCATGTTTGATTGTTATTGATTGATTTTTTTGCGAATGCATAACTTGCCTTAAATTGGCGAAATTCGGTTTCTATACCGATATAGGTATAGTAGGAGATCCGACCATACTCCAAATCCTATAATGAGCCTAAGCTGGGGCTCGCAGCGGGGCATGACCCCCATTATAGTCTAAAAGCCGACAGCAAATTTTGGGAGTGGAATTATAACCGAAATTCACTATCGTGTATGTGTAGATATGCGCTCTAAAATATCAAATCAAAAAGTCTGGCAGGGATTTCAAAAACGGTAATTTTTCCGTTTTGAATTTATATAGGTACAAACGATAGATAATTGCGCCCTACTTTCAAATAAATAGATGCCAGACGTTTTACTTTCAGCTTTCCCCTTGCCAGACGCCCCCCAAAAGGAGCGAAATACCCACTTTGGATGTCGGAAATATAACCACATTTGTGATACCTTGAAATTTCAAGATTACTCTCCTGATTACAAATATATAACCCACCCACAATCTACTTTTTTTTCTTTGAAATATAACCAAACTAATAATACACCAAAAAATCGGATTAATTCTGATTGCAAATATGTATGCCTCATACGTTTTTTTTTCAGCTTTCACCACGCCAGACGTCCATAAAGCATCCTGAAATGCATTTTTTCTAATAAGATTGAAAAAAAAAACCTTTTTTCTTTTCAACTATAACAATGTTGGTCACATCGAAATACTTTGCTTTAAGTCCTGATTATGAATGTGTAACTTTTAGATAAATAATTTATAGCCTTCACCCGCCGTCCTTAAAGTATCCTCAAATGCATTAAAAAAATTATAAAAGAATTCAACAAAAAAATGTTAAAAGCCTGCATTTTTTTTTGTCTTCCACCCGATCGGCACCAAACCTTCACAGGAACCATCCTTGGACTAAATTATATCTAAAAATGTCATAAAAATCCGTTGGGCTGTTTAAGAGTCCATAACGTACATACATACATACAAACATACATCCATTTTTATATATATATGTAGAAGAAGCAGAAGAAGATAGAAGATAGATTCAGTATCAATTCTTGAACAAACATTTATATTATTCCTCATCAGACGAATAATTTTGTGTGTCTTCCTCGTTGTCGGACGAATCATGTGCATTGCATAATTATGTCCTCAATTTTGTCAGGGGCTACTATCCCATCAAACCATTTAATCTTGACCATATCGTCGTCCTCCATTGTCCAGCCTTAACTAAAAGAAGAGAGCTATATCCCTTTATTTTCTATCGCATTTTTCCAAATACTGAAAACATAGTTACAGTTACAGATTGATTTGCTGCAATAGGACACTTTTGGTTGGAGGCAAAAGAATTACTTCAAAGCCTGTAGATAAAAGTGATCAAAGATAATATTAATCATATTTCTAAAGAATTTTTTTTTAGATTGAACCTACTTTTAATGTTTAAAAAAAAAATTAAGATGTAGGCTTACAAGTTTTATAATAAATCTCATAACGGGCTTCATTTACATAACGAGCATTTGTTTAATATAATTTACAAACAAATTTTTCAACTGTCGTGATATCGTCCTCACTTACATTTGCAAACTTTCTGAAATTGGAAAAAGCGGATTGAAATTCTACCGAACCTTAGGATTTCAAATGGTTTGATTTTTCCTTTTTTAAAAAAGCTTGAGGTAAAACTGTGAAATGCAGGAAGTGCAGCACGAAGCGTAGGGCCCAATTAATGCTGGAGAGTTTACAGGAAGAGGCTGATAGTCGAATGATACTTTATTTGACGGGCTACGTCAAGTCTATGGTCTATGCCAACAAGCCAGCGACGATTGATGAACTTCGTACGAATATCGAACGTGAAATTGCAGCAGTATCGGCCGATTTATTCTTGAAAACCGTCGAAAATTGGGTTCAGCGTCTGGACTTCTGCAAGCGTGCCCTAGGTGGCCATGCAAGAGAAATCGAGTTTCATACATAGTTGCATCGAACGTTCTTTCACAGAAATAATTAATTCTTATTGAAAAAACCCTGTCTATATACATAATGAAATGTTAAAAAAAAAATGAATTTATTTTTAAATAACATAAAAAGGAATATCATGAAACTTGGTCTAACTTTTTTGTCTAAATTAAGCGTGGATTGGATTAGATTGCTTTGCAAAATTACATTAATAACTCTTTTTCGCTTCCCGCCTTTCTACGAAATCACGAAAAGAAAAGATTTTAACATTTGCTTTATACTTTCCAACAGCGGCACCTTGTAACGAAGAAATCACAGTTGAAGAAATTAGTGCTTCGGTGAAAAACTCTAAAAAAGGGAATAGACGTTGGGTCGGACTAGATTCTCTTAAAGTTGGTTAAAGATTGAAAACATCTGGTCTAGATGGCTCACGAGATGTGCAATGACGTTTGTTGATTTAAAAAAAAATCAATAGCGGGAAGCGTCTTTTTATTGCAATCCTCGACTTACTAGAATTCAAGGTGACGCAGTTGAAATCATCTAATGAATCAATTATTTTTTGCTGGAGGCCTTGTATATAGAACCTATAGTACTACCATCAGTGTTCGAAAACTAGCGCCATCTAGTTCGTCTACATCTCCCTAAAGTTTTTCTCTGAGTGGAGACAGCAATGTAGACTTTTAGTTTGGGAAATGTATTCAACACATATGCAATGTTAGAAAAAGACAGAACGACAAAAAATAATAGCAGTCAGAAGGAAACAAACCATGAACACTTTTTCATGTTATTTCATTATCATTTTCTTAAGAATAAGCGATAATGAGAGAATGAAATATAGTTATTTAGACAGGTATGTGAGGAGTTTTCATTTCTGCCTTGAAAATACACTGTTCTTGGTAGGGTTTTTTTTATAGATACGGCAACAGGATGAAATTTACCTATTTAACGATTTTTGTTGAAATTTGATATTTGGTTTGGTTTTTTTGTGTACAATTTTGAATGGTTACCATGTTTGATTATTATATCAATTTTTTTAAGTCTGCAAAAATTTAATTTAAGTTGAAGTACCTACCTAGTTACTTATTTTACAAATAAAACACATTGTTTGCATATGTTTGTAACTATGTTATTGCTTTAGAGTATATTCACTTATCACGTCAAAAAATCTAGTACTAACTACTAAATATAGTACTAAATCTACTACTTACTACAAAATATAGTACTAAATACACTACTAAGTACTAAATCTAGTACCAAATATAATACGATAGTACTAGATTCTAGTACTAAGTACTAAAAATCTAGTACTAAAATACCATTGTACCAACAACATAGTACCAACTGGCACCAGTTTTATATTTACCTAGCGTTCAAAATTGAACAATATATATTAAAACTTTAAAAAAGTCGAATCCGAATATGGCAACATTGGTAGTTGTAAGAAATACAGAAAATACAGAAATAACAAAATTTCTTTAAAAATGCAAAATCCAAAAAAATAATTGAAGACGCACAATCTTGGTTTGTTTACGAAAAATCAAAGAGAAATCCACTAATTTTTGTTTCCCTTACTCAACCATACCATATGGTCTAGTGTCACTTTTTGAACCTTTCACTCGTACTTATTATTCATTATTCCTGCATATGCTTGCAATCATTCTAACTCATACGTTTCTGAAAATATAACATACAACCTACTCTTTCGTCACTATATTTCTTTCTACTCTCCAAAACCCATACAAATGAATATCGTGTTGACAGAAAAAGCTATTGCAGCGACGTTGCGGCTCTACCTCGCTTAACTAGAAGCTGCCTCATGATACCACTATAGGTTTTATATACAAAGCTGGAGGTGAAACCATCGTAAGCGAAGATCATACATTATTGATGTATAGGTTGATGTTTTGGCGGGAAATGGTTACTGTGATACTGAATATGAATAGATCAATTTTTTTTTTCAGATAAATTTTTTTTAATATTCTTTCGTAGTGCGTGACATTCGTTAAAATTTGCCATTTTTTTACGGATTAAATGGAGCTGAAAAGAAATGTTTGATTAAATTATTTTCGCAATTTTTTTTTATCATAGAATGTTAAGGCTGAGCCATTTTCCGAAACAGTGACATCGTAGGTCAGTCAAAAGCTACCTTAAAACTGTTATGGCGCAAACCTTCAACTCGCGAAGTCTATGTGAATTCTGAACTTCTTTTCCTAAGTATACATAGGTATGTATATCCCTTATCTGTTCTAAATCACCATCCATTTTCGTTCACCAAAAAAAGCTCCTTGCCAAAGCTTTCATATGAACTATCCCAGAATAACTAACTTTCTGGCCCCATACTATAAGAAGAAAGTGTCGTAATCTTCAGGATGATTCTGACTAACCTTAGATTGTTGACATTTAATACAAGTTGTTACCATTTTTTTTCATATCATATTTAACCACACGAAACGTTCTGTTATAAGTTTAACTGTTGACTTCTTACCTGGGTGAGCCAAATTGTGAATATAATTAACTTCTACATTTCGATTTTTTTTTGTAATATATGGTCGAATTCGAGTGGTAGACACGTCGCAAAACAGTAAGGCATTTGAAGTTGGTATTTCTTGTAGTTTAACCTGGACGGATGTATCTTTTTTCAGATTATTAAATTCTTCATCTGATTTTTGATCTTCGGCCAGTTGTTCAATATCAATTTGTCTGCCGCCGTAGAAAATTGTTTCAATCCGAGATAAAATGTCAGCAACGATGTTGTCTTTTCTTGAAATATTGTGAATTCACTTATGAAGCTCAACTGTCTAGTTTGTTTTGGAGTTGATTTTTCAGCTCTCTGTCTAAACGCGAAAGTAAAAGGTTTGTGATCCGTTAAAATAGTGCAATCCTGTCCATCGATGAGTTTTTGAAAATATTTGACCGACTGCTAAATGGCTAATAGTTCTCGATCAAAAGTTCCCTTGGTTTTTTAAAAATTAGACATTCGTTTCGAAAAAAATACAAGTGGTCTAGGTCTCAGTTCGTTATCAATGAGTTCATGAATTTGCAGCTCCCATGCAGAAATTACTCGCATCAACGTGCAATATTAGTTTCGCATTTGGTAAAGGATGCGCTAAATGAACTGCATTGGCAAGTTGGTTCTTACACATTTCAAATGCTTCTTCTGCCTCTGCATTCCATTCTTTGATTAGCGATGATTAGTTTTCCTTGCACAAATGCTGCAGTAGGTAGCTATCGACGATAAAAGTTTGGCATTGCTATGAATTTTCTTAACTCAAAGGCTAGTTTTGGTTTTTCAAAATTTGTGATCACTTCAACTTTTTCAGCTACAAGGACCGATATCATCTTTCGTAACTTTGTGCCGAAGAAAATTTTGTCTGTATAAGCAAAAACGGATTTTGTAACGTTGATTGGAAAATTGTTTTCAAGTAATCGTTGCAAAACAATTTCCAAGTGCCGTTCGTGTTCGTTATTATTGTTTGAAGCAATGCAAATATCGTCTATGTAAACGATGACATAATCAAGATTGAAATATTTCATTCATATACCGCTGAAATGTTTGGCTGACATTTCGAAGACCCAATGTCATCACATTGAACTCGAATAATCTAATTCACGGTCCTGTTAGGCGATAAAGATTGATTATGGCAATCTCCGCATGGTCGCCAGAAGTGTTTGAGTAATTGAGGTAGGTTTTGTGCGAATGTAAAAATTTGTTCACTTTTGTTAGTACATGTGATAGCACTTACCTCTAAATTTGTTTTTGTATCAACTAGTTTTCTTCTTATAGGATCAACCAGTAATCCGTATTCATTAATGAGATCAGCGCCGATTATTGGCTTTGCTACATCAGCAACTACAAAAATCTAGTCCATTTGTCTTCTAAGGCCAAAGTCGACTGAGATAGTTCGAGTTACATAGGTTTTGATTGATGATCCGTTGGCAGCGTATAATATGTATATATGTATAATATGCATCTGGTTTGTCCGCCTACTTTGTGGAATGACTTAAAAATCAGCTCCAATATCTATTAGAAATCGTTGGTTGGTTTTGCGGTCATTTCAAAATAAGGGTCGACTTTCTGTTGCTTGAGCTCTAGACGTCGCTTTTGTTAACAGAGGTTCTTCAAATTTTCCGAAGTCATTTCCAATTTATTGAACCAGTGATACTTGCAGAATGGAAATTTTGGTCTTGATTTACTTCTATCAAGTTGCTGGTTTCGATTTTTATTTTCATTGTTGCGTGACTGATTTCGTCCTGTTCAAAGCTCTTCTATTTCATTCTGTAGCTCCTCTATCTTTTTTTTGCAAAGGCGATTCAATTTGTACAGCCGACACATTGGAATAATTCCACATGTCCATCATATGGTCGGGTTGTTTATCCATGGCCATTGAATCACCACTGCCTATTGATATAATAATTAATTATTTAATAATTGAGTTGGTTTTAGGTCACCCAACTAAACTTCTTTGACTAATTTGCGAAGCTTCTTCCTGTCTGAATCTGTATATTCAGCAATTAGAGCGTTTGTAACCGTTTTATATTTCTCAGTTTCCGGTGGCTTGCATACAATGTCAGCTGCTTGCATCAGAACTTTGGAATCTAAGGAACCGATTACGTGGTGATATACATATGGTTTCATCGCGTGTAACCTTTGCTATGGCAAATTGCGACTCCATTTGAATTTTGAATAAAATATAGCTCCGGTCGTTCTTAGCAAAATGCTGGTGGTTTAATGCTTATGTGATGCATTTCACCCGTTGTAATGTTCTTCGGGTCCGGCTCTTAATTTTTTCGTAAATTATTTTATATAATTGATGCGATGAAAATTATTCTGTAAAAATTCTTATGGAAGTTACTCTGAAACGTTTTGTTCTTAAGTTGGGATCACCAATATCGTAATCTTCAGGACGATTGTATTTTCAATAAAAAAAGTTTCTTATATTACTTTCCAGTATCGAATACAAAATTAGAATGAAAATTCATAACTTGAAAAAAATGTATTTAATAGTAGATTGCTTAAAAATTATTAATGAAAGTTTTTTTTTGAAAGCAAGTAGTTAGTTTAAAGAATCAAAGTAATATGTATATAATAAATGTAACTTATTTAGTCAGTCATAAAAGAATTCTCGTTCCTTAGATCGAAAAATCACGACAAATTAGCCTTGAAACCTTCTTTAAAGCAACTTTTCAAATGAAATTATTCAATAGTTGGCTTCAAAACACAGTTAAGAAAAGATGACAATTCACCTATTTTACCGCATAATATTTGGTCAATTACCTTACAATTCTTCTTAAAACTTCTGAAAAAATGTAACGATGCCATTTATGTCCAAAAAAAGTGCAAACAAATCTCAATAAACCCTCATTACTCATGGCTTAATGTTAGGCCATAATCCATTAGTAGGGCAAAACTCTCATCTAATTACGCAAAGGTTCGGCAAAGAAGATATTTTTTTTATTTAATGGTTGCAGATTTAGTTTTTCCAGCGATTTGACTCTTGGCCGGCCAAGTATCTTTGTTCATTATGTCTCCATAATGAAACATAAAAACTTATCGCTTAAGACGCTAATGTAATGTTTCGTAAGCCAAATGATGCATGCTCTTTCGAGGAACTTTTCATACAACCTTTTGCGTTTTCCTACCTTTTTTGGTATTTTTTTATTCAAGGGATTCAACACTGATGGTATGAATACCATATTACCCCATAGCGCAATCAATTTTATTTCGTGAGAGTACTTGCAGATGTTTTTCAAACGATTAAATATGTATATTTATATATTAAAGATACACTCTGCGGCGTGGCATTCGGACGCTGATTGACTCCAGCCGGCGGACGACTCATCTCGTCATCTTTCAGATACAAGTTATTATGCTTATGTTTATGTCCCGTGTTTTTATTGTAAACTGAACCTTGAGCGCACAGGTTGAACGTGAAGGGCGAACAATAATAAAAATTAATAAATAAAAAATTGTTGTACAAATTCTGCGTTTAGGTATTCATCTTATGATGTGAATTCTAAAATGAGTCAAAATGTTTGGCTATTTTTAAACCAAATGGTGGCAGGTGCAAATTGATCATCATCACCGCATCGTATGAATGGGGCAGGCGTCTGTGAGTTGTGATTCTCATTAAAAGAAAAGATTTGTTTTCAATGCTCTTGTGTGATCGTGAAGTCATTGTATTAATAATATATGTTCGATGTTTTTTTAACTAAAAACTCAAAACGTCCATTGTGATATTGACGAGGATTGATGGAAGTTACGTATCGATTGTATTTTTGTGTTTTGGCTGTCTAGATAATTGTTAAAGCATTTATCAGCATTAAAAAAAACAAACATTTTATTCCGGAAGAAGAAGATCTTTGTATATATAGCAATTTATTATTTTATCCATTTGATGCTTTGACAATACAATTTTCGAAATTGTATTAGTAATACTATTTTATGTTCAAAAAAATTAAAAAAACACATGCCCTTCGGCACAACAGAAAAAAAATTACAAAAAATGCCAAAACAATATTACATCAACCTAAAAGCTACAGAAAACTCTTTATTAAATAACGAAGTGGACAATGACATGATTCATTATTTCAAATGCGTCAAAACAAAAATATTGTTATCTTCGCTTACGAGAATATCAACAATTTATACAACTTTTTTTAGAAGGTACAAATACCGTATGCTACCGAAGCAAAGCGTCTAGGCATGGCTTTTGATACTGAGCTGAAATGGAAGTCGCACCTTGAAAAGTATTGACACTAAATTATGAGAACTGAACTAGCGTATTGTAAAATACTCCATTTTTAACTACGTATGATAAACTGCTGATAAGTGCTTAAACCGTTATGGATGTACGGAATATAATTTTGGTTTTGTACCAAAGTAAATTCTAGGTACTGGAATCCATGCTCCATGGCACATACGAAACAGCGATTTACTCAGAGTTTTGTGTATAGAAACTGTCAAAGAAAAATTATGAGGTATCAAGTTAAGGACACAAAAACGAAAGTTGTTCGTTCGACTTAGCGTAGTAAGGTGTATATTCGCTTGTAAAGGCGGTATCTCTAGGTGCCCTCAGTGGAAAGTCCTGTGGCAAAATTGAGTAATACTACACTACCCTGACGCAGCATAAACTTCTTTATAAGGCAACTAAGTAAATTAATACATTTTTTAGTGAATAAGAAGGAAACGTCCACTTCAAGCAGAGTCCCAAGAGCATTTATTAGGAGGAAGAGAAAAATACATATCTGCACCAACTGCTAATTCACAGCGGGCCATAAAGTACTGCAAAAATGTTGTATAAGCAAATGAGTAACAACATTTTTAATTGTCGCTTAAACATATTGGTTAAAATTGTTCATGGCCTACTTCTTGTGAATGACTAAAAAATTCTTCGCAAATACAGACGTGGGGAACTTAACAATTAAGAGTTTCCTAGTCAATAGTTCCCAATAGGTTCGAAAAATTACCTAAGAGAAAGGCTCTGCAATGCAGTTGTTCGTCAAATTTTTAGTTACGTTCACAATGTTAGATAAGGCGTATAGGATATTATTCTTTTAAATGCCTTTTGTTTCCTTATTCTATTTACTTTATTTAAGTCAGGACTAAACCAACGCAGAGCAAATGTCTATAAGATTAGATTGGTAAAACTTTCATCATCGTCGGTTTTAAATCAGGTATAAATTAGATGTCTTTTTCCTCGCCACTATTATAAAAGTGTTGAAAATAACATGACTCATGCTGATAATGCTGATAAGACTAATGCTGATACTGCTGATAAGAAAAGTGACGCACGCTGCTATATTGTGGTTCTTTCAACCAAAATCGATCGCAAACACCAAGCGAAAGTTAAAAAGAACAGGCGCAAATTCCCAAAATAATTCCACTCAAATTCAAAAACAAAAAGAAGAGAAAAAGAAATACTACGGTGGTAACGGTGTTTAAACATACACTTGAGGATTATCATCACTTCAAATACGGCAGTTTTGTTTATTGACGTATTCATTTAACTAAAAGTGAGCTTCATCGCTAAACAAAATGTTCTTATGAAAATTGGGTTCAAAGGTAATCATGTTTTGGGCCTATTCACCGAATCTACGCCTTGCTAGGTGATCATGTGGCTTTAATTCTTGCACGAGTTGGATTTTGTAAGCACGCAAACTAAGATCTTTCCGCAAAATCTTCCATGAAGTGGATGGACATATATCCATTTCCTATGCACGATGGCGGATAGACTGATTCGGGACTTCTTCTACGCTACGCTCTACAGCAGCAATGACTTCTTCTGTACGCACTGTACGACGTCTCTGTGGATGCGTATTATCATTTAGACTAAATGTGGTGCGAAAACGTTCCATAGTTAATCGAATTAATTGCTCTGATAGACGATTATGTTGACCGTAAAATGGACGTATTTCGAACAGAATCATGATTTTAAAAATAAATTTGCACAATTTGGAAGCGTTGTTCATAGGTCAGTCTATTTATGTTGAAATTCCAAACCCCCAGTTAAAATAGTGTTGCCAACTTAAAGTTCTATACCTATAGAAAAAACCCTTTTCAGTTTTCAGTTTTTGATTTAAAACTAATAAAAGTAATTTTTTTTTCTTTAGAAAATTCCCCTCCCATTTAACAGGGGACATACATCGCTGCCCTCCTATATGATGTTTTTACTGTCTCCACCCAACCTAAAGGCCCTAGCTTTCTTTTACACTTTATGCGAATCACCCTGTATAGATAGATTGATAGATTTGACAATTAAGTGAATTAATAAATTTAATATTTGTAAATTTAAATTGATTATAACACTATCGGCCAATAGAATCCTGGATTCCTTTTATTTTTGTTCTATTTGAAATATACTTTTATAAGGTTTATACAATTTTTTTCTATAAGAGTCTTTCAAATTACATTGTATCTTTTTATGTACTGAAGAAGAAGAATAAATAAATTACGAAAATGAAAACATCCAAAGCCGGCTTCATCTAAAACGATTTGTCTACTAACTGGCACATCTATATGCATATTTATTTTACCTTCACCTGATCTTGTCGATACTTTCGAAAAGTTCAACCAATCTGTAAGGTTATTATAACATATTGATTAATACATAAAAATACGACAAACCAGAGCTGGTTAGGCATTTAAAAGCTTGATCCAGACACCTACCTATATTATATCACACTTTTTAAAGTGTGCATTTGAAAGCGCATATCTCCGCAACCAGAAAGTAGATAAACGAGTTTAAAATGCCATTATTTATATCTATTGACTTAAAAAGAAAATCGATGGAATCAAAGCCGCAACATGTGGCAGAAATGTAGATTTGGGTCAATCTTTTCTGACCAAAATACGCAAAAACATGAGAAAAGAAAGTCTTAATGTTATTGCCAATAAAAGCACGCATTCCCTGTTAAAAAGCTTTATCAGTGTTACAATACAACATACATATGTATATACAGAAAGTATAGTAGTTCAATGAACTTTATTAAGAAGATATTTTTTGTTTTACTGGATTTAAATTTCTTGTTCACTGAATATTACAGTGGCAATCTAATTATACGTCCTTAAAGAGGACATTGAAAAGCTTATAAAACGAGTCGTGAACTGATGATGCATAAAATCGAACGCTGAACTAGTTATGTTAAGCCCAGTTTTAATCCATGTTGCTAATAATAAGTTGTATGCATACTCTTTTGGACTAGGTACCTTAATTACTGTGGATCTACGCGAAACCTTGATTTTTCAGTGTTTTAGAATTGGTGTTTCTGCAGCCTAGCTATTTATATTTTTAGAATTTGTTGTAAAAAGTTGACAGTAGTTTTTTTTTTTTTTGTAATAACCAAGTTTTGAGACGAAGATCTTTGAAATGCATCAGGTTATTTTTTAAAAAGAAAAAACTGACTTGAAACAAAAAATAAAATGCACGACTGGATCGCACGTACTTGCTAATTATGTGCGGTCACATCGTCGAATCGCATCGAACTTGTTCTTATGCTAGATATTTGCTTAGTGGCATACATATATATATGTATATTAAAATAAAAAAAATAATTTTTTTTCGAAAATTCTTTAATTTTTTTAATTAGTTTAAAAGTTTTTTTCGAAAAACTATGCAATAAAATTTAAAAACTAAATATCTATCGAGGAAAGAAACATTGACAATCGTTCCACCAGTTTTTTTTTTGTAAGTCGTTTTTTTTAAAAAAAATTATTTAAAAAAATGTTTAGTACATACATATGTCATTATAAGAAACTTTATAGTTTCTTAAAAAAAATTCAATCAACCAATATTTTTTTTTTGGGGTTTCAAATTATTTCGAAAATCAAATTATTTTTTAGAAAATTAAAAAAAATTTTTGAAAATTTTGAATTGCTATATTAATTATAAATGGCTTCCTTGTGTGAAATTTTATTGAAATCGGGATAATAGTTTGCGATAAAACCGCATTTGAAAAAACCGCTTTTATGAAAGGTACCGCTATAAAAGAAATTTCGAAAAAATCATCAAAATGTATTGTTGTAAAAAAATAGCACCCTGAAAGTTTTATCAAAATCGTTTTCGAGAAAATCAAACTTTTTGTTTAAGATTGTATGTCAGGTACCGTTTATTTTCGACCTAGAGCAAAAACGAAAAACGACCCTCGAGATACTACCAAATAAATACTAAATACCAAGTTTGAAGCAAGTCCGGCCATCCGTTTAGGCTGTAGAGGTGGAAAAAAGACATTTACAGTGCCACATTTCAGCGAATAGTTTTTTTTAAATTTTTGATTGCGCCGGAAGTGGAAAATCTTCGTAGACACTATAGTCCCGTATTTATAGCACGAGACAATCATAATAAATTATGTAATGAAGTTTCAGAACCGACTTATACTCGAACAAATCATCCGAGCTCATTTCCTTTAGCGTAGTTTTAAAACGCTAACACTTCAGGGAAGTCATGAATGTATCGCATTTATCTTACGCCAATATTCATAGTCTAAACAGGGTGCGATTTCTTTTTTCAGTAAAACAAGCACGACGATGTTCTTAACGCACGTCATTTATTTAGTCTGTTTTGCCAAATAACCATGGACGGATATTGCGTTCAATAACACCTGCAAATGATAAAATTGTTTTATCAAAATGGGTGTTCTGTTCGGGCAATGTTCCGTCCTCACGGATGGAAGAACCCAACCTAGTCGCTACTGAGGTCGCGCACAAGAACTCGGCCTTACGTAGACCACAATTTGGCGACCCAGAAGCTGAAGGTAAACAATCATAGGCAACGACGTGTGTTCACAGAATAGGCTCTGGAGCAGTTGGAAACTGAGAACTGACGCCCATCAAGAATAGCCGTGGCGGAAATTTAAACGATGTTATATTCCACACATAATGACATCGATAGGCTTTTCAAACGAATAAAAAAATCCTATGATATCTAACATCTCACACACACTATGTTTTATTTAAACTAAAAGTTAAGGGAAGCGCTTAATAAAAAATCTTTGTTTATTATAAAATAATTTATTGGCGCGACAGCTCCTTAAGGAGCCAAGGCCTAGTGACTTATACTCTCAACCATTCCTGTGTGTGTGTTGTTACTCTGCAAGAATGGAAGGGACCTACAGTTTACCGCCGAGTCCGAACGGCTACATGAGATGCACTTTTTCGAGACAAATTTTACTCTTAGAGGTTTTGTCAGTTCCTCGGAAGAGGCAGTACCCCAGAAAAAAAGGTGGCTATGAGCTGGATTTGAACCCAGGTTCTTTCGCTTAGCAGTCCGACACACTAACCACTAAGCCACGGGGCACTACTTGTTTATTATAAAATATAAATATCTAGGTTGTTTATTATAAAACCTAGATATTTAACTTCTTCAACATAAGAAAAAGAAATGTCATTTACATATGTAAGTTAAGAGTGGAAACTTCATGAGAAGATATATTTGGTCTTGAACAAACAATACCATTGCAACGGTACCGTATGTCAAGCACGTTAAACTGCGATTTATACAATATTGTCAAATGGGGTAATAGGAATCGTGTGGAGTTTAATGCTTCGAAAACTCAATGCTGTCTTCTGTCGTTAAAGTTAAACACACCCTGAATGCCTTGGATTGCACTTGCATCGAAAAAACCGAAAAGCTCTCAGTACTCGATATCTGTGTCAAAGACGACCGTTGGCACGACCATATATTTGAGATCGCTAAAAATGCTGCTAAGTGTATCGGTGTAAGATGTATTTTTCCCCATCTGATCTGGCTACAATTTATAAAGCTTTTATTAGCCATTAACTCAAGCATAACTCTCACCTCTGGGCAGGTGCTTCGCCAACATCGCTTCACCTGCTTGGTAGAATACAAAATCGAGCGTTTAGATTGATAGGAAAAAGAACTGCAGCTGAAACAATTGCCCCTCTCGAAACCGACGCAATGTTTCATGTCTTTCCTTATTTTATCGTTTCTTTTATAAAAAATGTTCACTCGAAGTAGCCACCTGCATTCCTTCCCTTAAAAGTTTCTCCCGTAATACTCGTCTCGCAAGGAATGCTCATCAGTTCACCCTAGAACCCAATTTCGGACGTACCGTGAAATATAGGGATTCTTTTTTTAGCCGAACAAAACGAATTTGGAATAGTTTACCCGGCGAGATTTTCCCTTGCCATTTTGATCTGCAAACATTCAAAACCAATGTTAATCGACACCTCCTATCTCTCCCCTCCCTATCTTCCTAATGCCCGCGCAGTGTGTTCTTCATTAAAAGGGAAACAAATTGTCCTTTGTGCGCGCGTTAATTATAAAAAAAAAAAAAAAAAAATCAAGAGCAGAATGTGAGTACTGAAATTTGATTTTTAGTTTTTGCAGTAGAATTGATTGCTCAATATTATCAAAAGCTTTAGAAAAGTCAAGCATCACCATAATACTGATTTCATAACTGTCTAATGCTGCTCTTAAGTCGGAGGAAACTTTAATGACAGCTGATTCATAACTAAGTTTTTTCTTAAAACCTGGTTGCTATTTAGACAATTTACAATGCAGTCTTCCTTAATCTGCTGGCCTAATATCTTTTCAAAAACCTTCGACAGAAATGAAAGTAAACTGATTGGTCTAAAATCCAATGGACTAGATGGTTTTGGTTTTTTTTTTGTAATAGGAATTACTGTGACTTTCTTCAATGAGAAAGTTTTTCCTCCAATTTATCCACCCTGCACGTGATGCTTGATGTCGTTATCACAAGATTCTTTGCTATTGAATTGATCATTAATTGAAGGCATTTAAGGTTTTTATATAAGTATTAAAAGAACTGTTTCATTCAAACAAAAATCTGTAATGGGCCTTGTAGTTCAGATAACTGGCACCATAGGTGTTTAGACCTTTTCGCGCTAATGCGGTTTACATTGGATCTTCAATAATTATGTCTTTATCATCAGCAAAGAATAATTTATTTACTTTCTGTACCCTTATCTTCTAGCAGAAATTAAAGGGCTGTAAAAAAAAGAAGAAAGCACTCAAGACGCTTCCCTGAGGCACATTAACTTTAATTGGGAACTCTTTAGTTGCTCTCCCGCGGGGAATTTTACTTTTGTTTTGACTAGGATGCAACTCATGTTAAACCTCATCGTCGTCTATCGAATACTTTTTCAAAATCAATAAATTGCAAATTTCTTGAGGAAACTCGGCCATCCTTTACCTGCGCCCAATGATCTTCAAGGTGTTGAAGGGTTGCTTTGCTATCGCATTTCGTATATCGTGGGCCCATAAGCGCATGGAAGAATACCGGATTTAATGTTGTTCGGGGTGAAATCATTCAAAAGTCTTGAAGTGGTAGCTTAACAAACCTACGTCGCCATCGCCAAGACATCTTCATTCGAGATATCTCAATCTTAAAAATAACACAAATTCTTGGAGAAAATTAAATGCTATCAGAAACAAACTAAATATATAATTTTTAATGCTCGCAAATTTATTTATTCCTTATAATTCTATAAAGAAGCATAAATAAGATTTTAAATGCAAATGACTAGAAGGCACTTGTCGGCTGAATAATCCATGAAATTCATTGCTGGCGCAAATGCAAATTGCAAATTGCAAATCCTAATTTGGGATGCGACAACACGGCAACGGCTAGGAAGTAGATTCATCCCAGGGCAAGGCGGAGGAAAATAATGTGTGTTTAGTACACACATATGTATATACATTTATAAACATATACAGTTTCTAATGGATAAAACCTGATAGTATAGCCTTGTCAGGAATAGAATGACAGGCAAACATATATATACATACATATGTATATACTCCTTAACTCATGTGTCATACATTTCTATAAGCATTTGAATAAGTGGTCATGGACTTCCAAGAGGGATTAGAGGAGAAAAACAACATTATACTGTATACAACACACACATCTGTGGAAATGGTGGGCATTTTATTTTAATTTTTTTCCTTGTTTCTTTGGCTGGTGATGTGTTCAGTGAGTAAATGGGATACAACAGTTGAATAAAGTTACAAGAAGCCTGTCAAGAGGATATACATTCATCTGTTAAGGAAAAAAACTGCACTCCAATGTTATCCATCAGGATGTACCTCTTTAATCTTTGGACACACGCAAAAGATTGATTATGGGATCTAGGATGCTTGTTTTAATTAATAACTTTAACTTTAATGAAGGCCTTTTCCACAATGTAGTTACTTCAACTACAGTTAATAAAGTTAGCATCCTTGCAGTATATTCGGAAAAGATTAAGCTTACTGATAGTTGTTTTTTTCTACGAAATTACGGATTACGTAGGTTAGTTTTTTATCTCATGGGTCCATGAATCCATATTGTGTTGTTTGGACTTTAAAGGGTGGCCATGCTATTTTTATTAAATCTCGTTATGCTTAGGAGTTCGCCTTGGCTTCCATACAAAATACAAGTTTTTTTTGACGTAATAACGTCTTATAAATCGATGACAGGCTACACGTACGAAATAACATGACTCATGCTGATAAGATTCATGCCTAATGCTAACCACGATACTGTGGTTCTTTCAACCAAAATCGATCGCAAGCACCAGGCGAACATGAAGAAGAACAGGCGCAATTTCCCAAAATAATTCCACTCAAATTCGAAAAGTATGTAGGTGTGTGTGTTTAACGAAAGGGTTGTGGTTGTTGCTGCCATCATTGTTTTCTTATGACGTTATCAAATTCAGCAGTACTCCTCCTTAAAGATTGTTGAAAAATCATTGTTGCAAAAATCATTATTTTTAATCAAGTTTGCAATATTACTGCCTATAAGGTGATGGCTGACCTTGTTCTTGAAACTCAGTTTTTCAACATGTGTCGGCAAGGAAGTGTATTTTCTCTCCAAACATTCAAGTTATTAATCGGAATGTCGAAGGACATATAAAATCTTCTTGAAAAAAAACTTGCTATACATTTATTTCGCCAAAAAGAAGTTTCATGGTTGCAGAGAACATGGAGATATGTCTGTTTCCAGGAGGATCATGTAATACTAAGGTGGCCATTTGTAAAATCTCTTCATTGAAAATGGGCTGGGTTATAATAATGCAGAATTGCCATGTGCAATTAAAAGCGTTTTTTTACTGCCAAAAGTTTGTTAGAAAAAGGACTATTCACATTTAGTTTAGAAGCTTTTTTCATTCTGGGATATATCTTTAAGGTTTTCGGTATTTTTTTCCAGCGAATTTCCATCTTTCATTTCTGGTAAAGCATTCACCGTCGCTCGTTGCGCTCTTGGACTTACTCAAGTTAACGCTTATGTAGGTTTAACTTAAATAATGCTTAATGGTAGAAAGTTTGTTGTCAAGAGTGGCAATGTAACATCTACCACAACTTTTGATATTAAAAACGGTCTACAACAAGGAGCGGTGAACTCGCCGATTCTCTTTAGTATTTACACCAGCGATCTCATTGGGAGTCTACCTCATGCAATTGCGTATGCCGATGATTTAATTGCGTACAGAACAGGTCCAATTGAGGTTATCAGAATTCTCTTGCAACGTGATTTCGATAAAATTCAGCAATATTGTAATGATTGGAAGCTGAAAGTTAACTTCCAGAAATGTGAAACTATCCTGTTTAGAACCCCTTTGTCTGGGGCCTCTGGTTGGATCAGTATCTATATTTCAATCGACATGTAGAGGCTGTTTTGGCCAGGGCTAGGGGAGCTTTTGCCCTGACAAGACGGTTGTTTTATAGCAGCCGCCTTGATAGCAGGGTGAAAGTGATTTGCTACATGGCCCTCATCAGGCCGATGATTGCCTATGGATGCCCTGTGTGGTTCAACGTTGCACCATCTCTGATGGAAAAGATTCGGGTGTTCGAGAGACAGTGCCTTCGCACTTGTCTCGGTCTTTATAGAACACCAGAGTCGGAGTACAAACACTATTATTCCAACGAGGTCCTATACAACGGGGCCAATATAAACAGGATAGATAACTTTTTAATTAAGCGCATTCGCGGACACATTGCAAGGGCGATGACCTCAACTAATGGACAAATCTTCGGGGCTTACTACCCCCAAGATGAATATTTTGAAAGCACACGTTTGAGTGGTTTTATCCCGCCCGAGGCTTTCCTATGCCTTGATAGTCGAGGGCTGATTCAGGATAGATCGGCGGTTCCGTTGATCTACCACGTCGGCCGCAGAACAGTCGATAGGCGGCTCCTCTACGACCGAGACATAGTCGCTGGGAGCGAAGCAGAGCGCCTCCGTTTCAGTAGGGCCGTGCCCGACCGGGATCGGAAGGAAGCCCTAGATCAGGTCCACCAATTTTGGTGGCTTAACTAAAACCCGATAATTTTCAGTCGGCAAAGACGAAATATCGCCTATGGCCATACTACTATATCTATTGTAGCTTTAAGTTAGGTAGGGCAGTTGCGGCGGCACCAAAAAAAAAAAAAAAAAAAAAAAAAAAAAACACGAAAATCAAAAAGCTTGCTGTGGCTGTTCTAATTTTAAGTAATTTTAAGTATTTTAGGTTTATTTTAAGTTGTTTTAAGTTTATCTTTAGTTTATTTTAAGTAGTTTAAGATAGATTAAGTTAAGTTGATAAAGATTAACCAGTTTTTTTTTTAATTTTCTGGGAAAAAATAAAACCCGATATAGATAAGATAAATTTAAGTTATTTTTAGGCCGAAAGGCAATTAAAATTAAGTTAGAGATTAATTTAGAGCGCCCGCATAGGGCCAGTAATTTAATTAAGATGATATTTTAGCTAGTTTTAAGATTTTTGTCTAGCATTTAAGTAGATATAAGTAAAACTGAAAATAAAAATCAATTAAAAGTAAAAGTAAAAGTTAACTTAAATAATACTCTTCAAGATCCAAAGTCACGCTCAGTACTTGGAGGTATGTCGTATGTCAGATAACAAGACTGTCATGTGCATGCATTATCACAGTTGCCAAGGTCAATAACCCTTAGTATATTCGTTGACATTTTCATCATCGATTAAATCAAAAGCTGCTGATGAAATCAACGTGGAAAGCATAAAATATTCAAAGTGAAAATCTGATCTATTGCTGAGTGATCACATAGCAGATTCACATTATTGACCAATGTTGTGAGTATTGCGTAAAGAACCGATGAGAAAATCTTCAATAGTTGGAAACAACCAGTGGTGTCTGAAACTAAGGTTTCCGAATTCCTTTCTTTGATAGTGTTCCTCAAGGATCCGTTCTAGGACCACTTCTGTTCGCAGCTTATATAAATAATATTCCTAGTTTCATTCGTCAGGGAAATGTGCAAATGTTCGCAAATGATATCCAGTATCTTCAAAGTTCTGCGTTGGGTCCATTGAAAACTACGTATACAATATAAATAAAGATCTAAATGCCATTTTTTATGGTCTAACACCTGCGGTCTTGTTTGTAACCCCCTAAAACCAAAGTGTCTTGTTATCTCAAAGAAGACGCTCGACAGTGCTTTTGAATACTATTCCCGTGGAATTCGTGAATACGGCTAAGAACCTAGGAGTTTGCTTCAATTGAACTCTCACTGGAATCCAAATTCAAAATTTCTGTTGTTCCACAGCATTAATCGTTGTTGAAAAACCTTGTATAGATAGAATAGCTTTTCTCCATTTTTATCGTCTGTTCTGTGCAATAGATTACTGTGAGATCAAACGATCTACAAAATTTGAATAACTTCTTCCCTCTTCCATCTGAAGCGTTGATCCAGGCAAAAACTCTAATTAATTAACATGACCATTAATTAGCGTTACGGAATTTCCCGGACATGTATTCTTTTGCCTATTCGGGGGACGTCCGGTATAGTTTTGTACTCTTTTTAACACATTATTTGTCTGCTAATTTTCAGTAATAAGGTAGTGTTAAGCCCTGATTATACGATTCTTCTTCTTCGGTTGGTACGTTTTCGTTGTTTTTGACAGGTGCGTAACGTTTGGAGTACACGGTTCGTTAATTATCCTACTGCGGTTTCAGTTTTTCTACAATATCTATCTGTTTTCACTAAAAAAAATTATATTATTCGTTTTTAACTTCATAAATACAATTTTTTTAATTTTGCTCAAAATTTCTCACAAACTGTTGACGTCAAAAGGGGGAAATTAAAATGAAGCGTACCTTGATAAATCAAAATTATAGGAAATGATGAAGATAATGGTGAAGACGAAGGTGTTCACCCTTGATTATAGCATTCCGTCTGCAAAATACTTTGAGTCGTTCGGGTGACTCGATTTTTCGGTTTATTCAGTCAATTCTGAATTTCTGATTACTGTACCTACAAAATACTAAACTAGCACACGTTTTGAATTTTATTTTATATTTGTTTTCGCGGAAACAAATTGTAAAAGATACATAGATATAGAATTTAGAAAATAAAAAGATACAGAGATATGGAGATACAGAAATATAGGGATATAGAGATAAATGGACATATAGAGATATATAAAAATATCAAGATATGGAGATATTGAGATGTAGAGATATAATGATATATAGATATAGCGATATAGAGATATAGAGATATAGAATATAATATGGAGATATATAAAATTGTACCCAGGAAAAAAGCAGGGTTCCTATGAGAGAGGCTTAAATATGTAATTCATTGCTGGAAGTGTGTTTTATATGTTTCCATGCACGAATGTGTGACAAAATGCACCGTTTCTGCGGGAGAAATCTGAGTAATTTTCTTTGGCGAGTTTTGATTTAAATTTTAATTTGATTTCGTTTGCGTGAAGTCCACGCATACGCATGTTGCCGATAATCCAGTGTAACCATCGCATCATGTGGAATACGAGAACAGACCTTCGAACGATTGATACTAAAACTTGGGAGACAGAGAATCACCACGAGATCCAGAAAACACCAGATCCAGAAAACACCATTGTTTCAGATAAATAAATGGATATTGAACCACAATGTCTGTTCACAAAAGTGTGAACAAGATCTGTCCACACATCAATAGATAGCTATTCCGTATTTCCTCTATCCCATCAATGTGTTTTTTTTTGCATAAATTAAGCTGATCTTCAATGATCATTTACTAGAAAGCTTTTTAGCGTTTAAGGCACAAGTATTTCTAAACTTTAATGAATTTATTTACATGAGCCAGAATTTGAATTTCAATTCAAATTCCAAACTGAAATGTTGAAATACCAAAATACCAATTGGCATGGACCTCTAAAGTCTGGTGTGAACCAGACGATTCATCTGTTAGATAAATATCTACAGCATTCTTTGTCTGCTCATTAATCCTCAATGTTCGCTTAACAATTTTCCCCACGAACTGTAAATAAATACACAGCAACTTACCTGTCCTACTCCACCTGTTATCACCACAAACCGACCTTCCTTAAGCTATTGACTTACCCTCACTTTGGCCCTAGTCATCTCCCACCTGTACAAGATAGGTACAAGCAAAAAAAAAACATTGAGGCTTGCACAAGAATAAACCAAAGTCAAGTCTTGAGGTCTGCGGTCATGAATTCCATTAATGGAATAAGCACTGAGCACACGCACTTTCCCACCCGCAAATCCACTAACTGACCTCCAGGCTCCAGATTCCAATGGCGTTTGGTACACCACAAAAAAAACTTGGATTACGTTAACGTTGTCTGAGCGCTTCTCTTTCCTTTTGTCAGCTGATAGAAAAAAAAGTTTTGTGAGTGTGACCAGTTGCCATGTTTCTTACAAATTGGTAAGATATTTATGTAGTTCTGTTTGTTTTTTTTTGTTGCATCTTTTCTATTGGAAATATTATATTGACTACTTAAATCTAATAATTTTTTTTTGTATTCCTTATTAAAATTCCTAAAAGTGCAAGGAAATGTTGTTGAACAGAAATATTATAGGCATCGCTGCAAATTGCATATTCTATGTACCACAGGAAATGAAACAGTAGCCAAATAATGTTATTGTAGATACTTTTATAGGCCTTATAGTCTAGTATCGTAACAAACAAATCATAAAAAAAAATAAAAATATTGACAGAATTTATATAATAATATTGTGTAATTTTTTAATAACTATTCCAAGTCTAGATATACATAGTTAGAATCCAAACCGTATTTGGATACTTTCCGGCGGCAAATAAGTCATTTTATAAAAATAAAATTAAAAAATAAAATGTAAACTTAACGCAGTCTGCTGAGCAAAAAGTAAAAAAAAACTTTTATGAAAGTGGGTCAAAAGTTAATAATAAAGTCAAATCATATTTATAAAAGGATATGTGGGTATGTTGTGATGATGTAAAGTATGGGACTCAAAATGGAGTGGCCAATTGATTTTGTTGAAATGTTTAGGCATTCCTTGCGTTAGCTCCCTAGGTGATCTTAAGTTTGGACCAGATTGGTGGCCCTGGGGTGTAGATCATCGTGGTTTTATCGAATGCTTAAAACTTGAAAACGTTTGGACTAAATTGGACACATCATTATGCGAGTTTGTTCGTTATTGCTACGCGAAGATAAAATTCAGAAAATTCTGAACAGGTTTCAGTAATTCTTATGTATAGAACGACTTTTTACAAGCAGATGTTGTAGGGAGTAACTCAAAACTCAGGCTATTTTTATTACCCCTAGATGTACTTATTTTTGAATAAACATGTTTATTATATTATGTATTATCACGATTACGTAAGTGGTGTTTAGTTTATGTTTGACCTTTAATGTTGCCCCGTTGTCTGGATCCAGAAAATGTATTGTGTACCCATGCAACGATGGTTGGGTCAGCTAGTTCTTTATTTAATTTTTAGATAATTTATTTCTATTTCATTGGAAAACACAATCGGTGGGGCAAAAAATATACTATGTGTTATTCAAATACCTCATCTATCTACGTACCTAATTGCGAATTTCATTCGTTTTGTTACTGAGGGTATCTAATATAATATAATATAATAAAATAAGCTATCTGCAAAATGTAATCAAAATCCGTAAAGTCGTTGTGTGGTGATTGTAGAACAAAAACCAAACATTCACATTAATAAAAAAAAATAAATTGCACGACTGGTTCGCACGTACTTGCATGTGCGGTAATATCGTCGAATAAAATTAAAAAAAATAAGTAACACTAACGTAGACAAATAACACCATTTGAACTTAAAAAATATTGTCAGAACCACAACACTTAACGGTTTTTAGTAAAAATTGTCAAAATTGAAGGACGGATTTTGATAAATTTCTGTTTTTTATTTTTAGTTTTTGAATTTTTTTTTTATTATTTTGGTATGCAGTTTTTTTAGAGTTTATTAATTTACATGTAATGTATAAAATTTAAAATAATTTTTTTGATTAGTTTTAAAAATATTGATTTTTCAAAAAAAAAAAAAAAATGAATTTTAATTAAAAAAAAAGTTATTCAAAAAGTTGATATGCAGAATTAATTCGGCTACTTAAATCTTCTCAAATATTAAATTTAACAGAAATCAAATGAGCGGTTACTGAGAAAGCCAAACATTAAAAAAAACGTTATATGAAAGGTACCGTTAATAGACTTAACCCGTAAATTTGGTTCTAATCAAACAGAAAAAAATTTCAACAAAATCGTTGTGGTTGTGGTTGTCGAAAAATTTCAATTTCTCCTCTGGGGAATTGCAAAAGAATCACACACACCAAATTTGAAGATAATCGCTTAAGCCGTTTAAGCTGCAGCTCGTTATACATACTGACAGACAGACAGACATACAAACATTTTTTGCCACTAACTTTTTAACCTTCTCTATGATCGTAATGTCATGTTTGATTGTTATCTCGATTTTTTTATATTCACGAATCCTAAACTTGCCTTATAGTCCCCATAATCACAAGTAAAAAAGTAGGATATGTATTTGAATATAAATATTAATATATTAATATGAGTATAAGTACATAATAAGTATGAATAATCAGTATTTATCTATTCTTAGCACTCAAAACCTCAAGTACAGAGATACGAAATACTTTAAATTTAAATAATAGAGTAGTTCCTTCTAGTAGTTCTGCTATGATTTCATAATGTATTGCATCAAGTAAATGTACATTAATTACACGATTTTTATATAATACTAATGTGAATGATGTGGATGTTTGTTCTGCAATCTTGCCTCAACGACTTAACATTTTTGGATGAAAATTGGTAGTTAGATGGATGAGGTGCTTTTTATACTAAACATATGCATGTTTAGTGCAGGAGTATTCTGGAAAATTTAACCTAATGTCCATGCAGACAAAGTCACGGGTAGAAGATTGTTGCTTAATAAGGGTTAGTACAGCTCTTGTCCAAAATAATAGTTATTCTAATCAAAAACGATATTTTTATGATGAAGAACTGTAAAAAAAAGATTCGTGTTTAAATCTGAGTACTATATGGTATATTTGCATATTTATATTTATATTTACATCTGAATGGCTTGACGGGTTTGCTTCAAACTTCATATTGCACCCGGGCCGATAGAGTTCTTTAATAAAAGTAAATGCATTTATTGGCGCAACAGCTCCGTAAGGAGCCAGGGCCTTAACAATTCCGGTGTGTGCTGTGAATCTGTAGGAATAAAGGATATCTAGAATTTATCGCCGAATCCGAACGCTTAATGAATTGCACTTTTAGGAGAGTTTACTCTGGAATTTTTTTTTTATTTCCTGGCAAGATACAGTGCCCCTCTGACCCGGTAAACGAACATCGAGCTTTTGATATAGAAGTAGGACACACTAATCACTACCATACCACAGCAGAGCTTTGAAATAATGCAATGCAATGCAATACAAATTCTTTCCTATCTATTTTAATTCTTCTTACTACTTTCGTGCAACGTGCAGGTGCATTATTTAAAGCCATTGGACTTACCACATTGCAAAGGTTTCATTCAGTTAATTTTATTTTCAAAACTCACATATATTCCTTGCCGCAATACTTCAACTTATGTCTAATTTTATTTTATTTTATTTTTTCGTTTAACGAATCTTACGCCTATATAGGGTATTCGTGCTGACTCTGGTGATCCTCCAACCAAATCTAAATTTATTTTCAAAACTTTGTTAATATTTTTTTAAAGAACAGGGGAAATACAGCAGTAATTCTGTTATAAAGAAAAATGTACGAAACAGGAGTAAGTCTTCACAAGTCTACGATGGCAATCGCTTTACTCACACAACTGTCACCTTTTAAGGAATCGAGTTCTTTGATAATATCTCATGGTCCCAATATGACCTGCCTGCGCCAAACCTAGACGTCTGGAATGCGTGTTTTGGGAAAATTATATCGAAAGTAGATGCACAAATCGATCTTCAGCACTTCAGTAGTGCGTCGGCTTCGATGACGAGGATTGTGTACAGAGATATGTCATTGTCAACATGATCTTTCAGTAAGACCTATATTTCAAAAGCAAGAGTCGAAATTTTTTATTTAAGTTTTATTCCTTATCGGTATACGAGCGGGATGATACAGGGTGGCGCAAAAGTAATCACCCTAGGTATTGAAAGACGCTATAACTTATGCAAATGCCGGAAAATGTCAATTCCGTTTTGAAATTTGTAATGTATGCAGATGCAGATGATTTGGCATAAATTAATAAGAATAATAATAATTTTTAATTATGTGTTTGTAGGGCACATTGCCTTTTAGAATGCAACCGGATGCTGCACGACACTAGTTAGAAGGATTAGAAAGATAAGATTTTTTTTCGGTGCACTAGATAGAGAATTAGGTGAATATATTCTCGCTTAAAACCCACGGACGGCGTCTAGCTTGCACTAGAAGTTTGGAAAATTGCAACCCAACTGAGATTCGAACTCACGGTCTCTGGGTTCACGAGCAAACATATTACCTACTGCACCACTGCCGCCCGCCAACAAATATTTGACACTTGCCCCACATTGTGAGTTCTGTGGATTCAGAGAGGTTAGTGTCGACTCTGAATTGCATTGTTTCGGCGGAGAGAAATCGCCTCAAAGATTAACATATTGCCAAAATGGTTTTCTTTTAAATAGATGAGAAGGGAAATATTAGACGACCTAAATTATAGTTAAAAATGTATAAAACTTAATTTATAACGTTTCAAGAAAAAAAAATATAAAAAAATTATGACACAAATTTAACCTGTTTTTAGGGGCGGTTAAAAATGCTAGGTTAAACCGAAGGAAGAAAAAACCGAAAACCGTTTTTTTTATAAACCGCCAACCCTACTTTGTATTGTAGGTGGGGTTAGATAAAGTCCTAATGTTATCAAAACAAGCCTCAGACTTTTGAAGCTCTCAAAGAGAAAATCCGTCAGAAATGCGAGAACCTCTTCCCGGAAGTTATGACACAAATTACATAAAATGAGCCCGTATTTTTTTATATATATTATATATATATTTTATATATATTTTTGACTTGATGAAAAAATCCAAAAAAAAAAAAAATTCATTAGATAAACATTATCCACAAGTAAAACCAACAATCTGCATTCCTAAAAGATAACAACGACACAAAAAACTTAGGGGTATTACTTTTCTGCCACCCTGTATCAACCATTTTTTAGGCATGTGTCCAATTTTGCAGGAAAGTGTGCTCACTAAAAGTAAACTTTAAGAAATATTGAATGCATCGGCAAGGTGAACATTTCTCTACAATGTATGTGACCGTACCGCGTACCTACACCTGACTATGGGAACACTTTTTTATATGCGATTAAAGGGACTATATAAGGCAAGTTATGCATTCGTACAAAATATTCTAACAATCAAACATAAGATTGATATTTAAAAAGTTGTAGGTAGCCTAAGTAAGTTATTTCGCATCAATTTTTTTCGAAAATTATTTTTGTATTTTTGATAATTTTTTTAAATTTTTTTTTTTTGAAAAATCAATATTTTGAAAATAGGTAAGTGAATTTTTATTATTTTGTTTTTAAATGGATGTTATTTTTCTGTTTAAGTTTGTATTCTTAAATTATTTTTGTTTATTTTTAAGAAAAAATTGTTAAAAAAAACCGTTTTATTTAAAAACCGTTCCTACGATTTTGACAATTCAATTTACAATTCTTTAAGAAATAAAATGGCGTTTACATTATTTTACTCAATACAATTTAACGGACCTTATTCGAACAATCAAAAGTCACAAAAATCGAATAAATCGTTTGATGTTAACTTTAATTTTCTTAAATTTTATTCTACAATGTGACCGCACATAAAAAAAAGTTTAATTATTATTCTACCACTTTTTAGTTAAGTTTGATCTTATACATACAATATCAGGTAAATGTCCGCCTCTGTAGGTCTCACAAATGCGAGCCCTTTTGAGAACATTTTTTCATTATATTCTCAAACATTTCACGTGGTTTTCATTAATTTCATCACGAATATTTTGTTTGAGTTGCTCAAGCGTTTCTGGTTTGTTTGCATAAACCTTGCTTTTCAGATATCCCACAAAAAGAAGTCCGGAGCAGTCAAATTAGGCGACCATGGAAGCCAATCAACATCACCATTTCTTGAAATAACTTGTTGTGGGAAGAGGTCTCGCAGTAATTCCATTGTAATCCAGGCTGTATGCGATGTGGCACCGTCTTGTTGATACCGCATGTTAATCAAGCCCAGAGCATGTAGCTGGGGCGTTAAAAAGTTTACAATCATATCACGATATCGCCCCCATTCACAGTTACCGTTACGTCGTTTTCATTTTCAAAGAAGTAAGGTCGAATGATTCCTCCTGACCAAATTGCACACCAGACTGTAACCTTTAGTGGATGCAAAGGTGACTGATGAGTAATTTGAGGGTTTTCCATTGCCCAGAACCGACTATTCTGTTTATTCACATATCCATTCAAATGAAAATGTGCCTCGTCACTCATTAAATTTTTTTCATGAAAATCTGGGTTGTCATGGGCTAGCTGTAATATCCTATTGGCATATGTACGGCGGCGTAAATGGTCTTGTGGAAGAAGCTCTTGTGTCAACTGAATCTTAAATGGAAACAAATGCAAATCCTTGTGCAAAATTGTGGCCAAAGTGGTTCTTTGAAGACCAAGCTCCTGAGCACGGCGTCGAATTGAGGTTGATGGATTGTTTTGAACACTTCCTTGAGCAGCAGTTATGTTTTCAGCCGATCTTGCATTACGTTGTGGTCCATGTTTGGACCTATCACCTACAGACCCTCTTTTTCGAAATCATTCGCTACACCATAAATAGTGCGTTTTGTTGGCACGTTGTTTCTCGCAAAAAATTCACGTAACTTTCTCATCGTCAAAGTAATCGATGATTGATTTTGATAAAATGTTTTAACGATTAAAACAAGTTGGTTTATCGAATATTTTTCCATAATAAATTTGCCACGTGTCTACTTCACGACTGCCAAATATGAACTGTCAAGACTAATGTTTACCAAAATGGCGGCAACCTTCCCTGTGGACACCCTGTACAATTAAGAAATGTCATTAGTTGGCCGGCGGCACTCGGTCATGTCCAATGTCCGTAGATTCTCTGTAAACTATAATTTGTATATATGTATGTATTTTTTTAAATAAATAAAAAAAACCTAATAAATAATAATACCAAAAATTAAAACTTGCGGACATATAATGATGACACTCTTTTGTGTGGGTAATCGCTATGTTCAATAACCTGTAATTTAATTAATTAAATTTCCATGAAATAAATTCAATGGGTCAACGTTTAAACATTATTTCTCATTAAAAGTTTCACAACAAACTAGAAATATGCCGGCAGACGAAATTTTGTTGGTTTCCTTTTAAAAAATAGTTTTGCTTAAATGAATCAGTTTAAATATTTAAACATCGGCTGGTCACACTATTTTCTAAGTTTGATACTAAGCTCGTCCCAGTCATAAAAATCTCAAAATTGAAGCTACCGGAGTAACCAGAGTGTTTACTGAAATTCAGTTATGTTCGGTTTACAGTGCTGGTGTGGCCTGGCCCCTTCTTGTTTCGAATTTGAGTTTAACCCACACCGCCTTTGGTCTGAATCATTTTTTGAGTGATATTTCGACAAAACCGGGTGTTTAAGGCAACATTTAAATAAGCTTCATGTGCGTGCATCTAGTGAATAGTTTTTTTTTGTAAATAAAATATCTTCAACGATTGTGGTGTAATGAATTGAACTTGATACTGTCAAATTATTTATGTATATTTATTAGTGTTTAATTTATGTTTTGAAAATTCAAGAGCACACTTTAAATGACCTTTGTGGTCGCATTGATGGTTTTGTTTACTATTACTGGAAATAAAACTAATTAAAATGTTTTTTTCGGTTGACGGATCAGATAGTGTGTTGGATGACAATTAGATACATTGCATTAATTCAATTACCCAGGGCTAATTGCTTTTAATTTTTTGAGTGTGTTGTATGTTTTGTATATAAAAAAAAAGTCATAATAGTGGGCCACACGTGTGGATACAAAAGCATAGGTATATTGACAGAAGAAACTGTTGTGCAATTTGTTATTAACTATTCAAAGGTAGGTACATATACATATACATAGATGGCTATTATATTTTATTACTATACATATTTATTTTAATGATGTACACATCTATGATGCGGCGCAAAATATTGTAATTTAAAATATATTCAAATAAAGTTTGAAAGTAGGTAAATATTTTTGTAACATGTTGGGTTTTAAATTAGAGTCCTTTCAATAAACTGTTCCCCGAAAAAATAATGACAACATGTATATCGAGTTCAATTTTGTCTGTTTTTAGGGTGAAACGGGGTAAAACATTTAAAAGGGTAATCTCGAGAATATCCGATTCTGTTTTTTTTTTGTGCAAATATTTTACAACGAATTTATTAAGCAAATATTCCAGAAAATCTTTCATAATACTATGTTTCCACAAAATGATATCTCGGATTTCTGCAAAGTTTTGGTTGATACTTAGCATAATATTATTGAAAACAACTGATGCGATTTCAATGTCTTTTTATTTGACTTTTCGAATTTGTGATTCTCGGGTACGTGCAGCCAACTCTCAACTAACCCCTTTGCTTGGGCCGATTTATACCAGATACTAATCACCACATCCGGTTGTAGGGCTGCGAATTCCATGCCGGTTCTTAAAATGTCTGAGCCTATCTAGGAGTATTCACAGTTGACACACAATGCATGTTTTCATGGAAAGATTTCGATTTTTCAATAAACGTTACTCCCGCGAATCAGATTATCGATGGTGAATAAATAAATTTTTTTTTCGGGTTGCCAGTTGATCGAATACCGGATAATTAAGAGTTGATTGTTTGCAGATTTTCAAATAATTTTTTTTATTAATATCTGGCGTACAGCTAAAATGCCATCCTGTATACCATCATATTGTTGTTGCATAAGTTCTGTTTTATCCCGTGTCTGCAGATATTAATTAGGAAATTGGATTTTGTGCGGAACTGCTGCTTCAATGTCATACCGCCAATGAAAGATGAAAAAAATGATTCGGAACCATCACCTATAATATACCTGGTGGATTATTTTTCTCCAGCTCATTGGTTCTTTGACATGACATGGGGACAAATACGGATGTGAGGTAGAATTAATTACGTTTGAAATAAATCCTTTTGATTTTATCCTTCCAATGTCACCGTCGAAATGGTGGTGCACTTCCATTTAATGAAATGCGTCTGCTTCTGCTATACAAAGAATAACGAAAGGAATCACTCAAATCTTCCACCGCCAACGGTAGGCACTGGTTATCCTCTCATCAAAGCAATTTCATTAATTCAATATTCTCAATGAAAATACCCAATAACAAAACATATACATAGACGTCTGTGTATTGGTCATTGGTGTATCCTTTATTATGTTTTGTCATATGCAAGCCAACTACTGTTTTTTAAAAGGATGCCAATCACTCATTTCGGTTAAGAATTCATGTGACAGTAGGCCGATTGAGTGAGGCTGTGTATAAGTCAATTTATTGGCTGTACTTGGCTTATGAAATCGTGATAAACGGAGATGTGCTTGTTGGTGTTGAATGTATGTATGTAGTTGAATGCTTCTACAAGCAATCTGGTAAACTTCTAAGTTCTAAGAACTAAAGCTAGTATTTGACGGTCATTGTAATGGGTCATCGCATAGCTCCGTCAGTGCACTGACATAGGTCATCGTGTCATCGCTAGCTAAAGTGACTATCACACGAATGACCCAAGCGATGGCCGTCAAAATTCGTCGCGTGATTTTTGTATCTCGGCGTCATCGCGATGACATGCGAAACAACGACTATCGCACAACATGATTACTTTCAAACTGCTGATCGTTGACGGTGAGCTGAAACTGCCATGACACTAGTCATTTTTAGCAATGCCGATCACAGGGCGTCATCGTGACTTGTTTTCCTTACTTCAGCTTTTTTCTGTGTTGTTTTTCATCGTCATTGGCAGCTACTTTGCTTACATCCGGGGTTGCTGACCTTTCTGCTATAATAGTTCAAAAGTGGTTTTGAATAGTAAATAAAGAGGTTTTACCCTACAAAAGGTCGGGTAGTTGTGAATTTTTGATATGTTCTTTGAGATGCCCTGTAGATACAAAAAAGAAAATTCCACAACCACGCTCCCTCCTCCCCCTTCACAATCGACGAAAAATGACTGAAAATCGACTCTTTTTTCCACTCTTTGCCCTATAAATCCTTTCTGGTGCATTTTAAAGCAAAATGACGGTAACGGAGTATTTTTTTAAAATTCGACTTTTTTTACTTTTAAAGCGCAGTAAGACTTTTGCGCTTAATCCAACGGTTACGGTTACTTTGGTGTATTATTAAGGGATGGTTATTTAACATTTTCTCAAATTTTGGACTTTGAGAACCCAGTACAAAATATGTGGGGAGGGGGAAAACTGAAAATTGTTCGACCTTTTTGTTTTTCATTAATAACTTTTTGTGCTTAAGTCCTACGTGAAAAACGCCCAGTATATTTTGTAGACCATAACATTTTATATAATAATGACTATTCAAACATATTTGTTTGTCAATTTTTTAATCACACGGTCATCGTAAATAGTCACAGCGATGACCCCAAAAATTAGTGTTAGCGTGCCTGTCATATTTGCTGTCGTGCGATGACCGCATTTTATAATGACTATTACACGACATGACGCTTTAAGAACAGATAACTACATAATAGTAACATCAGAGGGTTACTGCGATGACCAATTACGATGACCGTACAATACTAGCTTAAGACCTTAGAGCTTTCAAAGCAATAGTTAAGATTTCTGCAAACTTCGAAATCGCTCTTTATTTGAACTTCAGTTATTGAGTTAGAATTTTCATCGATATTTGATATGCCTTTTACGGAACTTGCATTTTTCTTTTCCTTAGAAGTTAGGTTAGCGGTATTAACAAAATTTCCCAGATGAAAACTATAGATTTTCTTATAATGATATACTAAAAAAAAATTTAATATTTTTTGGAAAAGCTTAAACAAAAAAAAAATACTTTTTTAAAAAAACTGGCCGAATAATTGTCGTTATTTTTTTCCTCGATAGACATTTAGTTTTCAAATTTTATTTCATACTTAGTTTTTCCGAGAAAACTTAAACCGTCGATGGCGAGCGCTAATACAGAACTGTGACAAGACAACCAGTTTCTTGTGACCCAAAATGAACAAGCTAGAAAGCATTTGGTTTAAGTAGACAAATCCAAAGATTTTATGATTGTAATAAAAATCTGAATTCTCAAGATATCTGTCAATGGACATGGGTACGTGCTGCCATTATTCAACGCGGAATTCTGGAAATCTACGTGTAGGTTATCATGCAAACGAATGGGCACGTCAATGCAAAGAAAGATCTGCAGGATTAGCCAAAGAGTCCCCTTCCCTACCAAAGTGTTTGTGCAGCAAGATAACTTCTTGAGTCTTTTGCTTTTAATAATAGTTTTTGACTTTCTGGTTAAGATTATGCTGACGGACACGAAAGTTTATCATTTGTTTTTTGTTGACGATGGAGCAATCATTAGTTTCATTTTCTGCAGAGAAATTGGTTCCGCAATAGCGCGATAATGGCTATAGTATCAGCTTTGAATCACACTGGTCTCTTCCGACCATTAATTTGAATGGCATAGTGCTTCTGTAATGCAAAAATATGAAATATGTAGGATCTATGTTCAAAATCGAAGGATAATAGAAGTGGTGTGAAAACTCTGCCATCTTCTGTGATAAAAGAATGTTCCCTTATCTACACGGCAGATTTAAGTTTCGTATTATTTCTGCAAAACTTCGTAGCAAAAAGTTGTAAAGTAGACAAAAATGGAAACCACACTCTTTTAAAATCCACTAGCTTAGCTCCTGAGCCTGGATATTTATCACCGCCATGTAAGCGGACCTAGAATCTTATGATTATACATCTATTGTGCTTTATATGAAAATATGTTTTCATGTGCTAATATCTACTTTTTTCTATTGTAATGTAGTAAGTTCAGGAAAATTCTCAATACCTGTTTCTAAAATTGTTATTCATAATATTGAAGCCACAGTTGGCTCATCTGATTGTGATCTGAATAATTAATAAAAAACTGCAGACGATTATCTGCAATTATTGTAATTAGGTTTTTTTTTCAAATGATTGTTCATCTGAAACAGAAACAATGAGTTATTTAAATGTCGTTTGGATAAAGAATTACTTTTTTTCACTATACAAACAATATTTTTTTTCTAACAATTCAAATGAAATAATTTGCAAATAAATTATTTACGCATTATAGTTATTCGTTTGATTACCTTTAATTAAAAGAAACAGGCTCAAAGTGAAGGCTGTTGGAGTTCAATAGGTAATATTATTATTATTAAATGCATAAACTGAATAATTTTTTGACGTGATAACTTCTTATAAATCGATGACCGGCTACACATACGAAATAACATGACTCATGCTTATAAGACTCATGCTGATAATGCTGATAAGAAAAGTGACGCACGCTACGATACTATGGTTCTTTCAACCAAAATCGATCGCAAGCACTAGGCGAACATGATAAAGAACAGGAGCAAATTCTCAAAATAATTCCTTTCAAATTTAAAAAGAACAGGAAGAGAAAAAGAAATACAAAATAGGCGGAGTTTTGTTAAAGTAGTAAGTAGATATAGATATTGTGGTGTGTGTGTGGCTGTATGTTGGTGTTGCTGCCATCAATGTTTTCTTATGACGTTTTCACGTAAAATTATCGTCCGTAAATCGAGTTTAACGACTTTTTTTTAAAACGTTTCAAAGAGTCTTCGTAAGGTGAACGTGAACACTTGCTTATAATTGCTTAATTTCACGGTTGGCGTACGATCATAAAAGTCAAAATTTGGCATTGATCGCTGCTCTTGGTCAGCTATTATGGATGTCACTACATACATTACTCGTTGCTAAAAAGGAGAGGATCTTGCATCCAGAATTTAAAACCCTGAATACCATATGTTATCAATTATTAGATTGGTTTTTCCAGACGTTTCGACAGAGGTTTCTGTTTTCTTCAGGTGCTGCAATTGTTAACGGATTTTACAAGAAAATTCAATTCACCGCTAAAAGAAAACCTGTGTTTTTTTACGTACATAAGTCAGTAACTTTCTTGCATTGTTTTTTAATTACTCTGTGTACATGTATCAATAAAGATCTCCTGAAGAGAACACAGGCCTCTGTCGAAACGTCTGGAAAGCTCCTAACTACCTTAAATTTGTAGATGTCTATCATCATGTTTTGCCCAAGGTTTTGCCGACATCACGCAGTATTCTTCCGATTCATTGCATGAATGGTTTTTCTTCTGAGAGTATTTCGGATGGACTAATTTGGAGTTCTCCAACGAACCATTCACTTATGCAGCTGTGCTGTAATGTCGATAATGTCTATGTTGTTAGATGCAGTTATTGGAAAGTAAAGCCCAAAAAAACTGTTCATTCAAAAGTCTCTCAGAAGTTGGACTTGTACATTGTTAACGTATTTGAAGGAAAGAATCTGTTGAAATGTTTTCAGCAGTTTTTAAAATTATGAGAGAGATATTGAAAGCTAATTTTACCTTATCCTTAATTCCTTCTTGCCTTGTCCTTGGTAGTGGTATTTTTGACAGTAATTTTGATTTCTTTTAGCTTTGCCAGATTGAACTACTTCATTCCTCCAAAAGCCTTTATATGATTGATTTCCTTTCTCGTCTATATACAAAAAAATCTGTCAACAGAAGAGAGTATTACTTGGCGATCACTTTTCCCAAAATCACATTGCAATCTTTAACTTGCGGCTTCATTAAACTCCATCGCCGATTCCACGGCCGTTCGTAACCGAATGCGCAAACACTGCGCCATTTGGCCACCAATCTTGAAGAGTATGGGGCCACACGAGACGTTTCCAAGAGTGGCCGGCCCCGGAGAACCCGTTGTGCCGAGAATATCACCGCTGTTGACGAGGATGTCGAGCTGTCGCCGGAAACATCGACCAGATGGTTGTCCCTAAGGCAAATTTCGGTCAAAGATTTGCGCATGTTCCGATACAAAGTCCAGTCCGTGCATCAGCTGCTGCCTGTCGCCCGCCAAACGCGTGTTACCTACGCCCAAGCCATCCTCAATCTCGAGGACGAAGTGGAAGATTTTTCGACCAAAATCATAATGAGTGATGAGGCTCAATTCCACCTCTGCGGGTATGTAAACAAGCAAAACTATTGCTTCTGGAGGAGCCATTACACCCGCTCAAAATTACGCCGCTGGTCAAACGACAACAGTGGACGGTGCGCGCTATAGGGCCATGTTAAACGAGTTTTTTCTGCCGCAATTAGACGAATTAGGACTGGAAGACATGTGTTTACCGTGTTTACGTGAACAAGCCCGGACCCTAGAAGCCCTCAAGGACAACATTCGACACTAGTGCGAAAGTCTGTCGCCCGAAGTTTTCGACGAAGTGATGAAAAATGCCATAAAACAAGCCCGTATGGCAATCAATTTTGACGGAGCCCACTTGGCCGATATAATCTTATAATCTTCTCAACTTGACCAATAAAATTCTAAATGTTCAAATAAACATAATCAAAAAACAGAATTGAAGTTTTTTTATTCAGAAAAAAATGAGAGCTAAACAACATCGGATGACTTCTTTTGGCCCAACTTGTATATCCTGCAGATGTACAAGATGCCTTCAGCAGGAGGATTCCTAGTTCTAGTTCCATGTCCCATACCATCATGGTAGCCTTGTAGATCTCGTTAGACCTTACGATACGATATGTGTTATGTCCGCTATCCATAGTCACCTAAGCACACTTAAACAGGTCGATGATGGAGCTTTTTCATCTTTAGCGAAGTTTCAGTCATCTCTTAGAATTAGAAAAGGCTAAATAGGCCAACAGCAGAGCTGGCGGCCGAAGTGAAATGTAACAACAGGATTGATGACATTTAGTTAAGCCATCGCAAACACTTTCAACAAATAACATCAGCGAAATGTTCCTTTTGCAGACCAAGGCAGACATAAATCACATCATGTCTTTGTAGATGTCGATAGTAATTGAGCTGCAACAACGACAGGCGACCGAATTCTGTATTTTGAATGATATATACCATAAAAAGGTTACATCGATATACTTCTTCATTTTGTATCAATCAGCCATGAAATATATATTCCGAATGGAGGGAGTGGGGCTCATCAAAATGACTTTTCCAATACCGAAAAATCTTCTAGACAGTAGTTACGAATTCATTGCTAAATCTGAAAATCACGCCTATGTTTGGCTATTGAGCTACGAAGTCTCCGTAAAGTGCATCCGGCAATTGAAGGCATCCTAATCAAAATGCCAACACCTAATCATTAATTGTTGCTTCAGAAACAACATAGTTTTGAATGTCATGTGCGCGGAGAACGGTACCAAGCATTCCTAGAGGGCGCAGGAGTTTTTCACCTGTTACTTCCATGTGAGCATAAAAAAAAATGCAACTTGCCTACTCAGCCGAGTTACCTGACAAAATCTGAGTATATCATCCGTAAGTCACTCGAAAATAAAACCAAATCTCAGAAGCTCATTCGGGAAGTTCTTTTAGTAGGGGAAGCGGCCGTTTGAACACCTACATCATCGAGTCAATGGACAATTTACGCTGGTCGGACAGACTTTTCCTTGTCCCTTTGGCTGTAAAATGGCCACTTCTTGGACTATTAAGGGCCCTTTTGTTCAGTCAAAAATTAACATAACTTGAGGATTTTTAATTCCAACTTGTGATTTTGCTTTTATCACTCGAAGTTGACAGTTTCAGCTTTCGGTTTTCAACTCGAGAGTTAATAAACTTCTGGATTTCTAAACTTCCCGAAATAGTAGAAGTTGAGAAGGAAACTTTGGGATTTGTTTAATTTTTTCTTAGGCCTTGACTTCCTTTTTAATTGGTTTTTTTTTTAACAAACATGATAAAGGGTGTAGAAAAGTAGAAGGAATGAAAAATTTAAGATTTTTTAGGGTTGAGTTTTGACGTTCCTCATTTGAAAAGAAAATGCTATTCACAGACTAAAAATAAGAACTTTTAAAATAGAAAACAACAATTCCCAATCATGTTTTTTAATGGTAATAAATAGTTTTTGATTGTTTTTATTTTAGAATTTCTCAGTTTTTATTCGAATAAAACACAGTTTATATGAAAGTATTAGAAATATTCGGGGTCATTCAAATCAGAGTAAGCACCAATGTTCGTGTCTGTTCCAAAAGGAGAATGAAGAAACAGCCGGATATAATGGTCATTGAAACAAGGTTTTTATTTTACATTTTTGTTCGCGGTCGTTTTTTGTTAATAAATAGTATTTTGTTTCAAAGAAAATAGCAAAATAATGACTAAAAAATACTAAATTATCAATTATGATTTCACTGTATCATATGTGTTGTGGAATTTGGCGTTACACATGTTAACTTTGAAGAAAAAATAATGACGCAGGATCATAGACAACCTATTTTTAATACATTAACTTGACACTTCTTAAAATGTTTAGTTCTACAATAAATTGAATTACATCACTTTTGCCTTCAAATTTAAGATCTTTTATAAATGTAGACTTTGAAGCGGCAGTTTTGACCATAAAAAGATCTCAATATTTCTATAAAGCAATCAAATTGTCATTGAATCTTAAACTAAAAATAAATTATTAAAATATTAAAATTAAATAAAATATTCATGAATAGTAAAATTTAAGCGCTGCTAGCACAAGCAGCTCGAATTTTCCGAAAATAAAGGTTTTTTACTAATTTAATGAATTTTATGTTGAATTGAATTCAATAATTATCACAAAAAAACATGATTTGGAATTGTTTTCAATTTTAAAAAGTTCTTTTTTCAGTCTGTGTATAACATTTTCTCTCAAACGAGAAACGTCAAAGCTCAAACTTAAGAAAATATTGAATTTTTCATTCTTTCATTTGTTACTTTATTCCTCCTACTTTTCTACACCCCTTACTATTTTTGTCAAAAAAAAGATTGAAAAAACAATAGAAAATAGGAATAAAGCCAACGAAAAACCAATCCAAAAGTTAAGTTTTACACATAATAGGTCATCTGTCACAAATTTCCCAGGGAATTTTTCGAAACTGCAAGCTGGCCAACTTGAGGCCAACTGAAGAGTTCAAATAGTGAACTAAACCAATTTTCGACTTGCCATTTAACTTTCAAGTTGAGATCAACTCCTAAGTTGGCTAAGTTTGGATTTACCAGAGAGTTGAACAATAGTGAACAAAACGGCCCTAAGGAAATTGTAAAACTCTAGCTATGTTTGAAAAAAAAAAAATATTCATAAAAAAATCTACCATCGACCCCAAGAAGAAGTTCATTAATTTCTACTCTTAATTTGAAGCAAAGACCTTATTTCCTCAGTTAAGGAGCTGCCTGTCTATATATATATATATTCCTAATTTTTGTATTTGTTGGTTTATTAATATTGTTGGCCCAGGGCGACACACCGTCTAAATACGCCTCTGTGATCTTCATATTTACTTTCATATGATTATTCACATTTCATCGATTTCGGACAAAAGAACCGCACTCAAGACATATCCTTTTAAAAAGGTTATTGTTCGTTGACTCATTGTTTCTGTTCAGATGATTTTTTTATTCTCTCTTTCAAAGGCGTAGGCATCCAGTGTTCTTAGTTCAGCTTAAACATCGATAACCCCGTAGCCCAATTACTAAACAATACCGTTTTAATGGTGCGAAAACCAAAACCCTACCGGTGGTTTTTTTTATCCTTGTCCATATTTGATGGTGTATATTGTCAAATAGTTAGAAAAATTAAATAAAAATCTGCGCCTGATTTGAATTATTCACATCATGTCCATGTGATGCTAGTGGGTTTAGAATTAAAATTCTCAATAAACCTATATCTATCGATGCCCTGCAGCTCGTTTTCTATTCGTTTGGATATTTGCTTTGCTTTTAAGTATAAAAAATATTGTTTGTGTAGAGAAGAGCTCTCTTGAATATTTCCAATTTGCAATTCAGTAAAAATAAATCGTAAATCCACTATTCGCATATACTGGTCTACTGTACCAGTACTAACAAATATTGAAATTCATACCAACGGGCAATATAGCATACAAAAAATACTTCAATTATGGAAATTGAATATTTGTATATTTAAAAAAAATATACGTGTACTACAAAGGCACGCAGAGATTCTAAAAATAGCAAGGTGCCAGGGTGAGGAATATATTTCATAATAACGTACAAAACCTATTCCTTATTGAAAAAAAAAAAATTCCATTCATTCTGACTTAACCCATTTGCGTGTCTTTATTCAAAAGAATAACTTGGTTTCCTTATTAATTCCGGAATAATTACACTATATTACTTTCATTCAAAATAAGTGTTGAAAATCTGGAAGCCAATTTCATGAAGCCGTAAGTGAAAGATTGTAAAGTGATGTTGGGAGAAGCAAAAACTAATAGACAGCAAAATCACTGCTAGGTACTGCCAAAGGACAATGCGACAAGTAACACATGGTGGTAGAATGATAGTTTCAAAGAAATGAAAAATAGAAAGTAAAAGGCTGGGTCGCACGTACTTGCTCCTATGTGCTAATCCTTTTTAAGTTGACGTGCAACTTCTTTAGAATCGTTGTGGTTTGAAGCTCGAACGAACATGCGTCACGATAAAGGGATAAACACATAAATATATACATAGGATGATTAGCTTTTGCAGTTTTTTAGTGTATTATCTTTCAACTTGTTGTTTACTGTTTATAATATAATTTGCTAATAGAAAGATATAAAGGACTTTTTTCAGTTTAATATTCATTTTGGTATGGAAAAATTTGAACAACTGGCATAAAGATTCGTGGGAATCAGCAGTAGGGCAATAATGCTAGGTATAAGGACCTATATAGGTCCCAATAACAATAATTTACTTTTTGAAATCCAATTAATTAAAATAGCTTAATTATGTTTGGTGGATCGATAAACGTATGGTGTGGGTAAGTATTATTATGGAATTTATTAAGGATATTAGACACCTATAATAAGGTTGAAAAGAACGTAGGTACTAAAATTAAGATACACATTCCAACTACTGTTAAGCGAATGGGTACAGACAATATTAAAAGTTAACACAGTGGTTTTGTGTTTATTTATAGGCAGGTGTAAACTTTTGTTTCCTTGTTGGAAATTTTTGCATTCAGTAGTAATCGAATAGTTTTTTATTTGTTAGTTGTTTTTGTGTGTTTATCATAGGCTTCCTTATTTATTCTGTGTGCTTATATGATGATGAAATGTTTTAAAATACGTAGGTATGTACGTAGGTTGTTACCTACTTTTATTTGACTAATGGCTAGGGCTCAGCCGAGCAATATGAAATAAAATTTTGGGGAAAATATTTAACAAATAAAATTTATATGAAATCAAAAAAACATTATTCATTACGTTTTTTGGAAAAATGTTGTAAGCCATCTTATTTCTTTTGTTATTTTCTATTTTATTAATTTTTCATTTCAAAATCGTTCGACCAGTTTTTTTTTCCAAAAAATGATTTTTTTTTTGAAAAACTTTCCCAAAACATATTTTAAATTTTTTTGAGTTTGTCAATTTAAAGAAATCTATAGTTTATACTAGGAGAAAAATTAAAAAAAATATAGATTCGTTTTCAAAATATTCAAAAAACAAAATAAGTTTATTAAAAAAATTATTAAAAATTAAAAAAAAAAATGTTTTTGAAAATTTTAATAAGCAATATTATTTAAATCATAAAACACTACATATTTTGAAAATTTCATCAAAATCCGTCAATTAGTTAAGGAGAAAGTCTGATTTTAAAAAAACCGGTCATATGGGAGGTACCGTTATAAAACTTTTTCTGAAAAACCTCATTAAAACTAAATGATAGATTTTGCATAAAAAACACCATTCAGAAAGTTTTATCAAAATCGTAGGAGCGGTTTTCGAGAAAAATAAGTTTTTAATTAAAAGTTATATGGCAAGTACCGTTAATTTTGGAGCTAGAATTCCAATTCGAAAAACAGTCGGGTAGAGAACTCTAAAAATACTATATACCAAGTTTGAATGAAATCGGTCCAACCGTTTAGGCTGTAGGAATCGATACGGACAGGCAGACTGACAGACAGACAGACGGACGGAATTTCCGTACCCACTTTATCACGATTACTGCGAAAGCCATACTGACGGTCATGGAGAAGCTTTCGGTCTTCGAGATATTCCTTAAGCTGACGGTTAATCAGCGTTTCCATGACCTTTGAAAGAAGAGACGTAAGTGTTATGGGTCGGTAGGAGGAGGGAGAGAATGGGACATGCTGGGCAAATGCTGTTTTCCATCTTCTAGGAAAGACTCTAGAAGAGTAGGAGCGATGGAAAAGCTTACGCAGTGGCTTTGCCAGTGTGGAAGAACACCTCTTCAGAAGAATCGGGGGTATACCATCCGGGCCAGCGGAATTTTGCATATCGAGATAATTGAGAACTCTTGCTACTGTACGAGTGCGTCTGTCCCATAGAAAAATGTACATTCTCGAGTACAGGAGGAGTACATTATGCAAACATGCCTTCGCCATATTCTAAGGCAATGACGATGAAAATCAAAACAGAACTATTAAAAAAAAGCTGAAGTACCAAAAATGTAAAGAAACCAAGTCGCAATGACTCATTTAATTGACGCCGTGTGATCGCCATTGCTAAAAATGACTAGTGTCATCGCTGCTTCAGCACACCGTTAACGACTAGCTGTTTGAAAGTAGTCCCGCCGTGTGAATGAACAATGACTAATTGTTGCATGTCATTACCGTGACACCGAGACACAAAGATCACAGTGGCACACTTTGACGTTCATTGTATTTTGGGACCGAATGACAGACATTTGTCATTCGTGTGGTAGTCACTGTAGCTAGGCATGACACGATTAGCTATGTCAGGCAATGACGGTAGAAGGACCTATTTTATTGTGACGTCAGAATGTCACGGCAATGACACATTACAAGGACCGTCTAATACTAGCAAGAAATAAGCAAAGAAGAAGTGTGCCCAACTTTAAGAATATGAACAACGGTCCATCTGCTTTCAAAAAGGAAAACTACCCAAGAATTTGGTCACATATATTCAACAACGCAATGCTAGAGGCCAATTTCTGGTGGATGACGACAAAATTCTTTATAGATGGAAACAGTATTGTCAGGGAATTTGAATTCAACAGTTTCCTGGCTCCTGGGCTATATTTTCCAATACCTCCACCTTACAATGAAGAAGTCACAGTTAGTGCTGCGGTTAAACACTCTAAAAAGTGGGGAAACGATTGGGCCAGACGAGATCTCCAGAGCTTATAAAAAAGATGAGAGCAATCGAGCCTAGCTGGCCCTCGATTCTCATCTCGAAGCTTTTCAGATGTGGGAAAGTTACCTTCTCCTATTCTACAAGGGCAAAGGTAATACAAGAAATTACGTTAGCAACCGTTCAATCAAGCTGACCATGAACATCATTGGATAAAGAATAGGCGTTTGCGAAAAAAAACATCACGTATTTTTGACGAACAGTGCGGATCTGTTTCAGGTTAATCAACCATAAATCAAGAATCAGGAAAGAAAATCTTCGGAAAAAGAGATTTGCACATTGTGTTGGTTGAATTTGAAGAAGCAATCTATAGACATCTACGAGATATGATATTGGTGTCGCCCTAAGACAGCGCCAAGTTCCGGAATAATAAGTGCAGATAATCATGGACGTTTACGAGCAAGTAAAAAATAAAGGTAAAATGCCCTACAGGAGTCATCGAAGGGTTCCAAGTCAAAGTTTGGCGCCAGCGAGGATAAACCACCTTACTCAGCTAGCTTTTTGATAAGCCAAACCGAATTCCTGACATTACAGGCCAAACCGCAAACAATTTAGAATTGTTTCTTACCTCCGACCCTAATAAATAATTCGTTTATTACCGCCTTTAGGCACATCTGACCATTGTGTCATCTCTGCAAATTTCTCGTGCCAATCAATTCCAGTTAAAGAAAAAACCGCAGCAGAACCGTTTGGCAATACGAGAAAGCCAACTGGGACGGTCTCAACAACTTTTTCAGGACCTTTAACTCGTTACTTTGCTTCCTCGATAGTGACATTGATTCCAGCGCATATATGGTTACAAATTTAATTCTTTTAGGTGTTAGAAATTTTATTCCAAACAGATAAAAACGAATCAACCTAAGGATAAAAAATGTAAGTTTCCGTTGTTATAAAGCCAACGCCTCAGAGGAAAATCGTAAAAAATTTCAGAAAGCTAGAAAGGCCTGCAATGCTCATGTTCGTCTAACCAAATATTTATGTACATGAACAAAAAATTCGGCAAAAAATACTACAATGTCCCAAAGGCAGTAAAAATGGTTGGTATTTGTAAAAAACGTAATGAACTCTTCGTCATCATCGGTTCTTACGCTCGTCTTCAATGATACTCCTGCTGTCAGTTCTGCAGAAAAAGCAAATCAGCTTGCAGCCCAATTTGCGGCAAACTCAACTCCTGTACTCGAGAGCTTAAATGATTTTATGGGACCAATCTTCTTTCACACACGTTCAGTCGCAAGAGTCTTATCAATATACACAAATCCGCTGTACCGGATTGTATTCCCGCTATTGTTCTGAAGTGGTGTTCTTCAACGCTGGCAAGACCTCTGCGTAAGCTTTTCCATCAGTCCTATTCTTCTTGGCCTTTCCGAGTGGATGGAAAAAAGCATTTTTCAACCTATCCATAAAAAAGGCGAATCTTCCTCACCCTCAAACTATCGACCAATTACACTTACGTCCATTCTTTCAAAGGTCATGAAAACGCTGATTAATTGTAAGCTTAAGAAATATCGAAAGCTTCTTAATGACCGGTAGTTCGTAGCAGCAGGTTCACTGGTGATCTGATGGTATATCTTACCGAAAATTGGAACCAATCTCTCCACCGTTTTAGTGAAAAGAAAATTACAGCACTTGATATTTCTAAGATTTGATAGAGTTTGGCATTGGCATCAAGCCCTTTTATAGAAAAAGCGTGCATTTGGACTCGATGAATGTGTTCTTCGTTGGATTAGTAAAATTACCTTTCGAACCGTCTGATATTCTTTTTTTTTCTTTCTTGCCTTTCGTTATTTTACCGTTATTTTTTTTTGAACAATGCTCTATAGCGAAATAGCTAGTTGCATTCCTCCCCTGAAACGATTCAACCGTAATAATCGCACTGCTAGAAATGCCCATCAGTTAAACCTTGAGCCCAACTTCGGACGAAATGTTAAGTACAGATATTCTTTCTTAAGTCGCACCACACGAATGTCAAACAAACCAAAACCTGGTCTAAAAGCTAATGCTTAATAAGGTGACTGTCAAGCTACTTACACTGACAAGCACAATTATAGGATGAATTCCTTGCTAGTTTAAGCGTCTTCTTAGAGCTTCTTATGAGGCGTAAGAATCTATTTATTTAGATATTCTTTTCACCTCTTCTTCGTCCTTGCAACTCCAGCAAACATAGTTTAAAAGCACACGAAGCCATCCCGAGGTGTTTTTCTATTAGAATGTGAGACCCTTTTTATGATACATATTACTACTGCTTGCAGACAGCAGATCTTTTCTCTTCAAACGATATTAAAATTAATATTTTCAGGCTTCCTTCTTTCAAGATATTGCAAAAACCTTATTTCAGTCCTTATTCCAAGATGGGGACCAAATGGATCTCTTTCGAAAACCGAATTTTATACTCACGACGATTTTCTCTATTCATGCAAAAAATCACAGTCTTATCCAAAATGCTTGGTTAATATAACATTTTAGTGGATTATATAGGTTACATGTGTTCGATGGTAATTATTTTATCGTTATCCAAAATATTTTCTCTAAATCTTACTTTCAAATCATGGCAAAAGTCTAGTTCCCCTTAATACAGATTATAGGTTAACTATATGCCAAAAACAACCAAAATCAACAGCACGGATTTATCTTTTGATATTAAGCGCTGTAAAAAAACTATTTTTTTTAATTATAATTAAATGATCATGTGAAATTCCGTAGTAGAAAAGTCCCAAATTAAAAAAATCGTGAGAATAGATGGAATCATTTGTGTGTGACATAAGGAATCATAGAAATATATTATGGTGTGACTGTGGATATTTGTTGGGGTATGAAAACAAGTTCTGTAAAATCAAAAAAAAAAAAATGATAAAGTTTAATTATCACCTGGTCTATTCAAATTAACATAATTTTAAGAAAGAGGCACATCAAAATGTTTTTCATCATCATCACCATCAATGCCTGTTACCCCGGTGGGGGCATATGGCATCAATTAATCTCTTCCATCCTTCAGTAAACGACAATTTCGCTAGGTATGTTATCATCCTCATTTCCATATTCATCTCTAAATCTACATCTATAGCTTCTGACCGACATTGATTCAAAAAACCATGTAATTTTCTCGATGTATTAGCTTTGAAATTCTAGATTTCGCTTTCATAACATTGGGACTGAAATTTATCTGCAATTTTGAGCACCAAAAACTGACAAAATCTGAAATCTTAAAAATTTGTCTCGAAAATGTGCATCTCATGTCGCCGTTCGGGCTCGTCGGTAAATTGTAGGTCCCTTCCATTCTTGCAGATTAATAACACACACACAGGAATGATTGAGAGTATAAGTCACTAGGCCTTGTATCCTTAAGGAGCAGTCGCGCCAAAAAAATATTTATTTATATTTAAGGTAGTTAGGGTTGGCAAACAATCTCTTCAACTAAGAATTCAGTAAACCAATGTTATTTTCGCTATTCTCAAAGCCATAATATCCACATACAACAAAAAAATTGCAATCTTCTCAGATTTCCTGTCAACTATAACAGCATTAAAAACTATAACTATAACTATAAGACTGCAAAAGCAGTTCTTTAACGGCGCAGGGACATAAGTCCTAAGGACATAAGTCCCCGTTTTACGTTTTGGGACTTATGTCCCACCAAAAAAATGTGTTGGACTTATGTCCCACTAAACATTTTTGAAAGTGCAATTGGCCTACAAAAGTATTAAGGTCATAAGGTCCATGAACGAAATAGACATAATGTCCATGGACCTAATGTCTGAATTGAAAGTTTTTTTTTCATTTTCAGTATGAGGTAGGTATGAGGGGGCATGCGGCACCTTGCAACCCCCTGCTTGGGCTCACTATAGGATTTTGAGAAGGTGCAATGTTGGGTATGTGCAACGTTTCTTTTTGATTCAAAGAACCATTGCATAAACCCAATCTCACACCTACTCCAAATCCTATAGTGAGCCCAAGCAGGGGGGTTACAGGGGGCAGCATGCCCTCATACCTCATACTGAAAATGAAAAAAAAAATCAATTCAGAAAATTTGTTTGGGACCTTATTTCACAGAGCTCAGATTTAAGTCATAACTTTAGTTCCTTATTAAATACTATCTCTTACAAAATTTGGCACTTATGTCCCACCTTCACCAAACAAAAGTGGTGGGACATAAGTCCCAAAACGTAAAACTGGAACTTACGTCCCTGCGCCTTGAAGAACCACTTATTAATTTTCACATAAGCTTTGTTCCACATCCTCCCCACAACATCCCAGGTAAACACGCGTATGCTCCAAAAGGTTTCTAAATCATAAAGGCATCTAGTACCTCGTAGTGAAGGCCTATTCAAACCCAGTGGATTTGACTGACATTGACAATTGTCATTTAACAATTAATTTGCCAGATTTAAAGGAATTTCAGGAATATTTGCCCCCAACTGACGCACATTTTTATGTCAATGTATACTGAAACGCACTAAAAAGCCCGACTCATCATGTCTGAAGCTAATAGGTTTTTTTTTGTGCATTGCATTAAAAATCCAGATTATTTCCTATAAATGGAAATATATTCCACTAGTTCCTGCGATGAAGTGTCAAATCTTCGAAAATCAAAAATGTGGCGGGTCAAGGTAGACATTCCAAATAGAAATTTTGCCTAATAGCTATGCTCCGACAAATTATGAAGAAATTTGAAATATACCAGTTAAGCTTTCTGCGACATGGCCGGACAAACGTTCACGCAATAAGGGAAACTTAACTTTAAAATGGCGCAGACTAAAACAGAATTCTCAACTAACTTTTAAACTGTAACTACCTTCTGAGGTAGTTGAAAGTACTAATCGGATGAAGTCTTGGTTTACCGAGAATTGTAGCGCCACACAAGCAGTCCCCACGAAGTTCTTTCCTGGCAAATGAAAAAATCAGTCCAAAAAACCACGAATTCTAAGATTAGAATTTTTTATCCACAATTCCATTAGAAAAGAAAGTAAAAAGCCATTAATTTAATATAATACTTAATCTTTATTTAAATGAAATAACCTTTCCTTCCCAAGTCTTTTGCCTTTACTTCTTAGTAAAGAAATTCATTATGTTACCCTGTTTTGTCTTGGCCGCTGGTGTCTTACTTTGCACTTCCTTCTTTGCTTTTGGGGATATCGGCGATCGTCTCTTGACACTACCCACACTACCTGCATTTGTGTTTGGCTTTTTAGCCGGTTGCTTGGTTTTGGCCTTTTTGGTAACAATAAACCCATCCTCATCCAAGAATGTCTCTGCCTTCCTAGGCGCCTCCTCTTCCTCTACTTCCATAGCTTCCGCTTCCTCCTCTTTAACTTCCTTTCGTTCGACTTTAACCTCGGGCCCTGTGTCTTCATCATCAGAATCAATGATCCGCCGTCGTTTGTTGCTAGTCGATAACTCCACTTGTCTTTCATCATCAGTCAGAACTTCTCGCTTAAGTGCATCTAGAGCTTCTTCATCATCCGACGACTCGCTTTCTTCAAATAAATTGACAGATACATTTGCTGCTGGCACATCCTTAACCTTTGAAAGCTTTTCGCCCTTCGGATCTGGTGTCTTGGTGTGCTTTTTATTCATTTTTTTGTTACTATCATTGAAACTGGATTTCAGATCCACTTCGGCTTTATTTCTAGAATGTAGCTTGTCTTCCGTTTCTGGAGAACTCTTTTTCTCGGCAACAGCTGCTTCTTGTTTCTTGAATAATGCCCCTAACGCGTTATTTTTTTTCTTCTCCGGTTCGACTCTTGGACTTTTCTTAGATGCGGCTGCCTCCTGCTTCTTGAACATAGCTCCAATAGCTCCTGGTTTCTCGGCTTTCTTTTCCTGTTCGGACTTTTTCGGCGGGCTTTTCTTTGGGCTTTTGTTAGCAGCTATGGTCGTTTCCTGTTTCTTAAACATGGCTCCCAAGGCTCCTGTGTTTTTTGTATTTGTATTCTGCTGTTTGTTCTCCTTGTTGGGCACAGTTGCTGATGCATTTACTTGTAACGTAGCAGTTACTGGTTTATCTTTCACTTGCAGACTATCCAATTTGATTGCCATGTGTTTCAAGGGAACAAACTCCATAGGTGGCGAATTTGAATTACCAACTATCTCTGCACTGTACAACATGCTGTGTACATCTCTAAGATGATTTGTTTGTTGTTGCAACATGCTTTCAGGAACTAAAACAATTACCTCATCATTGGATTCAGCTTCTCTTCCATGGACAAGAAATGTTTTCTCAAATTGCTTGCCCTTCTCTTCTTCTGTGGACAGATATTCCTGAACAGTTTTTGCAATATCTTCCAAGACGCCACCATATTCGTCCAGCAGGTTGGTGACTAATACTTTGCGGTCGAAGCTTATTAAACAATTGTCCAAATCGTTACTTAATGTATTGGTTGACATTTTATTATTATATTTTGAATGAAAAAAACAATAAATATACAATTTTTTTAAACAAAAATATATCACATAATTCGCTCTCCGCGAAGTGTTTTTTCTTTTGGCTTCGTTTTCTTTCTGACAGCGGCTGTGGCCAATTGACATTTGCTATCAGCGAAGTGTGAGATTCATATGGATGTGAAAACCGTGTGGTAGGTTACAGTGGGGAATAAACTTTGTGTATAACAGTTTGAAAAGCCGTTACATTATAAATTCAAAATTGTTCGGTGAAAAATAGTTGACCGTTAGGAATGTATAACTTGAATTTGGAGTTGATAAATTGTTTCGAAGACAGGGCAATCAAACTTTAAATATACTATTTTTTTCTTTTTCCTAATTTTGATGCAAATGAAAATTAATATAAAATTCAAGTAGATTTCAAAGTGCATTATGGTTGGATATAGTGGTGAATAAGCTAGTTACTAGTGTATAACAAATTTAAAAGCTTTTTTTTACTTTTTTTAAAATTGTTCTAGTGTATAACAAATTTAAAAGCTTTTTTAATGGTTCGTTATGTTAATTAGAATAATTTAATATGAAATCTACTTGCTGTAAAATACTCTAATAATAATTTATTATATTTATACATAGTAATAGTTCTGAAAACATCATTGTACAAATTATTATTTTATGGTTAGTCTGTTTCTGATCTTGTTCCTATTAAAACCTATTTGTATATTTATTGAAAACAAAGATATTATTATTCCCTTCAATTACTTGGATATACCACAGCTTTGCGGATCACAATTTCTCAGGTTATGGGCCCAGAAGAAAGCAAATAAGAATTCAGTAATTTGTTTTGAAGGTGAATAATATTTTTCTTGAATTTCTCAGAATGGCAGACGGTGAAAAGGTTAGCATACCGAAGTTCGATGGAAGCAATTTTAGTCAATGGAAATTTCGACTTGATTTATTGTTGGAAGAAAAATCTTTAAAACAGTTTGTTGAAACTGACTTGGATACATTAAAAGAAGTAGCCGAAACTGAAACCGAAAAGGGTACATTGGTGGTCAGAGACGCAAAATGCAAAAGCTTGATTGCACAAACGATCAACGATGAACAGCTCACATACATTATGGATAAACCGACTGCAAAGAAAATGTATGACGGACTTATGAGTATGTTTCAACGAAGAAGTATCACAAGTCAATTGTTGTTGCGCAAACAACTTATTTGTATGAAATTTGACGGTGATAACATGCAGAAACATTTTGCAAGATTTGACAACATTGTTCGGGACTTACGTTTGGCAGGAGCCAGACCTGAAGAACAAGATCTTATTGTTAGCTTGTTTCTAACATTAAATGAAAAAAAATGATGCATTGATTGAATCTTTGAATGGAATGGATGAGTCAAAACTAACCTTAGACTATGCAAAAAGTCGACTACTGGACATGTTTGCGAAACAAAATAATAGTTCAAAACAAAGCAAATCGAATGATGTATGCGCAATGCAAGCAAAGAATGTGAACATTATTTGTTTTAAATGTGGTAAGAAGGGTCATATCAAATCTAAGTGTCGAGCCAAAGATAGGTATTCGAAAGGAAACGCATCGAAATTTGAACCTAGCGCCAATTATTCAACCCAAAACAATTATACCAGAAATACAATTTTATGTGCAATAGAAGATGTTCAAATTGACAACGAGGGCTGCCTGAAGAAGGATTTTGCAAAGAAACAAAACGAAGTGTTGTCGGCAAAACGGAATGAACCATTAGAAATCACTTTCACATTAGACTCAGGAGCAACGGATGATTTATGTAATGATAAACAATATTTTGATAATTTGGTAGATATCGAAAAACTGAATATATCCGTTGCGAAGAAGAATGAACAAATCACAGCTACCCAACAAGGTGATATTTCAATTAAAACGTTCTATAAAGGTGATGGTTCGGTTAAGAAAATACCAAATGTTTTGCATGTTCGGGATTTAAAATGTAATCTTCTGTCGATTCGAAAACTCACCAAAAGAGGGTACACAATTGTTTTTAAAGGAGATTATGCATACGCATCAAAAAATGGAAAAATACAATTTGTAGCACATTCAAATGGGCAATTGTATGAAGTAAAATTTCATGTGGAACGTGATACGTTCGCTGGTATTGCAGGTGAAGACAATTTGAAGAATGTTTCCCAAGATTTGTGGCATTTTCGATTAAGTCATTTAAACGTTTTCGATATAAAAAAATTAGTCAATAAATCTATGGTTGATGGTATTGACAAGATTAATGTGAATACAGACGATAAATTCTGTGAAACTTGTGTGTTAAGTAAACAAACAAGATTACCATTCGACAAACGAGGTAATACAAGATCGTCCCGAGTATTAGAATTAATACACACTGACGTGTGTGGGCCTATTTCGGAACCGGCATACGACGGATCACTTTATTTTGTGACATTTACTGATGATTATACAAGAGCATCAATGGTTCATATGATCAAGAATAAAAGTGAGGTTTTCAATAAATTTAGAGAATATATCAAAATGGCAGAGGCAATGCACAATTGCAAAGTTTCCAAAGTTTGTGCGGATAATGGTGGTGAATACGTTGCAATAGACTTTAAGGATTATTGTAAATTGAAAGGAATCCGGATTTTATACACAGTTCCTTACAACCCTGAAATGAATGGTATTGCTGAGCGCTTGAACCTAAACCTTCAAGAGAAAGCACTCGCAATGTTGACTGCAAGTGGCGTGCATCGTAAGTTTTGGAATGAAGCGATTCTTGCGGCAAATTATATAAGAAATCGCTGTCCGACGAGCGCATTTGGAAAGCAATTTATTAAAAAGACACCAGCTGAACTCTGGTATGGAAAAAGACCGAACATTTCAAACATACGCATTTTCGGTTCAATATGCTATAACCATGTTCCGCAAGAAAAACGAAAGAAATTGGAACCAAAGGCAAAGAAATGTGTTTTGATGGGCTATGCATCTAATAATTCATATCGACTTTAGGATATTGACAATGAAAAGTTAATTATCGGCCGAAATGTGACATTTAACTAAAAACCAATTTTGAATAGGGCTAAGATCAAGACTTATTCAAATTCAGAGGCGGTAATCGAATTTGAAGATTGTAATGGGCTAACTTCATCGATGGGAGAATCTCCGAACCATATCATCAAATTGGAGCCTAGTGTCAATGACGACGAAGACACTGAAAAATGTACCGGCAGTTGCGAAGTTATTAATAACATTGGAGTTACAGAGACACCGATTCGGCGGAGTAAACGTGACCGTAAGAAACCAAATAGGTTGAATTTGATTGCAGATTCAATAAATGTCCAAGAGAAATTTGCATTAACGGCACAAGAATATGTTGAAAACGATCCAACATCAATTGAAGAAGTTGAATCATTTCTTGGAATAAACATTGAAAACGATCGAGAAAATGGAATCATCAAATTAAGTCAAGAGCAATATTTAAAAAATGTCATTCGAAAATTTGGTATGAATGATTGCAAGGCAGTGTCAACACCGATCGAGAAAGGTTTACAATTGGAAACAAGCAACATCAGTGGTGATTCAAGGATACCTTACCGTGAATTAATAGGTTGTCTAACATATGCGACATTGACAACAAGACCGGATTTATGTGCAGCAACAAATTACTTTAGCAGATTTCAGAGTTGTTACACACATGAACATTTTACACACGCAAAACGGATTTTACGTTATATCCAAGGAACGTTGAAATTAAAATTGGAATATCGCAAAAATAATAATGCTGATACGTTAATAGGATATGCTGATTCAGATTGGGCTGGTGACAAAAATGATTGTAAATCAACGTCAGGATTTGTTTTTAAAGTATTTAACAACACAGTAACATGGTCGACTCACAAGCAAAGTACAATCAGTCAATCATCAACTGAAGCCGAATATGCCGCTGTCGTGGAAGCCATGAATGAAGCTGAATGGATCAAACAATTACTTCGTGAATTGGGCGTAGAACCGAATAAGCCAACTATTATTTATGAAGATAACCAATCATGTATCAATGCAGCAGAAAAACCAAAGAATCATAAACGGTTGAAGCACGTAGCAGTTAAATATCACGTCGTTCGTGATACAATTGAAAAAGGACTTGTAGAATTAAGATATATTCCCACAAATGAACAAGCTGCAGATATATAAAACTACGAGCATATTTAAATTTAACATAGAGTTCAATTTTGTTCGTTAATTCATTTTCATACTGAGTAGATATCACACATTATTTTACACAAATGTATTCTTATAAAATTAAGAGGCGGTGTTAATTAGAATAATTTAATATGAAATCTACTTGCTGTAAAATACTCTAATAATAATTTATTATATTTATACATAGTAATAGTTCTGAAAACATCATTGTACAAATTATTATTTTATGGTTAGTCTGTTTCTGATCTTGTTCCTATTAAAACCTATTTGTATATTTATTGAAAACAAAGATATTATTATTCCCTTCAATTACTTGGATATACCACAGCTTTGCGGATCACAATTTCTCACGTTAAGCGTAATGATTTGAATTTTGGAATTAGTAAATTTAAAATAGGTTCCCATTTCCCAATTCTAAGATTTTTAAATTTTATTCGTAAGCTTTTTAGGTCTGCAAATATTGTCAGATATGTCAGTGAAAAGTTTTCAGAAAAATCTTACGACCGTTTGAACTTATAATTAATTGTTAGAAAAAGCATTGTCAGACATTTATGTATCTTGTGTTAGCCAACATTGGCAAGCAGATTATCTTCATCTCTTCTTGATAATTATAGCCTTTCTTTACCCTTCATAGCAATCAGCAACCTTCGGAGCAGCATGTTATCCATTTGTATCTCGCCCTCCGCGATACACCGGCTGGAGTGTTTTACATTAAACTTGATGACACGCTCTGGTCCCTGCTAATATAGTAGAAGAGGTGACCGTGGGAACACCTACCTCATCGAGTCAATGGATAATTTAACCATTAATAAATGCAAATTACATAAAATGTACAAAACCGCTGGTCGGACAGTTTTCCTTGTCCCTTTTGCGGTAAGATGGCCACTTTTTTGAAACATGAAACATTGCGTCGGTGTTCAACAGGGGCAAATGTTTCAGAGACAGTTTCTATTTCCCATCAATCTTAATGCTCTGTTTTGTATTCTATCGAGTGGTTTTGCTGGAATAACCCGATGGTCCCTGCCCGGCACATCCGGTATTCGACTTGCCTCCATCGATTATCTAAGTAAGGTGGTGTAACCCAGCATTTCAGTGCGAGGACAATGGGAAAACGATTTTTGAAATGGACTTATACATTTAATCAAAGTACATATGATGCTTGCAGTGCGTAGCAAGGGGCAGTTAAGCTTGAAGTTGGCGTTGGTTTGTTTTCAGCATTCTCTGTATGATGATGATGCCAGATAGCGTCGTTAAGGTAGCGTTAGACTCATGTTACATTATTATTACATTATATGTAGAATTAATTTATTTTTTAAATCTAGCAACAGAAAACAAGAACCCTTCATTCAAAGCAGCTAATAATTCTTCTTTTTTTATTTTCAGGAATAATTTTGTTGACAAAATTTAAAAAGCAACAAAAATAACTCTAAATGAGGACGAAAAAGCAAGTAACGTCACGTGGCTATCGTAAAACAAATGAAAAATTTAAAAACTCCCAAGGGGCACGGCTGAAATCCTCAACTAAGAGCTGAAATACCTTTCTTTGTCCCGTTTAACGATTCTATTTACTAACAGAAACAAATAACCAGCATATTCGATTCGATAGGTAAAAACTCCTAAAATCTTCAACGAAAAAACAAACAGACAAACCATATTATGTCGCTAAATAACTTAGATTACATAAGGAGGCTATAACCAAAAACCAACTGTTTTTCCTTTAGTTCTTTTAAAAACACGTATCTCTTAAGTGTACTTAATTTGTATTCCTGTTCAAAACCGCACAAGACTTGCATTTGATTTGAATTTAAAACTTGAAAATCCAAAAACTCCTTTAAAAATGTTGACTAGACGAAATTGGCTGCTGCGGTGCAGTATCATCATCAACGTAGCCGTTATTCTATACCTTGGAAGCCATGTCATGATTGGTGGAGGAAGTAATTTCTCGACCGGATCAACGTACATTATTCAAGATGAAACGCCAAAAGCTCAACGGTTGGAGGCGGCAGCGCCTCCTTTTAAGGGCGAACAAGCCAATGTCCGGGAACCATTGTCGCAACAGGTAAGAACATAGAAAGACATTACGATATTTATCCAGGTTTAACCGAATTATGTTTTTGTAGGATATAAGTCCTCAGTCAACTTCCGAGGATAAGCCTCAGCAATTACAACAGCGCCAACAACAACAACAACAAACACAGCCACAACAACAAGAAGAAGATGAGGCTCCTGCTGCAGTAGGCAATGACGCTCCAACACCTGAACATCCGCTTGTGCTCGAGCTGAAAATGGTTTCAGATAAAAGAATATCCGAAGCACCGACTGATTCAACACTGGATGCAGGTGGCATGCAAGAGTCCAGTTCTTATGTAAACAATTCGAGTCCAGATGGCTATATGGTCACAGGTGACGAAAAAGACTTTGACGAGAGACTGCGATCGCTCCTGAAGTGCCATGACCGCGAATACAAACCGGTCACACTGCAGCGAGGTGATTTTTGGGTGCTGCAGAACTACGTTCGGGCAGAACATGGTGAACTGAAGTGCCATGAAACTATTACTTATACTACACACGCTGATTACTCCTTTTTGGATAACCTTATTCCATTGCTTGAGAGGTAAGTATATATGATATATGATGTAATAAACAATTTTTTATTTTTTATTTTGATTTAATTCACAGATGGAATGCACCAGTAAGCATAGCCTTACATGCGCCTGGCACTGATTTTGCGCCAACTGTCAATTCGATAAAATACCTAAGAGACTGTCTGCCGGAAAGTAACCTCGTTCGACAATTTGTCACTTTTCACATATATTTTAGTACGAAACATATCCCCAAGGCTGTGCCCAAAAGTGATCAGGTATTGAGCGCTCCCTACAATTGCACCCTACCGCCGCCATTTTTTAATTTATCTGGCGGCCATCTATATAAGACACAAAAAAAGCTTCTATATCCAGTGAATGTGGGCCGAAATATAGCTCGTGATGCAGCTCTAACACATTTTATATTGGCCAGTGATATAGAGCTTTATCCAAATCCTGGTCTTGTGAAGAAATTCCTAGAAATGATCGCCAGGAATGAGGCTTATCTACACCGAAAGGCACCCAGGTAGTTTTTTTTTGTTTATTTAATTTTGTAAGATATTTCAAACACAGAATCCTTTAAGAAATATTACTTTGCTTTTTTGATTCCCATTCCCATCATTAGAACTATCGAGCCATCCAGCTCCATACTTATATGGAAATTAAACTTATATAGATCTTATAATAAAGGATTCTGTGATATTAACATTGTGAATATTGGACAAGAATTTAATACATTTCAAATTTTATCCTAGAGTATTTCCTCTATCGATTTTCGAGGTAGAAAGTACTGCTGCTGTGCCAAGAGACAAAACAGAACTCCAAGAACTATTACGACTTGGCAAAGCCATTCCATTTCACAAAAGAGTGTGTTCCAGTTGTCATGGAGTGCCCAAATCTAAGGAATGGATGGCTGCCAACGAAACAGAAGAATTGGGCATATTTCACATTGGCAAAAGAATTGGGTACTTTGTTCATTGGGAGCCAATTTATATTGGAACAAATGCTGATCCTCATTACGATGAGCGACTAAGTTGGGAGGGCAAAAGTGATAAGATGACTCAGGTAAATTTTATTTAATAATATACATATTTTATACAAGAAAATCGTAATAATACAATTCTATTCTTAGGGATATGCCCTCTGTGTCCTTGATTATGAGTTCCACATACTGGACAATGCGTTCCTAGTACACAAGCCTGGCATAAAGATTCTTAAAAAAGATCCTAGACGTGCCATGTTGGCTGGAAAAACAAATCAACTGATCAAGAAAATCATCTATCCTGAATTAAGGATAATGTATGGCCAACGGAAAGGATGTGCAGTATAGTAATTATGATAAATATCCTTTTTTCCTTCCTCTTCATAGAATGATAAAGAAGAAAAGACTAAACCTAGACACAAGTAGACAAATTAGTAAAAAAGGATATTTATCGGAGATTATTAAGAATTTACTAAGTAAACTTACGTTACTTTGAATATAAAAAACACACATTCGTATCTTGGCGTATACTAAAATGCATCACAAACATGCGTGAATTTTTTTTTTACTAAATATTTATTTAAATGACTATACATATATACATATAAATATATCGACGTAATTGTATATGAATTTAGGCAACATTAATTTTCTTATGTGTTATATTATGTAATTATGTTAAGCCTTTTTCTGTTTCACATTTTATATATTTTTTTTATTTAATGTATTTTTTTTGTATTTTTTATGTACATTTACGTGTGCATGTAAAACGTGTTTGAATGTTTTTTTTTAATTTAAAAACTGAATACCTATTGCTAAGAGCAAAACAAAATATTATTGTGAACGTGTTTAGATTAAGAATTTTGTAATTAAGTATTGTATTATGTTATAAAATAGAATTTAACAAACAAAATCATAAATTATTGATTATAGCGATTTAAAAAAAAGCGTTTAAATGATTCAAAGGGCCAACTAAAACTGGAATAGATACAAAATCTAATACGTTAACTTTTATGAGTAGTTCGGAATTGAAAGAAAGACTATTTTTAACCACTTTCTTGATTACCTTCAAACTTGCTGTTAAAAATTAATGTATTTTTAATGAGTTATACTAAGTAAATGTGTTGGCATCTGGACTGTATAGCACTTATTTTGCTATACAAAGGATGCATAGTGCATTCGAAATTTTCAGAATGATTAAGAAGATTAATCGATAAGCTTGGTTTATTTCATTCCACGGAATCCTTAAATATTTGCTACAAACATGTAAAACATGTGTATTTATTTGTATGTACATATACAGTGGTGACAAAAACATTACGGATTTTTATGTCATTTTTATCAATTAAGATTTTTATTACACAAAACTGAAACAAATAATTCTTTTTAATATTTTTTCTGTCTGTTTATTTATCATTCAAACAATTTCAACACAAAATAATAATCTTTAATTCATAAAAAAGTATTGAAAATTAATGTAAATTCTGAATTTGGTCTGTTCAAAACTAACGGGATTTTTTAAATGTTAAATGTTAAGTTAATATTAAGTTAATATTTTGTAACCCTTGGTTTTGATGACTGCTCGGCATCGACGAGGCATGGATTTGACCAAATTGGTAAAAAAGAGCTAGCAATACGCTCCCACTCATTCTTCAAAGCTGCAAATAGCGGACATGTGGAGGTGTGCTTTTTCTTCCCAACCCGTCTTTGATGGCCCACAAATTTTCAATCGGGTTCAAGTCGTAAGATTGTGATGGCCATTCTAAAACAAGAATGTTGTTTGTCCCTAACCACTATTTTACGAGCTTTGGAGAATGTTTTGGGATTATCTTCCTTCGCATATGGTAGCATTTTCGACTCCGAAATGTTTCTATATTGGAAATGATCTATAATACCGGTGATTTGGTGCAATGTGCTACAGCCTTCAGGTGGAAAACAGCCCCAAACCATCACCGATCATCCGCCGTGCTTCACGGAAGGGAGTTCGAATGACTTTTTGCAAATTCAACCCTTATTAAGTATTTTAATTTTAAAATTTAAAGTGTTTGAAGTGATTTTTGGTAGTAAGGAATGACTTTTTTGCTGTTCGAAAGGCATAGAGGCCATATACTCTTAAGCGCTTCCTAATCGTACTTGATGCTATGGGCAGATGAAACTCCTCATAAATCTTGTTTGAAGTTGCAAAGGGATATTTTAAAACAAAATTCCTTTTTCGCCGATTAGTTTTTACGGATGTTTTGCGAGGGCGTCTATCAAAATGATCTGTTTCAACTGATTTCCCGCTTTTAAACTTTTTCATCATTTCACAAACATTTGACGTTGGAATTTCCAATATGCGAAGGATAACATTTTGCCTTATCCCGCCTTGAAAGTGTCCCACCAATTTGTATCAAATTTGATTGCTATAACTCGTTTTTACCATTTTTGCATCGAATAATTTTATGTCACAGCAAACAAAAATATGACTTAAGTAACGCTTTAAACCGTTACTTAAACATCGAGAGTCGAAACTTTCAAAAAAATCCGGTTAGTTTAGAACAGGCATGTTATAGTTTCTTTTAAATATTTTTTTTTAGGATTTAAGCATAATTTTGTATGATCTCGACCAAATTTCGTCACAAATTTTTCATTTCAGTAAAAAGTTCTGAATTGTGAAAATATGTAATGAGAAAAAAATCCGGCATATTTTTGACAGCACTGTATGTATTTTTGAATCTTAACGTTTGCATTGGTTTCTTTAATTTTAAAGTTAATTTAAATTAAAAAACCTATAAACAAAGATTTATTTTAATCTGATAAAGGAAGTCTATGAAGGTTAAAAATATTAATACTTTATTTTTCTTTCATTAAATTATGACTTGAGCTTCAATGGTTCATTTTTCATGCATTAAGTCTTGATCTACATAATGAATCCTCTTCTGCAATGATTCTCTGTATTTTGTAAAAGTTATTTTATTAATATCCTTGAAACGAGATAAAAAGTGTTTCTTGCGTACATAACAAGGCCGTGCACAGGAATCAGACAAGGGGATGGGAAAACTAATTCTCTCTATTTCGCTATTTCTCGGTCAATATCGGTTCCGGGCTTTTTTAAGGATGCCGGCCATAAAAAGTCTAGAGGTGTTAAATCACACATCTAAGTGGGCTAGGCATTTGACATCACCATTTCTCGATATAAGACATTCATCCAATAGATATTGGCCATTCTGAGAACGCATGTCCTCGCTTCATATGTACGAGTATGATCGAATGGATTTAGATTTCAAGATGAATTTATCTTTTAAGGGTGCAAGACAACATCCATTTGAGATATTGACCCTATCGTGGTCTAATGCCAAATTCTTGAGAATTCCATTGAATTGACTTCATTGGATCGTTTGAATGGATGCTTTAACGGTAGCACTTCCAGTTTTAGGAACATTCAGCAGCGGAACGCTAATATTATAAACGTTAATGTTTGGATGTTTGTTTCGCAATCACGCCTCAACGCCTAAACGGATTTGGATGAAATTTAGTAGGTAGATGGATTAAGTGCTGGATTGAAAAATAGGCCGCTTTCTATGCCGGACAAAAATGCACGGTTTCTGTGTTAAAGTTTTAAATGTGAAATGATATATGGCTGGAGTTTTGTTTATTACGCTTATTATCAACGACTGCATGCAATTTTTAAGTCTGAGTTCACTATTCTACCATAAAAGCAACTTTAATTCACGGTTCCTGGCAAAGAAATCTGAAAAAAATTCTTTCACGTGTTATAAATAATACAATTTTTTTGAGTGGAAACATGGCATTCATTGTTCGCTGTTGTCTCAATCGTTCACAGTGAAAGTTCAAAGTTGTCAAGTCCCAATTGCAGCACCCTTTATACCTATCATACATACGTATTTCATATCATATTAGCCGGCTTTCAGGTAAAACTGCCAAAACGTGTAGTATATAATAATCAATAGTATTTAATCTGGCATCTTTATTACGAATAATGAGTTGCTCGTTAGTTTCGATCAGAAGCGTTCATTGAAAATTAAAAAAAAATTTGGGAAGTAGTGAAATTAAACAAGTTATTGCGAGTATTCAATAATCATGAAAATGAGTCAGAAACAAATTCAATATATGACATGTAAATTATTATTCGAAAATAATCATCAACTGAATCAGTTTGTACATTGGAGCTTTGAGATTTTTTAGAAGTCCTCATTTAAATATCGTATTTTTCGCCCATCTGGCTCACGGTTTTTAATTTGTATTCTTCTTTCATTAAAAAAGAGAGTATGAATATTTTAAGTCAATTTAACTATTTTAGTTAAATATATGTGGGAAATCATCATTTAGATTGTAGGTGGATTAACTTTTATGATGATAATTTTTGTGCAATTAATTAAGAATTTGGTGCAACTGAAATAAGTTATGATACATACATTTTCATACACATAGTTTTTTATAATCAATTTTTGTTTTTATTTAAAATACTATTGATTAGCCGAACTACTCACAAATATACATCTAAATTGTTTATTTAAAATAAATACTTGTGTACATAAATATCAGATCTATAAATGTTGTGAATTTATATTTTTTAGTACATTTCATATCATGAATGTTTTTTCGTGTAAAAAAATATTCTCTAAGTGATCCAATTTCTATATTAATATGAATATCTTAGTTTGAATTTTCTTCTTATATAGCTTACTTGTTGTATTTTTCCCGTGTTATTAATTATTCGGCTAAAGCAAACATTATTCAAAGAATAAATTGAAAAAAAAGTAAAAGAAAAAGAAAAAGGGCAATTTTTGAATAAATGTTGTCCTGCTTATATAAAATAAAATAAAAAAAATTGAATACAAATAAAATATAAAAATTGTGTTAAGAACCGTTTGGAAATTTTCTACTCAGCTGTTTGGTTTAATAATTGTCATTTATTTTTTATTATTATTGCTCTAACTCCTCACTTTTAATACATTACCGTTGTATTGACTACATGTGTTATTGTATACTGTCAAAGTCAAGCTTGGAATGCTTTGCTATTTTTCTTAAATAATTGTCAAATAAGATAATACCCATCATAATGTACTTCAAACACTAAACAAAACTTATACTAAAAAAAAAAAAATATTTTAAATTAAAATACCTAATAAAAACAGCTTGCTTAGCAATACAAAACTACAGCTGAATTGAATTATATTATCCTAAAACAATCCAGCAACCGAGAAAGAAATTAAATAAAAAATAAATAAAAAAAAGAAATTAATTGTTCTTAAGGTAAATAATATTAAATACCAGAAAATAATAACAGAAAACTTAATACTTAGGTGAAAAAAGTGATATATCTGTAATTCTAAGTTAAAATAAAATACATTTTTATCTCACAAAAATGGTAAAAATTCACATATAAAAAATATTTTCTAGATATTAAAAAAAAATTATAAATATAAAATAAGATTCAACAAAAAAAAATATTATAAAATAGGGAAACAAAAAAATTATTGAATTTTGAAACAAAACAGAACATATGGAACAAACTAGAATGAAAATAAATGTAATGTTGTAACAATTAACGATAGTATTAGGTAGGAGAATTATGTAATAATTGATAAACAAAAGACAAAAGATTATTATTGCTTTTATTTTATAACTTAGTTTTATTTTAATTTGTAAGACTTCGTTATACCAGGTTGTTAGAAATAAAAATATCAATAACAATAGTTTTTTTTTGTAAAATGATTTGTATTTTATGTATTAGCTATTTTGCCATTTAAATCATACTGCCTTCCGGACTCCATATAGTATAGTTTCTTTGAATAATTCCTTGGCATTTTAGTGTAGTTAAAGAACTTGATAAATAAGTCTTTCATTGACTGAAAAAATAGATTAAAAAAAACAGAAGTCATTAAAATCTATTTTTTAAACGTACTCTATTTATTTTAAGTAAGGAAATAAGAATATGCAGACTTATCATCATCACTGTGTATTATAAAATTGAAGCAGTTTCGGCCTGACTGCGCATCACGCGAGAACGACAAAACGAATTTGAACAAATCTTTTTTTAATTAATAGGATACTTACTCGAGTAATATATAGGAACATTTTCTTAATAAATTAATTAAAACTTTGTAAATTGGTGAAAGATAATAACAGATATAATTTGCTTGCCACATCACGCAAAATAAGAGAACATACGTACTTATTTTTTGTTTTTTTTTTTCATTACGCCATACATAATGTTATTGCGTACTTCAACTCTAGTACAGATGGCGTTGGTATTGCAGGTTTTTTGTTTCACTTCTTAAAGCTACGTTAACACCGAATCGCTACGAGCTACATGTATTGTATAGAGAAATGCAATGGTACACAGAAATACCAGGCATGCTGGTATGATGCATACAAATCGCCATCTTAGTATATCCTGACGTCACTATCATCTTTTATTATTATTTCATTTCTTAAGTGAAGACTTTATCTTAAAATTAAAGATTAAATGAAAGGTAAGTATTCATTGGCCGAGGTTAACGCAAGCAAAGCCGCGAGCCTAGCTGGTAACTTATATAAATCAATCATCAGTAGCTCAATTCAATACATTTTGGACTACATTAATTTGATTATGTTTCAGCCTTTTCAAAATAATATTGAAACATGAGGTTTAACAGTTTCCCGTACTTTCGCGTCCTATCCATGAACTTGACGCCTTGTTAACCCATAAACCACCCTATTTGAACTAAAGAATAAGAAACGTTCTCGAGTAGACCTAGCTACTTGTCGGTGATGCTCTCGAGAAACGTATACGTTTCCGGTACCGTTATTTGCAATTCAACTTCTAAAAGTTAAAATTCAAAAATCTCTTGTGAAAGCAATATGATCAATACATAGACAATTTGAAGAAAATTGGTTCAGCTGTTTAGGCCACAGAAACATACAAATAAACAACGAGACGAATTTTGTTCACATTTTTTAACTCCCTTTGATTGTTAATATCTATTTATAGTGAAAATAGGCAATGACTTCTGTTTTTTCTTATTCTATAAAATAACAGTACCAATATGTATATTGCTCCTTGAAAATAATGAAATGTAGCTACCCTATTATTAAAGGCACTTTTTTAGTAAAAAAAAAAAAACATTTTCTAAACTTAGTTTTAGTATTTTTGTTTGTGTTATTAGTAAGAAACTGCTAGTCTACAATATTATAAAAAAAATAAATCCTAAATAAAAATTAATTATGTATTCTCAAAATAAATGTAAAATATTCACATGCATATGTATGTATGTGTTTATCAAGAAAAAAAACAAATAAAGATATTATCCTATTGAAAAAAAATTAAGTGAAAAGTGCCTTAGATGAAGATAAAGATAAAAAATAAAACAAATACTCAAAATAAATTATAGATAAAAAAACAGAAACAGAAAAAAATTTTTTTCTTAGAATTCCTTGCTTTCTGGCGAATAATTTATCCAAAGGGAACAAATATGTTAATTAAACAATTAGAAATTATATATTTTATCCAGCAAAATTAAATCATGTAAAATTTTTTGTTTGTTTTCTTAAAAAAATTAATTCAGTGCGAAATTGAACAAAAAAGTTATAATTATAAGTTGAGAGTATAAATATATATATATTTTTGTTTTGTAATATATACCAAATTGGTATTATAATAAAAAAATGTAAAAAATCAGTGTTGAATTTTAATGTTAATTTGGAAAAATCAATTCATTGATTAAAGGTGATCGAAACTGTAAGTACACAAATTAATATATAGTTGAGTTTGTTGAATGAAAAGCCAAGGGCTAGTTACCATAGGTGCCAAGTAGGATTTTCCCAATAGGGGGAGGGTAGGCAAACAAAATATTGTTAATTAAAATTGGTACAAAATATACAAATCCGTATCTTCCTTAACAAGATTGTTGTGAATGCTCATCGTACATAGATAATGGTCCCATCTATCCCGTATTTTACAGGATACTCCTGTATTATAAAGAAAAAAAAGATGCTATAATTTTGTGCAAAAACCAACAAAATTCAAATGTCAAATCAAACGATGGCGATACGTACATAGCTTACGTAGTTACGTAGCACTGCAGCCATTAATGGCTGCGTTCACATTTGTATCTTTTAGATTGAATTCAAATCTGGGCAGTCAAATGGGGTACTTTCACATTTTTGCTGGCCATGATAGAAAATGGCTGAAAAGTTCGTTTTCGTTCGTTCTTTGGTACTATCTTGTTTGAATTTTAAACACACTCAATTTTGTTTACGTTTCTAGTTCTTACTCTGTAGTTCATTCTTACGGTCAAAACTAATTTAAGAATATTATAAATTCATAAAATAAAATCCGGAGTATACTTTGTCTAAAAAAAAGTGCTACTTGAGATGGACGGGAAGGTCCCCTTTCCTCTGCGCTCCCTCAGATTCAATATGCATAAGAAACGTAATGATCAAGACTATTTTCCTTTTTGCGCACATTTCTATAAGTAAACGCGCTTCATTTTGACATTTGAGTTGTGTTGTTATGCTTCTTGAGTGTTAATTGTGCATCCTGACATCAAATCCAGAAGCATAAAGGGGTCAGAAACCCCCAAATTTTCGGATTTTTTCTAGTTTTTTGTTTATATCTCTTAAATTAGGCACATTTTGTGAAAAACAAGCATAAAATTTTCTACATACTTGAAAATCAATGAAAATGGATCAGAAAATTTAAAATAGTTATAAAATAATAGTAACCAGCTATGTACAGTAATTTTTTATTTATCTCTAATTGATTGCAAGCAGATTGTTTTAGGCTGCGTAAATCTTGTAGCGCTTGGAACTGCCGGACCTTCTTCATCTTCGTCGTTGTCCTAGTCGGACATGTCTTATTCTCTTCCTTGGTATCTGGCTGAGGGAGTTTTCGCATGCTGTGCCCACGCACAGGCTTGCATCCCTCAGAGCATAATAGACTAGCCTTTTTACAGCTGCATATCTCAGGTCTTTAAGATTGTGAATTTTAATGGTTCCTCCATACCCATACAACTTGACAAAGAAATTCTCTAGAGTTGGAGTTGTCTAAGCATCTTTAAAAATCGCCAATATCTCTGAAAGGCTAGGGTTCTTGCTGTACAGCTGTATCACCTTTTTACTTGCGATTATAGGTAATATAATGCAAGTTATGCATTCGTGCAGATTAAAAAAAATTAGATAACAATCAAACATGACATTATGATGATAGAGGAACATATTTGAGTTACTGGCAAAATTCTGTACGTCTGTCTGTCTGTCTGTCTGTGTGTACGGATGTATTTTGAACTGTAGCCTTAACGGTTGGCCCAATCGTCTTCGAATTCAGAATTTTTGACATTCTACAGAAGAGTTTTTTTTAATTTTTTTTTGTATTTCAAAAATTAACGGTACCTGTCAATAACCGTAATGTAAAAGCTTATTTTTCTCGAAAACGGCTTTAAGAATTTGTATGATAAAAAATCGGTGTACTACTGTACGTATGCATTATATTTTGGTGAAACAAAATTAATATGGTGGCTAAAAACGATACCTCCCATATTACCGGTATTTTTCAACTTTCTCGAAAACTGGTGATCCAATTACTATCAAAATTGATATTTAAGAAGATATAGGTAACCTTAATAATTTCACATTAATTTTTTTCGAAAACTTTTTTTTTGTATTTTTAATAATTTTAAAATTTTTTTTTTCAATACTAAAGTGTGCTAAAGTGGTGTCACACCCACTTATCGCTTGTAGGAAAAGTATGTCCTGGTGGATCGTACTTGAACGAGTCAGATGAATATATTAAAGTTAAGCTGTGACCCTTTGCACTCTTCTGAAAATAAACATTCTTTTTGGAAGCACCCAAAGCTGTATGAAGCACCAGAAAATCTATATTTTCTCCTGTTATGACAACACTATCAGACTAGTCAGCAGCTGAGTCTCCACAATCATCGGCGTCTTCTACTGCCTGCTTCACTTGGAACTCTCTGGCTTCCATTTTACTTTTCAGCATAGTTTGTTGGTATCGTTTGAAAGAAATTTCGCCTGCGAAATCGTGCTGATCGAAGTTGCCTTGGAAAAGACAAATTTTGTTGAGGAGTAAAGCAAAGAACGCCGATAACGTTCAGCGGCTTTGGTACGTTGTCCCAACAGGGACCAACAAAAACCACAATGTCATTGCTTTCAAAGTTCCTTTTGACATAATCCACGTAATTTTGGCAAACTTCTTGAAATGTGGCATCACTAAACTTGGTCTCACCATCAATGACGTTGCATTTTCTGGTTGCGAAAATATTAGCGAAAAACTGAAAAAAGTCCAAAAATTTGGAGTATCCAACTTCACCCCCCCCCCCCCCCATCCGTCAACTTAGCACAGGGTCTTTGAAGTCGATAAATTAGATTAGTATTCCTAATGTACCCCCATTAAAGTTCCATTTACTTCGGAATCCTTTCCAGGTACCATCTCTTTTTTCGACCTATCGACTGGACTAAATACTGAACCAGTCATTACACATTGCCTTGCCATGCCGCGTATTGCCAAACTGTATCAGAGCTTATTTCATAAAACTACAAGACTAATAATTATTTGTGTATTCTCTTGTAACTTATAAATTATGTGCATACTTTCGTTTCATAAAGAATACCAATTGACTAATAATTACATGTGAATTTACATTTGCGGCGAACTTTTCTGTTTCATTAAAATATTAGCGCAAGAAGTAATTAGTGACGGACTTGTAACTACAAGTTAATTTATAACAAGACTAAAGAATCAAGACTAATAAAATCAAGTACTGAGAGAATTAGGCTTATTCGCGGTTAGTGCTTGGACAACGTGTGCTTAAAATGATTAAAATAAAATGATCTCAAGCAGTGATGATAGTGACTACGAAAATAATCGGAGACGAGAACCTTGAATTTTTAAAATGCGAATTAACTTTAATATTATAACATATCATAAATTTAATGAACAATTTAGAATTAACTTCTCTGCTTTTGAGGAATTGCTAAGAAACATTGTCTTATCACTAGAAGCAGAAAAACGAGTTATCTAAGATTGCTCAACTGTGAAGTATAGCTGCATACTTGTAGTTCTACGCAAATAATGTTTTGCTTGTAGTTATCAGATTTGTAAACTTATGTAGCAGTTCAATCGCTACAGTTATAATTTGAATCTGCCGGACTATAAATGCGAACAATTTTTTTATGGAACACAATATTACAACTCCATACTATTTTTGCGCTTGTAGTTACAAGTTAACAAGTACAACACTAATAGTTTTATGAAATTGGCCCCAGCCCAGACATCAAGTGGTCTCCATTCTCCAACATATAACATTCTGCTCAAACAAATGTAGAGCCGAATATTATACTTCTTTTGTGTGTCTATAAAAAATCATGCGATTTTTTTCAACTATTCTGTTCAAAACCAGGCAATGTGAGCCCAGTTTTGAAAATCATCAGCGAATTTAAAGTTTTCAATTTAATTAAGCAAAATGCAATAAGGCCCCAAATTATTTTTAAAAACATAAATGGAATAAGGCCATAAAATTATTATTGGGTGGGGTATTGAAATAAAAACCCAATTAAATAAATTGCACGACTGGATCACACGTACTTGCTCATATGTGTGGTCACATTGTAGAATAATATTAAAGAACATTAAAGTGAACATCAAAGCATTTATTCAACGCCATTTTATTTCTTTAGGAAATTTAAGAAAGTGTGATTTTTTTTTTCAAAATCGTAGGAGCCGTTTTTAAATAAAACGGTTTTTTTTAAACTTTTTTTTTAAATTCAAGAATACAAACTTAAGCACAAAAATAACGTAACGAAAACTTTTTTTTGAAATTTGAAAAAAAAAATCACTTTTCAAAATATTGATTTTTCAAAAAAAAATTTTTTTAATTATTAAAAATACAAAAAAAAGTTTTCGAAAAAAAGTTAATGCAAAATTACTTAGACTGCCTACATCTTCTTGAATATCAATTTTGATCGTAATCGGATCACAAGTTTTCGAAAAAGTCGAAGAAAAAAAACGGTCCTATGGGAAGTACCGTTTTTAGCCCACCATATTACATTTTTTTTTCACCAAAATATAATACTGTAGGTATGGATTATATTTTGGTGAAAAGTAGTAGTACCGATTTTTATTTCATAAAAATTCTTGAAGCCGTATTCGAGAAAACTAAGCTTTTACATAACGGTTATATGACAGGTCACGTTAATTTTTGAGCTAAAAAAAATTGAAAAACCTACTCTGTAGAATGTCAAAATAACCTTAAGTTCAAAATTTGAAGACGATTGGCTTAACCGTTTAGGCTGCAGTCCAAAATACATCCGTACAGACAGACAGACGGACAGAATTTTGCAAGTAACTCAAATATGTTTCTCTGTCATCGTAGTGTCATGTTTGATTGTTATCTCAACATTTTTAATCTGCACGAATGCATAACTTGCATTATAGTATCTATAATCACAAGTAAAAACATTGCGGTTGATTCGGAACTAACTCTAAATAGTGAAGACGAGAACCTTAACCGATATTTTACCAGTATTTAATACACTTTTGTTGTCTGTACTTATTCTATATTCACACCAATTGGCAATTTCAGCACGCCTCATTGCGACTTGATTCAGAGCTAAAAAATGATGCTTCATGATAGTACTATAGGCAGTGTATATACAATGTACAGACAAGAAAAGTGTATTACATACTGGTAAAATATCGGTTAAGGTTCTCGTCTTCACTATTTAGAGTTAGTTTTGAATCAACCAGGAAGATGGCCAGACGAAAAATAACTACCATGACAGTACTATAGAAAATCTATATACAATGTCTCTATACGGCAACAGAACAGTTTTACATGTCCACAAAATGATCTGAAATGTCACATAGTTTCATAGTTCATACTTGTCTTGGTATTCACAAGCACACTACATGCGATACAGATCGGTCTATAATAGCATAAAGATTGCTCTGAGGTAGTTCTGAATTTGTTGAGCAGGAATTACTTCAGCACAGTTAGTATAAGAGAGTCGGTGCTGATATACAGTTAGGCAACATCCTAAAAATATCATCACTTTTTAATAACTCGAATAATATTAATTGGCGGTTTCATTGGATTAAAAAAAGTGGCATATGTTTAGGAGGACAAAATTTTGTCCGAGTTTGAAATAAGTTTTTTTCAAAACCTGTTAATAGTTAGTTTAAAAACATTATGAAAGAGCAGTTCTCTCCCCTCTTGATTTATCAAGATGTTCTGCATTTTTATCACCCCTCTCTATCGAACGCGTATGGTTTTAATATGTGTATTTATTTTAATATGAAGTATTTTTCCCCATCTGATCTGGCTACAATTTATAAAGCGTTAATACGCCCTAAGCTCGAGTATAACTCCCACCTATGGGCAGGTGCTTCACAAACATCGCTTCACTTGCTTGATAGAATACAAAATAGAGCGTTAAGATTGATAGGAAATAGAACTGCCACTGAATCAATTGCCCCTCTCGAACACAGACGCAATGTTTCATGTCTTTCCTTATTTTATCGTTTCTTTTACAAAAAATGCCAGTTGCATTCCTCCCCTTAAAAGTTTTGCCCGTAATACTCGTCTCGCAAGGAATTCTCATCAGTTTACCCTTGAGACGTACCGTGAAATATAGGGATTCTTTTTTTAGCCGAACGACACGAATTTGGAATAGTTTATCCGGCGAGATTTTCCCTTGCCATTTTGATCTGCAAACATTCAAAACCAATGTTAATCGACACCTCCTATCTCTCCCCTCCCTATCTTCCGAATGCCCGTGCAGTGTGTTACATTAAAAGGGAAACAAGTAGTCCCTTGTGCGCGCGTTAATTATATATAAAAAAAAAAAATGCTGCAGATATACATCTAAATCCACCATTATTTTCAATATCCACAGAATTTGCCGAAAAAAGTTTAGTCCTATTAGTCGAAGTCAACATTCTTTGCTGAAAAATATTAACAATATATTGATGGATAAATGCGGTGCAGTGCAGATACAGAGGGGAGTCCCTTTTCCCTCTGGGTGCATAAACTAGTGACTTATAATCTCAATCATTCCTCTGTGTGCGTTTTGAATCTGAAGGAATGGAAAAGACCTCAAATAATTCATCGCCAAATTCGAATAGCTAGATGAGATGCTCTTTTCAAGGAGGTCAAGGTTTGCTTTTGGAAAATGTTTCATTTTATCTCAAGACTCCGTATCTTGAAAAAAAACAAGAGCAACAAGAGGTCGAAGAGGTTTCGCATCACGCTGTGATAATATCAGTATCAAGCTACTAGACAACAAAGTGATAAGGACAATAGCAAAATACCTTGGAGTGATTTTCACTAACCGCTTCAAATTCAACAAGCACGCTTCATTAATGCTTAAGAGAGCTAACTTCTCCCTACATCTGGTCCACCCGTTTCTTAAAAGAAGAAACCGACTAAGCACAAATACTAAGCTCCTCATCTATAAACAGCTGATCCGTCCCGTTCTGACGTACGCTTGTCCTATTTGGTTCACCATATCACCAACATATATGAAGAAGATCGAAGTTTTTGAAAAAAAGATACTCCGTAGCTGTATAGGTCTACACCAAAACCCCATTACAAGGAAATATGTCCCAAACAAGAAGCTATATGAAAACACAAAACTGATCCCAATAAATCAGTTCATGATAGAGCTCTCCGAAAATATTTTGAGGAACTTAGAGGATCACCCCAACTTGGAAATACAGCAACTACTCCAGCAACAACAAGAGCCTTACCATCGCTACCTCAACATTCGAGCCATCACAGACGACCGATTCGAGGATATAATGAACAATGACGGAGCCCCGTTCTACGAGAGAAGCAGCAACGGACACAACAGAAGATAAACAATACCGCATCCTAACCCCAATTCTTAAACCCTAAACAGACAGTAATTATAAATAAGAATTTCAATTAAAAGATTATGCAAACAAAAATATGATATAAGTAAAAATATAGCATTGTATAGAGTCATCTGAAGTACGTCGGGCACCTGTTGTTGAGCCGACATGATTTATTTTAGTTATAAGTTAGTTTAAGGCCAATTGTACATACATTTTAACGAATACAATAAAAATAATCTAAAAATAATCTCAAAAAAATCGGCATGACTGGGTGTTGCTCTTATGTTCATAGTCACCATTGGAAGGCAGGATCTTTGACGGAAACAAGTAATATTTACGAAGAAAAATCACACCATATAGACCTATAAAAAGTATCAAAATCACAACACTTAACGGTTTTTAGTAAAATTGAAGTACGCCAACAAACATCTTAAATATTAATGTATTTATTTTTATTTTTATTTTTTTGAAAAAAAAAAATTATTTTTTGATATTTTGGCATGTGGTTTTTACATACAGCTAATCATAAATTTAAAATATTTTTTTATGATTAGTTTTTAAAATATTGAAATTTAAATAAAGTTAAAAAATTAATTATAAATAGAAAAAAAAATAAATATTCAAAATTTTGAAAATTTGAAGAGAAAGATATCCAATGAGCCGTTACCGAGAAAGTAAAAAAAATTAAAAAAAAACCTTATATTAATAGATAAATAGAATTTGGATTTAATAGAATGATAGCCAATACTTACAAAAAAATCTCAAAAATGTTCATCAAAATCGTTAGAGCATATTTCGAGAAAAATAAGCTTTTCCTCAACAGTTTTATGACAGGTACCGTTATTTTTAGTCCTAAAATTTATTGGCTTACAGCTCCTTAAGGTTAAGGAACCAAGACCTAGTGAATTATACTCTCAACAATTGTGTGTGCTGTGAATCAGCAAAAATGAAAGAGAGAAGGGACCTACAAGACAAATTTTACATTTGGAGGTTTTGTCAGTTCCTCGTAAGAGGCAGTACTTCGAAAAAATAGGTGGCTCTGACGGCTGATCATAAAATTTATAATGATTTTTTTTATTAGTTTTAAAAATATTAAAATTTCAAAAAAAAACTTCAAAAATTAATTGCAAATAGAACAAGAAATTATTCAAAATGTTGTTGTGCATAATTAATTTGGCTGTGTAGTGTCTAGATCTTTTCAAATATAAAATTTTATAGAAATGCAGTAGGTAAGGCGTTTTCGTGAAACTTAAAGAATCTGTTATATGAAAGTTACCTTTAATAGACTTTTCCGGTGAATTTGGAAATAAAGTAATAGTGTGTCGTCGTTGACATACATATCGAGTACTGAGAGCTTTTCGGTTTCTTCGATGTAAGTGCCATTCAGGACAATAGCATTGGGGGTATGTTTAGCTTTAACGACAGAAGACAGCATTGACTGGGGCACACCAGCATTTATTTTGTAAGAATTAGACTTGAATCCGTCCAATACAACTTATATTGAACGGTCCAGAAGATCTAACGAACAAGAGTATCACCGATCCCAAAAGCACGCATTTTCGATTAGAGAGCTTCATGCCAAACTCTATCAAATGCTTTGGATATATCAAGAGCAATAATTTTACTTTCACCAAAGCGATGTAAAGATTTGTTCCACTGCTCGGTGAGATATGCCATCAGACCACCAGTGGAACGGTTGCTGCGGAAGCCATACTGACGGTCATGGAGAAGCTTACGATCTTCGAGATATTACTTAAGCTGGCGGTTAATCAGCGTTTTCATGACCTTAGAAAGAAGGGATGTCAGTACTATGGTTCGGTAGGAGGAGGGCGAGGATGGGTCACCTTTCTTAGGGACAGGCTGGACAAATGCTGTTTTCCATCTTCTAGGAAAGATTCCAGAAGAGTAGGAGCGATGGAAAAGCTTACACAGTGGCCTTGCCAGTGTGGAAGAACACCTCTTCAGAAGAATCGGGGGTATACCATCCGGGCCAGCGGATTTGTGTATATGGAGATCTTTGAGAACTCTTGCTACTGTACGAGTGCGGACAAAAAAATTGTAAGATCGGAAACTTACTTCTTTGAGCCGGATAGCTTCTTTACACTCAGAGTTAAACCAGGACTTTTTCTTAGGCTTGATGCTTTTTACTCTGTTAGGAATAAAAGCACGCATCCCTAAAAGAATCACATTACGTTATTTATAAGGTAACCCTAAGAATACAATTTCAAAAAACCCTATGAGGAATGTGTATGCTAAACTTGGCAATATAGTACATATGTATGTAAGTTATGATTGGCATAAGGGCTACATTCTTCACAATTGTTCAACTAGGGCGTAATAGACTTTTGACCCACATGGGAGGTTATGAATACATAAATGTATATGTACTATGTAGATAAAAAAAACCTCGCCTAACTCTCCAAAATATTCACTTTTATATGACATTTTTATGGTGCAATAAATTGTCCCTAACTCTTTGGGCTTTCCCTCCTGCGTACGTTAGTGGTTAATAATACGATGGTCTTGATTGATACTTAATAATGATTTTGTTTATTCTAATCATCATTATAATCAATAAAAAAATAAATATGTATGTACGTGGAGAAAACTAATCTATCGTTGTTTATCTATTCAACACTATTGACGTCTTGCCATCAAAAACATCTTTTTCTAGAAACCATGGTCATGTTTATTTATAAACACACAAAATTTGAAAACATTTGTATATTTTTACAAACAATATTTTGCGAAAAATCTATTTTTTTATTCGTTTGAATTATATTCCATTGCTTACCATAAGTGAGTGTGACAAAAAATAAGATTATCTGCCATCATCTGAGTATCTCAAACCAGTAATTTGGGCAAAAATGTCAAGGTTACCCAGAAAATGTTTAGCATACTTGCTTGCCGTATTGAAACCAATGACCAGTTTATTTTGTTGTTATATTTCCAGCACTAGAGATGGCACCGTGTCTGGAAGCAACATAGAGATCCATTTCAGATCTTTGCCACATGAGATCAACGGTGAGGCTGGGTAAGACAATTCAGTGCCTACGTATGTATGTTATCCACCATGCTTCGGTTGTGTGCAGTACAATGGAATAATAATGCAAAACGAAGCGTTGTTGGTGAATCTTTTGATATCTTGCTTACTTGAGCAACGTCGCGTCGTTCAAGTCGTAGGGTTGCGTAACATATGTATTTACATATTTATTTTAGGAAATTGTAGGTTAGTGCACCTTAGCTATCGAAACTAGTTGAGAATTATTCAAGCAAAGTAATTAAAATTAAAACAAAACAATTTTCCCTTGAATCCACACGGCTAATAAGGTGAACACTTTTTCAAGACAATATACGTCAAAAAAAAACCCGAGATCCAGGAAACGCAAGTGACTAACAGGGAAACCTACACAAATAAGAGAATTGTACTCCAGCCAGATCTATGGGTAGAAGTATTTCTTTCATCGTCTAAGAAAACCTAAACATTTCGCAGAATTTTTGGCGATGTCATATATATGTTCATTCCACAGAAGGTGATTTGTGATACACATACCTAGAACGCAAAGCTGTTCAGTTTTCTCGATGCAAGTACCACTCCTAGATAGTGGCATGGAGGGTAGGTTATGCTTTAACGACAGAAGGCAGCATTGAGTTTTTGAAGCATTAAATTCCACACGATTAATATTTCCCCATTGAACAATGCTGGCCAGATCGGAATTTGATGAACTAATCATACGTTGCCGTTGCAGTTCCACATTCGAAGAACAGGGAAGTGAATGTGGAAACGAGTATGAAAGGCCGAGTGTACTGTCATCAGAAGAACAATTTAATGGTTTAATGGATTAGAAGTCTTAGATAAGATCATTGATAAAAATAAGGAAGAGTTTCGGAGACAGAACGGAGCCTTGGGGCACAGCAGCATTTATTTTGTGACTATCAGACAGGAAGCCATCCAAAACAATGCAAATTGAACCTTCCGAAAGGTAATTTCTAATCCATCAAATAACAGGTTCGCCGAATCCAGATGCATGCATTTTCGATAAAAGAGATTGATGCCAAATTCTATCAAATGCTTTTGAAATATCAGTTGCAATAATTTTACTTTCTCCAAAACGATGTAAAGATTGATTCCACTATTCGGTGATCTATACCATCAAATAGTCATTAAGAAGTTTCCGTGTCTTAAGGTATATTTTAATCTGATAGTTTATCAGCGTTTCCATGACCTTGAAAAGAAGGGATGGAAGTTTCAATTCAAGTTCAATTGGTCGGTAGTTGGAGGGAGATGAAGATACGCCTTTTTTAGGTATGGACTGGACAAATACAGTTTTCCATCCTCTTGGATAGAGGCCTATATAATACGACAGATGGAGAAGCTTACACAGTTGTTTTGCCAGCGTGGAAGCACACCTCTTCAGAACTATAGAGAAAATACTATCCGGCGCAGCGGATTTGTGAATATCGAAATCCTTAAGAACTCTTGCAATTGTACGTGCGCGAAAAAAGATTTGTCCCATAAAACCATTTACGTTATCAAGTACAGGAGGAGCTATATCACTCTGAGGCAACGTTGAATTAGCTGCAAACAATGTTGCAAATAAATCAGCCTCAGCCTCAAGAAGTACCATGTCTTAATATTAAAATATTGTTGCTCCTGTTGAGTCAACAGGAAATTATAAAATCCCTTATAAGCATACCCAAACCACGTTGCAGCCCTAACAAATTATTTTATTTTAAATAATGATGATTTTCAGGAAGGTCTATTGACAAATAAAAGAAGAATGATTGTTTTTTATGATTCCTCGGAGATCCCGGTTTTCAAATCGGAATTGCCAAGGATTTCGCAGTCAACCAAATTTCGCTTCCAGAATCATCGTTAAAGTTGCTGAAAAAATGTGAATAAAAAGGATGACTGGATTAGATTTCCGAATACGGTGGGAGAAAAAGATAACGAAGAGTTAATTTGGTTGAAAAAATATTCATTCTCTTCCTGTATTTGTGCAATATATTGCGCTCATGTGCGTATTACTAAGCCTAACCTCATAGTCATGAATACATAAACAGAAAAGGTCAATCCAAGCTTGAGTGTTCTCTAAAAAATATTATTTTTTTTTTTAATTATAAGTTGTCATTCAATTAATGTACAAGCCACGTACAATGGAGCTGAGCTTTTTACCAGTGTTAACATATCTTGGCCAAGATTGGTTAATGATTCAAGAATACTAAAAACATCAAAAATATATCGAACTCTTGTTGAAAGCTCAACAATTGTTCTTATTGACGACAAAGGCATGAAATTAGACACGTCTCTTCCATACGAAATTGAGCTTTGTCTTATTGCAAATGCTCAATCTCATAACCTATAGCTCTATCCTGAAGCTTTTTCTCATGAGACTGAGCAAGATCTTTTTGCATACCAACTATTATTAAAACATGGGCACAACAATGTCCCACTTACTTGCTTTTGTGTGGCAGAAAAAAAGTAACATCTAACTTCTTGCAGAACGACAGATGCTGAAACTAAAAACGTTCAAAGCCGGCATTAGAAAAAGTGTCTAGTTTTTATAGAACGCCATTAAACGTCCTAATTAACAAATAAAATTCAAGTCAAAATTATTTCGAAAGTTAATTGAGTGAAAGCTAGTCAACCTAACGTTAACATTAACATTAAACAATCAAGTGCATTGTTAAAAAAAACTTGAAAGTACAAAATTATTTATTTCAATTTTTTATTAGAAAAGAGGGTTCGCCTAGGCGTATACGCATTTTTTTACATTTGGAAAATTTATATTTTTGTTTATTTCATAATATTAAGTACCTCCGGCAGATTTTTTGATATTTAATTAGTTATTGAATTTATAAAGGAGCGTGGTACGTCTGGCAGCTAAGAGCGGTTGCGTTTGCCTGTGAGCATTCTTTATGTCAGGTGAAGAGCTTAAGCCATACCGAAAGAATTGTGAAAAATGAGGACTCAACTATGAAACTCTAGTAGGTATCACTCTAATCACGTCTCAAAAACTCCGCCTAATTTGAATTTCTTTTTTACTCCTTGTTCTTTTTGAATTTGAGTGGAATTATTTTGGGAATTTGCTCCTGTTCTTTTTCATGTTCGCCTGGTTCTCAGAATACGTTTGCGATCGACATTGGTTGAACAAAATTACCCACAAACCCTCTCGTTAAATCCACACACACACACACCATTACTACTGCTTTCTACTTTAACAAAACTCCGCCTATTTTATAGTTATTTTTCTCTTCTTGTACTTTTTGAATTTGAGTGGAATTATTTTGGGAATTTGCGCCTGTCCTTTTTAATGTTCGCCTGGTACTTTCGATCGATTTTGGTTGAAAGAACCACAGTATCGCTGTTAGCATGAGTAGTCTTATCATTATTAGTCTTATAAGCCATCAGCATGAGTCATGTTATTTCGTGTGTGTAGCCTGTCATCGATTTATAAGACGTTATCCCGTCAAAAATTTTGCAAACTTTAATAAAAAATAAAAACTTAAATATTGTAAAAACGACAACTAAGTAACAATAAAACAATATAAAATGTATTTTTAAGTTCGAAAAATGATATATTTTTTCACATTACTTATTGTAATTGAAGATCTTGTTGGCTCAAAATGTGACAGGCGTATTAAAAAAAAGGCAAGTATGTGTGAGGAGTGATAAAATGTTTATATTTATGATAAAAAAATTCCAAATATCAAAATCGGTAAACAATTTTTTGCTTAGTATCTTATTGTTTAAAAAATTAAAATAATATCAAAATATATGCATTACATACATACAGGCATTGAAATAATTCGTCCATATTTTATTCATTATTTGAGTCATTCGGCAAAACATCAACCATCGCACAAGTTGACATTTGAACAAAAGCAAAGGTGACATTCCTGGTCAGTGTCTTTATAGTCTTCCCTAACCTGCTTAACAAATTCTTTGAAGATGCTGATAACCAGTATTTAACAAAAAAAAAATAATAAAACATCGTTACTCCCCCAGACTTCCACATTAATAATATTCAATTTGAAAAGTTTAAAAACGACAACACGTTGAAATACTTTTTTTTGCTTGGAATCTTGCAAAGATGTAACCTAAGCTCTACAGGTGCCATCAGTCGTAGTTCTGCATCCGTGAGTATAGCACCAGATATTTAGCACTAAAAAAGGCATTCGCGACAAAACTTTATTTAGTCTCGTTTGGGAGAATTTCAACAATATCCGCCCGACAGCTTGGAACTATTTTTAAAGTTATTAAAAATGAAGATCTTACTTAATTTTGGATTGTGTTTAGCAATTTGTGGAAGCCTAGGTTGGTATCATATTGACTGATTTCATTAGTATGAATAAGAAAAAAAGAAAATATTTTGTTTTAAGAATTTAAACAGTGTTTCCTATTGCATTTGAAACTAACAAATACACCTTTATTGAGTGAAGTACTTCTTGGATAAATAAAAAAATATCTTTTTACTTTGATTTTCACATGAATCACTAATTAGATGTGAAGATGGGTGTAGCTGCAGCCATGATGTTATTTATTTATAAAATAAGTGTTCTTACTCAATAATTGTGGGATATTTTCATGAATTTAGTTAAACTGAATTCGAATGTCTTATTATCGCTCTAAAATATATATCCTCAAATTTTGTAGTCTCGAAATCTGCCCGACCTATTTTAATATAATTTTGCATGTGTAATGTTTCGAATATATTGTGAAGAATTTTTGTTGCATTGTTAGAATCTGTAATGTAGGCTGTTACACTACAATATTACATTTGACCACTGTTCAATTATTATGTCGACGGGTTTTCTCTAAATTTATAATAAATTTAACAAAATCAAATAATCAAATCAAGGAATTGTAAAATAAAATTCAGCTGAAATATCTTAAGGCTCACTTTCATATTTTATTTATGCACCAAGTGAATTGAAGAAAAATCGTAATATTGACAGTTTACAAATTGAACCACGCTTTGCAAATGCCCTTTTCATGGGTTGGTGATAATTTCCCCCAAGATGTAATCTCCAAAGGAAAATTCCCAAAGCCATAATCCCCAAAGTGAAATCCCCAGCAGCAAAATCCGCAAAGAGAGAATACCCAGGGTGAAAATCTCCAAGTGAATATCCCCAAAACAATTATGTTCAAGTTGTGAATCATGCGATTTAATCGCATGATTCACAACTTGAACATAATTGTTTTGGATATAATAGATTTCATTTATATTGCATGAAATGCACTCCAAAGATTTAACATACCAATGCTTATAATGTTTGTAGAGTTTATTGAAATAATTGTTTTTTTTTTCAAAATTGGAAATGAAACAAATAGTCATAATTCATAATAAACGTACTATGTTACAATAATGCGAACAAAATAAGGTTTCTCGTACTGTTTTACATTTAACGAAAAGGAAAAATGAAAGCAAAGTATCTGTTAATTCTAAATGTTTTATGTACACAAAAGAAAGTACTTCTATTTTTTTAAACTACATACATAAATGAAGACGTGCACGGATACTGTAGATTTAGAGATTTCGTGGGGATTTTGGCAAAATAAATTATTTAGTTGGGGATTTTGTCCATTTGTCTTACGTCTCCTGGGATATTATCAAGTTGGATTAAATTTGTTTGGGGATATTATCTCGTGAGGTTTTTTTGGGGGGACTCAATACGACAACCCCTTTTCAAAATAATGCTTAAAAAAATTAAGAAAAAAAATTAAATACCAAAAACATTACTTGTAAAACGACGTAACAGCAATTAAATAGTTCATGCGAAAGTCGAAGAAAAAAAAATGGACACGACTGGGTCGCACGTTCTTGCTCTTATGTGCCTAATTACATTGGAAAGCAAGATCTTTGACAGAAACAAGTAACATTTACGTTGAAAATAACACAGTTTGAACTTCTGAAAAGTATCAAAACCACAATACCTAACCGTTTTTAGTAAGAATGAAGTACGCCACCACACGTCTTAAGTAACAAAGAATTTATGAAAAAAGTATTTCGGAAACTGTAGGACCGGTTTTGATAAAATCCTGTTTTTTATTTTTAGTTTTTTGAATTTTTTTTGAAATTTATGTATGCAGTTTTTTAGAGTGTATTAATATACATGTGAACATAAAATTTAAAATATTTTTTTTTGATTAGTTTTAGAAATATTGATTTTTCAAAAAAAAAATCAAAAATTAATTTTAATTAGAAAAAAAAAGTTATTAAAAATGTTGATATGCAGAATTAATTAAGCTACCTGGATCTTCTCAAATATAAAATTTGACAGAAATCCAGAGAGCCGTTACCGAGAAAGTCAAAAATTAAAAACAACCTTTATATAAAAGGTCCCGTTAATAGACTTTTCCCGTATACGTGGTTCTGATCAAATAATAGCCAATATCAAAAAAAAAATACTCAAAAATTTTCATGAAAATCGTTGGACTCGTTTTTGAGAAAAATAGGCTTTTTCTACCGATTTATTTAGTCCCACAAATAAAATTTCAATTTCCCTCTTGGGGAATGCCAAAAGAATCACACACACCAAGTTTGAAGATAATCGCTGAAGCCGTTTAGGCTGCAGTTCGATATACATACTGACAGATAGACAAACAAACAGACAGACAGACAAACAGACAGACAGACAGACAACATACAGGCATTCTTTTAGATCACTTTTTTAGACTTCTCTATGATCGTAATGTCATGTTTCATTGTTATCTCAATTTTTTTTATATTCACGAATCCTAAACTTGCTTTATAGTCTCTATAATCGTAAGTAAAAATGGTCCCATGTGGCTTAACCAGGCAATGTTAGGTTAAAATTGTAGTCATAAAAGCGTCACTTAGGCCATTACAGGCCCATTCAGGTACCACGACAACTATAGGGAGAGTTCCTTATTTATTAAACCAGTAGAAAGAAGTCTCAAAAGATTTTAAAGCCTATTTATACCAATAGACCAGGACCATTGTGCCATCGATTTGAGGATTGCGCTGAGAGCAGCAATGCCAGCAAGCTATTCCACCGATAAACATTTTTGTTCTGATTTTAGTGAATTCATCAGCTTTTCAATTACCTGGAATTCCTGCACTCCGGCACTCGGCAGAGGTGAATATTATACTGTTTTTCTACCTTCATAAGAGACGATCGATAGTTTTGGCCTGAGTTTGAGGGATTTTAAAGCTTCATGGTGGCTCTCTGATAAGATGTGGATATCCGTATTGGAAATTACGTTTTCTCTTAGTAAATACAATATTTTATTTATCGCCAGAACTTCCTACTTGGAATTCACAGTAATGGTTATATAGGCGGAATGAGAGATTAAGTTTTAGTTTTTCTGAGTGCTAGATGATGATCCCAGTATAGAGATACACCCCTCTGCCCATTTCAGTAGCTTTTTCAGAGTTCTGTTAATGTCTGTGGAATGTTTCCTGATATAGCATTAGCAATGTCCTCAGCTGAATCAAATACTCTGAATCCGTTTTTTCCATATATAAGAAGTTCATGTTGGCATGTTGGGTTGTGGAAATAAAGTTTGTCTCTCTGACACTCCGAAGGAAATTATCTATCACTTTTTCTAAAGTTTTAAAAAAGAATAAAATTAGACTCATCTTTCAGATTAACATGAGAGCTTCTGCCCGCTTTGACAATGATCACCTTTTTAACTTGTATTCATTTCATAGTGAGGAAATGTTGATCAGTTTTCAAATTATTGCCTCCAGAATAGGCATCACAATGTCTAAAGACATTTGGAGTTCAGCAAGTTATATGCTGTTTAGTCAGGCAGCTTAAACGGATTGAAGCTACTCAAATGTTTTTTGAGCTACCCGGGAAATGGGTGCCAAGTAGCACGATGAGTGATTCTTCACTTGAATTAGTTCAGCAGCCGTTGGAATTCTTAAGAAACTTGGCTTAACTGGATTTGCTGAGGTGATTTTCCTTAGTCTATATATGCCACACACATACACATTACTTATAACAAAAACACAATTTTTTAAAATTTTTGTCTGTGTGTCTGTCTTCGTTTCTGTCTGTTTGTTACGGCTAATTTCGAGAACGGCTACACCGATTTTTACGGGACTTTCACTGCCAGTTTGGTAAGCCAATATATAAATAAATTAATATTCTTCCTTCGTGAAGATCGTTTCCTTTTCTTCTATTGTTTTGTAACCCAGTATAATTTTGTTTTTCATTAAACCGTACCTAATTCATTAATAGTCCACTACTTTTTTCTTTTAAAATTAATAGAGCCCTTTGCCATAAAATTAGGTTTTACTTAACCGTTAAAGGGCAGGTATTGTTTAAATTCTATGCAGATTCTTAAAATAACCCAGGTTTTAAGTCTGGAGAGGATTCGCCCAACCGTTCAAGCTTAACTGGCTGAACACAATGCAAAAAAGGAACTGCATTACGGAGACGGAGTACGGAACAGCTGTCAAATTTGTCGTACGTACCAATTTCAATCGGAACACAATGCACGTACAGTAACTTTGACATTTAAATTCAAAAATGGGTGGAATACCAAAAACAAATGATAAAAAAGAGAAGAAACTCTTATACAACGACTTGAAATATCATGAAGAAGAATGGAATCATCTGGTGTTATTTCAGGTATACAGACAAAATGTCAAATTTACTGTACGTAAAAGTTAAAAGTTAACCAACCTTTCCGTATGCGTATTGCAGTTCCGTATACAGTAACGGTAACAGTTCACGTGTATCCAATGTTTGCAGTTCCGTATGCGTATTCTATCTATCTACATATACAGACATATACAGACAGACAGCAATTGACTCAAATATGTTTCTCTATCATCGTAATGTCATTTTTGATTGTAGTTTCAATGTTAACTTATTAAACCAAAATGTATATCCCACTTAACAAAAAAAGAATCGTTCAATATATTGTCATTTCTGATAAACATATTCATTAAGGATAGACTGGTTCTTGAATATCTTAAACAGATCTGGTTAAAGTACCACTCAGCGAATGGCACGGCAACTTATTTGAAAAATAACCAGTCATAAACACTTCATTTGAATATATTTGCCTTTTCGTTGTTTTAATGAATAAAAATTGGCCATATATTAGTCTAAGAGCTAGCAACGTCACCAAAAAGTTTATTTTAGATTTTTGATACTTACTTTGTTATTGAATTAAGAGTTGCGTTTTCCTGGGAGCATCACTTCTCTCAGGTGAAAATCACTGATTTTTAGATCATATTTTTAAGAAACTTAATCGCTCTGTCTCCTATGTTTACTACCAAATTTCTGACTGGCAAATTGGCATTATGCTTTAAAATGGGTTGCATTTTTTCTTTTTTTTTGTATTATTAAAATGGCGCCTGGCAAGAAGTTAGCAACGACTAAACTATACGGCAATTTATATTTATATAGCTCAAGAGACATATAACATTATGACAAAAAAATAAATCGTTCTTAAATGATTTTAAGATCAGTGATTTTCACTTTACAGATAAAGGATGCTCAAGTTCATATTAGGTAAAGACAACGGCTCTCAGGTACCAGACGTACCACAATGATGTCTAAAATCAATAAGAAAGAAAATATAAAAAAAAATCATCTGTTCTAATTCCAATCTATTCTGTCGGATAAGGCTGAAGATGATTTTGTGATTTTGGTGATTTTGAATTATTTTTTAATTTTGATGATGAGACAGGAACATGACCAGACAGGAACGTGACCTCCGTTCTGTCTCCGGCTCTTTTTCTCAATTTTTGTTTATAAATGATCTTCTGTCTGTCACTTCTAATCCACTTAACTGTTTTGCTGACGACTCTAACCTCAGCTTTTCATATTCGTTCAATGATTCACGTCCTTCGCCTTCGGACGTGCAATTGCAACGGTACCTTATATTAAGCTCATTGAACTCCGATTTACACAGCATTGTCAAATGGGGTAATAGGAAACGTGTGGAGTTTAATTCTAGAAAAACTCAACGCTGTCTTCTGTCGTTAAAGCTAAACATACCCCAATGCCATTGTCCATGAATGGCATTGCATCGAAAAAACCGAAAAGCTTTCAGTACGCGGCATGTGTGTCAACGACGACTCCCGTTGGAACGACCATAATTTGAGACTGCCAAAAATACGGCCAAATGCTTAGGTTTTCTGTATCGAAGCAAGAAGATTTGTCCCCTTCTGATCTGGCTACAATTTACAAAGCGTTTATACGCCCAAAACTCGAGTATAAGTCACACTTCTGGGCAGGTGCTTCGCAAACATCGCTACACTCGTTCGATAAACTACAAAAAAGAGCGTTAAGATTTATAGGAAATAGAACCGACGTAATGTTTCATGTCTTTTCTTATTTTATCGTTTCTTTTATAAAAAATGTTCACTCCAAGTAGCCAGCTGCATTCATCCCCCTTTTCTCCTGTAATACTCGTCTCGCAAGGAATGCTCATCAGTTTACCCAATTTCGGACGTACCGTGAAATAGGGAAACACGAATTTGGAAACAGATAGTCCCTTGTGCGCGCGTTAATTATAATAAAAAACAATCTGCTTAATCTGAGTAAAAGAGGAAATTTAAGGTGATGGTACAAAAAAATATTTTCTAAAGAATAAAGACGTTTATCATAATTGAAATAATAGGAGAACTACGGTCTGATGATAAGTTATAGCAATGTGAAAGCCAACGTCCGACTACATTCCGATTTGCTTACCACCAAAGTTTTAACAAATTGTAAATATAATGTGACCGTTTGCGATGTTTTTGTTTGATAAATGTATAGCCAAAAATGATTAAGTCGATATTTGTTTATTTATTGCCTGATCAATATTTGGCTTTAATTTACTTAAATATTAATAAAAGACGTTTTCATATCAGATTTCGCATTGGTTTTTTCAATTCAATGCCAATTTAACTAAGTTCAAACGAGAATTTTACTAAATATTTTGTAAGAAGAATTGAAATTTACTAAAGCAATTTTAATATGTGCCTTTTGAACACATTATAATAAATTGTATCTAAATAAAAGTTTACAAATCGATGCTGATTTCATGTCCTGCCATTTTATTTTTTATTTCGCAAGGTTTTCCGTATTTCCATACATATTTTTTTTCTTAATAAAACAACATAAATATCATTTAAGGAAGAATTTAAATTCAACGATTAATTTCAATTTTATGAGAAATCTGAACATTTTACTGGAATCTTGTTGATTGTCATGATTTAATATACCAACACTTAGCGCTGCCTTTTAAGCACTGGCAAGAAATGGACACGAATGGGTCCCACTCTTGCTCTTATGTGCATACTCACATTGAAAGGCAGGAGCTTTGACAGAAACATCACGATATGAACCTATAAAAAGTATCAAAATCACAACACTTAACGGTTTTTAGTGAAAATGGAGTACGCTATGAGACGTCCTAAATAATATTAAATTTATGAAAAAAGTATTTCGAAAATTTTAAGACGGATTTTAATGAAATCCCATTTTTGTTTTTTAGTTTTTTGAAAAAAATATATTTTTTGAAATTCTGATATGCAGTTTTTTAAAGTTTATTTATACATATACAGCTGGTTATAAAATTAAAACATATTTTATTTTATTTTTTCAAATATTGTTTTAAAAATTAATTTAAATAGAAATACTATGAGCCTTTACCGAGAAACTTGAACATTAAAAAAGCCGTTACATGAATGGTGCCGTTAATTGAATTTTCCTAGAAATTTGGATTTAATAGAAGGATAGCCAACACTTCCAAAAATGCTCTCAAAAATGTTCATCAAAATCGTTGGAGCCGTTTTCGAGAAAAATAAGCTTTTCCTTAACGGTTATACGGCAGGTATCGTTTTTTGTTACGGCAGGTAGAATTTTTGTTCTAGTGGATTCTCATCATCTAGTGTAACAAAATTCATTTAAATAGAAATTTATTGTTCATTAAAGCTCATCTATACAAATAAATATGAATGAAGTGTCTGTTTTTAATATCAAAATAACAATTTTTCACATATGAAAAATAAATAAGTATTATGCAACTTATAACACAAACGCAATTTTTAATAATTTTGTCTGTCTGTCTGTATGTCTTCCTGTTCCTCGGGAACGGCTGCACCTATTTTGACGGGACTTTCACTGACAGATTCCTGATGTTCTAGGTAGTAACTTAAGATATTTTAGTTACCAACTAGGTGGCGATGGGGTCGTTTATTTTTCGAAAATTCTTATTTATGGATCGATTTTGAGGGGACTTTTACTGGCTGATAGATGATATTCTAAGCTACATATTTTCATTACTAATAGAAGGCATTGATGTAATTTTTTTTTGAAAATGCGTATTTATGGACCGATTTTGATAGGCAGATGGCTGATGTTGTAAGGAGTAAATATTTATTTACTACGTAGCTCCACGCCGGGTCTTTTTTTCGAATATTTTTTTCCTGATTTTTCATTGGCTTTTTAGTCCAACGACATTTTGAATTGCATTCTTTTGTCGCGTATTGCGGCCTGCTGAAATTCAAGTACAGTTTAAAAAAAGTGAAATTCGGCCTACTTCGGTGTAGGTTTAGAAATTTAATGACAAAAAAGCCCGCCTGTTTATTTATACATTCATTGGACACTAAAAAGTTTATTATTTTAAAATGTCTCAATATGTTGGCAAAAATTCTCGTTTTTATAACAACAATGCAGACTTTAAAAAGGTTCGAAACGAAAGTTTCAGGAATATTTTATTTGTTTTGAAAATTTTAATTAATGTTATTGAATTTCCGAAATTTAGTGTACATATATGTACATACATACATCTGTATGTTAAAGAGTTTATATAGTGTATTTTTTCCTAAGTAACTTTTAGTTATAGTTTATGAGACCAAGTTGGTGTAACCAGCCTTGCAATTTTTTTTTAATTCCTATAAGTTCTGATCAATGTTGCTATCTTTTTTATGTGAATAAATTCTAGAGCATTTTAGGTAAGATAACTGTAAAGTATCTATATTAACGTAAATATAATTCCTCTTTTTATTTCAGTTCAGGCGCTATCATCTGGCTGCACGGAGAAAAATTCTCGTTCCGCAGTTCCTGGACAATGTGATGCCTACATAGAATGTGTTCACGGAGAACAGGTTGAGATGCTTTGTCCAGATGGTTTGTTGTTTAATGAAAAAAGTAGTGGATACCCTTGCGGCTATCCAATTGATGTTAATTGCGAGCAGCGCACAAAATTACAAACCGCACAGCCAACCGACGATTGTCCACATCAATTCGGCTACTACCGTTTAGGTGACAAAAGTCATTGTGGCCAATTCATGAATTGTGCATCTGGTGTAGGTCACATTCTCGAATGCCCTGAGGGTTTGGCATGGAATGCAGAAACCTACCAATGCGACTGGCCGGATCTGGTAGCAGACTGTGATGCTGAAGCTTTTTTGGGTTTCAAATGTCCTCAGGTTTCCAAGTCTAATCTGCTTGGTGAAGAGGAATATCGTTTTTATATTTCGCCAAATGATTGTTCAAAGTATTTTATTTGCATCAATGGACAACCAAGAATAAACAGCTGTGGAGAGGGATACGGTTTTAATCCAGAAATCAACGCTTGTGATGGTTTTGAAAATATTACTTGCAATGGATCAGTAAGAAACGCAGTTAAGCCAGAAAAAATTAGCTTAGCTGCAGGTTCGGGAGCCCCACCTCGGCAACAAGCAAATAACTTCCAGCAGCCTGCTAAGTTACAGGCACAAAAACCTGCGGCATTCAGTGGCTTCCAACAGCAAAAGCCCCAAAGGGGTTCCAATAATCCTGGAGCTTTCCAGCAACAGAATTCGGCTCGTCCAAATTATGGATAAACCTGATAGGTTCTAATGACATTATTTGACATAAGTTTGAAGTTGGTTGAATTAATTAGTTTTTTTTTAATACACATTTGTTTGTATCTAGTCTTTTGAAGCCATATTCAATAAATGCATATCCTTGCTTTCGAAATAATTTATTTGTTCTTTATTGATTTATCTCGTTAAGGTAGAATATTGACGTTTAAAATATTTTCTTTAATTATTTTAAGTTTGAAATTAAAATCAAAAAACACTCCTTTCTGTTTGAGCGATTAAAGTACTGCCAAGATTATAGAATGTAAAGTGTTTTTTAACAGCATTATTCCTTCATACATTTCAGTAAAAAATGTGTTTTTTCAATATTATTTCATTTTTAGCTACAGCTGCTTTTGATTGTAAAACTAAAAATGCCAAATATGCGTCGCCGGATCAATGTGACGCATACATCGAATGCGTAGATGGTGTTGCCGAAGAAAAACTCTGCCCCGATGGGTTGCTCTTTAACCAGCGCACAGAAGACGATGGAGATTGTACTTACACGCCCTTCTCATCTTGTGTTGAACCAAGAACTCGTCTTCAACCAGCTCAGCCGAGCGATGAATGCCCACGGCAATTCGGGTTTTACCGCATCGGTGACGCCTCCCAATGTGGCCATTACAAAAATTGCGCTCATGGAGTGGCTTCACTTACAAAGTGCCCCGAAGGATTGGCATTCAATTCTGATACCTACCAATGTGATTGGCCCGATCAAGCAGCTGATTGTGATGCTGAAGCATTCTTAGGATTTACATGTCCAGCTGTAGAAAGAACCGACGAAGAAATCGCAGCTGAGTTCGAAGAAGTATTACGTTCCTATCGCAGACCTGAAAGTTGTAGTCAATACTTTGTTTGTGTTAAGAATCGACCAAGATTGTATTCTTGTGGCAAATATTTGGCCTTCAACGAAGAAACTGGACAATGTGACTTCTACACCAAGGTATCAGAGTGTTATAAGAACCTGAGAGATATAACAAAAGTTCCCCAAATTCAAACAATAACAAAGGGTCTTTTAGACCAAGCAGTATAAATATTGCGGGCGATTCCCCTCCAACAGACTGTTCCTCGGTAAAAAAAAATGTTTCCTTAACCTTGAAATAACCTTTAAATAAAGCAATATAAAGTGTTTTTTATGTAATTATGTAGAATTTTTTTTCGAATTAAAAAAAGAAAACAGAATTTAATATAAAAAAAATAAACAAACAATTAAGAATTGTGTCCTTAACAAAGTACCTACAATTTCAACTATGACGTCACTTGTTACTAAGATGACAATGGATTGAAGTCTCTCAATAAATCACTTTGAGTGGTCCAGTCTTAGTTTTATGTGTGCATTAGAGCGTACTTCTAATTTATTTCTCATTCTACTTCAATCCTTCAATGATTGATTGCACCTTCATGACCAGATAAATAATCCGATAAATTTCGCATGGTTAGTGATCTACTAAACAGCGCATTGAGAAATTATTAATTACTGGTATTGCAATTGCAATAGCAGTTGGCAGAAACACAATAGAAAACGCACTTGAATCTTTTTGCATAATTAACGGCTGTAAGATGTTGAAGGATAAAAACTATGACAAAAATAGGTTTAGAATGCATTTCCGCAGGGTCATTGAAAGATTTTGCATATAATTATTAATTAACCGCCTTGATCTGCAAAGGGAATGATAGTCAAATAGATGCTTCAAGCAATAGATACTGTTCTTTTGATCACGCATCAAGGCGTCTCTATCCGGGGCATTCGAGAAATTTTAACAGTCGATCATTGGACACTGCTCTGTGCAAATGAAACTTCATTAGGTTGAAGTATACTCTAGTCTGGGATATACTGAATTTTTTTTTAGTAGTAAGTAAAATGATAAATCGAAGATTGTAATTTTGATTCAGATTGTGTTGATATTCCGTGAACAAGAAATCTTCTATTTATTTATTTATGAAAAGATAAATTAATAAGTAATACATAAGAAATCTTCTATCTTCTTAGGTCGGTAGCCTGGTTGTACATGTCTGCCCTGAATGATAGGATAAAGGCCTGGAAGTGTTAAATAGGTGATGAACTGTTCTCTATTAATCTTGTTTTCTTATTTCTTTCGAGATTTGAAACCTGTCCTTTAATGTAATGTAATGCGTGTGTGATAAAAATTCTTTTTTGCGGATAATTGATCATTGAGGATATTAAATGCTTAGAATTGCCAAACGTTCGGTCCAATATTGACGAGGCAATGGAATAATGTTGTCTTCAGTTTAATCTAAGTTATCATGTTTTCCAATGTTTTCGCAGTTTTTTTTAGAATTATCGGTGGCACAGTGGATAATTTGTTTCCCTTTTAATGTAGAGCACACTGCGCGTGCATTAGAAAGATAAGGAGGGGAAGGACAGGAAATGTGGATTAACATTGGTTTTGAATGCTTGCAGATCAAAATGGCAAGGGAAAATCACGCTGGGTAAACTTTTCTAAATTCGTGTTGTTCGGCTAAAAAACGTTCGAAATTGGGCTCATGGTTGAACTGATGAGCATTCCCTTCGAGACGAGTATTGCTGGAAAACTTTTAATGGAAACAATGCAACTGGCTACTTCGAGTGAACATTTTTTGTAATAGAAACGATAAAATAAGGAAAGACATGAAACAGGAGTGTATGGGTCACATTTCTTAGAGACAGGCTGGACAAATGCTGTTTTCCATCTTCTAGGAAAGATTGGAGCAGAAGAACAGAAGAGTAGGAGCGATGGAAAAGCTTACGAAGTGGCTAGTGTGGAAGAACACCTCTTCAGAAGAATCGGGGGTATACCGTCCGGGCCATCGGATTTGTGTATATCGAGATCTTTGAGAACTCTTGCCACTGTACGAGTGCGGAAAAAAATCTGTCCCATGGAAAATTTTACATTCTCAAGTACAGGATAGTGATCAATAAAAGATAATTTTGGGTCCAATAGGATTCCAAGATCGGAAAACCTAGATAATTTACACAAATTAGACGAATTCAACACATAGTTATAAAGAAATAAATCAGGCTTCCGTGTGAAACACATTGTCTTACACTTATAAATATTTAAAAACAAACGATTATTATTGCACCATTCCCAAAATTTAATTAAATCGTGCTGCAGTTATTCCCAGTGTGCGCTGTTGTCAATTGCTCGAAATATTGTTATGTCATCGGCATAAATTAATGTCATTGAATGTTTAAAAACAGAAGGGAGATCATTAATAAATAAAACAAATAACAGAGGTCCAAGATGAATCCCCCGAGGGACACCAGAATTAACATTAAATTGATGTGAGCAGTTATTCTTATATATAACGCTGTAGTAATCTACTTGCAAGTGTTTTTCAAAAGCATATATACAAAATGTGGAAAATTGCAATAATTAGTGACTGTTGATTTCTTTTTCACAAAACCATGTTGGTTTTCACATATAACAGAAGAACAATTAAAACGATAGAACGTCACAGATCAACGATTCAAACAATAATTTAGAAAAAGCGCATAATTTCGCTATAAGACGATAGCTTATAATTTAATTTGTAGGACCTTTTTTATGGATTGGCGTTAAAAAAGAGTATTTCCAGAGAGAAGGAAATTGGGAACATTGAAGTGATTCATTGAAAAGAAAAAATAGCGGATAAGATAGGTAAGACACACATTTCTTTAATATATATGACGGTACACCATCTGGACCGGGACTGAAACATTCATCAAGTTTTAAAATATTATCATGTATGTATGTAAACTTCGGAGATTGAAAAGTTTATGTAATTAAGATGTGTGTATTGTTGAGTATTAAAAGAAATTGGAGAGGAAGTGCTTTGCGAAGGAAAGTCTTCAAAGGCACTTTTAAAATAATCCGCAAACATGTTAGATATTGTCCCTGGATAATGGCTTTCACAATCTTGATAAATCATATTTGCTGAATAACCGTCGCATTTCCGCTTTTCATTAACGTATTTCCAAAATTTGTTCGGGTTCATTTTAAGATCTCTTTCAGTTTTTGAAATAAACTCGGAATATAAGTAATTTGAATAGTTGATAAAGTCGATTTGCAGTTCTTGATAAACTCTAAGTGTATCTTTTATCTTAGATAAATTAAACCTCAACCAGGCCTTTTTTTATTTTTTAAAGTCTTTGTATGCAAATCAAACCATGGCTTCTAAGTTTTCGTAATGGGATAGTTTCTTAGAAGCAATCAAACAAAATTTCATATAAACGTGACATTTTTCCATCTAAACTTAAATTAGAAAATAAGACATCCCAATTTGTATCGACAAGTAAATTAAAGAACTGATTGAAATTACATTTTTGTGAAATCAAATACATGATACAAGTTGATCTTTAATGAAATAATTAAGGCAGGATGGTGGCGATCTTCTTCAACAAGTTTTGAATCGCATGAGATAACAGCAGCATCGGTATTCATTATATCAGAAAAGTATAATATTCTTCAATTTCGGTTTTTTACCCCATTTAGCTGATTTAAGCCAAAAGAAGCCATTTCATCAATAATACAAAATTCGTTAAAATTCGTTAAAGTTTGATGCGTTGACAGGCAAAAAGAAATCCTTTTTACTAGACTTGGTCCATTCTAAATTGGCAAGATTGAAGTCACCAATTACAATTACTACGTCTTTAGGATCAATTTTATCAAATATCGTTTCCAAAGTATTGCAAAAATGTTCGTAAATTTCGATGTTAGAGCTGGGTGGAATATATGTGGCAACCACATAAACATAATTAGATGACATTTTTATTTTTACACATAACACTTCCAGTGCTATTTGCAAGAAATCATTAGCAAGTGAACAAGTGTCGATTAACATTGGCTTTGAATGCTTTCAAATCAAAATGGCAAGCTAAAAAAAGAATCCCTATATTTCACGGTACGTCCGAAATTGGGCTCAAGGGTGAACTGATGAACATTCCTTGCGAGACGGGTATTGGGGGAAAACTTTTAAGGGGAGAAATGCAACTGGCTACATCGAGTTAACATTTTTTGAAAAAATCGATAAAATAAAGAAAAAACATGAAACATTGCGTCGTCAGAAGTAACAGACAGAAGATCATTGAAAAAAATGATTAAAAGAGTCGGAGACAGAACGGAGCTCTGGGGCACACCAGCATTTATTTTGTGGAAATCAGACTTGAATACTTCTGGAAGTCCAATACGACTTGTATTGAACGGTCCAGAAGATAGCTTCTAATCCAACGAACAAGGGTATTATCGATCCCAAAAGCACGCATTTTCGATAAGAGAGCTTCATGCCGAACTCTATCAAATGCCTTGGAAATATTAAGCCCAATAATCTTACTTTCACCCAAAGCGATGGAAGGATTTGTTCCACTGTTCGGTGAGATATGCCATCAGATCGCCAGTGGAACGATTACTTCGACTTAAGTAGAGCGAAGCGATAGATGTTGGACGTTTTGCTCTCTATACCAGTGAATCGAAATTCACGGCACTTCGTGTTATCACCACGATATTCTTTGTAGTTGACTTCTGAGATTCAAATACCTCTTCTGTTCCGCTTGCATATCGTCGCTTTGAAGACCTTGTGAGCAAGCGGCAAGTCTATGGATGAATGGATAGACGATGTTGCTTGTAGGTACCCAATGGTGATTTTACGAATGTTGGGGCTGTGATGAGCTACACATTGCAGACATCGCAAAAACATAAGAATCCGTTGTCTGAGTTGTTTTGGTTTTGGAAGCCTTATTGGTGTCAAGATTAACTTAATTTAATTTAATTTAATTTGATTTCTGTGGGGCCAGCACCTCCATTTATTTGGCTTATTTCAGGCTACAAAACTAAAACTAGCTCAAGACTAGGTTAAGAGTTAAGAAATGGGAAGTTTGGGACAGTTATTGAGGAACTTTAGATTCGGTTTACTGATATTTAGGTCAAAATATTCAGCAATCGAATTTACACTTCGCAGCTAACGTGTATGAAGTTAATTGGAGCCATAGAAGGTACGGTGGGAGGGTAGATAGAAAAGTCTAGGATTTCTGAGATTGCGGGGGTTAGTTTTGAAGAAAATGGAATTATATAATGAAGGGCAGCCAACGGAACCAGAAAAAAGTCGGTGAGTGAAAAGAATTTCGGCAACCAATCTTCGTTCTTCTAGAGTTAAAGACCAGCATGATATGGAGGTAGAATAAAAGGATCTTGCCATTGAAGGCCGCGACGAGCGAAAAGAAAAAAATCGTTTTTGAATGCTTTCTATTCTGGAAATATGAACGTGGTGGCATGGGCACCAAACTTGAGAAGCATATTCAAGGAGAGGTCTAACGAATGTTTACATATAAAGGGAACGAGTCACATAAGGGTTGCAGATTCTTTAGACCATCGTTTTACGAAACCTAGATTTGAATAAGCCTTCTGTATTATTTCATCGATGTGTGACCGGAAACTAAGCTCACGATCACATAAAACACCGAGATCTCGGATCGAATCAACGATGGGAATAAATTGATTGGAGAAAAAATATAAACGGGGAGGTAAAACTATGCGTTTACATGAAAAAGTTATCGATTGGCATTTTTCGACATTTAGTTCCAGGCAATTTTTGCTACACCAAATTGAAAAGCGATCAAGATCTAATTGAATAAAGTTTGAATCATTTACTGAAGATATGGTTTTGAAAAAAACTTAGTATATAATGAGATGTTGTAATGCTTTATTATCAATTAATGGTAAAGATGAAAAGGAGACGGCCTAAGTGACTTCCTTGAGGTACATCGGAAGTGGCGAGAAATGGATTGGAAAGTGCATTCCTGAAACGCACACTGTAGGAACGATTGCTAAGGTAAGAAGATATCCATTTTAAGGAAGCTATGTTGTCTAGGGGATATAAGCGAATTACAACAAAATATTCAAATATTTTGGGGATGTAGGAAAGTTTGGAAATGGGGCGATAATTCTTAACGTTATTTTTCGCGCTTTTTTTGTGAATACCAATAAAGTTTTCCATACTTCTGAGAATACGCCTTGGGATAAAGATAAATTAAAAATTTGACAAAGGGGAGTTCGGGAACATTTTTTAAAAGAATTGCCGGGATATTATCTGGTTCAAGATAAAATTCTTCACATATTTGACTTAACTTATTTTCAACAAGATTCTTATCGATTGTGAGAGGGAAAAAAGGGCCGATTGAAAAATTCGGTAAGTACTTAAAACAAGCTTCGTCCGGTTGAAAAGCATCATTGGTAAAGGATTTTTGAAAGATGATTCAAACAACTCTGATATATGTTGAGGATCACTTGAGGTTTCACTGTTGAGTAAAAGAGAGGAGGATATCCATCAGACTTTTTTTATAGTTAACGATTTGGAAAAATGTATTGGGATCCGTAATGAATTAGCTTGAGTTTCTACTAGATAACGCTGGTTAAGGCTACTATACAGTTCAGTTAATTGGAGATAAACTCCGAAATAATTAAAATAATCGGTGGTGGATCGAGAAAGGAGAAAACGTTCCCAGAATTTATTTCTCCTATTACTCAAAGAACGCAATCTCAGATTATACCAAGGGGGAGGAGGGGGAAGTAATTGAAGTTTTACGTTGTAAAGAGAGAAATCGAATTATAAATTTACGGAAAGATTTACAAAATTAAAAAAATGTCTTACTGAGATATACGTTAATATCTCTGAACTTCTTTGTGAAAGTCGAAAAAACGAATTGAAATATTAGAGTTCTGGTTAGGAAACTCTTGAAATAACGACAGAAAAATAGGTGGATAATATTTGTTGATCGTTGAAAGAGAAAGAGTACTTAATGATACACTAGAATTGAAGGGGTTGAGAAAGTTAGTTTGTGTTGTCTATTCATAAAGTTACAGACACCACTTACTTGGAAAAGGCTTAAATCAGCTAATCGATCGATGAAGAGACATTCTTTATGTTGGGTTGCATGCGATAAAATGTGATTCACCTTCGGATGGTTTCCATGTTAAATGAGGAAGATTAAAGTCACCAAAAAGAAGGATTTCACCTCTGGGTTCACTTAGGGTTATTAGTTCATCAACTGCGTTAATAGCTTGTTCGTATGACTCAATTGGGTGGTGTCGATGTAACTTCGGAAATTTCACACATCGTTGTACCCTTGTTTTGCGTTTAGTTTTTTTCATGGAATCGTAGTAAGTACACTAATAGAGGTTCATATAGATTTGTTACCTTATCATTATGCCTATGTAAATAGTTCCTGATTATGTTTCTCTACGAGAAGCTTGGTAATGTTAATCTAACCTTTTTCCAAATGGGAGGTTGCCCATAATACCTCCAAGTTGATCCATGTTTTATCGATCGTTTGTAATCATCATATTGCAGCCTCACAGTTAGAAGGAAAGATTGGATTGGTAATGGTTTTGCTCTGACCTTAATAGGTGTTATTGATTTGTTTTATTGAAAAATTACCTAAAAAGTTGCTTAAATGGCAGAATATTGTGTAATGCACATAATCAGTTCCGGGACAGTGGAACTGTCCTGACCTTTGACATAATTTCTGCAGTTTTGTAATTAAAAAAAAAAGTCGAGATCATAGTAAGCGTTGGTTATAGAACGATAAGAAAAAGAGCCAAAACTTGACAATACAGGTAGCAAAAATACCTAGTGAAAGTAAGGTGTTCCATCTCATGTGTTTACGTTTCCATATGTTTTCAATTAGGACCGGAAAATGTTGCAATGGCCATTTTGTCAGCTGTCAAGTGATTTATTTATTTTTAGATTGGTTTGGCATTTCAACATGAATAGGCTGACGCCCGAACAACGCTTCCAAATTGTGCAAATTTATTTTGAAAATCATGGTTCTGTTCGAAATACGTATCGCGCACTACGTCCATTTTACGGTCAATATAATCGTCCATCAGAGCAATTAATTCGATTAACTATGGAACGTTTTCGCACCACGTTTACTCTAAATAATAACATGCATCTACAGAGACATCGTACAATGCGTACAGAAGAAAAATTTGCTGCTGTAGAGCGTAGCGTAGAGGAAGAACGGAATCGGTCTGTCCGCCATCGTGCAGTTGATGGACACATATCGGAATTGGATATATGTCCATCAACTTTATGGAAGATTTTGCTGAAAGATCTTGTTGTGCGTGCTAACAAAATCCAACTCATGCAAAAAATTAACCCACAGGATCACCTAGCAAGGCGTAGATTCGTTGAATGGGCCCAACATAAGATTGCCGTTGACCTCAATTTTCATAAGCGAATTTTGTTTAGTGATGAAGCTCACTTTTGGTTGAATGGATTCGTCAATAAACAAAACTGCCGTATTTGAAGTGATGATAATCCTCAAGTGTGTTGAGACACCGTCACATCCACAAAAACTTACTTTGCTTTATGAGTTGGTGGAATAATTGGTCCGTATTTCTGTAAAAACGATGCTGGCCAGAACTTTACAGTCAATGGTGACCGCTATAGAGCCATGATTACTGACTTTTTCGTTCATCAATTGGACAACCATGATGTGCAGGAGCTGCGGTTTCAACAAGACGGTGCAACATGTCACACAGCTCGTGCCATAACCACAATTGATTTATTGAAGAAAACGTTTGGTAAACGCATAGTTTCACGTTACGGACCTTTGAATTGGCCTCCAAGATCGTGCGATTTAACGCCGCTTGACTATTTTCTGTGGGAATATGTGAAGTCGCTAGTCTACGCCGATTAGCCATCGAAAATCGGATCTCCATATTAGACTACGTCCGAGCCAGCCGTGGCGGTTATATGCCAGAAATCATATTTAAATTTTAATACCAGAAGATTATCTTTCGAATAAAGTAAATTTCATGTCAATTTGAAAAAATCATCTTTGTTTTATTCCATTTCGAAATTCTATACCTCTAAAAAAAACACCATTTAGAAGCAAAATTATTTTATTATGTTAAAAGCTTATGTACGAACAAAATATGACATCGTTCAAACGCCTTCTTGTCTTCTTGCTCGCTGAATTCTTGCGATGGCCTGTGTTATCCGTCCTACTAGAATCACATGTCATCTAGGTTCTTATGGTTCAATTTGGTCCATAAGAAATTATAATCGATCTGTAGCGCTCGCCAAAATCCGCCGGCCAAAATTTTTTTGAGATTGCATTGTCACCTGGTGAACTTAGCGTTGGTTTTGTTGTCCCAAACATGCCAATTTTGTCATTTAACACACACTATTCATGAAAAATTGCGCCTGTCGCATCGTTAAAGATGATTTTTTGCACAAAATTGCAGTCCTCTTCAAGACGCATAACATATGGTCATTAAGTTTAGGGTCAATTGGATCTGGTCCGTTTATAGGCCCCAAGTCCAGTTGGAAAATCCATCAAGCTGAAATCTGCGAATAGGTCGAGTTCTAGTCCACAGCCAAGAATCGATTGCCTTTGGTGTCTGCTTCACACTTTCATGTACAACGGCGATGTTATCACCTATCTTGCTGATTGATTACCGAACCGTTCTTCGCAAACTTGGTCACCAAACGTTGCAGAGTCGATTGTGAAAGTCCACCACGTCTATCGTAAAATGGGCACAACACGCGTAACGTTTCTACTGATGAAAAATCATTTTGACAATAAAGTTTGGACGTGCCGTTCTATCGTATAACTTCTCATGGTGATTTGGTATCAGTAGTAGTAATTGAATAATAAATTACAAATTTGACAGATGTAACCAAAACCAAAATGGCCACCAAATTCTACCCGAGCCATTCCCTTTAATTCACATGCAATTTGATTTAATTTTGAATCTCTAGTTATTCGTGTAGGGTCAGACTTGACTTAGGAATCATTAAGTAAAAGACTTCTGAATTTTGCAGAACCATTGATTGGCTTAATCGTCAGCTGTCTGTCGCTAGAGCACATTCTAAGGTCCTCTTACTAAGGCAAGAGGCAAGATTAAATGAAACTAACATTTTATGCGTTTTCATGTGTTTATTTAATATTTATGCATAATTTAATTTTTTTTTCATCCAAATTTTGTTGTATATAATACATAAATTACTTAGCGGTAATTTTTTGTGAAATATGCCAAAGATTTATGCCAAAGATTTACAATTTATTTTCTTTCTCATGTTTAATTTTAATGTTTCTTTTAGAACTAAATTTTCAAAATGTCGCATTATTTTTTTTTTATTAAATTTTTATCGATATTCTTTTTTTACAGCTGTGTTAGCATGTTTTCGATAAAAATACCATTAAATCAATTGTTTTTTTTTCATAACCACTGAATATTCTTTAAGCTCGAATTTTATGAATACAATAGATTAAAAATTAAACACTAAAAATACTAATATTCACTTAATATAATTTAAAAAAATATTTTTGGCTATAAAAAATAAGAATTACATTTTTAACTATATTTTTTATTCTTTTTTTGTTTAATTGTCAGTGTTTTCTTTTTTACTAAGGCGATGCTTCTATCCAATTATTTTGTGAAAAATAGAGGAACATAGGGTAAATGTCTCGAATATGGAAAAACGGATTAACAGAATAAGAAACGCCCCTTGTTTTCCTTTGTTTTATTTTTCTTGGTATCAGGCAAAAAAGCTTTCCGGTTTCGTATATTTTTATTTACAAAGCGTCCAATTTTTTTTTTCAATTTTTATTTAATAAAAATGATTAATAAATTAATATCAGTCTTTTATACTTGAAGTTATTTTTTGTTCTTTTTTTTTTGTTTCAGGTTGAGTATGAGCGATTTGAGATTCATCTGTAAATTTTGTGTTAAATTTGAAAATTTATAGCCAAAAATTTTTGCCAAAAATATCATATACAATATATGAAATTAATTGTAGAGTATAATTTAGAAAATTTTGAAAAAGATTTTTCTTCTTAAATAAGTTTAATACTTTTTGCGTTTTATAAAATACGAACTGAGTGCTTAAAATTAATTTTGGTTTTTTGATTAACTTAGTAATATTTTTTTCAATTAATTTTCTTATACAATAATTGTTTTTTGTTTTAATATATTTATTAGTAAGTTGTAATGCACCAGTAGGAAAGTAAATGTTGATATTAAGTTTTAATAGTTCTGTTTTATTTTTTTATTATTTTTGTATTTTTTTATATATTAACTTTAAAAAGTTTCATTATGAATAATCATAAATATGACAATTTGAGGCACTAAAACAGTTTGAAAAATTAATTTATTTCCGTTTTATTGTTACAGTAACGAAATATTTTTAATGGTTTATGGAGAAGAGGTTTAAAGTCTAAGTTTTGTTTTAGTTCTCAAAATTATTATTTTGTTTACATACAAAAGCTTGAGATAAAACAAAAACTATTTTTTCTTTTCTAATTTTTTTTTTATTAATGTTTGTTTTAAAAAAAAAATAATGGTAAACTTATTACCTATAAATTATTAAGTGGTACATTTCAAATAAACAAAATGGCACGTTAATTAAAGTGCGCTTTTATCAGGCTTAAATCGTAGCTTTAGAGGAATACCTCATTAGAGATGATGTATACAAGTGGAAAAGCACCTCAACCAAAAGGCTGATTCAGGAAGCCCAGATTCATGGCGAAACATCCTACCAATTTGTTTTATTTTAGTTCAACATTTAGCTTAAATGAAGTTTAACTTAACTGTTGCATACAGGCTTGTAAGGTCGGATGGCAGTGGCACTGAAGATAAGGTGTTTGCTGGCTAACCCAGACACTGAATGCAGAACTCAGATAGAACTCAGGGTAGCATTTTTCAAACTCGTAGTGCAAGCTAGTAGTCCCATCGGTAGGGTTTAGGGGAGAGATGTTTTCTTGCAACTAGTGCCATGCAGCATCTAGTTGCAATTTTAAAAGCCAAAGTGCCTTACAGACTTTTAAATATATTTAAAAAATCAAAAAAAAATATTATAAAAGGTGAAAAACTTAAACTATCAAACCTTTCTCCATAGTGTTTTTTTGTCTTAAACATGTATTTTTGTTCACTTGAAATTATAACTTTTTAAGGAAATTAAAGCTTAATATTCATTTTTTTATTATTATTAACATCCTTCAAACAAGTAGTAATAGAACTAAACTTTTAAAAACATGTCCAAAGTGGATTTTGAAAAATCAAGACTTTTAACTTAGGCCCTTTGAAGAAATCTGAACATTCTTTTGTGGACGTTTTATTTCGGTTTATTTTGTTTAGGAATATTTTCATTGCAACTGTAGATTAAGTTGTTTTTAGGAGTATTTTTTTGTTCTTTTTTTTAATTTTACTATTCACTTATTTAAATATATAAAAAATACCATTTCCACTGTTCAATGTTTTTTTTTTATTTTTTATTGGGTGGGGCTATATATATTTTTTTAATATAGATTGTTGTTTAATTAATATAAATCTATTTTTTTGTCATCTGTTTTAGTAAGTACTGTTTTTTTTTTGTTTTAAAGAAATATTCGTTTGATGAAAACTAATAATTAATTCATATTATTTTTTTAATGATTTGTTTTTGTTTTTTATTTTTTGTTTTATATTTATATGGTAATTAAGGCAACTGTTGTCTTGTTCGGTAATTTAAAAATTAATAACTATTGTGATGTTTCGTTCGGTTTATTTCCATATATGCATGTGGTTTGCGAGTTTTTTTGTTTCTGGTTTTTATTTTTATTTTTGTTTTGTTCTCATATAAGTATAACGATTTTTTAAAACTTATTTATTTATAATTCTTTATTGCATAATTTTACTCCTAAAAACAACAAAATATTTGTTCATTTAGTTTTTATTGGTTTGCAGATATTTTGTTTAATATGTATTCAAGGCTTCTTTTTCATTTGTATTTGTGTGATTTGCTATTTTTTTTATCTATTTGTTGTGGTAGGAAATAAGGGAGAAATATACAGGTAAATTGTACAAGAATTAACAGAAAAACCAATATGATTCTTAAGAAATTATATCATTTGTTTATGATAAGTACCAAAAATGTATTACCAAATTTCTTGTTTCGAACATTTTTTCTTTTTAATTTTAGTTTTTAACAAAATTTGTCAAAATGATAATATTTTAAAATGGCCTCAACATTTTACTTTTTTTTCAAGTTAAATTTAGAGTTTTTTTCATTTAAATTTCTTAAAGAATAGTTTTAGTTCATAAATTTTAGATTTTATTTTATTTTGTCTGAAGAATATGTCTATTTACACTTAAATAAAATATTAATGTTGTAAAAACATAGGAACTAGATACATAAATAAAAAATTATATTTAAGAAATTAAAGGAACTTATAAACTTGGCTAACAGAATATATTTGCTGGCTAAAGATGTGGACATTTTGTTTTTCAAAGGTTCAAATCTGCCTTGGGTACGTGCAATGGTCAAGTAGAATTCAAGTTTTTGGACCATTTTTTGAAGTTAAGCAAAAAATGTAACACTTGTTCTTGTAAGCTTATTAGCAAAAATGCGCGAGTTCAAGAAATCAGTCAAATTTTTTGAATCAACTTGTGAAACTTGAGATTGCAATCCGGTTTCTCCTGTCAGTTTCTAATCGACGCAGTATTTCGTGAACGGATTGGCAAACAATCAGAATACCTAAATTGAACGTCAAGATTGTAACAGAATCTCGTAGTTCTGCAAGTCAATGAAGATCGTGATACGCTTTGGGTTCGTTTCGCATCCATTCAATCACTGACAATGAAATTTGTTGGCATTGTGATGAAAATTTTGTCATACTAACAAAAAGAAATAATTCGAGAACAGTCTTTCAAATATTCGTCCGTTCCAAAACTGTTGGCAATATCAATTTTAGCTTGCTTGATGAAATGAAAGTGTTGAGATCTTTTTTATATATTCTGTCTGTCATTGCATTTTCTATTGTCTTTTGGCTCCACGTGACAGTTTCCCAATTCTAATTTCTGTTGTTGGCCATGCTGTTTTTTCTGTCAAGTTCTTGCTTTGGAAACTTTAGCCACATCTAACATGTTGTTTTTTTTTATATTTTTCTTAATGATAATGTAAGATATGTTTTCATAATTCGTAACTACCACTCAAATCATGAAATGTTGTTTATTGTTATTACCTAGTGCAGTGTACTTATGTATGTATAATTTATTCCGAATGTACCTCGAGAGCGAGACGATTAAAATTCTTAAGATTCTACATGAAACCTTTTTTCGCTTGTAACGCAGTTGAAAGTACATACCATTTTTTGTTTGTATGCTTAGCATCTTAAATGTAATTCTAATGTGAATTTATCGATAAAAACCGATTTCAAATATATGAAAGATAAAAAGAATAATTCCTCCGATCGAATTTTCTTTCCATCAATATAATGAAACGCAAAAGCAATATCAACTCCATTTCGATTCCAATAGTGTTAATGACTTTTGATTCCAAAACTTTTACAATCACTTCGACTCGAGACATAACATTAATTGCTTTTTTTTGCACCACTAAACTCGGTAGACCAGTTCATTCCCTTGCCATAAATAGTTTATTTAAGCATCCAGCTGGGTCCAAAAAATTAGCTTTAAAACAATAAAAACAAAATAAAAATACTCTTATTTAACCATGTTAAAAAATCAAATATTTATTACAAATATGATAAAACTTTTTACTAACATAAAATGTTTACAATTAAAAAAACATTAAAAATTAGAAATAAAAATAAACAAATTCATATAAAGAAGAAAATTAAATATTTATTATTAAAATAAAAAAACATTTTTTAATTCAAAGTCGTTGTAAATGAATTTTAAAGATAACCATACCAAGTAATATATATATTTTGTTTGCTCACACGGAACAATTTCTTCTAGATATATCAACAAAATTTCAAAGAATATAACAGAACAAAAATAAGTGTCTATTGAAATAAAGAAAATTAATTAAACAAACAAGTCGTTGTGTAATTGTTATTTTAAGTAAAATCAACAAAAATAACAAATTTAAGAAAAAAATTAAAATAATCTTTTTTTTAATAATTATTTGTGTTTCATTCAGACATTTTTTTTTGTGGAACGAACTATTTTTGTTTGCTATAATTTTGTATTTCATAAACAGTTTAATTTTTGAATTTTTTTTCAAAATTTTATTCTAGATTAAATAATATCTTTTGTTTTCGTTTGTTTCCTTTTTTTGAATAATAATCATACAAGGTATAACCAATATTAATATCTTAAGACTAAAATATATTTTTTTTATCAAATTAAATTTTTTAAGCAAAAACAAATGCGGAGAAATGAATGAAGACAAAAACTTAAATTTTTTCCAAAAGAAACTCTAATGGAATTTCCTTTTTTTACCACCACGCTTCTTACCAGCCTTCTTCTTTCTTTTATTGCTACCACCACTGGCTGATAGTTTTGGATCCCGACTAATTTCACTAAGTATATCGTCACCAATTGTGCCTGGAAAAGATTGAAATTTGTTAATCAAGTTTCGTTTGGAGAATATCATGAGTTTGGAAAAAACTAACCAAGTGTGGTGAGTTTTCTTTGTCGGTGTTTTTCGGCTTTTGTAATAGGAAGCCTTGTAAGGTACGCCTCCTCGTATTCCTGTTTTTCTTTTTGTGCTGTTGAAATTATTTGCTGTGCTCTAGAGCCGGACGAGATTTCAGTTGGTGCATCAAGGTACTCTTCTTTTAAATCTTGCAGCATCGAGGTTCTAAAATCAAATGTTATGTATTCAATAACTTTTAACTCAAATCATTCAAAATATTTCTTACGTCATAGCCCTCTTTTTAGCACGATCAATTAATTTCTTTTCTCGGTCGGCAGGTTTGTCATCTCCATCGTAGTAGACAGGTTTGATTTTAGGCGGCACATAAATACCACTTTTCGCCGCTGTAATCGTCTTTTTAGGTTTCACCAAATCTTCATCTGCTTCCGTTTCTTCTTCCGATTCCGGTTCTGTATTGGACGCGGAATCACCTTCATCGTAATTCGCCAACATATTCTCTGGATTTGGCTGCAAATTAAACAAAACATTAAAATGTTATATAAACATATACTTTTTTAATGCAGAAATAAATAACGAAATATATTAATTTGAATTATTGTTATAAACATTGTATACATTTTCTGAAAAGAAACCACAATATATAAAGCCCACACTTCTTTGAGAAGAAATTGAATTTCATATTCAAACTGAAGATTATAGAAAATACGGGAAATGCGGATGCAGATTATGATGTAGACGAGCTTTCTCATCTTCATTATAGCATCTTTGGATTTTCTATAATTTATGTTATTCAAAGTTGTTAACGTTATATATAAGGATATTATAAGGATGAAACTGAAAATAATTTCTTCCAAGTGCAAGTGTCATCATCGTTTTTGTGCAGGAGATCCTGGCTGGAAGTCAAATCCATTAAGGATATCTGCTAAGGACAACAGTCGAATAACAAGCGTTACAGTAAAAATAAATATTGTTTACTGTCCATTTTATTGCAATCTTTATGAGAGCATAGTAAGTAAACACAATTAGGTTAGCACCACAGGATGATTTCAAGACAGAATGCTAATGGCATTTGAAGAAGAGAGAGTTTGTTTGTGTACGACGCAAAAGCCCAAAGGGGGAAATATAATAACATAATTGATATATAGGGTGTTCCCAAGTTGTATCGCAATACTATGGGAATGTTAACAAATCTAGACTTAAAGTTAATTTCGAAAGTGGACATCATTTACGTAGGATTTAAGAAAATATTAACTTCAATATACCTTGACTCATGCTAAGGCTAGAAATAATATCTTCTTTAAAACTTATACTGTATAAACTTCCTAACTAAACTATTAGAAGCTACCGCAGCAGCAGAATATCATCATTTCACAAAATCTTCAGTTGATTCGGTGAAGTCATCTTAGTGGTATTCTAAAGGGCGTCGTTAACATGCTACCAATTAAGGAGAATTGGTGAGCCCGTGCGCCAGGGAGGACGATTTCAGAGAAGATAGCATCATAAATTGTATGAAATCTACCTCGAAGCAGATGCGGAAAAAATATATCTCGGTAGACTCCGGTGGGCTGGACATCTAGCTCGTATGAGCGAAAAGGAACCAGTTTGGAATGTCGTTTCCTGTTCTTTTTATGGCAGCCGTCGCTTACGTTGGAAGAATAGCTTAGACCAGGATGCCCAAAGCTTAGGGGTGCGAAACTGGATGGCGTCAGTCAGCAATCGGGATGTATGGAAGAACTTTTTCGAGGAGGCACAGAGCGGATCCCGGTTGATGTGCCGATGAATGATGATGATGAAATACGTTTGGACACGTTGGAAGAGTAGCATAGACCAGGACGCCCAAAGCTTTGGAGTGCGAAACTGGAAGGCGTCGTCGGTCAGCAATCGGGATGTATGGAAGAACTTTTGGGAGGAGGCACAGAGCGGATTCCGGTTGATGTGCCGATGAATGATGATGATGAAATACGTTTGGACACGTTGGAAGAGTAGCATAGACCAGGACGCCCAAAGCTTTGGGGTGCGAAACTGGATGGCGTCGGTCAGCAATCGGGATCTATGGAAGAACTTTTTGAAGGAGGCACAGAGCGGATCCCGGTTGATGTGCCGATGAATGATCATGATGATGAAATACGTTTGGCCACTTAACTTATCGCTAAATTGGTGAAAAAAACATTTCCTTTGTACCAAAACTCTTTGGCTAATGTATGTATATTGCGAAAATTTTTGACCACATTTACTCTGAACTAAAGGATTCTGCTAATGAGCTCGTGATGTTTTGTTCTATCCGCCGGTGTTGTGTGTCCCTTTTTGTGGACAGCAGGTACCTCGTTTGGCCTCATTGACTGCTAGTCCCAATTAGCCGCTTCAGCTTCAATGTTAGCAAACGCTCCAGTGACAGCTCACCGAGTTCTGTCTATGCCGTCAGCGCCTAGCGATTGCACAGACTTGAACAAATTTGTCCCACTACAATTGACTTGCGAGTTTCTTATAATTTGTTCAAGAATTAAGTTGAAGAAATCGCACGATAGCGCATCACCTCTCCGGAATCCTTTTTTGACATCAAAAGCTTCAGCTCAGAAGTTTGTACTTTGGATCTATTTTCATATCAAATTTGAGGCGCATTAGTGTTGAAAATATTCTAAACCATCATCACCACCTTTAAATAGATCAAACCCTCACTTGGACTTCGAAATATCCACGACTTTACCAAGTGATTCCTCCACAAGGATGAGACCGATTCCGTCTTGCCTTGTTCTTCCCCATAGTAGTCAGAGGTAAAAGTTCTAAACGAAGATTTTACAATGAACCATGGCAATGCACATTAAACTTATTCTTTTCATAATGCCTTGATAAATGATGTCCAGTTTGTAGATAGAAATTTATAATAAATAATTATTAATATCACTTTAAAGATAGCCATAATACTGAATTTTAAATCACCCAAAAAACCAGGTGACCCAAATCAACCGAAAGGACTTGGAAACACCCTGTGTTTTCATCAACTAATTGACTTACTTTGTACAAAATTGGATCCGATGAATCCGCAACACCAGTGACAGCTGTCTTAACTAATTTATCAATTTGATAACGCAATTTATAATCAATCGGGCGGATTTTCTCCAACACTGTGCGAATTTCAATTAGTCTTTCGATGGATGGATTACCTTCAATTGTTTCTCCTGCAAATAAGTACATGTAAACAATTTGTTAATATTTATCAAACATTAAAAAAAAAACTGACAATAATCACATACCTGAACACTTTCTAAGGACAACATAAGTGAGGTTAATCAAATAATCCAATAACATGTGATATTTAACTTCTAGAAAACTTAAACCGTATTCCGTTGTTAGTTCACCCCGTTTCACTCGCTGTAGCATACCTTCAACTAAATCTGTCACTTGTTTAACGTTGCTGTTCATTTCTCCAAGAAGCTGGATCGCTTGTGGAATGTCCGTTTGGACTTCACATTCATCTAACGCCTAGAAGATAAAAAAATAAATTTTATTTAGTTAGTATGTAAGATTTAAGATTTGTTCTGATAATCAGTTGTTTTTTAAATCTATGAGCAATCTAACGTTGAACTAGCAAACAAACTTTTTCATGATACATTGACCCTTCAAGGTAGCCACCAAAACAAATTTACCACCCAATATTCTGAGCAGGTAATCAGATTCTTCAGGTCAGACACTTACAAAACCCTTTGTTTCAGGAATTTTCAATTGTTTTGCTATAAACCAGTTGACCTTGTAATATCTTTGGCATTACCATAAATTAGTTCATTATCAAATTCCCAAAAACCTAGCCAAATGCTGAAGACCTTTTCATTATTCATAAAACTAACACCTTCGGAGTAGCGGCATCAGAAAAGTTATCATGCTTGCCTCCTCCATATGATTTACATGAAAGTGTTATTCTCAGATTCACAAGCATCTACAGCAAGAACGAGCACATCCTTAAACAAATTTCAACAGACACTCTATATCACCCACGTACCGTTATGCATGTGCTTAAGCAATAGTCAAGCTTAATTCTTGAAAACACCATATGGAAGAATGTGTACCTACAGTTGGACGCATAAGAACGACACAGAAACACTCCGTCACATCTTCTCACTTCCCTGGCTGGTAGATTACGCCTCAGCGTAACATATCAAAAGAAAACATCCTTTCAACAATCAACGTTGCAGTAGCAGATGAAAAAGGAGTAAGAATATGGCTAGGGCTGGTGAGGAAGGAGCCCATCTCTTTCAAAGCTAACACCAACATCTACGCTTTGAAAATATTGTTTAGCAGTAGAAAATAAGCAGCACCACGACAGAATAACCATAAAAACAACAAAAAATTATAAAAAAAGAACCAACACGGAAGAAGAAGAAAAAAAGGAATCCAAGAAGAAGAAGAGAATCCCGTGATGCGGGATTTTAAAGCTTAAGCATTCATGGTTTTTGAAGGAATCATACCCAAATGGATATGGATTGCGCTAGGAATTGGTACTACCTCAATCATCTGTGCTGTATCCTAATTTTGATTTTATCCTTTTTTTGTATTATTGTTTGTTTCTTCTTTGCTCTGTTTTCTATCCCGGTTGGGGATGCTCATACGAGAAAAGGGTGCATGAGAGCAATGTGGGGAGTGTGGGCAATAGGGGTTGTCTATTTTCTACCTTCGCAAATATCTCACTGACGGGCGAATGAACGGATGGATGGATGGATGGATGAAATAGAAACCTTTTTTTCCACGGCCGCCGCCACCGTTTCAGAAGTAAAAAAAAAAAAAAAATGGTAATGGTGATGGTGAGGGTGGTTCTCTGATGGTGCTTAGTTGTTGTTTGGGATATGAAGTTCAAGGGGGATTTCCAGAGCCAGAGAGATATGATGGAAGATCTGGTAGCAAACGTTGTGGCGGCGCGGTGGTGGATCAGGAAGGTAAGCACAGTGGGGTTGAAAGAAGTGAAATTGGTCAGACTTGTGTAGGTTTTTTTTTGTTCTTGTTTTTCATTTTGATTTGACAGAATTGGTTGGATCTGAATGTCATTGTTTTAAACAATAATTTTTAATCCACATCATGAACTGCCAACATTTACCGTTCATAAGTATTGCGTACATTTTAAGGAATCTTTTTCGTGTTTCACTTTCATGTGAAAAATTAAGTAAGAAATAAATTTGCTTTATTTTTATACCGCAAGTCGAGTTTTAATCACTTTTCAAAGGATGTTGAAGACCTTCGTGCAGCGTCAGCCGTACGTCAGGTTAAAAGTATTAGCCATATCATGGTTGCGTGACGAATTAGATTTCAACTTTTTTATTTCGCTTACGTATGTATGTAGCCATGTAACAGTTGCGTTGGATATGTACTTATGTTGAGTACATTGCAATTGTTATTTATTAAGCAAACGCTTTTAAGGCCTGGATGAATAGTTTGAATCTAATTTAAAGTGAAAATGGTGCTAGGGTACTTAATTTATCTTAGTCAAAGATAATATTTTGTATGAGTTGGTTAATACAAGGTAGGACTTAAGGAAGAATTAATGTAAATTATTGGCATGGACACTTCAGTGGTATTGCCTGCCGAAGATGCAGAAAATGTCTTTTCTTTGTAACTCTTAAAAATAGTTATTTATTTAAAAACTGATTGATATAAGGGTTTAAATAGAAGGAAAAGCCATGGAAGCTTTTATTGACATTTAATATGAAATAAGTAAATAAGTAGGAAGTGTATCGGTTATAAGAACAGAGAGTTTGCTAGTTTAATTTGTATTTATATTTTTCTTTTAATCGAAATTTGTTATGATCTCAATTGGGACCACAACTCCACCATCACCTAGAAGCCCCAACTGTGGAGTATCTATACATTTAATTTTTTTTAATTTACGACAGTTCATTTGTTATGCCTTCTAATATTATATAAAAAAAACTAATATATTTTGTTATTAATTGCTCGTTATTTACGCGCTCTTACACAATTTATCCGTTCGCTATGTTAGCTTATTAGCTGCACTTACGGGAAGGTTATATACATAGTTATATAAATTTACAACAGGTGGTGTTTATATCTTACCGCAAATATCTGCAAGAACATTACAAATGCCAAAATACATGAATTTCGACAAGAATTGGGAAAATATGAATTTATCTCAAACCAATGATGGTTCGAGCGTTGTTTGTTTTTTTCCAATAGATAGCGTGACAAGGAAAAACATTAAGAAAATGTCAATTTGCATACGAAAAACGAAGAATCTTCATAATTTTCACAAATTCCACCAGGTCAATCACCATAATAGTTGGTATAGACATCATCACTATATATAATAAAATTGAAGCCGAAACTCCTGGCAGCGCATCACGCGAGAACGACAAAACGAAATTGAACAATTTTTTTTTAATTAATAGGTAATTTTTTCGAGAAACATATAGAACACATTTTTTTAAAATAAATTAACTAAAACTTTGCCAACAGATGGCCTTAATTGAAACTGTTTGTTATATAGTTACTAAAAGTTAACATGCTGATTGAATTTAAAGTTGGAGCTAAAGTGGACACCCAAATCCTTAAAACTAAAAACCGCGACAGAGCTAGCGCTGCGAAATATGGTAATTGAATGAATGCACTCAGAGCAGGTAATCGTCTCGTATTTAAGATTAAGGGAAAAATCACTTTTTCTGTCGGTCATTGCTAGACTTAACATTTTTAAAAATCTTCATGTCATCAGCGAATATAAGAATGTCGATTGTATGCAAGAAGTTACATCATTTATAGCCAAAATGAATAGTAAAGAACCAAGGTGGCTACCTTGATGTACGCCAGAGTATACCACGAAAGTGTCTGAAAGACAATTTCTAAATTTTAGCTGGTAGAATCTATTCTGAAGATAAGATTGATCAATGCTATGATATAGGGAGGAAAAACAAACGCTTTTAAATTGAACAATACTAATTCGTGACTTAGTTGATCAAATGCTTTTGAGATGTCAGTGTAAATGCAATCAACTTCATACTCTTTTTCTAATGTATTTGAACATTTGTAGGAAAATATAAGAAGATTTGTAACGGTTGATCTATGCTTAACGAATTCGTGTTGTTCTTTCATACGAAAGAAACAAAAGGAGTACAGTAGAGTACTGGTAGCAGTTAGTTTTCTATTCATATTAAAACTAAATACAACCACCCACCCCCTTGACTTTAGACAACCTTAGTTTTTGATCAACATTTGCAACATTTAAGTAATTTTTTTTAAATCCAGAGGACGACTTTGGATGCATTATTTAAAAATCAGTGATACACAAACAAACATAGTATTAAGTACATTTTGAAATGATGCTTGAAGGTATTTTTTAATTCAAAAAATCTTTAGAAATCATTGTTTTTCATTGTTGATGTCGACAAGAGAAACTGAAAAACTAGCTTTCGAAAAATTATAGTAAAACAATTGGCTTTTGGGTTTTTAATCATAGCGTCACGTTGTCATAATGAACAAATTATGAACAAAAAACCTGTCAACTAGACTAAAAAGTAAAGAAAGTTTTCCGTTCGAAAGGGGAAACAGGGAAACATTTCAGAAGTGTTTCGCGAAGCGTCCAGACCTAAATAAACATTTCAGAAACATTTAAAAACATTTCAGAAATGTTTTTTTGTTGTTGAAATGTTTAAAAAAAATTTTTCTCTGGTGTGGACACACCTTTACGTTCGTTGTAGTCTAAAATTTGACATATTAGCTATTATTTTCGTAGCTCTATTAGCAAGGAACCTTTATGCATTGCGGTTTTGGTTTACACCTAGTTTCATACAATCAATTTTAATTGATAGTGGGTGTACAAATTCGTAGGATTCACCGTGTCTAATTTATCTTCGGTCAATCATAGCCTAAGATACTTGCATTTGGATTTTCAGATGATTTACCAAAAATTCTTCATTTACCAGAAAATATGCATATCTCTCTCTAAATGTGATTTTTTTTTTGCTACTTCAGGTGAAAGTATGGAAATATTACGATGCGCAAGAGGTGAATAAATTCAAGCTTACAAGAATTATCACAGTCAAAACGGCGAATGAAAGTTTGGAATTATTGGTTTTTTGGAACTAATTTTCTATAAAAATTCCTTTTTACAAAGGTATCCTTTTTATCCTTTAATTTAAACAATTTGTTTTAAGAAATATGCATGATCAAACTCTAACCAAAATGTTTTTAAAAACTCGAAATGGTCGACTCAATTTTTTTTAAGCAACGTTAAATAAAAGGGAAAACAAAATCATTGAAACATTCTTTCCACTTTTGAATGTAGATATAAAAAATAAAACACACCTTTTCCCAAGCCTATGAACAAATTTGGTTGCACTGCCTGCAACCCAATCATTCAACATGCAACTGCGTCTATTTAACCTATTTTTTCTCTTTTAAAGGTGCTGTATGGTGAAAGCCATAGACGACGACACGGGCCGATAAAAAACAAGAACTATGTCAAAATAAAAATTCAATTGTTTTGGCCACTTTAGGTTTTTGGGTGTTCCACAGTTGTGTTGTTGAGCGCCAGGACGACATAAGCAGCAGCAGTATAAATTTTTTTTTTTCGGATGCTGAAGCACTCTGCTCTGCACACGGATACCATCATCAGGAATGATGATGATGATGAGACGGGTGACGTACAGGGTCGGAGGTTGGGTGGTTCTTTTAGATTTAGGTTTAGAGCCGCATGATGACTATGGAATGAATGATCCTGGTATACAACACGGTCACAGAGTGTGTATATAGTTCGTCGTCGTATCGGTCATATACCGTAAAACAACAACACAATGCTTCATGTATATATGGGTACCTAGATATGGTAGTGGACTGGCGATGAGTACTTTGGATAGAGGCAACTCAATGGTTAGCTGGCTACCAGCCTGATGACGGTTGGCTGACTATAATGTGGGGTACAGAAGCACACTAGCGAGGAGTGCGCGGGTGGCATGGCAGAGTTATGGTGGGGTAGTAAGTTGTCCTTTATTTCTTTTTGATTTCATTTCTGATTTTTTTCCACCCTTTATCATATTTTTTTTTGTATCCATCTTCTACCACCTCAACCTACATCACCACCCGCCCACTCACACTATTTTTACCGCTTCTCTCTTTAGTATACTTCCGCTTTACGTCAGTTGGCAGTTTGATTCTCGTCGGCTGTCGCCGTCGTTCTCGTGGACTCATTTTTTTCCCAACTAAAGGGTGGCACATTGTGGGTTGATATTTTTTTTTTCGAAAATAAAAAAGGTCCCACAGGGTGGTGTATGGTGATGCTGCTGCTGGGTTATGATGCTGTTTTTCGAGGGCAGTCAGAATAATGATTGCCCGCCGAAACACATATGTACATGAATAAGAGTTTTTATTTCACCCAAAAAGGATCCCAAACTTTACCAAAAAAATAAAGCTTGACAGATACGAAACCAAATTTCATCAAAAATAATTTTTTCCCTTTTTCGAAAAAATACATAAGAATTTATTATTTTTTACTGTATTGACAGTTTTTTCCATAGCAAGGACTTTTATGCAGGACAGCAACATATTTTGTTACCTTTTGAAATGGGTATGCATTCTTTGGCTCATTTCAGCACTGGTAAGTTGGGATACCACGGACTTCCTACCAACATATAACTTTTGTGAATTGCATTTATATATTTTCGCGACAAGTGGCAAAGGGGTTCAGCACACCCCTTTATTTTTTATATTCGCGTATCCAGTGGTTTTGGTTTTTATTTTATTTCTTTTGGGGTATTTGGTTCCGCTCTGTGTGTATTTTTAATATTTCATTTTATTGCAACTTATTTTGTTTAATTGCAGACCGAGTGGCAGTGGTCCTTGGCTATTTTTTGGGCCAAAAGCATATTATATAGGGTACAAAGGAGGTTGTTGTTCCCCTCATTTACTGGTGGAAAAAAAATTATAATGGGGATGATTCAATACCTTCCTACATACAAATATATATATTTTTTTTCACTCAACCGGGGTAGACAATTATTTTTTTATAATTAAGGGTTGTGCTTCGATACGTTGCCAATCAGCGAAAAAAAATGTGTGTTGGTCCTTTTTTGAAGAGGGAGCGCAGCAGCGATCGATGGGGTATGTATATTTTTTTCGACATCCACTCTATTGTTGTTATTGCTTTATGGGGGTATTTTTTATCATTTTCCATCTTTTTTTTTACAAATTTTTGTTGAATTTTTTGCTGTTTGCTTGTCCTTTTAATGCAGCAAACAACCGTTGAACATAGTAGTTATGGGGGCAATGATGTGGGGTGGTGAAATCAGGAGTACAGGCAGGCATAAGAATGAGCAATATCCCTCTGACTAGTGAGTGTGGCCTGAATTTCGTCCGACTCGGCTAGCACTGACAAAGTGGACGGACAGACGGACGGATGGACGTATGCGAACAGAAACAACCTGCAGCTTGCTCCATACAGCTGTGGTAGTAAACAGCAGGCGAAAGGAATAATAAAACAAAAAAAAATATTAAAACCCAACACGTAGTCAAAAAAAAAAAAAAAAAAAACGAAAAAGAAATCGAAAAAAAGTGTAATCTCCGGTTGTATGTTGAGAATGGCAGTGTCGAATTCAGGACAACGGAAGCAAAATAGAAAAAAAGGATGAAAACGGAGAGAACAAAAAATGAATGAAAATAGTTTTAAGTCATAAAAAATACTGCATATAGGTTGGTTGGCAAAATATGGGGTACAAGGTGGGTGGTGGCTTACAGCCATCCAGGAGAAGAGGACGGTGCTTGTTAAAAAGGATTTTTTCACAGTCAAAAAAGGCATAACAAAAATATAATATTTGTTTGGTTCTTTATTTTGGAAATCCGTTTAAAAATCGACTCTGAAACGGGACAGTATACATACACAAAAAGGATATAAACATCGCGAAATAATAATGGCGAAAATTTTATGTTTATTTGAGTGTTTTTGTTTTTAAAAAGGACATGGGTGGATGGGGGGTGTGTGTTTGGGTGAGTAGGTAGGTAGTAGAGGAACTCATCATGCATTGGTAAAAATTTTATTTTTAATGCAGCAGAAATGATTTTATTCCATTTTTGTATGGGGATGATGTGTTTGGGATTTTTTTTAAATTTTTATTTCGCAACTTCCCATCCTTTCAATGATGCAATATCGAAATTTTGTTTCATGACAGTGGTGTTGTCCTGATGTGAATCATGGGGAACAGGTACATATCAAGTTGGTTGTTGGTTGGAATGAGGAGGTAGGCACCTGGTTTGTATATAGAAAGAGGAGTTGATGTCATGGGCTGTGGCTATGGCAATGAGAATTTGAAGGGGAAAGGTAAGGAGACTGTTCCTGCATGAAA